>CM042689.1:405622911-406247911 GCA_023614405.1 Avena insularis
AATGCACGAGGGTGACACACTGAACGATAATATGATCGCCTACCGCGACCTCTACGACACACTCGAAGGGGACTTTGATGGTTGCGAGCTGCAGCACATAGGCCACGAAAGCAATGAAGAGGCAGTCACACTCGCCAACATTGGCTCCACCTGCGCCCCCATACCACCTGGGGTATTTCTCGAGCGCATCTGCGAACACTCCATCAAGCCAAAGGCTGTAGAGAAGAAAACAAGCGCAACAATGGACTCGGGGGGCTATGCCGCCCAATGAGCCAATGGCACTTGATGACCTGGAGCTTGACACAGGACTCGAAGGACCAATGAGTGTCATGATGATCGAGCCATCTTGGACTCAACCGTACATCACATACTTCCCAGCAAGAGGCTACCGGACGATCCAGCTGACGCACGGCACATTGCGCGGCGATCCAAGGCATTCGCTGTTATCAACTGCAAACTGTACAAGCGCATCATCATAGGAGTACTCCAACGATGCGTCTCAAATGCTGATGGAAGAGCTGTTCTCCTCAACATCCATGAGGGGACTTGCGGGCACCACACCGGCAGTCACACCCTCGTCGCCAAAGCTCTACAAGCTGGATTCTACTGGCCTACGGCCATGCGTGACGCCAAGGACATCGTCCAAAAATGCAATGCTTGCCAGCGATTCGCGGACAAACCACACGCACCTGGCGCGGAGCTCCGGCCAATTCCATTGGCCTGGCCCTTCGCATAATGTGGACTCGACAGGGTCAGCAAGCTCCCAAAGTCCTCACGAGGAGGCTACGTCTACCTCTTGGTCGTAGTCGACAAATTCACCAAGTGGATAGAGGCCATGCCGGTGACTAAGCAGTCCGGAGCCAGCGCAGTCAAGTTCTTCGAGTCCATCGTTTATCGCTTCGGAGTGCCACACAACACCATCACGGACAACGGGACAAAATTCACCTCCAAGGAGTTCCAAGAGTTCTGTGAGAACCTAGGAATCAACGTAAGCTATGCCTCTGTAGCTCATCCACAGACCAACGGTCAAGTCAAAAAGTGCAACGGGCTCGTCTGCGGTGGAATCAAGAAGCGACTCCACATGCCACTCGAACAAGCCGCAGGATGCTGATCAGACGAGCTACAATCGGTACTCTGGATCCTACGCACAACCCCAAACAGTGCCACGGGGTACACCCCGTTCTTCATGGTGCACGGTGCTGAAGCGGTGCTACCCACAGAGGTATGATACAAAGCACTTACAGCGAGCAGGAATCCACTCTTGCACTCGAATACTCCATCGACCTCCTTGATGAGGCACGAGAAATTGCCGTGGAAAGATCAACGATCTATCAGCAGAACCCGCGCAACTACCACAGCAGAAGGCTATGCCCTAGGTCCTTCGTCGAAGGAGACCTGGTCCTGCGACTGAAACAACAAGGGCATCTCAAGCTCGAGTCCCCCTGGGAGGGACCGTACGTGATTACAGAAGTAATCCCAGGTGGCTCCTATCGCCTCAAAGATTTCGAGACAGGAGCCACGTACTCCAATCCTGGAACGTCGCGCAGCTACGGCGCTTCTACCCTTAGTCGTCTTTTATTTCTTACACTACAAATAAGGCTATTCAGCCAAGGCTACTTAGCCACACATTGTACCTCGTACTATCCTACGAATAAATAAAACTAAGTGCCCCAAACTCTGCGTTCTTTTATTTATTTTTTGCAATTTATCCACTCGGGGGCTGCGCCACCCTATACACATCTGTTCTACGAACCAATGCGGTATCCTAAGTAGTTGGCGCACTAATCGAACCCTTTACAAACACCAACCCAGTTGCAACGCACCTGACAGGTTGGCAAGGTGCTGAGATAAACACAAGTCAGGCTAACAAAAAGGAATCGTATAGTGCAACGCACTCGCAAAACATACGATCTAACAAGCTCTTTATATACATCAATGTCAATCAATTATACACAGCATATATATATATATATATGAACTTTACAACACTGGTGCAACTATGTTCAGGATACAAACTAAACTATTGTTGCAATAAAAGAACGTTGGTCTGCTCCTCGAAGAAGTCGACAATTTCCTCAGCTGGGCGATCCACCGCCTGGTAGTGAGGAACCATGTTCCAGGTCGAACCCGCTGGCGGCACCGGCGGTCCAGCAGCAACCGCTGCAACATCCACATCAGGCCTGTGCAGTCGCACCAGCGATAGAGCAGCCTTGGCACCAGCCACTAACTGTTGTCGTACACACTCGCGGACTGCACTCAAGTCTTGAAATTTTGCAAGAAGGGCCAGCAGGCTCGATGGAACGACGTCTAGTGGGAACATCGTGTGATAAATATTCCTTAAGCATGATTGTGATTTCTTCAGGAAATGAAGCACTCGCGAAGCACGATCCTATAGGGTCGCCAGTGCGATTGCACGACCATGATCCCCCAAGAAGTACCCACTCGCCTGAAGCTGCTCTTGGGTCGGATCATTCATGCGAATGGCAATCCTGTCCTTCTCATCTTGCGGATGGCATGCACTGACAACTATATCAAGCGAAGGCAAAAGTATGAAGACAATGAACTACCGCGAGTGGCTACAAGAAAAGATAAGGAAGCAGAAAGCTAACACTTGAATTGGTCGCCCAGCTGTGCCACCTCCCCTAGAAGATATTGCTCTCGGGCAGTGCCTTCTCCGCCCTCGACTTCCATACATCCGCGTTACCACGGAGCACGGGAAGTTCGCGCTCCAACTGCTTAACGCGGTCACGGAGTCGCGAGAGCAGAGACAACTCATCCACACTTGAGCGCGCCTGCGCTAAGGTATCATCAGTGGATGGCATATTCCAAGGTTCACTCGAAGGACCACTCAATGTGCCCTATCACTTGATGTGACTCAAAGTGCATTCAAGCATAACAAAATATCAATAGATACACCCGCCAACGGCATGTTCAAGACAAAAGGAGTCAAGCTATTAACTATTACAAATATGACTACTGAGGAGAAACTGGCTTCTTCGGCTTAGACTTCGGTTTTGGGGGCCTCATCGAGTCTGTGGCAGTATCAGACGCCACAGACTTTCCACCGGCCCCTGACGCCGCAGCCTTCGCCGCCTTCTTGGCTCGCTGCAGCTCCTCAGAGTACTTCGGACTGTGTTGATTAGATGTGGCCCGTACTTGCCACATGCAGATGCAAAAGGAGCAAAAACTACCTGTTGGCCATCCGCACTGACATACATTGCCTTGGAGACCGTAGCAGGATCAACCTCGACTCCATGGGCTTGAACCATCGTCAGTGACATAGAAGCGCCAGCCGCACAGAGTGAGTTCTTGAAGCCTGCAGGAATGCCTCCAGCAAGGGACTCCACCAGATCATCTACATTTTCGATTAACTCAGCTTTGGGCGCCAGCTCCTCATGGAGGCGACTGAGTATGCCCTTGGCCTTGGATCAGCGTCCCCGGGATGGAAGCACTGCGATCTTCGACTGCTGCGACGACACCGGCCAAGGCATCACCATGACGGAGCGCCTGGGCGTCGAAGCTCAGACCGCCGACATCTACACAAGAGCAAAGTGTTGGCACAAAAGGTCAGCACAATAACAAATTCAAAAGAAGGGACACGACAGAAATCCAGACAAGGAGTACCTGAAAGAGCTTTGGCAATCGAGAAGAGTTTTTCTTCGAACAACTTCTACCTAGCTACGATGGAGGCGCGCAAATCCTCTTCACGTTTCCGCGATTTGTCAAGTGCTGCGACCCTTCACCGCCGCGGTGAGCTCCTTTTCGAGGGAAGCGGCATCGCGAAGGAGAACATTATGCTCAGCTACGAAACAAACAAAGACAGACTGTCAGTCGATTATACAAGGATGAAGAAGAAGAAGAAGAAGAAGCAAAAAACACTCACTTTCAACCACGTGATGGCGATTGTCCAGCATTGCATGCTGGCGACCCATTGCAAGCACCTGCTCTGCTAGGCGAGCAACTTCCTTCACAATGAGCTGCGGCGGGAGAAACAACAAAAGAACAGCAGATGGTATGGATGATAAATTTGACTGCAAAAATCAGAAAAAGCAACATCACACATACGTGATCCTCCAGTAACTCCGAAGTCGATTGACGCGCAGTCGTCCGGACAACCATCTGGTGCTCCACATCGTGTGGAGAACTTGATGAATGGTGCCCGGAGTGGGACGCCAATGGAGGGGAAGGAGTCCGCTTAGCCACTTTCTTGGCCTTGGAGTCCATGACTCTAGATTCTTTCAAAAACTAGATGTCGCCAGAAGATGACGACGCCGGTTGACTGCAGCACAAAGCCAAACTCAGGAAAATGCAACTCAAAAGAAAGAACCAAGAGAAGAATTGTATACTTACCAATCAAACTTGTCAAAATCAAAGGTTTGGCCCTCCGACTCTGACGACGACTCCTTTGGCAGCCGCATCTTCTTGCGAGAAGATGGCACCACAGCACACATACTAACGACAGGTATCGGCGACTCTGCACAAATAGCTGGGCCTTCCGGAGTCGAAGGAGATGACGCATCCGAATCTTTGCTACGCGAACGCTTGCAAGTGCCCGGACCGCTGGACTCGGGGGCTTCCTCCTCCTCTTCAAATGGGACAGTCGACTCCGACTTGTCCTCCTCATCTACTTCACGAGGAATAACCCCCTCAGGAAGAGGGGGCATACAGGGAGACACCTTCCAATCCTGCGTACAGACAACAAGTCAACACAAGTCAAGGAAAAAGAAGCCCTCGACAAACAAAGCTACTTCGTAGCACAACTGTACCTCAGGAGGAGGATTAGCAGAACCTAATGGAGGTACAACTGGTTCACTGGAGAGCACATCCTTGGCGGTGTACTTGGTGAGCAGTCGCACCCTCTTATCTACTTCACTCGTGGAAATACCATCGGAAGATATGCGAGTGACATCGTCCGCGCCAGCCCACTAGAACATAGGGTGGAGTCTGGCCTGCAGGGGCTGGACGGGACAGCGCAACCACGTGCGAATGAGGTCGCAGCCTCCCTCTTCTTTACCCATGTGACTCTCAAGGTCGCAAACGCACTCATAGAGCACATCTGTCTCCTCGTACTTGCCGGGCATCACCACGTTCTTCCAAGAGCACCTCCTCCTGCACGGCGCTGCAGGATCGAAAGGCGCGAGTCCGAAGTGGTCTCCGTCGGCCTTCTGGTCGCGGATGTAGAACCACTTGTCCCTCCACCCTTGGACGGATGTCATGAGCTTGATGTCAAAATACGTGACAGAGGAGTCGACGTGGATACCGCAGCCTCGTACATCATAGACTACGGAGCCAGACACCGACTGGCGCTTCAGCTTGAAGAGACGCTTGAAGAGACCAAAGTGTGGCTCGATTCCGAGCCAACACTCGCAAAGTGTAATATAGCAAGCAACATGGAGGACGGAGTTGGGGGACAGCTGGTGCAGCTGGAGCCCATAGAAACAAAGGAGGGCCCTAAAGAAAGGGTGCAGGGGCAGAGAAAGACCGCGAATGATGAATGCTAGGAACATCACCCGGAAACCAGCAGGAGGACAAGGGGTTACCTCACCACCTGGGACTCGCGAGTCACCGACCGCAGGAGACAGAACTCCGTCTTGCCGCAGGGGACGGAGCTCAGACGACTTGATAATGGACGCGCGCCATGCGCCACTGGTGACGCGAGTGCTCGCGCCCTTCTTCTTCCCGGCAGTGGCGGAGTGGCCCTTCTTCTTGGTAGCGATAGTGGTGGCGGCAGATTCAGCGACGACACCTCCCTTCTTCTTCCCCATCTTGCGGTGGCGATGAGAGCAAAGAAAATAGCTCGGGAAAACATGGAGTTGGTCCAGTGCCGTGAACAGAACAAACTCTCGGAGGCAGAGAGGAGCAATAATGGAGATGGAGGCAAAGGCAGAGAAAAGAGCAGATGGGAAAAATTACTGTCGCAGCACTGCTACTTAACCCCCTAGAAGATGTAATCCAACGGCTAGCGGAAACCCTATAAGACGCTTGGCGCCCATCGTGATCGACACGTGGAGGACCTGAAGCACGAACCGGCCCCCACTACCCCCATTACGCGCGGAAATCGAGGAGGCATAGTTAAAACAAAGATTATGCACGCCCGCTCAAGTCAGGGTCAGAAAATGGGACCCACCGCTCGTCACGTCCCGTCAAACCCGCTCCCGCGAGCAACTGAGATCATCACATCATCAGCACTGATCTCATAAAAAATTGAGCAGCAGAAGACTTCGACTACTTTAGTCCTTGCTCGAGTCTTCGACTCCACCAAGCACTCGGGGGCTACTCCCATAGGGAGCGCTGGTCACGCACCCTACAATTTTTCTTTTTCTCTTCTGCAAGAATATGGACATTCAAAGCCTACCCAATCACTCGAATCCGTGATTCGACTATGGACGTGGGTTACTCCCATAGGGAGCACCGGAAATAAATTCGACTGAAACCAGCAAACAAAAGACGACAGCTGTCGCAAAAGTTCTTTAGTACTGGCCCGAGTCTTCGACTCAACTAGGCACTCGGGGGCTACTCTCATAGGGAGCGCTGGTCGCACGCCCTATGATTATTTGTATGTCGTACTGTGTGTCAATAACATCCACACTCGAAGTTTATGGTGACATCGCCTCATGATTTTTCCCTACAAAGAGACTACGTCTCCCGGGTCACCCGAATCATCTCCGCGATGACAAAATTCGGATGCCACGCTTGCAGCGTGAAGATAAGACCTGAATAAGGCCTGGCAATGCATTCTCTATGCACTACCAGAAATATATCCATGCCTACAGGTATGATGAACATGCCTTGACGGACGCGTTGAGTGCTCACACTCATATACTAGAATTCGACTCTTGTAAGACCTCCCCGGCTTGAGTTGAATTACACCAGCACTTTTCTGAATTCGAGTCCGGGGACTCGAGTTCGAGTAGATTGCGTTGTTTTACCCTAAGGTAGTTAACTGATACCGATACATCGGTTAAATCAGGGCAGTCGAAAAAATACTCAGTCATGCACTCGAAAGGCTTCATAAAGTCTCTAGTCGAAACTGCGATTCCACTGGACACTCGGGGGTTACTGACATGGGTATACCCTACAGGTACTCGAGCTTGGTATATATGGCCTGAATACAGTGGAAGCCCACGACGTTACCAAGGCCTAAATGGAGAACTCGAGTAACCTACGGATTCTCGATTGCTTGCGGAACAAGAAGAATCTAAAGATAGAAAGTTTAAAGGGAAAACCCTAACCTGTAACCGACTTGACCTGCTACCCGAGACCTAGCCTATCTATACAAAGGCTAGGAGGGGGTGGCGAGGAGGACACACGTAACCCTAGTTTCCACAACCCTCACCAGATTGCATCTGCACACCATTGAAATGTTCGATTCCTCTGTTAATTCCACGAGCAGACAAGCAGGAGTAGGGACCTCTACGAGGCCTGAACCTGGGTAAATCTTGCATCCTTGTGTGCTTGTTTGCTAGCCAATTGATGCTTCCAGCGCTCCCTTCCTTCTCCAAAACCCAAGTCCGTAACAATGGGCATTGATGAGTTAAACCTCTAAATCAACTGCGGCACCACGTAATCACAGATGCTCATGCATTGTACTGCGCCACACGTGTCCACCAATGCCCCGTGCACTACACATGCGTACCATGAGTCACGTTTTTTCCCTCATGTCTAACCCTGGCGACTCAGTTGTACTCAGTTTTGCCCTCGAGTGTAACACTGGCAGTTTGGTTCAACTCAGTTTTTCCCTCTAGTACTAACACTGCCATGTGCAATATACTCAGTTTTACCCTCCGGTGGCTGGTCAACAGAGAGTCAACGAATAGGTTTTAGCTAGATAATTGAGTCATTTTATGCATACCAAATTCAAAAAGAGCAAAACATAGTGGCATCTATCCAGGGAGTCTTATTATGTGATCCACCACCATAAGAAATGTATATAAACCAAGTTTTAACCTAAATCACCACTTCTCAAATCACCTACTATCTATGAAGGTTCATGGCTTTCTACTCAAGCCTCTTCCCGAAACATCCCTCCCCAAAACATAGTTTGTTTGAATGAGGCAATAATTGTCAAACTGGTGTACATTTGAATTGCAAATAGTTTGATGTATGCCAAGATGTATTTTATTGTAAAAAGACACATTTTACAATTTTTAAATCTTTTTCTATTTTCTATTTGAATCCCTTTGTCAATCTTGCCCTTGGTTTTTAAGTTCTACTTAGTTTTGCCCTTGGTTTTTAAGTGCTACTCAGTTTTCCCCTCTCTTTGTATCCATCTCTCGCACATGTGCTCATCTTTGCTGCTACACTCTGATTGGTCGAGACAGTTGTCACACGGATCGTGCCCACGAACCGTTGATCCTCTGTGATCTAGCGCACATGATAACCCCTATATTTGTCGTGGGGCACCCCTCTATCCGTGCAAAGAGTTCAAAGGTGTATAATTTTTGTATACGCAAGTTTATGAATTATACTTCACTCCATGGAAATGATAAATGATCAGGATTTTCTTAGCACAACATTATCACGACCTAAGTGCGATTTCAAAGAGTTCAAAGGTGTATAGTTTTTGTATATGCAAGTTTATACATTATATTTTCACTCCATGGAAATGATAAATGATCAGGATTTTATTAGCACAACATTATCATATCCTAAGTACGATTTAAAAGAGTACAAAGGCGTATAACTTTCATATAATTTCCGTATATGCATTACATTTCACTATATGAAAATGAAGCAACGGCACGGGCGCCGGCGTGGGGCTGGCTCGGGGTCCCATCTTGCAATGCCAACCTGGGTAAGCTATGAGTCCGGCGCTCACGTGGATAAGCCGTGGGTCCGATGCTGATCTGGATAAGTTGAGAAAGGTGTCCACTACGGTAATCAACTGAACACGGCCCCACTTGTCAGCATGTAACAACAAGTGTACACTACGTGACCCAACAGAATGCGGTCCTACTCGTCAACATGTAATGGCGAGGGTCCACCACGGGACCCGACTGAACGCGGCTCCACTTGTCAGCACGTAACGACAAGGCTGATGGACGGCGAGTTTCAGACCATGTGAGAGTTTCGTACAAGGAGATGGCAAAAAGTGAGGAAAACTAAGCAGCTGGAGAAAACTGAGTACAACTAACGAACCGAGGCCATGAAAATAGAAATCCCTATTTTAAAAGATTAATCTTTAATAGGTTATTTACTAATAATAATTATTATCTTATTTAAGTTGGAAAATAAAATATGATAATAGTTTTAGGTTATAGAATTTATTTTTTATGAACATTTTGATATATAATATACATTTTTCTGAGTTATCAAATAAAAGATATAGCTTTAACCAGATTTAATAATTTTATTAAATTTTTGAAAAATATTTATATTTGAATTTATAACATTTTGTCTAATTATTAAACAGAAAATACTTTTTACACTCAGACTAATCCTAGACATAGTCAAAGACATGTGGGCCATAGGCCACGTCACTAGCCACGTTGGCGAGGACCTGTCAACCCTGATCTCACCTGACGTCAGCACGACCGAACCTCACCGGAGCACGGCGGTGACGCTGATTTATGGTACCAGAGGCCACATGGAGGGGCTCGTTCGAACGAGTAGAGAAAGGCGAACCTAGCTAAGGTGTTTAGGCTTGCTAAATATCACCGAAGCAACGACAACCACGGTGACTAGCGGCGGTGCTCGGTGGCACACGGTGCGGTGACAATATAGAGCGAGATAAAGAGAGTGAAGGGCATGGGAATATGCGCAAGCTCACCGTGAGCATGTCAGACGTGACGGCGAGGCGAGAGGTAGTAGGAATCGATGAAATCGATGGTGGCCGGCGTTGGATGCAGAGCTTGATTCAAGCTAATTTGGACCGTGCCTACTTGCGAGACGAGTTGGAGATGAACGAGAAGATGATGGTGATCCCGGTGATGCCTTTGGTTGGCTCATAGGCGGTCTGTGGTGGCGAGGACCGCGAACTCCGGCGAGCTAGGGTTTGGTGGTCTCCTCTATTGAGAGGACAAGAACGAGAGAGAGAGGGAAATAGGGATGAGGATGGACAGGAGCGTTGCGGTAGCTGTCTTATCTTCCTCTCTAGCGACAGCGATCCATCGTGGTGGTCGGATTTTGCTGACGGAGGCGGACGGTATCGGTGGAGCGCACGCAGCTGCCTGTGTGCGTGAGGGTGATGACGACAATGACTTTTGTAGAAAAACCCCTAATGTTTCTACGAATCAACCCGTGGTCCCCTAGGGCTCCCACCTGTTAGTGAGAGAGAGATAGAACACGGGCTGCTGTTGGGCTTTTACAAAGTGAGCGGTTTTTACTTTCTGTTGCTCGTGAGCTAGGAATAGGGAATGGGTTGTGGGCCGGTGCTGCTGTGTTGCTTCCTTTTTTTCTTAATTCTGTTTCTAGTTCCTCTTTTTTTACAATTCATGTTCAAATATGAATTCCTCATGGATTTAAATATCTAGGGAACTTGCAAGTCATGAATGTCATTGTGTAAAGCAAGTAATATTATCTTCTCCTCATTTCTTATTGTGTAATAAAATATTCATAATTATATGAGTGGTCCTTTTTATTAGGAAACATTAATAGGAATTAGTTTTTTTTAGAAATTACTTCTTATTCAAAGATCCTTTGAAGATGATTTTGTTTCTCTTGATAATGGTAAGGATTTAAATGGCTAAGGATGGTTATATCATTCTATACACACTTGGTATCATATTGGAATTCCTATGTATATATATACACACCCCTAATAATGCATTAAGTCTTTATGATTCAAAATATGGTGATTTCTTCTACTCAAATCAACTAGGTGTTTAATATTAGAGTTTCTTTAGCACAATCTTGGTTAAGTCATTATGCATGAATATCAATCATTAATGAGGAAATGAAAATGTTCATTTCCAAATAATGGAGATGAGTTTTGGGAAGGTTTAATAGATTCATTAATGGAGGAATGAAGATATTCATTTACAGATAGCTATTATTGGTTCGAAAAATAGTTAATGATCTCACATTCTATTATGGGTATGGATGAAGATTAAGAGTTAGGATAATTTGCCTTCATGTCTTGTGGCCATGAATAATAACTCAACTTAGAGTGAGCTATTGAGATTGCTTTACTAAAGTGATCTTGATGGTATATGAGACTAGATCCTTATTAGGGTTTAAGACAATTAGGTGGACAAGGCCTCCATCAATACACTCAACTGGTATACTACTTATCCCTTAGACATTTAATTTGACTAGGAGATACTATCCATTGGCTGCCTAAAAATAGGAATTGGTTTAACTACCCTCTTTATTCAAGGGTTTTAAACAAAGAGGTAGACACAACTTGGTAAGACCTTGGTTAAAGGTTTCTCAAAAATTCTTATCCCCACCTTTCACTAAGCTTGGATCATAGTTAAGGAATTCCTTTCCTAAATATACTCTATAAATTTGCCTTATCTTATTCACAAAGATCACATCTTCCTGAATAAGTCAATCATCTGACTCCACCATATCCATCATCATATGATGACATGATCATGCCATTTCAATAATACTCTCCTACATTCTTCTCCTAGTACAAATGACTTCCATTTCTAAACTACCCTTGAGGAATTCTTCTAATTAGTTCTCACTTCAATAACCCACTCTTGTAACATTCTTACTTTAAAACACAACTTGCACTTCTTAACTACCCTGGATGAATCCATCAATGTAGTAGTTTCTAACTCCCTCCATAAACTCCTCTATATTTGCCTGGCATCTACTTCTAAGGCTTGCAAGATTACAATTCTTTGTATACCACATGAGGTATCAAACCTCGGGAATGGGTATGGTGTTACTCCCACAATACAAGTTTGTTCTTGTATTAGATTGATTAAGCTACATTGCCTCCAACTACTCCATACAACTAATATTATATATTTCATCATACTCTAGCTGGAATTCTCATGATCAAGCTAGATGATTCAGCTTACTAGGACTTTACCTAATTTAGTATACTCACAACCCTACTTCAACACCTAATCATCCATTCTCAAGTAATTTGAGAATGATGGCTTCCATACTTTGATCAACAAGCTTAGGATTCTGATTGTTTGATCAAAACCTATTAACACTATGTACTAGGCTTGTAATAATCTCTCTATAAGGCTTATCTTGTTAAGGAAACTTACTTGAGGTTTGTACCTTCTTAGCTTAACAAGGTTATTAGTTGATACTCTAATACTACTACCTTTCTCATAGCTTCCTGGTAACTAGCTTAACTCTTGGTTTTAGGTACTTCTTCTAGTTAACTCATGAGTGAGTTAACTCCTGCAACATCCAATGGTTTGATCACCACTAAGGATCACATTCCATTGATGATGGCTGATTCGTCCATTTTGCATCACTATTCTATATCATAATTTACTGTTGGTCATTCATATATTTCATATTAAGAGATGATACTTATGTTATTTCACCTGTTTTTGCATGGTTGATGACTTTTGGAGCATGGACCGCTACAATCAGGATTCTGATGGAAAAGGTGTTGTTTGGACGCAAAATTCGCGAAGATCAAAAAATCCAGGAAAATACATGGAAAATCCTATTTTTCCAGAAGACGAAGGAAGCCAGAGGGGAAGTGGAGATGATCCATAGGGGGCCCACACCACCCCCTGGCGCGGGCCACCCTAGGTCGCGCCACCAGGTGGTGTGGCTGCCCTGGTCCACTCCAGCCTCTCCCCTCTAGCGTATATTAACCTCCCAAAACCCTAAGACTCGGGGAGCGACCATAGAAAGATTCCGCCGCCTCTATAGGATGGAAAACATCGAGAGAAAGATCTCCAGTGAGCAGAATTCTCTGGGGAATTCCTCATGGAGGGGAGATCGTCACCATCAACACCACCATCAAGCTGGACTTCATCGGGATCATCATCATCATCATAACCACCATCATCTCCACCAGAACCATCATAATCACCTCCATACCGCTGTAACAATTGGGTTGAATCTTGCATAGTTCTTAGGGGAAACTTTCTCGGTGTTGATTACTCTTTGTAGTTGATGCTATTGAGTGAACTGTTGAATTATTGTTTATGTTCAGATTGTTATACATCATTATTTCATCTCTGATCATGATCCATATGATTTCTTGTGAGTAGTTCGTTTTGTTCTTGAGGACATGGGAGAAGTCATGTTGTTAGTAGTGGAATTGTGTTGAGAAAGATTCAATGGTTTGAAATTTAAGTTGTGGCGTACTTCTTCTAGTGGTGTCATGTGAACGTTGACTACATGACACTTCACCTATATGGGCCTAGGGGAATGCATTGTGTATTTGGCTACTAATCGTAGGGTTTGCCGGAGTGACCGAAACCTGAACCCCGTTAGGAAACCATTGTAGAAGGGACGTCAGGGTCTTTGAGTTTAAAGCTGTGGTTAGGTTTCTACCTTAATTACTTTCTTGTACCTGCGGATGCTTGCAAGGGGTATAATCACAAGTATGTATTAGTCCTAGGAAGGTCGGTACATTAGCACAGGTTCACCCACACAACACTTAGCAAACTAAAGAAGATTAATTAACTATATGAAGCGAAAGCACTTGATAATATTCCCATGTGTCCTCGAGAACGTTTGGTCATCTTAAGTAATACAACCGGCTTGTCCTTTGCTGAATAAAGGATTGGGCCACTTGCTGCATTTATTCTTATTGTCTTTTATTTACTCGTACTTTATTTACCTGCATTATCAAAAACCCCTAAAAATCCGTTTGCTAAGTATTTACAGAGAATTCCTGCTCCAAGCCACTAGCCAGCACCTTCTGCTCCTCGTTGGGTTCGATACTCTTACTTATCGAAAATACTGCGATACACCCCCTATACTTGTGGGTCATCAAACTATTTTCTGGCGCTGTTCACGGGGAGTGAAGCGCTATTGGAGAGTGGAACTGGTAAAGGAAACTACTACTGTTAGTATTGTTTACTTCTGTTAGTTGCTTTATTTTCAATATGGATAATTCGCTGAGTTTCTTATTTCGTAATGCTACTACCACTGCTAAGGTAGTAGATGAACGACCACATGCTAAGAATGATACTTTTAAAATACCTACAAGAATTATTGATCGTGTTATGGATAACTATTATGTTGGAGATGGAACTGTCCATCCCGGTGATCATTTGCTCTTTATACACGAATTATGCGGGTTGTTCAAGTGTGCAGGCATTACTACAGATCAATTCAAGAAGAAGTTATTGTCATTATCACTGAAAGGAAGAGCTGAGGACTGGTATAAGCTGCTGAAGAATGGTCAAGATCTTGAATGGGAGGAAATAGTACCTCTCTTTTATTCAAAGTTTTATCCTCCTAGTGAGATTCATAAAGATCAGAATCAAATATACAATTTTTGGCCTCTTGATGGAGAGAGTACAGCTCAAGCTTGGGGGAGATTGAAGTTACTAATGCTCAAATATCCCATTCATGATCTCCCCAACAATATTATTATCAATAACTTTTATTCAAGGCTTTATCTTCACGATAAGGATTTATTGGATGCCTCTTGTGCTGGATCATTCACCCGCATGGAAGAAGAAGCTAAATGGGATATTCTAGACCGTATTCAAGACAATGCTGAAGCATGGGAGAATGACAAAGGAAGAAAGTCAGGTATAAATTATGATTATGAATGCATTGAATCTTTTATGGGAACTGATGACTTTCAAAATATTAGTAATGCTTATGGTCTTGATTCTCAAGTTATTACAAATTGTTTTAAGGCGTTTGCTTCTTATATTGAAATTCTGAAAAAGGGATGGGACAAGTACCATGCACCATACAAAAATATTGTTGATTATGTTCTTGTTGGGAGTACTGAGTTTTGCACTATTGATCACATCTTACCTAAACCTTATATCGAGAAAATACCCTTCCTGGATAAGGGAAAGGATCATCCTATGATAACTAGTGTAATCAATAAAAGTGCAAAGAGAACTGTAAAACCTGATGAACAAATAAACATTGAACCTGTTGTAGCAATTGTGAAAGATCTTGTCACTAAAAGTGTAGAAGATGGACACATAGTCTTTTGTGAGGATGCTTCTAATATTGTCTCACATCCTAATAGAACTAGAAAGGCTAGTGTCCCTGTGCTTTTTGTTAGAATTGGTGATTATTGCTAACATGGTTTATGTGATATTGGTGCAAGTTTAAGTGCTATTCCCTATGTGCTTTACAAAGAAATTATGCATGAAATCAGTCCCTGCGAACTGGAAGAGATTGATGTGGTCATTCACCTTGCTAATAGAGAGACCATGTCTCCAATTGGTATTGTGCGGGATGTAGAAGTTCTTTGTGGTAAGATTAAATATCCTGCTGATTTTCTAGTACTTGGTTCAGCTGCTAGTAAAACTTATCCCATCATTTTTGGTAGACCTTTCTCGAGTACTTGTGGAGCTATTATAGATTGTAAAATAGAGAAAATTTTGACTAAGTTTCATTTTTTGAAATTTACTAAAGAGCCTTGTGAAAATGAAACCCATAATGAGGATTTTAGAGTCGAACAACTTGCTTCTATTTCTCTTGCTCCTAATAATGCTTTGCAGCAATTTATGGAAGACCACGAAAGTGAGATCTTCATGGAAGAAAGAAATGAGATTGAAGAGATTCTCCGTTGTCAACCTAAGATGCTTAAGCATAACTTGCCTATAGAAGACTTGGGTACTGTGGCGGAGCTAGACTGGCCATGGAGCCCGGGCATGGAATAAATGTAATAAGCCAGCTGGGTTTAGGCCCATTGATTCACTGAAACAACATTCATGTTTAGCTAAAATTTCAGTAGAGCATCGTCGGGCGAGCCTGGGCAGCTGCCCGGGGTAGCCGGGAGCTGGCTCCGCCACTGCTTGGGTACCACGTTGCCACCTAAAAAGGACCCGGTCTTTGATTTAAAACCTTTACCTGAGGATCTTAAATATGCTTACATTGATGATAATAAGATATATCCTATTATTATTAGCTCTAAACTTTCAGGGAAGGAAGAAGAAAGGTTATTGGAGGTACTGAAGAAACACCAAGGGGCTATGGGCTACACCCTGGATGATTTAAAAGGGATTTCTCCTACTATATGTCAGCATGCTATCAATATAGAACCAGATGCAAAGCTAGTGGTAGAGCACCAACAACGTTTAAATCCTACGATGAAAGAAGTGGTAAGAAATGAGGTATTGAAACTCCTTTATGCTGGTATTATTTACCATATTGCTAACAGTGAATGGGTTAGTCATGTTCAATGTGTGCCTAAAAAGGGGGAATTACCATTGTCCCTAATGATAATGATGAGCTTATTCCCCCAAATAATAGTAGTATGCTATAGAATGTGCATTGATTTCAGGAAAGTAAACAAAGTTACTAAGAATGATCATTACCCACTTCCTTTTATTGATCAAATGTTAGAAAGGTTGTCTAAAAAGACCCATTTTTGTTTTCTTGATGGATATTCTGGTTTCTCTCAAATTGCTGTTAAACAAAAAGATCAAGAAAAAATTACTTTTACATGCCCTTACGGAACCTATACTTATAGACATATGCCTTTTGGTTTATCTAATGCTGCCGCTACTTTTCAAAGATGCATGTCTGCTATCTTTCATGGTTTTTGTGAGGAAATTGTGGAAGTGTTCATGTATGACTTCTCCGTCTATGGAACTTCTTTTGATAATTGTTTGCACAACCTTGATAAAGTTTTGCAGAGATGTGAAGAAACTAATCTTGTTCTTAATTGGGAGAAATGCCACTTCATGGTGAATGAAGGTATTGTACTTGGACATAAGGTTTATGAAAGAGGCATAGAAGTTGATAGAGCTAAAGTTGAGGCAATTGAGAAAATGCCCTGTCCAAGAGACATCAAAGGTATTCGTAGTATCCTTGGTCACGCTGGTTTCTATAGAAGGTTTATTAAAGATTTCTCTAAGATATCAAAACCCCTTACTTATCTTCTTCAAAAAGATGTACCCTTTGTCTTTGATGATGATTGTAAGGAAGCTTTTGAAACCCTAAAGAAGGCTTTAACTACAGCTCCTATCGTTCAACCACCTGATTGGAGTTTACCCTTTGAAAATAATGTGTGATGCTAGTGATGTTGCTGTAGGTGCTATCCTTGGACAACGAATTGATAAAACGTTAAATGTTATCCATTATGCTAGTAAGACTCTTTATGTCGCTCAAAGAAATTATGCTACTATTGAAAAAGAATTCCTAGCCGTCATCTTTGCTTGTGACAAGTTTAGACCTTATATTGTTGACTCAAAAGTTACCATTCATACTGATCATGCTGCTATTAAGTACCTTATGATGAAGAAAGATGCTAAGCCTAGGCTTATTAGATGGGTGTTACTCTTACATGAGTTTGACCTACATATTGTAGACAGGAAAGGTGCTGAAAATCCTGTAGTTGATAATTTATCTCGATTGGAAAACATCTCTTTTGATCCTATGCCTGTTAATGATAGTTTCCCAAATGAACAGTTGGCTGCAGTAGGGGTGAGCTCGTGAGGGAGCCCTTGGTATGCTGATTATGCTAACTTTATTGTCTCCAAGTATTTGCCTCCAACTTTCACAGCTCAGCAAAGAAGGAAGTTCTTTTACTATTTGAGGCATTATTTTTTGGATGACCCACATTTATATAATGTCACATCCCAAGATTTTCCAAATCTTGTAATGTGAAAATAAATGAATAAAGTAAAACTTTGTTTGATTTTCAGGGCCAGAAGAAACTTTCTGAATCCAATTGGGAATCTTCAAACCTATTTTTGAATCAAATAAATCCTAAAGGGATTTATAAAGATAAACATTTATTAAAGGAAATTAAAATATTTTGGTGTTACTATTTTGGATCTTTTAATAAAAGACTTTGTTTTCAAATGAAAAGGTGGATTTATAAATAAAGTTTATATTTTAAAGAGTCAAATTAATTTTGGCCAAGCTTTTGTATTAAAATATTTTGTTTTGATAAAATGAGTAAAGGTTTATTTAAATAAAATAATAAGGATTTAAATATCCAAGTTTTATTAATAAAGGTTTTACTATTTCTAAAACATCAAAACTTATTTATTTATTTAAAATAAGTTTTCCAAGTATTTCCAAGTGTTTTGGTTTTATTCTAGGTTTCAAAATAAAAGATTTAAATAAAACCAATCCTATTTGATTTATTAACTAAGGTCCATTTTATTTAATTATTAATGGACCCTAAAATAAAAGGTTATTTTGTTTTTAACAAATCTTCCAAATATTCTTTATTTCCAAATAAAACCTACTGATTTGGTTCTGAAAATATTTGGATTTCAAATGGAAATTTTATTAATTAAATCAAACCCTATTTTATTAAATAACTAAAGATCCATTTCATTTAATTAAAGAATGGATCCTAAAAAGAATAAAAATATTATTTTATTTTTGAGATTTGGTTTATGTTGATAAACAGAACCAAAAACTCATTACAAGTTTGATTGGTTTAAATAATTTGAGTGAATGAATAATTGATTCAAATTCAAAATAGAAAAATAGAAATAGAAAAAGAAAAAGAATTCAGACAGAAAAAAATAGAACAGCCCACCCTCTGGCCCAACTAGCCCAAATAGGCCCAGAAACAGCCCACCTGTTCCCTTACCCCGAACCGTTTTCTTCACCGCAGAAAGAACCCGCTAAGCAGCTGACTGGTGGACCCAACCCCCTTTCCTTTTCTATCGCTGACAAGACGACCCCACCGCTACTTTTCATCGTCCTCACCCGCACGACCCCTTCTTCCTCCTCGCGTTAACGACGCCTGCCGTTGCTGCCTTTGAAAGCCGCGATTAATTCGCCTTGATGCCTGAGTAATTCCTCGCAGTGACCACGCTCGTTAAATCGCCTCGCCCTTCTCTCTCTTTCCCCCCAAACACCGCCTCCCCTCTGCCACCAGGCTGCCTCGAATCGGCTCTGCACCGCCCTCTACTCCGGCGAGCTCCACCAGCAATTCCGCCCGAACCCTGCCGCCCCTTGCCTCCTCGACCATGCTCTCATGATCCCCACCTCCTGGCGATCATCCCCGTAGCGCCAGCTCGCCCCCGAGCGCCCTAGAGCATCGGCAACGACGACACCGAGCGTGCGCCGCCGTCTGCCATTACTCCGTCAAGCATTCCAGGTGAACACCGACCACCCCGCGCCTCCTAGATCACGCACACAGCATCGCCTTGCTCTTGCGCATCTGAACATGCTCCTGTCTTGCCTTAGGGCGATCTGCAACGACAACTCCGACCGTTGCCACCGTCTGGCTTAACTCCGACGAACACTTCTGGTAAGCATCTGTCCACCCCTCTCCCTCTCGTTCAGGCATGCAAGATCTACCCTTCCTCGCGCGTCTAACAAACCTTTTATCTCGTCCTCCTGTGAATCGTAGCCTCGTCCCCACCGTCGACCAGAGCCGCCCGACGCCGCCACCTACTCCGGCGAGCAATCCACATCGGACCAGAGCGCCCCTCGTCGAACCATCGGCACATTGAGCATCGCCGTGACCCCCTGAGCCTAGTGAGCATCTCCCCTTTCTCCCTCACCTCCTGTAGCATCGGCACCGTCGTCGACCAACAGCTCCACCGCCGGTAGCCACCGCAGCGCCGCCCATCTGTGGCTGGTGTGCCTAGCACCGTTAGATCGTAATCGTATGGCCACGATAGAACTTAACTGAAGCGGTAAGTAGCCTCTGCGCGCCGCACGATTTAACTTAAATCCAACGGCTGTCGTCGCGTGATCCAACCGAAACGGTACCGACGAATAGGAAGTCGCCGCGTGGCCAGGTCTGTTTTAAAACAGAATTTGAAAACAGATTTGTATGCAGATTTGAAAACCCTATAACTTTTGATCCACACGTCCAAATTTTGCAAACTTTATGTCGTTGGATTCAGGAGAGCAAGCCCTAGCCAACCATGCCCTTGGTTTAGCAGATAGTATCTGTTAGTTTGCTTGTTTTTGCAGATTCTTTTGTGAGCTTGTTTAGATTAGAAAAATTGTTTAAAAATGATTTTAGGGTTAAAACTTTTGCAAAATGGATTGTTGTGACCTTACTGACCCTAGGAACCAACCCATGTTTTGGAAAATGAATTTTGAAAAGTTTAGAATGGATTAATTGGTTTAGTTCATTTCTAGCTAAATAAAACTATTGATTGGTTTATGAAAATGGTTTTGAATGGAAAACTTTGGAGGAAATGTGTTGAACCAAACCTACTAACATTGGGAACCACTTTGTGGACTCAAAAATGTATTTGGTTAAAGAAAAGAATGATTCTTTGATTTAAAACCATTTCTAGTCAAATAGAAATGTGGTTTATTTATAAAAAATGGTTTTGGAAGAAAACCTTTGGATAATGTTTTGTTTTAAACTCACTGACCCTAAATACCAAGTTTTATGGTTGGAAAACAAATTGGGTGAACCCTATAGGTTAATGCCTTAGTAAAAATATTTCTACACCACATAAAATGATACTTTGTTTTGAAAATGGTTTTTGTAGTGAAACCTTTTGCAAATGACTTTGCCACTTTACAAAATAACCAAATAGGTGTTTGCAAATGTCTATGACCCATTAGGAACCACTTTTACAAATAAAACAATCTTTTGCATGCTTGTATGCATTGCTTGTTTTTATTATTTTTATGTGATGAATTGCTTGAATGGTAGATTGAAATATTGTTTGCTTGATTGAATTGTAGTGACTTGAAGTGTGTGAACATTGCAAAGATCAAGGAGTGAACCTATACTCTCTACCAAAAAGGCAAGTGATATTTTCATGAATATTCCATTCCTATATTTTATACTAGCATTAGATATTTTGCTAAGACATGCATGCTACTTTTGTCAAATGATATGATGGGAAATCCTATGTAGTTTAGAATGGTAGAGTTGCTAGGAAATTTTCCCTAAAAGTTAAGTTGCCATGCCATGCTTAGCCTAGCTAATAGAAAACAAGGGTGGAATATATAATCATGCTATGGAAAATCTCTAAGTCTGAGGACTTGTGTTTTGTTTAATAAAGCAACTAAGTTAATGAATCACCTGGGTGGAATGGGACTTGCTTGGTGGTTTTTGGTTGAGTGGTTCACAAGGCCCATTTTTATGGTTTACCTTAGTGTATCTCACTTGTGGATGGCCACCCAGAAACAAAGAGATTTGAGATGTCAAATGTTGAGAAGCTTCAAGTGCAACCACTTGGCAATATGGGCTCTGCCTGGATCATATAGGTTGCAAGAACTTAGCCAAATGGACAGTTGGTGGTAGGGGTTTGTTAGGTTTGGAGCGCATCCATTTTGGTCTAAGGGAAGGCTTCTGAAAGATCTTGTCTTGGTGAAACCAAGTCTTGTGGGGAAAGTGCACCACCTCTACAGAGTGTAAAATCTAAGTACTTAGCCATGTCCCTGGAAAAGGACAATTTGAGCATCAAGACATGGAAGCTATCAAGAATCTCCTCATCCCAATTTCTAAGTAAAAACTTGTGGGTGAACAAGGGTTAAAGGATCACCAATTTCTATTGGGAGATACCTTGGGTGTTTTTGTCAAGCAAAAACTTAGTGATTTCAAATGATAAGGAAAAATATATTTTGAGCAATGCAAGCCTAAGCTCCACTTAGCCAAATGCATATAGATGATAGACTCCACTATACTACCATAGTATCACTTGCCAATACAATTCAAATGTATTGAACCTTGTGGCTGTAACTTGTTATGTTGTAGGTTTGTTTGATTTTAGTGAAGTAGGATTACAAGTCTACAACCAACATGTCTGCCTGTGGCACTTTGAAGATGAAGGACCCCATGCTTATAGTTATTCTGCTGCAATGTAATGTAATAGCCAAATGAGCTATGTAAGATGTAATAAAATTATGTTATTCCTGGTTATAAAGTTGTATTATGACCTTTGTTTCTTGATATTACATCTTAACTGTGGATGCTAGCTATTGATCCAGGGACTAGCATTGTAAACACAGGGGACTCTACCTTATTAAAGGTTGGGAACTCTACATATAAACAAGGAGTAGATGGTATTATGTGAAGACGTGTTACAAAATATGAACAAAAGGAGATATTGCGTAAATGTCATGGTAGTGCTTATGGAGGAAATCATGCAGGAGATAGAACTGCGCAAAAGGTGCTACAATCATGTTTCTACTGGCCTACCCTTTTTAAAGATGCAAGAAGATTTGTTTTATCTTGTGACGAGTGTCAGCGTGTTGGTAATATTTCTAGATGCAATGAAATGCCTATGAACTACTCTCTAGTTATTGAACCCTTTGATTGTTGGGGAGTTGACTTTATGGGTCCTTTTCCTCCCTCAAAAGGTTATACTCATATTCTTGTTGCTATTGATTATGTCACTAAGTGGGTATAAGCTATACCTACAAAGAGTGCTGATGGGGAGACCTCTCTAAAAATGCTTAAGGATGTTATTTTTCCTAGGTTTGGAGTGCCTAGGTATCTTATGACTGATGGAGGTTCTCATTTCATTCATGGTGGTTTTGGAAAGAACCATGCTAAATATGATGTTAATCATAGAATCGCTTCAGCTTATCATCCCCAAACTAGTGGACAAGTAGAGTTATCAAATAGAGAAATTAAATCCATATTGCAAAAGACTATTAATAGATCTAGGAAAAATTGGGCTAAAAAGTTGAATGATTTATGGGCTTATAGGACTGCCTATAAAAACCCCATGGGGATGTCTCCTTATAAAATGGTTTATGGGAAAGCTTGTCACCTATGTTTAGAATTAGAACACAAAGCTTATTGGGCAGTTAAAGAACTTAATAGTGATTGTAAGCTTGCTGGTGAAAAAAGATTATTTGACTTAAGTTCGTTAGATGAATGGAGGAGTGAAGCATATGAAAATGCTAGACTCTTTAAGAAGAAAGTTAAAAAATGGCATGACAAGCGAATACTTAAGAGAGAATTCCATGTTGGTGAGAAAGTTCTATTATATAGGTCTCGTCTCAGATTTTTTGCAGGGAAACTACTGTCAAAATGGGAAGGACCTTTTGTTATTGAAGAAGTGTACCGTTCAGGAGCGATAAAAATTTCTTCTTTAAAAGATAACACTACACAAGTGGTGAATGGGCAGCGACTCAAGCACTATATTGCTCAGGATTCTTACAATGAAGATGTCGATGCTTTTCAAGTTAGAACTCCAGAAAAAATTATCAAAGACCAAATTCAGAGACCTGCAGAGTCCGTTTTCGAATAGGTAACAGTTCTGGTAAGTAAAGTTCCACGAAAAGTCTGTCCAATTATATTTTTTGCAGTTTTTATCTAACAAGGAAAGTTACAAAGCAAAAGAGGGATGGAAACAGAGCCAGGGTGGCTCACACCACTGGCGCTGGGCCCCTGCCGCGGCCAGTGGTGGCCACCTTGGCCTCCGTCTCCGACCTGTTTTCTCCCAGTACCTTCCTTTTGTTGTAAAACTTCGTAATATATAATCCCCCGGATCCCCCGAGGTTCGTATATCGTGTTCTCGTCATGTTTTCGTTTCGATCTGTTTCTGACAGGCAGGGTCCCAGTTTTGGAGCCACAATGTCTTCCTCTAGATCAGTCAAGGAAGATTCCTTAGTGGATATCATCAACCCATACATGAGAGAGTTGAAGATTCATCCCAAGGAGTTGTTGCTTGAAGATGGGGAGGTACAGATAAAAGAGGTTCAAGGCCCTAAAGGTGAAGGAAGTCTGGAGGACAGGATGGAAGCACTGGAGCAAGAAGTCTTTAGGTACAAGAAGATGTCGGAACGCGAAGTGGATATCATCCATAAGATTTGTTCTGAACTCATCGTTGATGACCCACAAGTATAGGGGTGTATCGCAGTATTTTCGATAAGTAAGAGTGTCGAACCCAACGAGGAGCAGAAGGTGCTGGCTAGTGGTATGGATCAGCAATTCTCTAGAAATACTTAGCAAACGGATTTTTAGGGGTTTTTGATAATGCAAGTAAAATAAAGTACGAGTAAATAAAAGACAATAAGAACAAATGCAGCAAGTGGCCCAATCCTTTATTCAGCAAAGGACAAGCTGGTTGTATTACTTAAGATGACCAAACGTTCTCGAGGACACATGGGAAGACTGTCAAGTGCTTTCGCTTCATATAGTTGATTAATCTTCTTTAGCTTGCTAAGTGTTGTGTGGGTGAACCTGTGCTAATGTACGGACCTTCCTAGGAATAATACATACTTGTGATTATACCCCTTGCAAACATTCGTAAGTACAAGAAAGTAATTAAGGTAGAAACCTAACCACAACTTTAAACTCTAAGACCTTTACGTCGCTTGTGCAATGGTTTCCTAACGGGGGGTCAGGTTTCTGTCACTCTGACAACCCCTACGTTTAGTAGTCAAATACACAATGCACTCCCCTAGGACCATATAGGAGAAGTGTCATGTAGTCGACGTTCACATGACACCACTAGAAGAAGTACACTACAACTTAAATATCAAACTATTGAATCTTTCTCAACACAACTCCACTACTAACAACATGACTTCTCCCATGTCCTCAAGAACAAAACGAACTACTCCCAAGACATCATATGGATCATGATCAGAGATGGAATAATGATGTATAACAATCTAAACATAAACAATAATTCAATGGTTCCACTCAATAGCATCAACTATAAAGAGTAATCAACACCGGGAAAGTTTCCCCTAAGAACTATGCAAGATTCAACCCAATTGTTACAACAATATGGAGATGGTGATGAGGGTGCTGATGGTGATGATGGTGATGATGATGGTGCTGTTCATCCCGATGAAGTCCAGCTTGATGGTGGTGTTGATGGCGACGATCTCCCCTCTCCGGGAAGGAATTCCCCTGGCAGAAATCTGTCTGTCGGAGAGATATTTCTATCTCGGTGTTTTCCGCCCTGAAGAGGCGACGGAATCTTTGTGGTCGCCCCTAAGTATTAGGGTTTCGGGAGGATTATATACGCCAGACGGGAGAGCCAGAGGTGGGCCAGGGCGGCCACACCACCTGGTGGCGTGGCCTAGGCTTGCCCGTGCCAGGGGGTGGTGTGGGCCCCCTGTGGCCCATCTCCACTCCTCCTTCTGGCTTCCTTCGTCTTCTAGAAAAATAGGATTTTCCGTATATTTTCCCGGATTTTCTGATCTTCGCGAATTTTGCCTCCAAACAACACCTTTTCCATCAGAATCCTGACTACAGCGGTCCATGCTCCAAAAGTCATCAACCATGCAAAAACAGATGAAATTACATAAGTATCATATCTTAATATGAAATATATCAATGAATAACAGTAAATTATGATATAGAACAGTGATGCAAAATGGACGTATTAACTCCCCCCAAGCTTAGACTTTGCTTATCCCCAAGCAAAACTGAGCTCAATAAACATGGCCTCAGGTTTATGGAGTGAAGAGTCGATAAAAGAATACGGACAAGAAGCATCACATTCATCAATACATAAATCATAACAGAAGACAACTCACTATTATATAACTTAACTTGCAATAGGTAAAGGAAACACAATAAAGATACATAAAGTAAATCATAATTGGTAATGGCAAACTTAGCTCTTGGTCGAAGAATAGTTGATAATTTGCTGAAGTTCACAAATAACTAGTTTTCAATGATAGCTTTCATAGTAGTAATCACCAAGATAAGAGCAATGTGCAAAACAAGGAACATAAGAAACATGATTGAATAAATCATCATATGAATGAATGAAACACAACTCAAAATACTTACTGAGATAGAAGGGAATATGTTTACTGACTCAACTAAAGGTAAAAGAAAGGCCTTTCGCAAAGGGAAGCAGGGATTTCAAGTTTCATAAAGAGCTCCCAAAAATTATGATACTTATTAGCTTTCAGCTCTCATTGCCCCTATCATAGGCATCTTTAGGTGATTAAGGTTAAAGTGATCAAATATGAGGATATGCTTGACAAGTTGTAAATTGAGAATCTCATGTCCCTTGAATACGAGGGCCGCTCCTCATGCTACTCAAGTTTAGTCACCGGTAAGTTCTTGTCATAGTAAGCACATGTGTATCATAGAGAACCGCCAACGGGGTACCCCTTGCCTGATGATACGGAAGAATCCCTAACGAGGGTTTAACTCGTCAATGCCCATTGTTATGGACTTGGGTTTTGGAGAAGGAGGGAGCGCTGGAGACATCTATCGGCTAGCAAACAAGCACACAGGGGACAAAGGATTTACCCAGGTTCAGGCCTCGTAGAGGTCCCTACTCCTACTTGTCTGCTCGTAGAATTATTGAGGGAGTTGAAAGTTACAATGGTGCGTAGATGCAATCTGGCGAGGGTTTGTGGAAGCTAGGGTTGCGTGTGTCTTCCTCGCTGCCCCCTCCTAGCCCTTATATAGATAGGCTAGGTCTCGGGTAGTAGGTAGAGTCGGTTACAAGTTAGGGTTTTCCCCTTCAAACTTTCTATCTTTAGCTTCTTCTTGTCCTTCAAGCAATCGAGAGTCCACAGGTTACTCGAGTCCTTTCATCTGGGCCTTGGCAACACCGTGGGCCAGTACGTATTTGGACCGTATATACCAAGCTCAAGTACCTGTAGGGTATACCCATGTTCGTAGAGCTTTGGCGACAAGGGCGCGACTGCCTGCGTGGTGCCTGCAGGTCCCTTCATGGATGTCGAGGAGAATTGCTCTTCCATCAGCCATGGAGACACATCGCTGTAGCACTCCTATGATGTTGTGTTTGTATAGTTCGTCGTTGATAACGGCGAATGCCTTGGAGCGTCGCGCGATGTGATGTGCGTCTGTCGGGTCGTCTGGTAGGCGCTTACTGAGGAGGTACATAATGTATGGCTACGTCCAGGATTGTTCGATCATCATGATGCTCATTGGCCCTTCGAGTCATGTGTCTAGCTCCAAGTCGTCGAGTGCCATTGGCTCATTGGGTGGCGTAGCGCCCGAGTCCATTGCTGCGCTTGTTTTCTTCTCTGCGGCCTTTGGCTTGATGGAACGTTCACAGATGCGCTCGAGAAATACACCAGGTGGTATGGGGGCACAGGTAGAGCCTATGTTTGCGAGTGCATCCGTCTCCTCGTTGCTTTCGCGACCTACGTGTCGCAGCTCGCAACCATCAAAGTCCCCTTCGAGTGTATCGTAGAGGTCGCGGTACGTGATCATGTTGTCGTTTAGTGCATCGCACTTGTGAATTGTTTGGTTGACGACCAACTTGGAGTCGCCGTATATGATGAGCCTTTTTGCGCCGCAGGCTTTTGCCATCCTCATCCCGTGCAACAGGGCCTCGTATTCAGCTTCGTTGTTTGAGGCTATGAACTGCATTCGCAGGATGTATTTCAACTTGTCTCCTTGAGGTGATGTCAGTATGACACCTGCTCCTGCTCCATCTTTCTGCTTGGATCCATCGAAGTGCATGGTCCAGAGGTAGGACATATCTAGCTTGTCTGGGAGTTGATTTTCCATCCAATGCACAATCAAGTCAGGGAGAATTTGTGACTTGATTAAGTTGCGCTTTTTGTATGTGATGTCTCGTGGAGATAGTTCGATTCCCCAAAGCGCAACTCGACCCGTGGCGTCGGGGTTATTGAGGATATGTCCCAATGGGGCGTCGTTGACTACCACGATTGGGTGTTCCTGGAAGTAATGGCGCAGTTGTCGGGCGGTCATGAAGACACCGTACGCCAGCTTCTAGTAGTGCGGGTACCGCTGTTTTGTTGGCTTGAGGACCTCGCTGAGGTAGTATACCGGGCGTTGTACGTCATGGACCTTGTTTTCCTCTGCCCGTTCGACGACGAGCACTGTACTAACCACTTGGTTGGTAGCGGAGATGTACAGCAGTAGTGGTTCCCTTTCTCGTGGAGTCACCAGTACTGGCGATGTGGATAACAGGCGCTTGAGATCTTCGAATGCTTCTTGTGCTTCATTGGTCCACTCGAATTTATCAGCTTTGCGGAGGAGTTGATAGAAGGGCAGTGCCTTTTCTCCCACTTGACTGATGAATCGACTGAGGGACGCGATTCGTCCGGCTAGTTGCTGGACGCTTCTTATGTTCTTTGGCTTCTCCATGGCTAGTATGGCCTTTATCTTTTTCGGGTTTGCCTCAATCCCTCTCGTGGAGATGAGATACCCGAGCAGCTACCCAGATGGTACGTCGAAGGCGCATTTGTCCGGATTGAGCTTGATCCGGTAACTGTCGAGATTGGCGAATGTTTCGCGCAAGTCATCGATTAGAGAGGCTTCCTTTTTGGTTTTGATTACTATGTCGTCGACATAGACTTGGATGTTGCGACCCAGCTGCTCCTTGAGGCAAGCCTGCATGCACCGTTGGTAGGTAGCTCCCGCGTTTTTTAGCCCGAAGGGCATTGTGTTGTAGCAGAACACACTGAAGGGCGTTGTAAACGCGGTCTTTTCCTGGTCTTCCTCCTTCATTCAAATTTGGTTGTAGCCTGAGTAGGCATCGAGGAAGCAGAGGCGCTCGCATCCAGCGGTGGATTCGATGATTTGGTTGATCCGTGGTAGCGGGAAGTAATCTTTTGGGCAGTGCTTGTTTAAAGAAGTGAAGTCCATGCACATCCGTAGGACATCCGTGTCCTTTTTTGGCACCAGCACCGTATTGGCGAGCCAAGTGCTTTCCTTGATCTCGCGTATGAATTTGGCCTCGAGGAGTCTGTTGATCTCCATTCCGACTGCCTGCGCTCGTGGCTCAGACAGTCGCCTGATTGTTTGCTTGACTGGCCTTGCGTCGGGGTTGACGTTGAGTGCGTGCTCGGCGAATTCCCTGGGAACTCCTGGCATGTCCGCAGGACACCAGGCAAAAATTTCCCAGTGCTCATGGAGGAATTCGTCGAGCGCGAGTTCCTATGCGGGACTCAAGTTGTTGGCGATGAGGACCGTTTTGGCGGGATCTGATGGATGGACCTACACCTTCTTTGTGTGCACAGATGAGTCGAAGGAGAGGTCAGGTGAGCTTGGCCTACTTAGGGGCGGTAGACTGTTGTCTGCCGTTTCCTTCAATCGCGTAAGCTCCTCCTGCATGCCGAAGGACTGGGAGATTCTGTTGAATTCCCTATCGCAACTTTCAGATCGCTCAAAGCTCCCGTTGATCGTGATGACGCCGTTGGGACCTGGTAGGCATAGTGGGGTACCGCCATGAACCTAGTGAACGCGACGCGTCCGAGGATGCAGTGGTATTGTGAGGGCCAGTCGACAACTTCAAAGTCGATGCGCTCACGCCGGAAGTTCTTCGGCGTGCCGAATATGACGTCGAGGTTGATTTTACCCAGGGGGTATACGCCTTTCCCTAGGACGATGCCGTGGAACGTTGTGTCCGATGCCTCCAAGCAGGTTAGAGGGATCCTCATTGCTCGCAAGGTACTCGCGAATATGAGGTTGATACCGCTTCCGCCATCCATGAAGACGTGACTCATGTCGAAGCCTCCAATTTGCGCCTCGAGTACGAGGGGGCAATGACCTGGGCGAGGTACTTGAGGCGGATGGTTGCGTTTGTCGAAAGTAATGCACGACTCACTGCCACTGAGGTACTTAGTGGTGGATGGTTGTGAGTGCGTGGCCAAGTTGACTTGGCGAGTGATGGCCTTCTGCACCCTATTGGAGGGGCACCCCTTTTGGATCATCATGGTACCCATGGCCCGTGGGTACGGTTCACCTCCGTGGTGTTGGTCCGGTGCAGCTCCGTTCAGGGGTGGCCCAGGTGGTGGTGGTGGTGCGCCATGTGCCATGGCGCCTGGAGCAGCTCCGTAGCCTCTTTCGACTGCATTGCGGTTCATCCGAACCAATCCCTCATGTAGCTTGAGGAACTCGCGGCAGTCCTTGAGGAGGTGGCTGGACTTTCTCTTGCTATCATGCTTGTCGATGTAGAAGTGTACCGTGCATGGCCCGGACAGTTTGTCCTCGATGGAGGTCGCGGGTGCTTCATCGCGAGTGCAGCGTTGCCACACTTGCGTGGTTTTCCCGGAGTCGCGGTATCCGCTGTTGCGGTTATCGTCGGGTCTATCAGCGTAGCTGGCTGCGACCATGTTGACGTCATCGCGATCGTTGTAGACGCGCATGCGACGCTTACTCCGGCGGTCGCGTCTTTGTTCGAGTTCTGCCTCCTCGTCAGAGTGAACGCGATTCTTCACCGAATCTTCTCCATCAGCCAACCGATTCACGATCTCCATCAGGTGGTCGATGGTCTGGGGCTTTGAGCGGCCTAGCTCCTCCCTGAGTTCCATGTGGCGGACACCACCGTTGAATGCATCAATCGCGCAGTCTTCCGAGATGTTCTCCGTGGAGTTCTTGATGATGGACCACCTTTGGATGTAAGAGCGCAGCGATTCGCCAGATCTTTGCTGGCAGCATCTCAGTTCTTCGATTGAGGCGGGGCGTTTGTACGTGCCCTTAAAGTTGCGCACGAAGCTGTAGACCAGCTCATCCCAGCTGCGAATGGATCCGCGTGGGAGGTTATTGAGCCATGCCCGGGCGGCGCCCTGCAGCTGTAGCTGCAAGCATTGCATGGCAGTACTTCGACTGCCTCCATGTAGCCTGACGGAGGAGATGTGATCCTCCAGCCAGATCTTGGGGTCCTGCAGACCGTCAAATTTCGGGTTCTCCGATGGGAGTTTGAACCCTTTAGGCATTCGCTTTTGCCTGATGGATCTGCTGAAGCATCTGGCGCCGCAGAGCTCCCCATCTTCTTCTTCCGAGTCAGTCGACCGAGCACGTCGTGCCCTTGACTTGTCGATCTTGCGCTGCGTGAGTTCATCGCGTGCATCGTAGTCGCGATCGTGTCGCCGTGAGCGGCGGCGCCGAGACAGGTCGTGACTGTCATCGCTGGACGAGGGCGAGGAGTAGCGCTTTGCTAACGCTTTGCCCTTTTTTGGGTCTGGTACCGGTTCCTTGTCGAGGGCGGCCTCGATTAGCCCCAGGCCCGCGATCGTAGATCGGTGCATGGCCGTTCGGGGATCTCCAGCTGGTGGCTGGTTATTGAGAAGGTACATGGTGGCTGATGTCAGCGCGACCTGTGGTGTCCTGGGAACCACGTTGCCTCTCGTGTCGACTGTCATAGAGCCGAAGTCGAGGACTTTCGCGGCGTCTATGCGTTCTTGTTCGGTGAGGTGAGCCATCCGCGATTGCCTTTTCCTGGCGAGGTGCTCGTTGCCTCTTGAGGAGGATCCTCCGTAGGAGGAGAGCCCAGCGCGACGAAGGCTTGACTCGTCCGCCGCCTTTTTACGCGCCTCAAGTTGCGCGATTGCTTGTTTTTGGCGCTTGAATTCCTCTTTTAGGAGCCAGTGGTAGCCCATCAGTAGCTCCTGCGGGGACCCGAAGGGTAGAGGTGCACCTCGTAGGGCTTCTCGGCAGCGTTCCCACTCTTGCTCGTTGAGCCTGATCACGACGCGTTCGCCGGTTTGCGCGTTGATTATGCTAGGAGGTTCGACTGCTCCTCCATTGCCACTATTACCGCAGTTGCCGATGTTGAGCGGGTCGGTGCCGTTGCCGGTGTTACCACCGTTGCCGTGATTGGGTGGATCGGTGTCGTTGCCGGTGTTGCCACCATTACCGCGGTTGGCAGAGGTGTCGCCCGCGTTGATGACGGCGCACATGAAGTGATTTGGGAAGCTGTTGCTTCCACAACTTTCAGATCCGGAACCGTAGGTTCCATCTTCAGTGGCCAGATCGCTTAGATCGGACTCGCCACTGCTGTCGCTGACCATGTTCCCAACTACCGCCGGAGCATTGAGCTCACTGAGGGTGCCGATCGATGGAGGGAACCATGATGCTGGCGCAATCGCCGGTGCCATCGGCTGATCGGGCATGCGAAGCGTGCCCATCTGACCAACTTGGAAGCGGAAGCTCCCAATCGCCAGGCTGATTCCGTCGCCCACGGACTCGAAGGCCGGGCGAGTAGCCGGCGTGTTGACGGTGAAGTCGAAGGTGCCAAAAAGCTGGTGAATCTCCGCTATTGCAGAGTTGTAGATCGCGTTTGATGGGGCCGAAGAAGCCGCAACATCAGCACTCCCAATTCCCACAGACGGCGCCAATTGACGAGGGTTTAACTCATCAATGCCCATTGTTATGGACTTGGGTTTTGAAGAAGGAGGGAGCGCTGGAGACATCTATCGGCTAGCAAACAAGCACACAGGGGACAAAGGATTTACCCAGGTTCAGGCCTCGTAGAGGTCCCTACTCCTGCTTGTCTTCTCGTGGAATTATTGAGGGAGTCGAAAGTTACAACGGTACGCAGATGCAATCTGGCGAGGGTTTGTGGAAGCTAGGGTTGCGTGTGTCTTCCTCGGCGCCCCCTCCTAGCCCTTATATAGATAGGCTAGGTCTCGGGTAGCAGGTCGAGCGGTTACAAGTTAGGGTTTTCCTCTTCAAACTTTCTATCTTTAGCTTCTTCTTGTCCTTCAAGCAATCGAGAGTCCACAGGTTACTCGAGTCCTTTCATCTGGGCCTTGGCGACACCGTGGGCCTGTACGTATTTGGACCGTATATACCAAGCTCGAGTACCTGTAGGGTATACCCATGTTAATCCCCATATAAGAATGACAAGGCAAGCAGACAACAAGCATCTTAGCAATCTTCTTATTTACCATGGGAATATGGTGCTTTTTTCTCTCTTTCCTATTTTCATAATCTATTTTTTTCTTTTTCTCTTTTTCTCAATCTCTATCTTTTTTTATAAGAAGAATGCTTCATAGATGCTCGTTATGGTTACGCTGCAGGTTTCCACCATGACAGCATTGATTAGACCAGCGGCCCAGGCATTTCTCTAACACACATGCATTACTCCATGGACTTACAAGCTCCCCTTTCATTTCACACCGACGACATCCATAGACAAAAGAACATGATATCAACTAGGTACAAAGTACCAGTGCAATGTTGAAAGCGTTCCCCATGACAACATGGTTCTGCTAATTCACAACTTACAGAGCGCAAGCATATACGCAACATAGATGGGCACAATGGTTCAAGTTTATTAAATGCAAGAAAGTAAAGTGTGCCATCAAGTTTGTGAGAGCTTTAATCACTAATTTTCACATAATAAGTTTAATTTGGAAGGTACATAAAATCAAGAATTTACTTGGAATAGCAATAATGCTAATAGGTAGGTATGGTGGACACAAATGGCACAAGTTTGGTTTAAGGAATAGATGCACGAGAAGAATTCTCTCTCAGTACAGGTTTTTGGCTAGCAAGGCTGGGTAGCAAGTATAAGAGTTGAAGGAAACAAATAAACATACATGTGATAAAGACAAACATGCAATCTTCCTTGGAAGCACAAAAGATCTTAACTAGAGAATACTAAACTTATGAGCAAATCAAGAAAGAAAGATGATGAAATTATATTTCTTTAGAGTACTTTTATTCTTTCATTCAATTCTACAAATATGTGTTGCTACTGACCGAGCCAGGTTTGCCAAAACCAACTAAATTAACTCAATGATCCCAAAGTGATACCAATACTAACGACAAGATCAATCATATAACCATGAATTGAAAACTAATATAAGATATGCAACAGAGTAAATGATAGAACTTCTCATTAACATTCCATCACGGCAACTCACACCAAGGGATACATATCTAACGAGAGAGGGGACACTTCCATAATGCAAACCATCCGACATGATAACTTCTGTATTCATGATATGACTCTACTAAAAATATAAAAAGATATAAAATAGTGATGTGATACCGCGGCACTCCCCCAATCTTGGAACAAACCAAGGGGATTCCAAACCTGATGACGAATTACTCCTTCGGTGGAGGTGGTATCCTCTCATCATCGTCCGACTTCCAGGGCAAGGGCTCCCCATCAACAAAGTACATCATGGTCTCCAGCATCCTGAAACTTGCAACAACACTTATGCGTTTAAACCTAACCTCGTACTCACAGTTTTGATTTTGAACATCATAGAGTTGTGCTTGCAGTTTGTTGGTTGTTTGGCAGAGTGAGAGGACTTCGTCCTTGAGCTCAGCAGTCTCCTTTTGGTCCTCGACGATGAGTTCGAAACAAATCTTATGGATGATATCCACTTCGTGTTCTGCCATCTTCTTGTACCTAAAGACTTGTTGCTCCAGTGCTTCCATCCTTTCCGCCAGACCTCCTTCACCTTTAGAGCCTTGAACCTCTTTTATCCGGACCTCCCCATCTTCAAGCAACAACTCCTTGGGATGAATCTTCAACTCTCTCATGTATGGGTTGATGATATCTTCTAAGGAATCTTCCTTGGCTGATCCAGAGGAAGACATTGTGGCTCCAAATCTGAGACTCTACCTGTCAGAAATAGATCGAAACGAAAACACGATGAAAACACGATATACAAACCTCGGGAGATCCGGGGGGTTATATATTACGAAGTTTTACAGCAAAAGGAAGGTACTGGGAGAAAACGGATTGGAGGCAGAGTCCGGAGTGGCCACACCACCTGGTGGCGCGACCAGGGGTGGGCCCACGCCACAGGGTGGTGTGAACCACCCTGGCTCCGTTTCCGTCCCTCTTTCACTTCATAACTATCCTTATTGACAAAAAACTGCAAAAATATAACTGGATAGATCTTTCGCGGAACTTTTCTTACTAGAACTGTTACCTATTTGAAAACAGACTCTGCAGGTCTCTGAATTTGGTATTTAGTGGGTTCTTCCGGAGTCACCACTTGAATAACATCAATATCTTCATCTTCGTAGACTTATTACTTGATTCATGAAACCTTTCACTTCCTTATTACACCATTATCTCCAATACCTGGAAATTTCTTTCACACAAAACTTCACACAGTTCTCATTAGCAACATTAGTATAATTGAAGTGATAAAACCTTTTGAGTTCAACTTCAACTGAAAACCATCAAAACATAAGCTACTGTAGCAACTCCTTCCGAAAACCCAAAAAGAATTCAAAAAGGAAATTGAATAAAGAAGCAAATGCAAGAGTGGCAAAATCTGTCAAAACATACCAGCAGGTAAAGATCAAATCAATAAGTGCAAAACTAACGAAAGTTAAATAACAACCTGGGGCAGAAGCAAAAAACATTACAGGTCAATCCGACAGACAGAGATCTCTCACGAATTTTTACGGTGAAGCACAAAAATTTGTTTCGGGACAGCAACTTCCCCAAATCTTACTTCTCTCTCATTAGAGGTTGATCTTGACACAAAAACCAAACAAAAAGAATAAGGAGTGGTTATTACCGAAGTAATAACTTCCAAGACTCAAAGAAAAACAAAAACAAACTGAAAGCACTAATAAATTGGGTTGTCTCCCAAAAAGTTCTTTCTTTATAGCCATTAAGATGGGCATGATAATTTTGAAGATGCTCACATAGGAATATGAATTGAAGTGAAAAAGATCATTAAGAAGTAAAAATGCACATGTTTAAGTCTAACGCACTTCCTATGCAATGGAATTTTGTAAACAAACAAGTTGTTGAAACCAGAGGCTACTAGCATAGGAAGGCAAAATAAGTGCAACATAAAAACTTTCTGCATAAAATGAGGAAACTTGATATTATTGAGATACATAAGAACACTTTTTCCTCTCTCATAGTAACTTTCAGTATCATGCATAAACTTAACAATATAACTATCACAAGGGCCATCGTAACAATGATCACTTATCCTAATAGAAAACACAGGAATACTTGCTCTCATAACACTACCTTGTGAGACAATATTAGGGATATCCTTACAAAGGATAGTGTGTCCCCCTTCTACGTATTTAGTGATAAAGTCTTTCACATTTGCTATTATAGGTTCATCATCCATTTGTTTATCAGGTTCAATAGCTTTATTTGTACTTTCATTAACCATACTAGCTATCATAGAATGTTCCTTTATCTTAACTGCGAAAGGGATTTTCTCAATGTAGGGTTCAGGTAAAACATGATTAGAAGTATAAACTTCAGTATTTCTTGCAGGAACACTCTTAGCAATATCTTTATAAGGTTCATTATACTTATTCCACTTCTTCTTAGGCACTTCAATGTAGGAAGCAAAAGCCTTAAAATAAGTTGCAATAGCTTAAGAGTCTAGACCATAAGCATTTTTAATATTTTGAAAGTCATCAGTTCCCATAAAAGATTCAATGCATTCATAATCATAATTTATACCTGACTTTCTTCCTTTGTCATTCTCCCATGCTTCAGCATTATCTTGGATACGGTCCAGAAGATCCCATTTAGCTTCTTCTTCCATGCGAGTGAATGATCCAGCACAAGAAGCATCCAATAAATCCTTATCATGAATAGAAAGCCTTGCATAAAAGTTATTGATAATAATATTGTTGGGAGCTCATGAATGGGACATTTGAGCATTAATAACTTCAATCTCCCCCAAGCTTGAGTTGTACTCTCTCCATCAAGGGGCCAAAATTTGTATATTTGATTCCGATCTTTATGAATCTCACTAGGAGGATAAAACTTTGAATAAAAGAGAGGTACTATTTCCTCCCATTCAAGAGCTTGACCATTCTTCAACAGCTTATACCATTCCTCAGCTCTTCATTTTAGTGACAATGAGAATAACTTCTCCTTCACTTGATCTGTAGTAATACCTGCACACTTGAACAACCCGCATAATTCGTGTATAAAGAGCAAATGATCACCGGGATGGACAGTTCCATCCCCAACATAGTAGTTATCCATAACACGATCAATAATTCTTGTAGGTATTTTAAAAGTGTCATTCCCAGCAGGTGGTGGTTCATCTACTACCTTAGCAGTGGTAGTAGCATTACCAAATAAGAAACTCAGCGAATTATCCATAACGAAAGTAAAGCAACTAACAGAAATAAACAATACTCATAGTAGAAGTTTCCTTTACTAGTTCCACTCTCCAATAGCGCTTCACTCCCCGGCAACGGCGCCAGAAAAAAGTCTTGATGACCCACCAGTATAGGGGGTGTATCGCAGTATTTTCGATAAATAAGAGTGTCGAACCCAACGAGGAGCAGAAGGTGCTGGCTAGTGCTAAGGATCAGGAATTCTCTGCAAATAATTAGTAAATGGATTTTTAGGGGGTTTTGATAATGCAAGTAAAATAAAGTACGAGTAAATAAAAGACAATAAGAACAAATGCAGCAAGTGGCCCAATCCTTTATTTAGCAAAGGACAAGCCGGTTGTATTACTTAAGATGACCAAACGTTCTCGACGACACATGGGAAGACTGTCAAGTGCTTTCGCTTCATATAGTTGATTAATCTTCTTTAGATTGCTAAGTGTTCTGTGGGTGAACCTGTGTTGATGTACCGACCTTCCTAGGACTAATACATACTTGTGATTATACCCCTTGCAAACATCCGTAAGTACAAGAAAGTAATTAAGGTAGAAACCTAACCACAACTTTAAACTCTAAGACCCTTACGTCCCTTGTGCAATGGTTTGCTAACGGGGGTTCAGGTTTCTGTCACTCCGGCAACCCTAATGATTAGTAGCCAAATACACAATGCATTCCCCGAGGCCCATATAGGTGAAGTGTCATGTAATCGATGTTCACATGACACCACTAGAAGAAGTACACCACAACTTAAATATCAAACTATTGAATCTTTCTCAACACAACTCCACTACTAACAGCATGACTTATCTCATGTCCTCAATAACAAAACAAACTACTCACAAGATATCATATGGATCATGATCAGAGATGGAATAATGATGTATAACAATCTGAACATAAACAATAATTCAATGGTTCCACTCAATAGCATCAACTACAAAGAGTAATCAACACCGGGAAAGTTTCCCCTAAGAACTATGCAAGATTCACCCCAATTGTTATAGCAATATGGGGATGGTGATGAGGGTGCTGATGGTGATGATGGTAATGATGATCCCGATGAAGTCTAGCTTGATGGTGGTGTTGATGGCGACGATCTCACCTCTCCGGGAAGGAATTACCCCGGCAGAAATCTGTCTGCCGGAGAGATCTTTCTCTCTCGGTGTTTTCCTCCTCGAAGAGGCAGCGAAATCTTTCTTTGGTCGCCCCCCCGAGTATTAGGGTTTCGGGAGGATTATATACGCTAGAGGGGAGAGCTAGAGGTGGGCTAGGGCGGCCACACCACCTGGTGGTGCGGCCTAGGCTTGCCCGCGCCAAGGGGTGGTGTGGGCCCCCTGTGGCCCATCTCCACTCCTTCTGCTTTCTTCGTCTTCTGGAAAAATAGGATTTTCCGTATATTTTCCAGGATTTTACGATCTTCGCGAATTTTGCCTCCAAATAGCACCTTTTCCATCAGAATCCTGACTGCAGCGGTCCATGCTCCAAAAGTCATCAACCATGCAAAAACAAATGAAATTACATAAGTATCATCTATTAATATGAAATATATCAACGAATAATAGTAAATTATGATATAAAATATTCATGCAAAATGCACGTATCAATCGCCGAGCACCGAAAGGAGACTGATGAGTGCAAGGACGAAGTTCTCTCACTCCGCCAAACAACCAACCAACTACAAGCACAGCTCTACGATGTTCAAAATCAAAACTGTGAGTACGAGGTTAGGTTTAAACGCATAAGTGTTGCTGCAAGTTTTAGGATGCTGGAGACCATGATGTCCTTTGTTGATGTGGAGCCCTTACCCTGGAAGTCGGACGACGATGAGAGAATAACACCACCACCGAAGGAGTAATTCGTCATCAGGTTTTGGCATCCCCTTGGTTTGTTCCAAGCTTGGGGGAGTCCCGCGGTATCACATCACTATCTTCTATCTTTTTACCTTTTTAGTAGAGTCATATCATGAATAGAGAAGTTATCATGTAGGATGGTTTGCATTATGGAAGTGTCCCCCCTCTCGTTATATATCTATGTATCCCTTGGTGTGAGTTGCCGTTATGGATTATTAATGAGAAGTTCTATCATTTACTCTCTTTCATATCTTATTTTAGTTTTCAATTCATGGTTATATGATTGATCTTGTCGTTAGTATTGGTATCACTTTGGGATCATTGAGTTAATTTAGTTGGTTTTGGCAAACCTGGCTCGGTCAGTAGCAACACATATTTGTAGAATTGAATGAAAAAGATAAAAGTACTCTAAAGAAATATAATTTCATCATCTTTCTTTCTTGATTTGCTCATAATCTTAGTATTCTCTAGTTAAGATCTTTTGTGCTTCCAAGGAAGATTGCATGTTTGTTTATATCACTTGTATGTTTGTTTGCTTCCTTCAACTCTTATGCTTGCTACTCAGCCTTGCTAGCCAAAAACCTATACTGAGAGGGAATTCTTCTCGTGCATCCAATCCTTAAACCAAAACCTATGCCGTTTGTGTCCACCATACCTACCTATTAGCACTATTGCTATTCCAAGTAAATTCTTGTTTTTATCTACCTTCCAAATTAAACTTGTTATGTGAAAATTAGTGATTAAAGCTCTCACGAACTTGATGGCACACTTTACTTTCTTGCATTTAATAAACTTGAACCATTGAGCCCATCTATGTTGAGTATATGCTTGCGCTTTGTAAGTTGTGAATTAGCAGAACCATGCTGTTATGGGGAACGCTTTCAACATTGCACCGGTACTTTGTACCTAGTTGATATCATGTTCTTTTGTCTATGGATGTCGTCGGTGTGAAATGAAAGGGGAGCTTGTAAGTCCATGGAGCTATGTATGTGTGTTAGAGAAACGCCTCAGCCGCCGGTCTAATCCATGTTGTCATGGTGGAAACCTGCAGTGCAACCATAATGAGCATCTATGAAGCATTCTTCTTATAAAAAAAGAGATAGAGATTGATAAAAATAAAAATAAAAGAAGAGATGAGAAAAGAGGAAATAGAGAAAAAAGCACCATATTCCCCTGGTAAATAAGAAGATTGCTAAGATGCTTGTTGTCTGCTTGCCTTGTCATTTTTATAAGGGGATTCTTCTGTATCATTGGGCAAGGGGTACCACGTTGGCAGTTTTCTATGATACACATGTACTTACAATGACAAGAACTTACCGGTGACTAAACTTTAGTAGCATGAGGAGCAGCCCTCGTATTCAAGGGACATGAGATTTTCAACTTAGAACTTGTCAAGCATATCCTCATATTTGATCACTTTAACCTTAATAACCTAAAGATGCCTATGATAGGGGCAATGAGAGCTGAAAGCTAATAAGTTCCATAATTTTTGGAAGCTCTTTATGAAACTTGAAATCCCTGCTTCCCTCTGCGAAGGGCCTTTCTTTTACTTTTTAGTTGAGTCAGTAAACCTATTCCTCTCTACCTCAGCAAGCAATTTGAGTTTTTGTGTTTCATTCATTCATATGATGATTTATTCAATCATGTTTCTTATGTTCTTTGTTTTGCACTTTGCTCTTATCTTAATGTCTACTACTTTGAAAGCTATCATTGAAAATCAGTTATTTGTCAACTCCAGCAAAGTGTCAACTATTCTTCGACCAAGAGCTAAGTTTGCCATTACCAATTATGATTTACTTTATGTATCTTTATTGTGTTTGCTTTACTTATTGCAAGTTAAGTTATATAATAGTGAGTTGTCTTCTATTATGACTTATGTATTGATGAATGTGATGCTTCTTGTCCGTATTCTTTTATCGACTCTTCACTCCATAAACCTGAGGTCATGTTTATTGAGCTTAGTTTTTGCTTGGGGACAAGCGAAGTCTAAGCTTGGGGGGAGTTGATACGTCCATTTTGCATCACTATTCTATATCATAATTTACTGTTATTCATTGATATATTTCATATTAAGAGATGATACTTATGTTATTTCATCTATTTTTGCATGGTTGATGAATTTTGGAGCATGGATCGTTGCAGTCAGGATTCTGATGGAAAAGGTGCTGTTTGGAGGCAAAATTCGCGAAGATTAGAAAATCCGGGAAAATACATGGAAAATCCTATTTTTCCAGAAGACGAAGGAAGCCAGAAGGGGAAGTGGAGATGGGCCACAGGGGGCCCACACAACCCCCTGGCGCGGGCCACCCTAGGCCGCGCCACCAGGTGGTGTGGCCGCCCTGGTCCACTCCAGCCTCTCCCCTCTGGTGCATATTAACCTCCCAAAACCCTAAGACTTGGGGAGCTACCACAGAAAGATTATGTCGCCTCTGCGGGGCAGAAAACACCGAGAGAGAAAGATCTCTCCGGCATACAGAATTCTGCCGAGGAATTCCTTCCCGGAGAGGGGAGATCGTCGCCATCAACACCACCATCAAGATGGACTTCATCTGGATCATCATCATCACCACCATCATCTCCACTAGCATGATCATCATCACCTTCATACCGTTGTAACAATTGGGTTGAATCTTGCATAGTTCTTAGGGGAAACTTTCTCGGTGTTGATTACTCTTTGTATTTGATGCTATTGAGTGAACCATTGAATTATTGTTTATGTTCAGATTTTTATACATCATTATTTCATCTCTGATCATGATCCATATGATGTCTTGTGAGTAGTTCGTTTTGTTCTTGAGGACATGGGAGAAGTCATGTTGTTAGTAGTGGAATTGTGTTGAGAAAGATTCAATGGTTTGATATTTAAGTTGTGGTGTACATCTTCTAGTGGTGTCATGTGAACGTCGACTACATGACACTTCACCTATATGGGCCTAGGGGAGTGCATCGTGTATTTGGCTACTAATCGTAGGGGTTTCCGGAGTGACAGAAACCTGAACCCCGTTAGGAAACCATTGCACAAGGGACGTCGGGGTCTTAGAGTTTAAATGTGTGGTTAGGTTTCTACCTTAATTACTTTCTTGTACTTGTAGATGCTTGCAAGGGGTATAATCACAAGTATGTATTAGTCCTTGGAAGGTTGGTACATTAGCACAGGTTCACCCACACAACACTTAGCAAACTAAAGAAGATTAATCAATTATATGAAGCGAAAGCACTTGACAATATTCCCATGTGTCCTCGAGAACGTTTGGTCATCTTAAGTAATACAACCGGCTTGTCCTTTGATGAATAAAGGATTGGGCCACTTGCTGCATTTATTCTTATTGTCTTTTATTTACTCGTACTTTATTTACCTGCATTATCAAAAACCCCTAAAAATCCGTTTGCTAAGTATTTACAGAGAATTCCTGCTCCAAGCCACTAGCTAGCACCTTCTGCTCCTCGTTGGGTTCGACACTCTTACTTATCGAAAATACTGCGATACACCCCCTATACTTGTGGGTCATCAATGGCACACTGAACCATATCTAGTTCCTTCTTCCTATTAACTTACTTAAAATCTTTGGAAGGTTAATATAATAGGTCAATAAGTTCTAGGTTAGGAATTGGTTAATCAACATTGATGATCAAACGACACTAGGACCTTATTAAATTAGAATGTCATCTATAAATATGATATTAAGGATATGAGATGAATGGTCTTGGCGTGTCTTCCATTCTACTTCATTGGTGATAAGAGTTCAAATTTAAGAACTACAATAATACCCATGGTAGGAATATCTATGGCAAACAAGTGTTTCAAGATTTGTTATTAAATTTCTTTACTTAAGTTATAAACTTAATTGAGTATTCAAGAGTTGTTATAAGGAATACCCAGATATGATCTCTATCAGATCCTTTATTATTCATTATATAATGTGTTGCAGGTTTAGCTTGATTCCATTTTATCTACCCATAGATCAAATTTTATTACCCAAACATAAGGTTTTAGCAAAGGTCATATTGAAACTTATCACAATCGACTTGATGATCTACTTCAGTTCCACCAAGTTAAGAGAAGCTTCAATCTCTTTGACAAGTTTTATTTAAAAGCGCGAAAATTATCCAGATTTTCTATGCATGAATGCAATGCACACACCTGAGTTTGGCTTATTTCTAAGGTCTCGTGAAGGGATGTTACAACCAACTTGCCATAACCTAGTACCTTTCCTTTAGAGTTGTCTCCAAAAGTGATGCTTGACATTGAATTGACATCATGAATGAATTGGTCAAGCGCACTTCTACCTCTGGTCATATGATTGGTGCATCCACTATCAAACACCCACTTTGATCCACGGTCCCCTAGCATTAGCATCAATATCATGTGGTACCCAAATTGAGTACCACCTATAAGCATAACCATTGCAAGGGCCAACATATTTGACATACACATCTCCTTGGGTGTCCTTACATAGCACATAGGATGGATTACATTTCCCCGCAAACTTGTGATTAGGGTTGCCCCTTGTGGCTCCCCCATTCACAACATTCGTCTTTACTTGTTCAACCACCTTGTTCCCTTCATGCAAAAAGTTGATCTTCTTAGTTGGGTTGGCAACATTCTTGTTGTTCTTGGGGTCAAACCCAATACCTTTCCTTGGAGTTCTCACCATTTGGCGAGCAAGAATCTCATCAAGAATCTTGCCCTTGGAGGTAGGTGTGAGACGCTCCTTCTCAAGTTGTTCCTTCAACTTCTTGTTCTCCTCAAGGAGACAAGATTGATCCAAGGTAGAGTTAGAAGCACAAGTAATATTCTCAACAATGATTGGATCCTTCAATGTACCAAGAGCCTTTTCATAGGAACTCGAAGTTGATCATGATTCTCCCCAAGTTTTATGACCTCACGCTTGACAATCAAATTATCTTTCTCAAGCTCATAAAGGTCATTGGTGAGAGAAGCTTGAGAAATCTCAAGTTCATTCTTTAAAGCATAAAGCTCTTGGGACAAGGTAATAACCCTATCTAGGGCATCCACATCTTTTTTGTTATCAAGTTCATAGATGTCAATTCGTTGTTTAAGAGGTGAGATGATGTCCCTTTCCTTTCTTAGCTCTTGCTCAAGGAGATTGAATCTCCATTTCTCATCATCAATATGAGATTCCAAGTTATCAGTGGTCTCATCATGTGAGCTAACAAGGTCCATTAATTGCTTGAATCTAGCACGAGCATTGCTAGGAAGAGACTTCATGATTTTATACATTTCTTGCACATAGTTTTCATCAAGTTCATCATTGTCACTATCATTGTTAATATCATGGTCATCCAAGATGCTAGAGAGAGATGGTGGGGAGGAGATAACCTTGGTGCTTGTTGCCATAAGGCAAGAGCCGATGACTTTGGGAGTAGGAGATTCATCGATGTAGTCCTTGGTATAGTCGTAGGTGATTAGTGTCCTAGGTTCGGTGTAAACCAAACCAGGCTCACTAAACACCTTCTCCTCGTCCTCATACTCCTCATGACATGTGTCCTTGGAGATTCTTGCCATAAGGCAAATGCCGACGACCTTGGGAGTGGTGGAGTCATCAGGGTAGTCCTTGGTGTAGTCATATGTGAAAAGTGACCCGAGTTCGGAAAAAGCCAAACTGGATACTCCCACAATCTTCTCCTCATCTTCACTCTCCACACAAGATAAGTATTCTTGGCCTAGGAAGCCTTTTCCATCATGCTTCTTGTTCCTCTTGTATCTTTTACTGATGGGGTTTGGCTTCAATCTTGGCTTCACGCCCTCTTCATACTTGGGCTTGTCAAGTCTCTTCTCATAAGGAAACTTGTCGGCAAAGTGATCGGGCTCATCACAATTGTAGAAAGTCCTCTTCTTCTCACTTGGTCCGGTTTAACTTCTTCTTCTTCAGAACTTCAAGTTCTTAGTGAAGAGTGCAAGTTGAGAGAGCATGTCATCAACTACATCACTATCATTCTCTTCTTCACTTGCAACATCCTATTGCACATGCTTGGTCTTTAATGCTAGGGAGTGAGAAGACCCAATGACACAGTTGATCTCCTTGATCTTTTGTTATTCATCTGCCAAGTTATCCATGGCAACAAGATATGATACTAGATCATCGGGAGAGAAATGGCTAGCTGATCTAGGAGTTGCAAGTTCAAGGAAATCTTCTTATTGGTGGCTGCGATCATGGAGACAATCTTGGACTTGATGAGCTCATCATTCAAGTTGAACCCATCATCATACTTGTCACAACTAAGACCACTAATCTTCACATGGAGGGCAACAAGTCTCTTGTATGCCTCCGCGATGGACTCACCATCGTGGTTCATGAACATGTTCATCTCCGACTTGCCAGCTTCATACTTGGACTTTTGGATAAGGTACGTTCCCTCTGGGAGAATGACAATCATATCCCAAAGATCCTTTGTGGTGGGGATGTCACTAACTTGATCATGGAGAGTGTGGTGAATGGTTATCTTGTCACAAGCCGTTGCATTTAGTTGACGGTGATAGTACTCTCTCGAAGTGAGATTGTTGGGAAGCCCTTGCCCACAATCTCCCAAAGCTCCACACTACAACTGCGAAGATGAGATTCCATAGAAGCTTTCCAATGAGAGAAGTGAGTTACATCATAATGAGGTGCGGGAACTGAACCATTAATATGAGGTATGATGTCTTTTGCTTAGGATATATATATGTGGAAATGGATAAGGAGGCATGGAGGCTTTCGTCGGGTCGCTCTCACTAGAGGACTCGTTGATGGCCTCCTTACCGGTGTCCATTGGCCTCCCATGAGGTACTACTGAAGTTTCGGCAAGCATGAGCACCTCTCCTATCCCTGTAAAACGTCCTTCAAGGAAACTTATTCGAGCAAGGAGATCATAATCCACCTTACCATTTTCAAGAGATCTTTTGGCATAAAGTTCACGAAGCTCCTTGACCAAATAAGTCTTGTCCTCCTCATCATTAGAGAAAACCATCTTTTCTCTTAGGCGGTAAATCCCTTAGAAGAGCCCTTGGCTCTGATACCAATTGAAAGTGTAAGATGGTTTACCTAGAGGGGGTCTACAAAATTCTTTGTAATGTTTTGCAAGTTTTAGGCTTTGCGGAATACAAGTGTGACTAAATGCAAACTAGATGAGGCAACCTAGATGATGATACAAGATACTTCAAGCACAAAGGCTATCACAATGTAAAAAACACAAAATAAGAGACCGGTTGAGGAATAACCGAAGCACGCGGAGATGAAGATGTATTCCCGTGTTCACTCCCTTTGGGGAGGGGGCTACATCACGTTGGAGAGGTGTGAGGTTCCACGAAGGATTCCCAACGCCATGAAGCCGCACCTTGTTCTCCGAGCCAATTCCACGAAGGAATAGCTCACTTACTCGTGGTAGACTTTAAGGTAGTCTCCAAAGCCTCACAAACGTTCCACGGAGCAAATCACAAGCCGAATGCCTCCAGCCGACCCTAGCCGCCTAGGGTTTCCCACAAACCCAAGAGTAACAAGAAAACTCGATTAACTCAAGGGAGAATGAACTTTGTCTTGTGGAAACATAGATTAGGACCTCCTCTTGCTTTCTACCAAATGGATTTGGAATTGGTTAGGTAGAATGGCATATCATCAAGGAATTGTGTTTCAACAATGGGGAGAGAGGGAGAGAACCTCAAGAATGAATGTGAAATGAAATGCCTAACCTACTCAAGGTAGAAGAAGGGCTATTTATACCCAAGGATAAATCTAGCAATTTAGAGCAATTTTGCACGAAACCGGTTTTAACTTCAATTGAGTCAGCTGATAGACCGTGACGACCCGATTTCCAGGACATATAACCGAAACTCAACTGGGAATGGTTATTGAATGTAATCCCGGATAGACTCGGTATAGTGAACCGGCAATCCCGGTTCAGAGATGGTCTTCTAGCGCTGATACTGGACCACCTGGTCTGGAAGCCGGTTCAACCGGCTTGCAAACCGAATCCTGTAGAAATGCTTTGAAAGGTAGATCTCCCTCTGCTATCTCTTTGGTGATGGGACAAGTGGGTTTATGTGATGTGTATATGGCTTAGGATTTCATCCCCAACAAGCTCATCGAGAGAACTCCTCTTAATAGTGTGGAGTTCCTAAACACTCAAAGCAAAACTCTGGCACAAAGCTTCGTTATCAAAATTGGGGGGGGGGGGGGGGGCCGACGATCTTCCAACACGCCATCAAACTAAAACTTGTGTAAGACACTAGTAGGTAGAATTAGTCCACTGTAACTACGGTGTCATTGTCAACCAAAAACAGTAGAGGGTAAACAACCCTTTCAGCTATATTCTTGCTATTGAAGAACGATACCATAATGATGAACCTGAAGATTTATAACTGGTTATCACCAAATAAGGCAAGAATAGCCCCACCATGATATAATCCTACGATTTCAAAGTATTCCAATTCTCGCCATACGATTCCGAAGTCTTTTATCGACACTAGAGTTATCCTATCTGATGAACGTTACTTTGTAGCCTATATTCCTGATCTAATGCTCCTAGCATAACTAGGTTTTGGCTTCTGAGCGTTGCTATATCTTTCATATATGTTGTGCTTCGCCATGCTTAGCTATTACCGTTGGTCCATCCAGTTGATGAATCGGACCTACGAATGAACCTAGTATGATAGGATGACGTGTTATGATCGGAGATGTAAGTTGAACACGTTAATACTTGTATGGGAGGCTGTTAGCACCCATTTTGGGCCGGTTAAAATTACAGCAGTCAAAGATGGAAAGGTGAACAACAACGAGAATGTGAACAACTGCCTCAAGTTTCTCCCTCCACTTCCCGGAGACACTCTGCTCCTCGAGGTGGCATTCCTCTTGGAGGAGTAGCTGGTCATGGAGCCCGATGTTTTCTTACTCCAGCTTCCGCTGGTCTTCCTCAAGCCAAGTCTTCTCCCTATGAAGGTGATCGCTCTCCACGTGGAGTCCTTTCTCCTAGACCTCCAGCCTAGCCGCCCGAGATACGGCAGCGCGCTCCTGCTCCTGGAGCTCCTCATGCCTGGTGGCTAGCCCCTTCTTGCTGAGACAACTCCTACTTCCTGGTCTTCACATTCTCCTCGGCACCTCCGACCTCCCTCTCACACCAAGCAACGCTCTCCTCATGAGAGTTCAGAGCATCCCCACATTTCTTTGCCTCGGCGAGGATTCTCTAGGCCTCCTCCTTACGGAGGCACGCAATGCTCGAGGACCGATGCCCAACCGTCGTGGCATCATAGAGCTATGACCAAGCATCGTCAAGTTGAGCTCGCTCGGCCGTGAACTCACCATCTATAGTGGCCAGGTCCCCACTCAAACAGGTGAGACTCGTGGTAGTGGCCTGCACGATCTAGGGGAAGGAAGTAACAAAGGTGCCACGGCTCCCCCTCATCGCCAAGATCCAAGTAGCCTTGGCGGGTAGTGGTGCCTCCAAGGATCTGCCCTCTACATTCTCAGCCTTGACCATGGCCACTGCCATCTCTCCACTAACACAAGCGCCAGTATCGCGGGCACTGTCCAAATCATCCGATGCGCGTCTTGTGTGGCTCCTTCAGTACCCCCAGTCCCGGAGACATGACATTGACCTAAAGGCGCGTCGTACCTCGGAGGGCTCATGGCGCCGCCGCCCCTTCCCTCAGCTTCTTTGCCTGTGGGAGCTGTCTGGAAACAAATGCCCACGTTAGAGGAAGATCATGGATGAAATGATAAGCGATGACCTCAAGGGTGGCCTGATCTTCACGGATCTCGTGGTCAAATCAATGGGAAATCGAGGGGAAAGGGAGAAGGTAGCCAAAGCGGACGCACACCTCACGAAGACCATGATGAACAGACACAAAAATCACACGATACAAGACCGATTGCTCCCGCCGGTGGCCACCGGTCCAATAGAATCCTCGCAAGGAAAGATCGGTCAACGTGCTCCCTCAATCCCAAGCGGAGAGGTAAGAACACCTTGGAGAGGGTCTTGAAAACTATGCTCACACACTCGCAAACGTAGGCCTTGTACAACGAGGGAGGCACGGTTCGAACTCCAATGAGGTGGTGACGATAGTCGATCCCCTTTGGTAGAAGGGGATGAGGCAAAACTAGAGATTCCACAAAGGGGTTGTCTTTAGTCTATCATCTATGCCTCCCAGATACATGAGGGGGTGGATGCTCTATTTATAGGCAAGCCACTAGAATGGGGGTAGTTTGGGCATAAAACTAGGTTTGGAACATAATAAGGGGATACATGTGTTGTGGCCCAGCTGTGCGCGCGCAGGCACTGGCATGACCGGTAGTACCGGACTTGAAGTCCGATAGTACTGGTTGGTACCGCTGGCCTGTAAGTGTAGTGCGCTTGATCGAGACCGGTAGTACTGTTGATCCCGAGGGGTAGTATCGGGGCGCAGTAGTACCGTTGATGGGAGCGGTAGTACCTCTCACGTCTGTCTTCTTGGGTGACTTGGTGACGAGATTTGGGACTTGACATTGTAGACTTAGTAGCGTCCATAGGACGGGCTGCATCAGCTCCCCCTTTGAAAAGAGTCGTCCTCGACTCTTTATGCTCGTCATGTAGAGGTGGTCGAGAGACATTCTTGATCCTGGGGTTCTCCATGTAGTCGTCCTCAAGAAGCTTGATTTGACAACACTTCAATGTTCCTTCACCTTCCATGAAGCCTACAAAGCTCACAACAAAAGCGAAGCAACACACAAAGAGTACCAATTCATGAAGATTATAGGATGAGTCCTCAAGTAGAAGGAAGTCACCTTATGGTGTAGAGATAGCTCGATGAAGGGCATCCATAGGTAACTCTCTATGGTCTGTCTTGTCAACTCTTGTTACATAGAGGTTGACACGTACGCAATTGTACCTTCACATAACAAAGACCAAGCAAAATATGTTTGTGTGTGATAGAGGAGCATGTCATTTGTGGCATGTCCATTCTTGTTCACAACACTATTATTACAACTCAAGTATAGCAAACGAAATGCATATGCAAGGTCAAAGTGCATGGAAATCATTTGAACATCATCCAAATGTGGGAACTCAAAAACTCCATATAAAGTCTTAGTGTGGCACTCAAAGCAATTGACTAAAATATTGATCAACATCTTTGATGGACGAATAGGAGAATTCGACGAAAACACATGGGGAAGAACATCCAAAACAATATCATTATGTGTGCAAACCAACCATTGGGAAGAGAAATTGTTCAATATGTTGGATGCCATACACATATCATCAAAAACAAAGATCATGGGCATATGAGTATCGCAAGCAGAAGCAAAAGCAACATGTTTGCAAACAAACCAAATTAAAGAGCAAGTGGTCCTTATGTTTGTTGCAACAACTGTGCAAGGTATTTGGAAGCTCTCATGACAATACATGCTCAAAATGGCATTATGGTTGCACACAAAACATTGGAAAGAGAAATTGTTCAACATTTTTGTTGCAACACACGCAATGAAACATGATTGTCACAAGGTAAAAGAATACCATCAACATGCTTGCAAGCTAACCATATGAAAGAGCAATTTTTCAACATGAAAGATGCAAAGCATGCAAAATGTATCAGAGCTAGGTTCAATCTTGAACTCACTTGGGGATACTCTCTAGAGCTCTTTTTTTCAACTCGTGCTCAACCGAGGTTGACATTAATGTGCGGGTACCTACACACAACATAGATAAAAGAAAGAACGTGTGTGCATGGTAGAGAAATACATCATCCATCATGACATATCTCTTCTTGTGCACATCACCATGAGTGTCAATCAAGTGTAAAATAGATGCATGGTGAGTATGCAAGTGGGGAACATGCTTATCATGGAAATCATCAAAATATCCTATATTTGAGAAAGCTATGGGGGCCATCTCAATAGCAAACATATGAGAATTATTTTTGCAAGCAAAACAAGTGAAAGAGCAATCATCCATATTATTGTTATCAACGGGAGAAATTGTAAAACAACCATGACAAATCATTGTCTGAGGGTTATCATTTTCATCATCATTGCAAGACAAACATTTGAAAGAGAAATTGTTCCACAAAGTTCAAGCAATGATATCATCAATGTAATGTTTAGAGCAAGGCATGTCTATGGCAACATCCTCACAATCAAATAATTTCACATGCTCAACATTATGCAAAGGCAAAGTATCACATGGAAATATCAATGAATCATATGTGATATCACAAACATCATCCATAGCATGCCAATCATAACAAGTCATCATGTCCACTAGTGGGATCATGGCATCATCAACACCCTTACTTTTACCTTCTTCATACCTCTCATATGAAGTGGGTGTTGTGGTAGTGTTAGCCTCCATGTCAGTGACTTCTTCATCATGTATGGGTATGGCATCATCTTCATCCACCATGTACATCTTCTCGGTTGGAGGCATCATCATCTCCAAGCTTGGCGCTTCTTGATCCATGGAACCTAGCACATCATGAGAAAACACACTAGAGGTAGAGGGTAAGTTGTTAGAAATCAAAGTGGTCTCATGTGACCTATCAACTATAACTCTCAACTCAATCGTTGTATCGCTCATGCCCTCCAAGTGGAAGCACTCAATCTCATGTATGGTGGAGTCGCTCATCTCACTCTTGTTTTCACTCAAGTGGACTAAGTGACTGTCATACTCACATGGGATTGGTACCACATCATCACTCAAGCATATGGGCGTAGGATAGGTTTCCTCAACTCTGTGCGCCTCCTTTGGTGAAGGGAAAATCCCATGGTCACCCATATCGACCTTGTCATTGCCATCTTGCACCTTGGCTTGTGTAGTCCTCTTAACGTACTAGTCCAACTTGGTGAAGTAGAGGTCTTCGTCCTCCTTATCCATGAAGTTGCAATAGTCATCTAGGATGTCAAGTCTTGGCGTTGAAGCTTGATGGTGTGGACGAGAGCTTGCTCTTGGTGCCATTTTGGTGGTGGCACGTGTAGTGGAAGGCGCCTTATGATGGTGTCGACGGAGGTCATTGGCATGCCTTGCCGAAGGTTGATGTAGTTGGCATACTTGGTAATCCACATGACGCTCGCGGTGATGATCTTATTGCTTAGCACTCTTCTTGGTGAGGCATTGTAATGAGCGCAAAGCATCATTAGTCTTGTCCATCATGCTCATGCTTTTGGCGAAGTTGTTGTCCATGTCGCTCGTGAAGTTGTTGAGGGAGCTTTCGAACTTGTCCATTTGATGGTGGACCTTGGCACTCTCGAGGTGGAGGATCCGTCTTGGTCGACACGACTTGAGGAGCTTGTCGTTGTCGTTCTTTAAGTCGTCCATGCTTGGGGAGTTTTTGTTGTTGTAGAACTCCATATCACCCAAGCATGTCGATCCATTGTCGATGTAGTGCTCCATCATGTCATCCATGCTTGTGGAGGCATAGGCATGGTGGCTCATCGTGGTTTCTTCATAGATATCATCCTCAGGTATGGAGTCCCTAGACATGCTTCACAAGACCAAGTGGTGTATATGGAAGTGGTAGGGGTTAGGTATGCAACGTCAAACCTTACTTTACCTTGGAAGATAGTATCATGCAAGTGGCCACACTTGAGAGCAATCAAAACCAAGTAAAGTCAAGTTCACGCAGAACACCAAAACCAACTAACCACTAAAAACACACACACAAAGCTTATGGTGGATAGGTATGGAAGGTGGCGTGTCCAAGAACAATCCGAAATCAAGATATTCTAATGGCAAGTAAAGAACCACGATGATCAGAAAGCAAAACAAGTCAATCCACAAGATAGGAATTATGTACAAGGAAACACATACGGTGGGATACATGGGACTTATGCGACGAAGAATGTGAGCTAAGAACCAAATTATTACCTAGCGAAGACTATAAGCTAGTGTCACACAAGTGCAAATAGAGACGCTTGTTCGATTGCAATAAAGTTGGTGGGCTACAAGATATGCACAATAAGTACCACCTATTTTATGTTCATCGAGCTTGCGCTTCCTATACTATGAGGCACTTGTTTCTTTCTTTCTTTTTATTTTTTTTCTATTTTTTTCTTTTTCTTTCTTTTCTTTTCTTTTTCACTTTTCTCTTCCTTCTGCCAACAACTATAAGATAACAATATGAGATAGCGCTCACAACTTTTGCTCAGAATTCTACAAGGTATCAAATTTTCTTATCCCAAGCAATCATAGGATAAACTAGTCTCCATAGGTGTTTGTTGTTCGCAAAGATAGTGGAGTTCACAAAGGAATGCAAGTGGGGAGAAGTCGTGGAATTTTTATACCTTTCGTCACCAATCTTCAACCTTTATTGTTGGATTCCGCCTTTTTCACGGAATTTGGATGGAGTAGATAGCATGAACCACTTAGATGATGATTTAGAGCTCCTTCTCCTCTTTGAAATGAGCTAAAGAACACCAAAATCTGAATTCGTATGCAAAAGTTATGCTCAAAATGGTGAGAGGCTGAAATCTGGAATCTATTGATTCCTTTCTGGTCCGGGCGGTAGTACCACTTTTTGGACCCCGGTAGTACCAGAAAAGTGCGGTAGTACCGCTTTTTGGCCCCGGTAGTACCGGTTGTCGCAGAGACAACCAATTTTGACGCGATTTCGCGATTTGGGCGGAAAATCTTCAAGAAAAATGCCAAATTGAAGGGGTAAATGATGGAATTAGGCCATGGGAACATAGGGGAAGGTAGATCGACAAGTTTAGCAAATAATCCACGGATCAAAACCTACCAAAACGCACTCAAATCATAGATCGGTCCAAAACACGAAATTGGGGCTATTTTTGGTGGAATTTTCGAATTTATGGGGAAAAGACCAAATCGATGAGAAATCCGTGGCAACCAAAAGTTGCTGATACCAGATGATAAGGGGTGACCTCAAGGGTGGCCTGATCTTTAATGATCTCGTGGTCAAATCGATGGGAAAGCAAGGGGAAAGGGAGAAGGTAGCGGAAGCGGACGCACACCTCGCGAAGAACATGATAGACACACGCAAAACTCACACGATACAAGGCCAATTGCTCCCACCAGTGGACACCGGTCCGATAGAACCCTCGCAAGGAAAGATCGGTCAACATGTGCCCTCGATCCCAAGCAGAGAGGGAAGAACACCTTGGAGAGGTTCTTGACAACTACGCTCACGCACTTGCAAACCTAGGCCTTGTACACCGAGGGAGGCACGGTGCAAACTCCAACGAGGTGGTGATGATAGTTGATCCCCTTTGGTAGAAGGGGATGAGGCAAAACTAGAGATTCCACAAAGGGAGTTGTCTTTAGTCTATCGTCTATGCCTCCCGGATACATGAGGGGGAGGGCTCTATTTATAGGCCAGCCACTAGAATGGGGGTAGTTTGGGCATAAACTAGGGTTGGAACATAATAAGGGGGATACATGGGTTGTGGTCCAGCTGTGTGCGCAGGCACTGGCATGACCGGAAGTACTGGACTTGAAGTCTGGTAGTACTTCTTGTGGGCGTTAGTGCCGCTGGTTGGTACCGTGGCGTCCAGAAGCATAGTGGGCGGGCTTCAGTCGAGACCGGTAGTACCGGGGCGCGGTAGTACCGCTGATGGGAGCGGTAGTACCCCTCGCGTTTGTCTTCTTGGGTGACTTGGGGACGAGCTTTGGCACTTGGTGTTGTAGATGTAGTAGCGTCCGTAGGATGGGCTGCATCATGAAACATCATGGTTTCGGGGCAGCGGCGAATATTACTCATCAGTGGGCGCCCATGCGCCCTGCTTCACCCTCCTCATACGACGTGGACCACCATCTCTGGTAGCAGCCTCCACGCGAAGGCCCTTATCCTCCAGGGAGCCACCCTCCGTGGTGCCCACGACGATGGTTTCCTGAGGGATTTTTCCCCTCGATGGGCTCGTTAGTGGTCTCGTCCTCGAGGGCGCTCAAGGGGGACTCGAAGCGAGGCGCATCGGCATCTCCCTCGTCACTGGAAGGAGCGGTAGCCCTCTTGTGCAAGCTCCACTTACGCTTCGGGAACTGCTCCTCCGCCACGTCGACCTCTTCTGGCACGACTGATGGAGTAGGGCGCTCATTTGCAGAGGGGTTCCCCACCTCGCCGTCCTTCGCAATCAGCTTGGAAGCATCGAAGCGAGGAATCTTTGACAAGGCTTCGGCCCTCTCCTTCGGCCGCTAACAGTACAGTGGGGAAGCATCCGCCGGAGGATATGGAACCCCGGGAATTGCCAGGAGAGTCTTCATCGCCTTACTTACAAGAGGCTCCTCTGGGGACCCTTCCTGAAGCTTCATCCAGTCGACATCCCTAGAATAGGTCCACATGCCATTATGATGCTCTTGGAGAGGTGCTATTCAGCGTCCAAGAAATTCCCTGACAACCATCTCCGCAACTAAGCCGCCCTCCTGAAGGGCCTTGATTTGTGCGGCAACCTTCCCTACCTCCTTGTCGGTGAAGGGCTTGCTACTCCACTGGGGGATCTTCGTCGCCGGCGCCAATGGTATAGCCAGCCGGGGATTCTCCTCGCGAACATCTACCCACACCCAGCGCACGTGATGGTCTTTCACCTTCGACCATTCCTTTTCAAGGATCTCGCGCTCTGCGCGCAGGGAGACGCACCCCGAGCATTGCCCCGTGCAGACAGACGCAAATTGTAAAAGTGGTGAAACAGCTGCACGAAAGGCTTGATCCCAAGGAAGGCATCGCAGAAAAGGCAAAGATGGCGATAGAGGTAATGGAACTGGGTTGCAGTCTTGCAGATGTGTGCGCGTGCGTGTTCGTGCGCGTGCGCATGTGCGTTTGTGCGTGTATGTACGACCACTAATTTGCCATCCCATTAATGTTGAAAGATCGAACCTCGTTTATAGGACACTTATTGCCGATTACCTCTCTACAGTTAGGTGATATAAACTTACGGACTTAATTAAAGTTGGTTCTTGTCGAACCTGGTTCTTGTCCTTGAGATTGCTTTCGTTATGCCAAGGAACACTAAAATGTATATTTTGTTCGTTGTCATTGACGGTAGACATGTTCAGTCTGTGTTGCTTAAGTAAATTTATGTCTTTTCTCACTGAGATTCCCGATAGCGATAAGAAACAAAATTATGAGAAGTAAAAGAGAGCATATTGAATGCATGTTAATACATAAAAGAGAGTGTGATGCTACTTGAGAACTTAGGCTATGCCTTTTGTATGGCAATCAGTGTGGTCTAAAGCTTTGTATATAGCGAAATGATGGAGATGAAAATTCCTGGAAGCTATCATGCTAGGTGCCTCTCCAGGAGGTGAGTTGTTGTCTTCTTTTATGGTACAAGGGGAAAAATACTCCTGTAATCGGAATATCAGGTGGAACTCAACTGTAGGTGGAACCGATTCGTTGTGCTTATACATAAGGTGCAGGGGTTCTCTCTCCATTCACTTTGAGCTGGGTTTCTTGTGATCTTTGTAGTAGTTTTTCCGTCCAGTTTTATGGAAAATTCTGTCTTACACAGCTGTCCCCAAGGATATCCATTCCATTCGGCACGAACTCTATCTCGCATTCGATCTCCCTCCTTCCCCTGAAAGAGTCGAGGTCTCTCTGGACTTATCTTTTGCCTCTCTCCCAGATTCATAAAAAGGGAGCAAGAGGGCCTCTCGACGGGAGTGATTCCCCGAAAAGAGATCGTTACCAGCATCCTCGAGTTCGTAGCAAACTCACCTTCATTCACCTTTTATGGACTGGAACGGGCAAGCGCCGATGTCTGGAGCAGGAGATGGAAGCTTGGGTTGAGGAGGCTGTCAACGAGAATGGAATATTCGGATTCGTTTGGTTTTTCTCGTGCTATATCGTACTATAGCATGCGGCGATATAGCTCGCTATTTATTACTATGCCTAGTATACATACTACTCCCTCTGTTCAGAAATAACTAACTTGAATTTGTCAAGATTTGGATGTATCTATACACTAAAATACGTCTATATATATTTCAATCTAGACAAATCTAAGTCAGTTATTTCTGGACGAAGAGAGTACTATATTTCACATGTGCCATCCCACGGAAGAAGTCATGCAAAGCTATTATACAGTATCGCTAAACTCTGAAACATGTACAGGGAAGCTATTCTAATCATGATGGCATTCAATCAATATCAACTTATCTTGATAATATTTCTCATGAAAAAATAAAAAATATTGATGGTTCTAATTTTTCATGTTATTTTAAATATGTATACTTCTAACGATATGTGTTCTCCTAATAACTTGCCCGTGCAGTTGCACGGGTTAACAACTAGTTGGTATAATGCAGCTCCATAGTATGTAAACCTCATATGTGTTGTAATTTGTTAATATTTTTATCTAGTAATTTGCAAATATGTTGAGCATATCAACATTTGTTCCAGAGTCCAAATCTATATGTGAAAGAAGCAATACAAACGTTCACTTTTACTAAGGTTGAATTTGTAAAGATCTTAACTTTCTCACTTCTATTTTGGAACATTCAAAATATTTTTCTAGTATAAGACGTACACCAGATCCAACATTGCCGGCAGCTCTTCTCTACCTTATAATGTACTAAGGTATTGGAAGGCAAGGTAATCACCTCACACTTGTATTTTAGGTATATTCGTTATCAGGACCATGCATTGGTTATAGTTGAGATAGTGTCGTACCAATGCAATCGCCCCAATCACTATAGTGGTGTGACCTTGGCTCTATGCTTCATGGAGCTCGTTTCATATGGCATGTCTTTTTTTCCAATTTTGATTTTCTCCTAGACGATTAAGGGACATAGTAACAATTTGTCAGCTTGTTTTTTGGAAGAGTGTGTCCCTAGAAAAGTTGTGATCAAGGATCTTAGTTTGGGTGATATACTTTTTTATCAACCCGTGATCCTCAAGGGATCAAATTTGTGCAAAATCAGAATTTCATCATATCATTGTATTGACATGTTACATATATACACATTTAATTTGGTTTATCTCATCTATATATCTGACATTTGTAAATGTGCTTTCTTACAAAATAAGTAAATTGTTATACATATATCGTCCAATGATTTTCCTCCCTGGCAAGCTAATTTTTCTTTCTTTCGAAAAGGGGAATAAAACCCCGGCCTCTACATCGGTTGATGCACACAGCCCTTTTATTAAAACACATAATCCAAAAGTATTACAAGTTCAGCGATCACATAAGGTCGAGATAAAGATCAACCAGCGAAAAATATGAAACAAAGGACTAAGTATCATTCTTCAGTCTATTAAAACGTAGTCAACCAGATTGGCTGAAGATGTGCCCAGCGACCATCAAGAGATGGTTGCACCCAGTAGCCATAATATCCCGCTGGTGTTGCGGCGATAGGAGTGCCCATAGCTGCACCCAATGGGCCACCATATGTAAAACCTGCAAAAGATTAAAAGTTTTTGATCTGTTAAAAATGATATCATTTCTACATCTCCAGATAGACCAACATAAGGCTGAGACACCAATGCGAACTCTAACTTTAGATGATTTATCAAAACCATTCAACCAGTTTCCAAACATATCTGTTACATTAACAGGAGATGTAATATATTAAATTTTTAAATAGATGGTTCTAGACACATACACATGCTTCAAATAAACCACCAAACATTTCAGAACATGCTACCATATTCTCAAGCGGTTAGTTTTGTTGTTCACTCTTTACCATATACATTGTGCTCTATCATCTCTCCTTCCTCTCTATTCCCAAAGCACATGGTAAAACTCTCTCTCTCTCTCTCTCCGCTGATGTTCTCTCTATCTTCATCACCTGCCGCCGCCAGGTCATGGATTAATCACTGGTATCCATCACTGGTAGTTTTATGCTTCAAGACATGGACGTGCACTTCAAACAAGCCAGATGGCAGCTGGATGCATGGTTTATACATGCACTCCCGTTTTTCTTTTACAGTTCTAACTTGAGGTAACTTTTGCAGGAAGGATTCTTTTACAAACGTTATTGTGAAGGTAGAGATACTACTTAGTTAAACCGTTCAGACATACCGCAGGATAGGAAAGCACATGGGCAAACAGACAAGAGGTAGCACTAGATATTCTCTTATCTAGTGCTCCCACCCCTTAGGTCCTACCGTGCTCCCACTTTCTAAAATTTAAATTTTAGAAGTGGTAACACGGTATCACACGAAGGAGTGGTAGCACTATATTCTCTCTGGATGTATGTATGTAGACATCTAATCCAAAAAGTATAGAAAATCTGAAAAACAATCTAGGTTTTAAACGACGCATCCGGTTTTATAAATAGATTTGCAACCGATAACAGAAACAGAAAACTGAGCTTCAATATACAGTAGTCCCTAGCTTCTTAAACCCAGTTAATTGCATACTAGCAACAACTGTGCTAGACGAGAGAGTCGTGGAAGATGGTATTATCAGAATATATATAGAAAAGGTATTCCCAAATACCATGCCTTACCATACATGACAGATGACATGTCCGTAAAAATAATAATATGTTTTTCACCAAAATATCGAATCCTTTTTAATAAAAATGAATAGCAATTACTCCCTCTGTTTCAAATTACTCCGCTGGCACGCTTATGTAGGTGGGCTATTACTCCCTCATTTTTCATTCAAAAAAATCCTGAGATTTTTGAAATAGATAGTATGAAATGTGTACTACGTATACCAAAAATCCAGAATTTTTTTTGGATGAAAAATAAGAGAGTACTAGTCCACCTAGGTAAGCGTGCGCGCGGAGTAATTTGAAACAGAGGGAGTAGTAAGGAAGTCTCTAGCTGACAAATGTGGCGATGGCTATTGACACTGCATTGTTGTGAAGTGCTAAATAATGTTGGATACAAGAGATATACCTCGGTGTCGGACACAAAAGATATACCTCGGTGTCGGAATGCCTCGACAGCTTATGGAGTCCACTGGAATGTGTCTGACCTCTTCATTATCTTGAAGAAGGGCAAGGCCTTCTCGTCGAGCCCGGAGATGGAACATCCGAGAGCATCCATGCATCCCGCCAAGTGCTGCATGTCTTTGAGCCGCCGCGAAGGCCACATTTCTTTGATGGCTCTGATCTTGTCGGAGTTTCCTCGATGCCACAATGCGAGACAAGGAAGTCACGGAGCTTTCCTGAAGGAACGCCGAAGATGCACTTGGTGGGGTTGAGCTTGATGCCCACCTTGCGCAGGTTGGCGAAGGTCTCCTCGAGGTCCGTGATGAGAGTATGCTCCTCGCGAGTCTTGACAACGATGTCGTCAACGTATGCTTCAGCATTTTTCCCCATTTGTTCGCCGATGGTGATGTGCCTGATCCTCTAGAAGGTAGCTCCTGCATTCTTGACGCCGAAGGGCATGCACTTATAGTAGAACACACCGCAAGGGCTGATGAATGCTGTCTTATCCGCATCCTCCTTTGCCATCTTGATTTTGTGATAGCCCGAGAAGGCATCCAAGAAGAAAAGGAGATCGCAGACTGCTGTGGAGTCCACGATCTAGTCGATGCGTGGCAACGGATACGAATCCTTTGGGTAGGCCTTGTTGAGGTCGGTGTAGTCAATGCCGAGATGCCCTCTGATAGTGACCTTGGGGACCAACACAGTGTTGAAGAGCCACTTTGTGTGCTCAACCTCGCACACGATATCACCCTTCCTGCGCTTTTCTACTTCCTGAACGATGAAGCTTTGCTTCTCGAGCGCCATGCGACACAACTTATTCTTCACGGGGTGTGCGGTGGGAAACACTGCCAAGTGGTGCTCGATCACCTCCCTGGGTATGCCAGGCATATCCGACGGTGTCCATGCGAACATCTCAGTGTTTTCCCACAGGAAGGCGACGAGTTTGCTTTCCTATTTGACAGGCAGGTTGCCACCGATGATGCCGGTAGCCCCTGAGCCGCTGGTATCCAGCGACACCTCCTTTGTCGTGGTGCGCTCCTGGGATAACAGTTGCTTCTTCTTCGCGGGGAGCTCGATGGCATCCTTGTCGGCGGGGTGTACGGCAACAACAGCCTTGTAGACTTGCTCAATGGAGCGCATGGCATCCTTCTTATCGCCATGGATGGTGACTGTGTCGCTGCAGCCCGTCATCTTGACGGTGTTGTAGGCGTGGTGGGTCACTGCCATGAAATTGGTGAGAGTGGGGTAGCCTAGGATTGCATTGTAGGGCAGGCCCATGTGCACGGCGTCAAAGTCGATGTGCTCGGTGCGATAGTTTCCGCGAGTCTCGAAGGTGGCGGGGAGACACTCCTGCCCAATGGGCATCGTTGTTCCTTCAGTCACACCCGAGAAGGGCCTTGTGCATATCAAGTGCTCGTAGGGCACTTGCAGCTTATCGAATGTCTCCACGGAGATTAGGTTGAGTCATGTGCTTCCGTCGACGAGCGTCTTGGTGACATCGACGTTGTTGATGGTGGGGTGCACACTATAGGGATAGTGCCCACGATCCTGGTGGACTTGGGGTGGTCACTAGCGTCGAAGGAGATGGGGAATTGCGACCAATTGAGCTCCAAGGAGTCAACCACGAGGATGGCAACGCCTATCTCACGGGTGAGCTTCTTGAGTTGGCGGTTCGAGAGGGGGCCTGAGCCCCGCCGAGGATGCATGCCATCCTTCGCGTCTGCTAGTAGCCCGCGATGTTTTCCTTGGGGAGGCCATTGTTTCCCTCGACGAGGAGTTGCTGGGCGGCATTGGCCTAATGGTTTGGCTGGTAGTTTCCGTCGTTGCCATTATTGCGGTTGTTCCAGTGGCCACCGTCGTGGCCACCTCCACGACCTTGGTCGTAGTCTTTTCCACGCCTCCTCTGGCTGCCACGGTCGCCGTGAAGATTCTTGAGCTTAACGTAGTCCTAAGGGTTATGTGATCGCATGCAATGGTACAAGAAGTAAGGACGGTTGTCCTGCTTCGTGTCGCCACTGCTGCGGTGGTGATTCTGCTCTGGTTCCACCACGAGGGCGGCTTGAGTCTTGCGCTTGACACCCTTATTTTGCTATTGGCAGGCGCGGAAGCTGCGTCCGCATCAGAGATGCTATGTTGGAACAAGTGACCTCCTCGGCCTTGGCGCATCGGCCAGCCATCTCTAAGGGCGTGTTTGGTAGACCGGGGGAACCCAGAGATTCTCACCTCATCCCATGTTTTGTTGTTTGTTAGATTGGATTGGATCCCGTCGGTAGTGCCAGCCTCGTACGAAAACTACCCCTCAGCACTGCCTAGTTGGGAAGCTCAAATTGAGTTTCACAACCGGGCACTTCTGAGTGCATCGCGCACTAGTGCCCTAGCCCGCAGGGGTCATGGCCCTGTGCCCCTTCTCTCAACTATTTTCCCCTTGCACCGAACATCCCCGCAGGGTCACCGCTTTGCCCCACAACCCCATCTCGTCGAACTACGTCGCTGCCATCCAACTGCCTCGTGCCTCGTCCACCGCGCGGGGGAGAAGACCGGCGTCCTGGAGCAGCGGAGGCTAGTTGAGGAGGAGCTCGACCTCCTGCCTTATCCACCACGGGCGGAGAAGACCGGCATCCTGGAGCAGTGGAGGCGGACCGTTGAGGAGGAGCTCGACCTCCTACCTCATCCAGCACGCGCAGAAGACCGGCATCCTAGAGCAGCAGAGGTGGCCTGCTGGTGGCGGTGTTCTCTCCTCAGCCCCGCCTATGGCTTGCTGGCGAAACATAGCAGCAACACTCCCGCGCCGGCGGCGGAGCATGGAGGCGGCTCCTCTGGCTAGCGGTGGAGCGTGGCGACGCATTCTCTCACCGGTGGTGGCACCGAAGCCCGAGCTGGACCCGATTGCTTTTTGTTTTGTTCTCAGGGACCCGATTGCATTTTATTTCTGTATAGCATGGCTCAAGTCATATAACCACACCAAACAAGATTTGAGCTGAGCTTGGCTTATGTCACCCGACCTACCAAACGCAACACACCTATCACACTTGTATGTGGTGGGCATAGCTACACTCAACTTGTATGAGGTAAGATCGACTACCCGGGCTACCAAACACACCCTAAGAGCATGACCACCAAGGTGAGATCGTAATTTATGGTGAGTTCTCAATCATCCTGGCATCAGTGACGCCCGCCGAGAAGGTGAAGATGATCGATGCGTCGGTAATCCGTGGTATCCTGTTGCAGATCTGGATGAAGTGTTGGATGTACTTGCGGAGCGTCTCTCCAGGCTGCTGGTGCACAGCGTGGATGTCATTGAGTGTGAGGGGGCGCTTGTACGTGCCCTCGAAGTTGGCGATGAACTTTTGCCTAGATCTTCTCACAAGGAGATGGATTCCTCGGGGAGATTTTTCATCAGCCAGGTGCGAGCTGAGTCCTTGAGGGCCATTGGGAACCAAATGACCATGACCTTGTCATCGCGGCCCGTGGCTTAGATGCCCATGGTTTAGAGTTTCAGGAACTCGACGAGGTGGTCCTTGCCGTCATAGCACGGTGGCAGACCCGTCTTGAACTTGCTAGGCCACACAATGGTGCGCATCTACTTGGAGAAGGCAAGGCAGTTGCCGTTGTACGAGTGGGCACCACAGGCGAGAGCAGCACGGTTGACATTGCCTTCTACGGTGGCTTCCATAATGAGGTGCTCTAGGCGTTTGCATTGGCGCTGAATGGGCACGCGCACATTGTCGGGGGACCGGTGAACAATCTGGCAGCTGGGTGTCTTGGTGTTGGGGTCGACTTGGATGGTGGAGGAATTACATAGCACGACATCGACGGTGGAGGCATCACAGAGCGAGGCCGCGCTGGTGCGGCACCGACGGTGTTGACGATCTCGGTGATGCACTAGAGCCATGTGCCTTGGTCGTCCTTGTCAAGCTGGTAGCGCAAAAGCTCCTTCTCCATGAGCAGAGCGGCCTTCAGAGAGGGATGGCTGGGGCACCCGCTCCTGGAGGTAGACACGGTGGGGGCGCCGGAGCGCCGCAACTGCATCTAGGCAGCAAAGAACTGTGCGTCGCTGTCTCCTGCCACACGCTGCTACTGGGGAGAGCTGTCACGCGCACGACGTGTTTCGGTGTTGGGCTTGACGACAGGATCCATCCTGGTGGTGGCGCGGCGTCGTGCACGCTCGCTGCAAGTGAGCCCGACCATGTTTATGAAGGAGAGGAAGACGTGCCTCAACCCCCTACACGCCAAATGTCATAGATCGTCCCTACAAAGAAACTAGGGTATCTCCCAAGTAGGATGAATCAAACACGGGGGGCTGAACACGCAGAACTTCGGACCCTCGGAGACCTCGGTGAGGGACAAAACAACAAGCATGCCAGAGGGACACATGCAGTTTTTTACCCAGGTTCAGGCCACCGTATGGTGTAAAACCCTACTCCTGCATGTCTGGTTTTCTTATACTGCTTGGCGAGTGTTACAGTACATGATGGTTGATCAGGGGATCAGATCTAGAGTTGCTAGCTAGGAGAAGCTAGGGTTTCCTAATGTTGGATAAGGATTGACCCCCCTTTCTAGGTGTCGCACTGCCCCTCTTATAGGCGCCCTGGTCCTCTTTCCAAATATCTTGACGGGAAGGGTTGCCACATGGTGACAACAGAGTGGGAAGGTGCACGCTAAAGCTACTTTTGACCATGGACCTGGTCCATGGCAGGGCGCCATTGATCACGCCGTTGACATCCTTCCCTCTAGTGTTGCGCCCTTCACGTTCTCCACACACCAACAGGGGAGAGGTCTCGCCTTGGTGTCAGAGGCTATTGGCCACCTATTTCTTGCGGAAGGGAAAGGTTCCTTCCTTGCGCAGAGTAGGCATGCTTGGATAGTTGTGCCAAGTGTGATCGCCCTTGCTTTCGTCTTGGTCCCATGCGCACATGTCATGCGTCATCTAGGACTTTGGCGCTGGTGCACTCCATGTTGATCCCTCGCGAGGGTGCCTTCTCGTGAAGCGCTTCAGGAGGAGATGCTTCGTGAGGGGCTCCGTGAAGGTTACTCCTCGTGGTGAGGTGGGCTCCGTGAGGGAGCCTACCTGCGGGACTATAGTTGCATTGTCATCAGGACCCAACAGTAGATGGGCCGTGGCACCCTGTTGCCACTGGTCTGACAGTAGTCACCAGTGTGTCGTGTGCAAATATCTAGGGTGGAGGACATTTAGCAAGGCTCTCACGACGGTTACAGCTATTACTTCGACTATCTAGTTGAAGAAAGTACTTAATCATTTAAACTCGTCCTGAATATAATTTGTCCTTATTTGAGACGTGATTATGCCCCGTCGACAAACTGTTTCTTTTGCTTGATTTATATCATCAATAAATGACTGCAATTAGTTGTGCTTGCTTTGCCATCGGCGTAGCTGAAGACCATTTTTTAGGTTAGGAGGCGTCCTCAGGTTGGTCTTGAATATCTTTTACTTTTTTCTGTTAAACACTAAAGGTACAATTATGTTCTTGTATGCACGTTCTGCCACGGCCAGGTGCAAGGGTTTAGAACACGTATTCTATTTGGACTTTAAAGTCGTTTGCCACAGAGCAATAAGACTCAGACGCATAGGACTCAGTTGATACATCTATACACGGTAACCTCTCTTCGCGTGTCGTTTTCCATATCTTCACTGCAAAAAGGCTTGCCGCCGCCTCCACTGCAGCTGAAAGGGAGACATTATTCCCTACAAGCTTAAGCATGGTCACTGCAGCACGCGGTGAGGCCATCTGCGGTGCGCTCTGTGTCTAGGTGCCGCTGGTTGCGGGCCTCCGCTGCTCCGTGTCGCTGTTTGCAGGCCCATCGGTGGAGTCGGTTCGTGGAGGAGTTACTGCTAGGCCGATGATGCGAGTCTCTCTCCGTCTCTCACCTCTCTCTATCCTAATGAAGACATGAACCCTATATCTTCTATCCTCCCGTCACTCACCTTCCTGGCGGCGGAGGACGAACATCAGACGATGACGGCGATAGTCGGGCATTACACGGAGGCCGCGATGACCGAGCATCGTGCAGAAGCGGCAGGGATGCGCAGGTGAGGGGAAATGATGGAAAAAGGTCAGAGCATCCCCTCCTCTCTCTACCCATGGCCTCTCACCCTTCTTCTCCCTTTCTTTCTAAGTCACTAGTGGCGGGGAACGGCGAGAGATTCCATAAGCAAGTGGTGGTAAGGCTGGACACGAGCCAGTTCGGACTGGGCTCGGTCCGAGCTGCCTTTTGGCCTGAGACAAAATTGGCTCGGCTCGGGCTGGCTCGTTGGGCCTTCGGTCCAGCAAAACTGGCTCGGCCCAAGTCGGCCATAAACTCGGTCCACAAGGAGCTAGCCCGTGACATGTAGGTACACATAAAAACTCTCTCTAGATCAAATTTGTGCAACAGAATTAAGCAAGCAAACGTTCAAATTTTTTCATAAAACTTCACAGAGTAATAATTCAACTATGTATGAATCCATTCCAATGAAAATAATCAACAATTAAGAACGTCCAAATGTCACATGTGTTTTCACTTACAGTAACATTACTGTAAGGTAAAAGGACATGTCCTGATCTTCTTCCAGTTGGTTTTTTTGGCATAAAAAACTGAGCATGAATAATAGTTTGATAGATAATAGAGAATCACAAGTTCACAGCATGTCGATATCAACGCGCGGTTACAAATTTGATGTTCGAACACAAATCAAAATAAACATTCACTTCCAATGTTTTCAAGTTCCAATGCAATAAAACAAGTACCAATTCTAGCAAGATCATCATCCATCTCTAATCTTCAAACCCATTGTCCATCAACATCCACATGACATGAAAGTCTACAAGTAAAAATAGGTTTAGTTGATATTTTTTGCCCATATGTCAAGCATGTAGTAAATATATATACTTACCAATTGTTGTTATTCAACCCACTCCTAGGAAACTTGATGGACTCCACATTTTCCTCCTCATCATCCTCCTTCTCCTAAATTTTGTGAAGTTAGCAACAAATTTGTGGATCATTATGTGGAAATAAAATCTGAGATAGAGATCATACCATGACATTCAAGTCACTATGGGAACCCTTAATATAACTTGCACCACACACCAATGCCTCCACCATTGTCGGTTTTAGAGAATTCCTATAGTCATCCAAAACCCTTCCACCGGTGCTAAAAGTTGATTCCGAAGACACGGAACTAGTCGGGATTGTCAAGAACCGCTTCGCCATCTTTGCCAACACCGGGTATCTAAGTGAGTTCACCTTCCACCAATCAAGCAAGATGAATTTAGGGTCCGGATCCTCAAGCGCGTCTTCTAGGTAGTTTCTCAATTCACTCTTTGATGATGTAGTTGTTGTGTTTCTTCGGTGGGCTTGAAAGGCACTATCTGATGCGTGCATTGAGCTACTTGTAATGCAAACATTGGATGATATGGGGGCAGATTTCTCAGCTTCTTTCTTTGCGGTATCAAACTTGTCAAACAACTCCTCCAACTCCACACGCACATCTACCGCCTCATCTATAGCCAAATGCTCATCATATAGCTGTTTGAAGGCCCATTCTATATAGAACATCTTGTACCTTGGATCTAGGATAGTTGCAAGCACCATAACATTGTTCTTTTCCTCCCAATACTTGTTGAACTTATCCATCATTGCTTCTCCCATTTCCCTATAGGTTGCATCATTATGCTTCATGGCTTTCGTCAATGCAATCTTGATACTCACAATGTGGCGGTAGAAAATGTTTGCAGTGGGATATGACTGTGCTGAAAAGGCAGTAGTTACTTGTGCAAAAGCGAAGAGCATTGGAGAAATAAGTTGATACAACTTCCATTCATCGCTTGATGGCTCCCACTTGTAGTTGAGATCAGATTTGGCATAATCCTTTAATGCCTTTTTATATGGAAGGCCAGTAGCTATCATCTTGTAGGTAGAACTCCACCTTGTACAAACATCTAGGATCAAGTGTGCACCAATTGTGAGATCTAAACCTCGGCAAATCTCAACAAACTTGTGTAGGCGACCAGTTGACTTCTTGAAGTACTTCACCGTCTCCCTTAAATTTGTTATCAAATTGGCCATACATGCTGTCCCATCTTGAACCACCAAGTTGACAATATGTGCACAACATCGAACATGGAAATAAGGCTCCTCAAATTGTTTGCATCGCCGAAAAGTGAACTTTGCCTTCAAATCTTTCACAACAACATCATTGTTTGAAGCATTGTCGAGTGTGATGGATATCACCTTGTTCTCTATCTTCCATTCGTTCACACAATCCCAAACAGCATCCGCAATAGCATGTCGAGAGTGTGGTGGATCCAACTCCATGAAAGCAAGCACACGAGTCTGCATCTTCCATTCCTCATCAATGTAGTGTGCCACCACACACATGTAAGCTATGGTCTGATTGCTAGTCCACAAATCTGTAGTGAGACTAATGTAGTCCACATCCTAGAGTGCTACTTTAAGCTTCTCCTTTTCTCTCTTGTAAACCCTCATGCACTCAGCTCGGATTGCCTTCCTTCCCATGGGTTGATAGAATGGATTCAAGTACTTCAAGACAATGTTGAACCATTCATGTTCCACCATTTTGAATGAGTACTCATGGACCATTACCATCTTAGCAATGAGCTCCTTCACAACAACTTGCTCAAACCCAACATGTCCTTGAGCTCCATGAGTTGTTGATCCAGGAATATTTGCATTGATGGGCTTGAAACTTAGACGACTCTAAATTAATTGCTCGCAATCTTTGCGTTGAGTTTTTTGCACTTTCCATTACAATGCCTATTGAGTGTTGATGTGCTTGAACCTTGAACATATGCATATTCCTTAGTGCAATGGAGGCACCTTGCCTTCAAAAATTGAGGCCCCTCCGGGTTATTTTCATCAACCACATACACCTTCTCAAAATACTTCCAAGCTTTTGAATTCTCGGCTCCACTTGATTCCTTCTTTCTTTTATTCTTTCCTTTTACTCTTCCATCATCTTCTCCCGAACTAATCTCAATACTTGATGGCTCTACTTCATCGGTTCGAGGAATACCATGAACATCCTCCTCGGACATGTCATCACTATTGTCATAAGAGTTTTCCTCGTCTTCATATCCATTATCATCGGGCACATATAAATCTTCTTATCCTGATCACCAACTTCTTGATCCTCCACTTCCTCATCCATATCCTCTTCCTACTTGCATAAAAGAAACAAATACTTGCATAAGAATATCACTACATGCATAAAAGAAAAGAATACTTGCATACAAGAACCAAGTAGCTGCATCACTACTTCCATTTGCATCATTTAACCACATTTGCATGCACCAAAAAACTAAAATAGAACATCACTACTTATGCATACAAGAAATAAATATTTCCATACAAGAAAAATTACTAGCATACAAGAAGCAAATAATTGCAATATATTACATTTGCAACATCCATTCGCATCATTTAACCACATTTGCATACACCAAAGTATTAAAATAGAACCCAAAAAAATAGCTCACCACCGGTGCTGGTGTCGTCGAGGACTTGGTGCGACCAGCGGCACGGCCGGCAGCAGCGATGTGGGCAGGGAGCCGACGAGGCGGAGGGGGGTGTCTTAGAAGCGATGCAATGCTTGGGTTATCGTCCGAGCTCGACCTTCCACGTGCGCCCAACTTCTTCTTCATAGGTGCCGTTGGGTCGCCATAAAGAGAGGACAGAGGCTTCTGCTTCCTCGGTTCCATGGTGCTGCCGGGAAGTTGCGTGGCCGCTGGCGGCTCGACCAGCAGGCGACCGGGACGTGCAGCGGGGACTTGGGCGCGCGCAGGGGCGAAAGAGCTCGGGGCGCGGCACGGGGCAACAGACCTGGGCGTGCGCGTGGGGGCGGAAGAGCTGGGGCGGCTAGAAGGGGGCACGCCGCCTCATGGGTGCAGAGGCAGCGGCATCCGGCGCTGACGAGGGCCACATCGTGGCGGCGGCGGCGGAACTGGAGGCTGAGGGAGCCTGGAGACGTACGCGAGACGAGGCTGCCGAGTGGAGCGAGCGACCGTGCCACCCTAACAGGCTGGAATCTGCAAAAGCCCACCCCCGGACCTCCCTCTCTCCTCGGGCTACCGCGGGTTGCCGTGGTGGTGGGGAATACAGATATATTCCTATAATTATCTCTCTGATTTCCGATGTCTTAACAGTGGGCATATCTAGCTTCTCAAAGGATTCTCAAAAGAGGAACCTGCAACTAAATAGATTAGTGATTCGAACCTGCAATTGGTCTCTTCTTTTTTACAAGATTAACTTACTGTTTCTTTGAAAATCTTTTGGCTCCTGCACCGACACACGAAACAGTAGAAGGACCATGTATTTTGCATTGTAGGGTACCCACAAAACCAGCTTTGATGAAAACAATTATACAAAATTGTCCAATCTAAACCACTAATTGTCCTTTTTGTTGGCACTCTGATGCAAAGCTATACTACCCAGCAATAGGTATTGATTTTCTCAGCCAATTAGAATCACTAATCAATTTATTTAGATTCAGTTTACTGATCAAGTTTGCCCCTCAGAAAAATGGGTTATGCAGTGTTGTAGTTGTGTGGAAACAACTACTATGTCCGTCCTCTCCTGTTGGTCCTGCCATCGTCGCCCGACCGGTCCCTTGCTGCACATGTCCGATGTACCTCCACAATGGTTTGCCTCCTTTCTCTTTTTTGATTTTTTCCATCTTCTTTTAATATGTACGCTTCCTTCTGGTTTTGGTCCCTTGTGGTGTTCATCTTTCCGGGCTCTAACCGTGTGGATTTTGCCGAGTTCTAGATATAGTAGTGCATCGTATGAACCTGATTGTGTTCTATATTTCTTGGTTGATGTTTATTTATTTTCTTTCATATTGTGAACAACTGGGTTATGAAATTGTAAGCAAGCAAGGTACCTAAAAAAGGAAATTGGAAGCAAGTTGAGATTTGTGCAAAGCTAGCAAGAAATGTTCTCTGCTATATACAAATTGTACCAATAAAGTGCCTAAAAGATATTTATCTGCATGTCTACTTTTGTGCAGATAGATGTTAATATCCATATTTTTATAAATATATAGCATTGATACTTACATGGGTCTGTAGGTTGTACCATGATGAATTAATCTAAAATGTTCTTAAAAACGTTGATATGTAACTTAGCCTCAAGAAGGCCAGTAAAAGTAGCAGCCCTTTCTTTTATTTTTGTGTTTCCGTTAGCAATAGATGTATATCAATTTGCCTAACCGTGCAAATTATTATTATTGTTGGGACTATCACAATATAGCTTTTGTCCCTGCTATGTTAAAGAGCTAGCAAGATATGTACGTCTTAAACGGGAGCATCAATGCATCATGAAACTATTCCCTCCGACCCAAATTAGTTGACTTAGATTTGTCTAGATTCGATGTTATCTAGACATGATATAGTATTAGATTCATCCTATTTGACAAATTTCAGTCAACTAATTTAGGTCAGAGGGAGTAATATATTGGGCAAAGGTATTGCTATTTTGAATTTAAATAATATCAGGCTTATAACAAATTAAGCCATAAACACCGCCCCCTCATGGTGTGCTTTTTTAGATCAAAAAGATCATTTCATTCTTAGTATCAAATCAGTAGGACCTGTGGTAGATAGATTTCATAGGACCCTGTAATTCTTACATATCTTGCAATTTCATGAGAGATCCTATTCTTCTCTCCTCTAATGTTACTCATCTCCTGTTTGGCATTAGTATTTGTCTTGCCTTGATTTCTCTGTAAATACCCCTGTGTCTTCACATGCATCTCTTAGTTTTGTGTATTTCACTAACCAACTGACCACAATCTGTCTCGACCATAAACTCTGACTGAACCCGGTTCTCTCCAAATTGCAGGCCAAGAAGTATTGTCTGAGCTTCTGCTTATTCAGCACCAGTGCGATTGATCAAAGGATGTCCTGCAAACATTATCACCTTGGTAGTCATGAATAACCAGGCCAAGTGACCAGCACTTGTTGCACCCATTTTAGCTACAGAAAACACATGAGCATTTATCTTTCTATCCCCTTCCTCGAGGGACTTCCATTGTTGTGTTATTTTTCCATATGAGGATGCGTAGCCAACTCAAAGGCACTCTTACTTGCATCTCCTTTAGTGAATATGGGAGAAGTAGCCTCCCGGCCTCTCACCTTCAAGATCTCCCGTTTCAAGGTGCGTATCATCAGAGTAGAAAAAATAGGGCCATCTGTTCATGTTCTGTTCTGATGGATTTTACGTGTACTCGTGTGGTTCGGCAGTTTCTTGGGTCCTCTACACTACAAGAATATGTGCAGTTCATGACGATCTGATGTCGTCGTGGATGAGAGCTAAAACATTGTAGATGGCCATCCGCGATGAATTCTGCGACAAAAAATAGGTCACGGACCTCACTTCATAATTCAATTCTTGACGTTTTTCTGTCTGAAAACGTCATGGCACGTACTCAATTCGTCAGGGCAGAAGAGATGACGTTCCTGTTTCGTCGAGGATGTTGATGAGTGAAAGTGCGCCACGTAGGCGTCTATCGGTGACGGAAATATTTTTGTCAACTAAACAAGCATGACGTTTTCATTTACATCGGAGAAGTGTGCTGGCAATTTTGCTAGATTGCACCGGCCAGATCAAAATGACAGAAATTGTAGGGCACATGTTTCAGGGGACATAAATAGGTCCGCACATAAGTTTGCAACAAAATAAAGAAAAGAGCCTAACAAGCTTTGAGTCACACCACCACTTCACTTACGCAATATAGCTACAAATTGCTGAAGTGATGCATTTATAATGTCTGTGAAGTTCACAAGTGCTTTCCACGCTTCATTCTTTGCTTATATCTCCTTCAGCAATGCTACAATGAGTCTGCTCCGTGCCTCATTCGCTGCTCTCTCGGCCAAAAGTTGTGCTTCAAGGAGAGAGCTGGTTGGTCTTGAAGCATGGATGCTTTCATCAGTGGAAGCAAGGGGTTGATCCTCAATGCCATCTTTTGCAGCAGATGGTGCCACCGTGCTTCCAATGGGTGCCTGGCGGTTATAGAAGAAAACGTTAGAAAACTAGCAAGCAAATTCCAAGCACATCTTCATGGACAAACATGGTATTGAATTATACGAAGATGACAAAGATGGACCTGGTATAGCTTCTTCCACACTTCTTGCGCTTCCTTCAGGGCTTCTGCCTTGCCATCTGGTGTCTCCATATGCAACCCCATAGTGGCACTGCGCATTATCGCATTCCCTGCTCTCTGAGCCCCGAGTTGCGCTTCAAGGAGAGTCTTGGCTGGTCTTGAACAATGGATGTTGATGTCCTGCGACAGCGCATAGTGCACCGTGTTGGTGGAAGGAGGTTGTTCAGCCTCAGTGATATCTTCTATACCATTAGGTGCCATCTTGCTTTCCTTGGTTGCCTATTGACTTTTAGGAATAGAATCAAACATTAGAAAAATAGCCAGCAAATTACAAATGATCATACTCATTTTAGAGACAAATATGGCATTGAAATTTTGGAAGATGAGAAAGATGAAAAGTATTCTAGAGGGCTTAATGTTGCTTTTTTCACACTGTGATTGGAGAAGCCCCGGCTGTCAAAGAAAAACAAGTCACTGCGATAAGGTTGTCTATTTCTTGTTTGCCTGTTTATTAGACAACAGGCCTACACAAAGAGAGAGCATAGAGTATAAGAGACAGTCCTGGTTAAACACATACAGGGGGAAGTTGAGTAGACAAGACTTGACCTGGTTCCTGGGGTCAGTCAAAGAATCAAAAAGCTTGCACCACTCTGCATCGTTCATGTGTTCAACAGAAGAAATCCTTGTTACTTCATTCAATGGGAGGGGTCAAAAAGCTGCTTCTTCAGGAGATGCCTTTGAATTCTTGCATGCCTCATTAACTGCTGGTTGCAAGCAACCTGTACATCTGGGTGTGATGCATCCATGACAAAAAAATCTGAAATAAAACATCGTGCATCAGCCTCTGATTGAACAATAATGAGAAGAAAAGGGCAGTTGAGTCACATCCGGCCTCTCCTTATACTCTTTCCAGCGGGGGAAGATAGGCATACCAGTCCTGACTGTTTTTGCACACTCAGTGGCGAACTTGGAAGCAATAGTTCTTCCTGGAGGAATGGCAAATGGAAGCTTTCCTCCTTTGGACATGTTCTCACGCTGCGTCCCCATGTTTTTTTCCCTCAAGACAATTTGAGGACCATTATGTTTAATAGTATCTTCAGAAGGATGATGGCCAAAATCATCCACAAACATATAATATGGAGTTAGTGTTCTACCATATAATAAGTGCCATTCAAACAATATAATGTGCTTTCCTTGGGGAGTTGGTTGCTTGACTGGGGCAGTGATACGTTGCTAATGTATCCATAATTTTTGATGTTCCATGCTTGGTTTTATCTACTTTCTTATGTTTTGTCCACACTTTGGAGTACTTTTCATATGATTTCTTGGACTAACCTATTAACGAGAGCCACAGTGCCAACTGTCTGTTTTCTGCTGTTTTTATTTCTAGAAAAGTCAGAAAATGAATATTCTCGGAATTGGACGGGACAAAAGTCAAAGTCAGTTTTTCACCGAGGGACACCGGGTGCCAGAATACGAGACGGAGAGGGGCTAGGGCCGGGCCACACCACCTGGCGTCACAGGCTGGGGCCGTGCTGGGGTGGTCTGGCTGCCTGTGCACCCCTTGGCCTCTCCTTTCGCCTATATATTGACTCCGATACATAAACCCTAAGTATCCGATCAAAATTTCATGAAAGAGTCTGTAGCCGCCGTCATCTCCATCCTAGATCAGGAGGGATCTAAAGCTCTTCCCGGCACCCTGCCAGAGGGGAGAATTCACCCTGGAGGCCTTCTTCATCACCATGCAAGCCTCCGGTGTGATGTGTGAGTAGTTCATCTCTGGACTATGGGTCCATGTAGTAGCTAGATGGCTGGTTCTCCTCCTTTGTGTTATCATGTTGAGATCTTGTGAGCTCCGTTCATGATCAAGATCATCTATTTGTAATTCCTACTTGTTGTGTTTGCGGGGATCCGATGGATATTGAGATGCTATTTCAGATTGATTATTGATTCTATCATGTCTTTGTTATTTGTGATCTTGCATGCTTTCCGTTGTTAGTAGCTATCTTGGCCAAGTAGATGCTAGTAACTCCAAGAGTTAGTATTTATGCTCGATAGTGGGTTCATGCCTCTGGTAATCTAGAGAAGTGACAGAAATCTCTAAGGTACTAGATGTGTTGTTGCTACTGGGGAGAAAACAACAATCCTTTATTCATAGAACAATCGTACTATTTACTTTACACGCAATGCGTAATGCAATTATTTGTTGCTTGCAACTTAATATTGGAGGGGGTTCAGATGATAACCTGAAGGTGGATTATTAGTCATAGATGCAGTTGGATTACGATCTATGTATAATGTTGTAATGCCTAATCGAATCTCAAAGGAGTCAAGATGAGTAGTATATGCATATTGCTTTCTTGATGTTTGTCAATTGCCCCGCTGTAATTTGTTCAGCCAACATGTCATCTATCTTAAGGAGAGCCACCACTAGTGAACTATGGACCCCGGTCCTTTCTTTTACCATCAATCTACAATCAACTGTTTACTGCTTTCTGTTTACTTTCTACAAACTACTACTTTCTTCCACTCGATACATTTAATCCTTTGTTTTCAGCAAAACCCGTGAGATTGACAACCTCATCGTAAGTTGGGGACGGAGTTCTGTGGTTGTGTTGTGCAGGTCTCCATGTTGCTGCTGGCACCGGTAGTGCGCCCTGCGAAAGTCCAGCTAGCAACACCTTTGAGGTGTTTCCTTCCTCCTACTGGATTGATAATCTTGGTTTCATAATTGAGGGAAACTTACTGCTGTTCTCATCATACCTTCCTCTTGGGGTTCCCCAACAAGCTCGTTAGTACACGAGTCAGCAGGAAGCTGTCTGCTCGTCTTGGACTATTGTCTTCCTGCCATGGAGTGATGCCATCTCGATTTGGGCTGCTACCTTCTCTCCTCTAGCATCAGGATCTGCAGGACTCTGAGTTTCTTGCGAAGAGGTCACAGCACTTGGCGGTCTTGGTGGGCGCCATGGAGAACTTGGAGGTGGAAGTACTTCTGGCAGATTCCCCTTGGACCTGGTATGTCTCGTACTTTCTGTTGAGGCAGCCATGTTACACGAGACGCGCTTTCGAGAAGCCGATCCACCACCAACAGCCATCCTTGTCATGATGACAGGTTTCTTCTTATATTTCCTCTTCTCAGTCTACACAATTCAAAGGTAGTCAATTCGGGATAATAAAAAAGCACAACTTATATGGAAAATTAAGTAATCAAATAATTACACAAAAGATGAGTAGGCAAGTAAGGGGACAACCTCCAGCTCATCCTCCCCCTCCTCTTCAGGATAATATTCAGATCCGGAGCCTTCATCCTTGCTCTTTTTAGGGGAGAATTCAGCCGGAGATGGATAAACAAGGGGCCTACGACCCATTTTTTTTGCATCCGTGCATTGTTTCTCGTGATGTTTTCCAGCCGTCTTTCTTCCAGGGGATGCAATTGTGGTTCTATCATGAATAAACAACTCTTCAGTAAGCTACAAAAATATAACCTATGTCATATGGTATTGATTGTTCTATACTAATCATAATGTCCAACAGTCCACTATGAGGAACTTCTACTCTGAATCTCATATCACAAGACTAATGATGAAGCAGCCAAAGCAAAGCAAGAGACAAGACGATGAACAAGCTGGAAAATTCACCAATTGGTTGCAGTAATAAGCAGAGTGGGACAATAAAACATAAGCAGGATAAGCAGCAATAGTGCAATTAAATAAGAAACGTAACCTACTATACTGACTGTTCTATAGAACTCATCATGTGACAACTCACTATGATCAATTTCTACTATGATCATAAGGCATATGATGAAGCAGCCAAACTAATGCAAAAAGGCAAAATGATGCAACCTTTATCACACGCAAACAGATCATAAGCCGAAATAGTATACACACAGTTAAAGAGGATAATCACAATAAAACATAAGCATGATAAGCAACTATCCTGCAAATAAACAAAATATAATTTATGGTGCTGATTGTTCTATAGTAATCATCATGTAATAGATTCCACTATGGGCAATTTATACTCTGATCAAAAGACATGGGATGAAGAAGCCAAACCAATGGAACAACCAAGATAATGCAAATTTTATCTATATGTAAACTGATCATAAGTTGAATACTCTGAATCTCACTTGTCAATTGGTTGGCTGGTTGCACTAATAAGGAGGGAACGACAATTAAACATCAGAAGGATAAGCATCTTTCATGCAATTAAAATAGGCAATTAAACAAGTCATGACATATGATGTTGATTGTTCAATAGTAATCATCATGTAAAACAAACTACTATGAACAATTTATAGTCTGCTCATCAGACATGTCATGAAGCAGTCAAACTCATGCAACACACAGGATAATGCAACCCTAATCACAAGACTTGTAAAATCACAAGCAATTTTACAGGCAGAACAAATAAGAGAGAATAACTGCAACAAAAAAGTTAAATTGGTGGCATGAACAGGATAATGAATAGCATTTCTCAGGCAAAGTAAAAAAACATGACAATCGAGGATGAGCGTGTTTCCTTGCCTGCAGGCTGTAGGGCCTTTTTGATACCGTGTTTCTTGCTGTGACCCGGGGCACATGGCATCGATCTGGACGGCGAGGTAGCAGACCTCGTCGACGAGGTGGACAGGCCTTGTCAGTGTGGTTACCAGCCTTGTCAGTGAGGTGGACGGCGAGCTAGACAGGGATATGGATGGCGAGCTGGCCGAGTTTGCGGGTGAAGTGTATAGCGAGGTGGTAGAAAAGGTCAGCCAGCTATCGGCGAGGTGGACGACCGGCGAGGTCGACGGACGTGGAGGAAAACCGGGATGATGAGTAGGGGCTATGGTTTGTGCACTAGGGTGACGGAGAGGTTACTACTAGAAGGACGAACGGAGACGAGGGGATTAAAGGCATATGGCGAAGGGACGGACAACGGCGAGGGGAAAAGGGGGAGGACAGCGGGAAGGGCGAGGGGAAAAGGGGGAGGACAGCGGGAAGGGCGAGGGGAAAAGGGGGAGGACAGTGACGCCGAGGGCAGTGGGGAAATTTAGATCTGTCTCATTTCGGCGAGGGGATAAAAAGGGTTTTGAATAGATTACGTAAATGACCTTTGCGAGAATGCTTGGGTGGCGCTGTGCGGGTGGGCTCAAACGTAATTGCAGCTCGAGAAATTTTCATTTGCATAGAAACTCTCCCGCACTGGCGCCAAATTTCACATGGGCGGGAGGATCTGACCTGAAAATTTGGGGTTGGTGTCCAGGCTGTTGGATGCACGATGGAGGATTCAAAAAAATTAACCATATTTTAGAAAGTCTTCACTAAAAAGAGGCTTGGTGAAGAAAACTATAAATTATTGACGAATAAATCTTGAAAAAATGCAATAATGTGGACTATTAGTTTATATTCTGGCTTGTATAATGATCTAAGGAGAGGTAAGTATTTTGGATAATATATTCAAATTTATAGATACGATTCAAAATGTGGTTTATTTTAAACAATGGATTTCTCCAGATCAGGGTTGAACGATGATGGACTGTTGTCCTTATTTTGGTTAGTTTTAGGTCATAGCAACACATATGGTATATATATGAATTTAGTTTGAGCCCAAAGAAGATGCATCACACTACAGAGACCAAAATACATATATAAAAAAATTAAAGCAGCTTCCACATATATCCATGTGAATGACTAGAGTATAGTGGATATATCAATATGGTTAGAACACGTGCATGACTCTAGGGGCTGGGGGTCCATGTGTGTCAAGACTAAATTAAATTAAACATCATCGTATAGGAAATAATAAATAACCAGCTTTCAATTCCATGTTGCACATGTTGCACCAGTGTGATAGAAGCATTAAGTTGCATCACAGAATCCACTGGAGTTAGATATCCATGTGTGGTATATATTATTGGAAAAGAACAAATGCAATGATGTGTGGTCATCATCATGTGTGGTCTATCAACAATGACTCTGGTGGCCATATCAATAATGTGGGTTAGGAAAAGAACACATCATTTGCAAAATATGACTCTAGGAGAGAGATCCATGGTCGTCATAGAGACCAAGAACGACACATGGGAATTAATTAATAAAGGAGCTTCCACACATTGCATGCATGCATGATTGCACCAGTGTGACAATACAAGTTGTGCATCATCAATATCATAGAAGAAATAATTGACTTGAGTATATATATACATGTGGGCGGTCATGTGTACATGTAGCTAGTTAGAGATATATCATTGTGGTTTTGGAAAAGAACAGTGTATGCAATATGGTCATGTGGGATCAGTGGCTCAGGTGGATGTATATCCGTGTGTACTAGGAAAATAACACACACATCGATCATTCGATGTCTCTAGGGGATATATCCATGTGTCAAATTAAACCATGCATGGTCATACAGACCAAAACACATAGGAATTAAAGCAACATATTGCATGTTGCACCAGTGTGAAAGGATGAAGAAGTTGCATCACAGAATCCACTAGTGTGTGGTAGATATACCAATTAACAATGTGGTTTTGGAAAAGAGAACACATGTAATGTGGTCATGTATGTGGATCAATGACATCTAGCTACTAGTAGTGTGGATATCAATGTGGTTTAGGAAAAAGATCACATATGCAATAATGAATCTAGGGGTTCCATATATATGTGTATAGCCACATGCATGGTCACAAAGACCAATATAGGAAAAGCACAACTTCCACACACATTGCATGCATGTTGCACAAGTGTGACATAAGTTGCATCATCCAGAGTTATATATGTTTGGTCTCATCATGTAGATATATGTCAAAATGTGATATATTGTTGGAAAAGAACACACATGCATGCAATGTGGTCATCTCATGTGGATCTATCAACAATAATGCAATATATATGCATGGAAAAGAATGGACTCCAACTCTGTATTTTCTCAGTCTCTCTCTGTTTTTTCCATTCGAACTTGTGCACTTACCCATCCTTTCCCTCCCTACCTTATGCTTTCTTCTCAGGGCAAGGTGGTTCCTGTGGTGGCTCTAAGCAGGCCCGTGCCTTCTCGAGTGGTCCACCGGAGATTGATGAGGATGATCTAGAGGTTGTACGTCCGGCTGGCCAAACTGCCCGTTAGAGAGTTGCTGCTGTGTGTCGTGCTGCTGCGGCTGAAGGAAAGAGGCCTGCTATAGCCTCCCAGAAGAGAACTACCACTAGGCCCTACTCGAGCAAGAAGAAGATGTCTTCGTGGCCTCAGCTTCCTATGAGCAGTTTCATAAGCATGATCCCTATGTTGCTCCCCGTGACCAGCTGTCTCGTGACCCCTTCTTCCATACAAAGCGTCAAGAAGAAATCTATCTTGAACTATATGCCGCCAAAAATAAGAATATTGTTGCCCCTCAGAATCACACCAATGTGACTCACATGGAGAGCAAGCTTGCTTATTTTGGTGAAGCCCTTGAGCTATGCAGGAATTTTAGGCTGATCAAGATCATAGAGCATCGACAGAATTATGATGAGAGGGCCATAGCTCAGTTCTACACCACTCTCTACATTGATACTGATCCTTAGTATAGAACTTTGAAGTAGATGACTCATGACAAGCTGTTGACTGCCAAGTGGTCTGAGTTTGCTGATCTTCTTGGTTATTCCATTCAGCATGGCAAGAGCGCTAATGGGAGGCGCGTTCATAGGTCCAAGGCCTCTGCTCCTGAAGTGTTGGAGCCCTTATACATTGAAGGCTGGGGTGTGAATGGTCAGGTGGCTCATTTCCTTCCCACCTATGATATCACGCGCCGAGTGTACCAGAACTCCATTGCTCCAAAGGCAGGTAATTTTGATCAGCTCCATGCCTTCCATATTGACCTTATGTACCAGACGTATCGCCACAGGAATTTTGAGGAGCATCTTGATGATATGGATTACATGTTCCAAGAGATTTTGCTTGATCTGATTGAGAAGAGATCATGTCCCTATGCTCCTTACATTCAGACTCTTATCAATGCCAAGTGGTTGGAGGTCACCCACAAGCGCTTTCCAGAAGATGGTTGTACTGTCCATGAGGAGAAGACTCTACGTGTGATGAAGCATGAGAAACCAAAGACTCAAGATAAGAGGGATGCTATTGCTTTGAGGGCTGCCAGGGACAATGTTGAGACTTCAGGCCATGATGGATCTAGTGATGGGGACCGTGCTGAGGCTTCTCCTCGACCCTGACTTGAGAGGCAGCCATCTTGGGCCAAGAAACTATTGAAGAAAGTCAAGAAGACCTCCAGTTTTCTTCAAGACCGTGAGTATCAAGCTTATGTTGCTCAGAGGCATAGTGTCAAGATAGAGAAGGCTATCATGAGGAAGCTTGATATTGAGGTATCTCCAGAGTCTAGCTCGGTCACCCTACCCAAGGATCAGTGGGTCAATGCTCATTGCAAGTGGACCGACAGTGATGATGAGCCTGAAGTCAGCGGTCCCTTTCCACCCGCTTGGAACAATGCCAAATGGGTCCCCGGTCCTTCTCCTCTGTATGTTGGTGGGTGGATTGTTTACTTTGTCCCTTTTGGCGTCTTGATGCCAAAGGGGGAGAAAGTTATCCTCTAGGGCTACGGGATTTGCATGGGTTGTGTCACGAGCTCGTTCCTTCTTTGATCCTTTTATGCTCGTGAACACTTGTCCTTCCTTATGTATGTTTGTGGACCTCCGTTATCTGTATGTCTATGGACCTCCATTATGTGTGCTTTTATGTGATTGAGACTATGTATTGTGACCTTTATGTGGTGTTCTAGTGGTTGGTTATACTAGGTGGAGCTATCCCAATTTATTATATATTGTCTCACCACATGGCTGTTGGTGCACATGTATGACCCACTCTCTTACATATATTTCCTTGCACTTGTGTTATTTTTTGCAATGATAAGGGGGAGTTCTCCCGTATGTGTGCTTGTTGCATTCCATAAGCAATCTTTCATCTCTTGCACACATCTTGGGGAGCTACTCTTACTTTACAAAAAGTTGTTCCGGGTTGATCTTTATCTATGCAAATCTTATGGGGTTGTCATCAAACACCGAAAAGGGGGAGATTGAAAGGATATTGATTTCTCTTTGTATTTTGGTGTTGATGACAACTTCAATTGTGGTTTAACCGTGTGCCTAAGTTGCGGGTTTTTTCCTACGAACAGTTTGGTGTGGACTCACCTCTTAAAGGATCATGAAGACCGCGTCTCATATTTGCACTTTCTCTCTCTTTATGTTTTAGGGGACCGTACTATGAAGATGGGGTCCACCTAGGAAGGTTGTGGGAAATCACACTTTCATGCACAGACCATACTTGCACATCCATAGCCCTCCTATTTTTCAGCGAGAGAGTGATCTTCTAAGGTGGATGAGACTATTCTGTCCTGGCCGGAAGTACCGGCCATGCGCCGGTACTTCCGCTCGGAGTTTTCTGTGGGGCTGGCCTAGAGGTAATTCCGGCTCAAGATCCGGTGCTAGTTCCGCTCAGGTTCAGTACACTTCTATGTCCAAGTGCCATATTTGATGGAAATAGCATCGGAACCTGGCCCGGTAGTACCGCCAGAAGTTTCAGTCATCCCGGACTGGAACTTCTGGCCAGCACTACTAGGCCACAACTCTTGAGAGGTAGTATCGCTAGGCCCCGGTAGTCTCGGCCAGGAAGCTTGTGACCATGTACTTCTGGCGCTAGTTCAGATCCAAATTCTGCCTCGCATCAAACTCGATTCAGTACACTTCTATCTCGAAGTGTCATATTTGCCGGAATTTGCACTAGAACTTCTACCGGTAGTACCGGTCAGGAAGTCGTGCTTGTTGAGCTGGCTTTTTTGACCGTTCTGGGGAGCGGCTCCGGACTATTAGAGTTTTCTTACCGGAAGTACCAGTCCCCCACCAGTAGTACCCGTGGTGTCGCGAGGACAGAAATCAGTTGAGTTTGAAGGGGCCTATTTAAGGCACCCTTCTTCCTCATGTCCTCTCATCTCTTCGTTTTCTCTCTCCTCCATTAATACAAGAGCTTCAACTGCCTAGATTCTCTCTCCCTAGCCACTCAAACCTCTTGATCTTTTTAGGAATGGGAGAGGTGACCTAGATCTACACTTCCACCAAAGGAATCGTGATTTCCCCCACCCATCCCTAGTGGATCTTGTTACTCTTGGGTTCTTGGAACCATAGATGGTGTAGGGCATCCTCGGAGCTGGGGAAATCGTTTTGAAGCCTCATGGTGTCGTTGAGGGCCTCCAATTGAGTTGTGGAGTCTCCCCTCAACCTTGTTGTAAAGGTTTCGGTTGGCGCCTTCAAGGTCACCGATTAGTGGATTATGAGGCCGCCTTTGTCGTGGTGCTTACCGAAGAAGAAGGTGAGGCCTTTGTGGCGCTCGAGTAACCTTGTGTGGCCCCGACACCTCTCCAACATAGAATTACATCTCCTTAGAAGTGAACTACGGGAATTACATCTCCATGTCCCCTTGCTGGTTGATGGCTCAGTGCACGGCGCCCAGAAAAATGCTTGATGGCGGTGTTGATGTAGAGCTCGTTGGGAACCCCAAGAGGAAGGTATGATGAGCACAACAACAAGTTTCCCTCAGTTATGAAACCAAGGTTTAATAGAACCAGTAGGAGCAAGGAAACACCCCAAAGGTGTTACTAGCTAAGCTTTGGCAGGGTGCACTACCGGTGCTAGTAGCAACGTGGAGACCTGCACAACACAACCACAAAACTTTTTCCCCAACTTGCGATGAGGTTGTCAATCTCACCGTGTTTTGCGAAAAACAAAGGATTAAACGTATCAAATGGAAAGAAGTAAAAGGTTGCAGAAAGTAAACACAAACCAGTAAAAGATTGTAGATTGTATGTAAAAGACAAGGACCGGGATCCATAGTTCACTAGAGGTGGCTCTCCTTAGATAGATAACATGCTGGGTGAACAAATTACAGCGGGGCAATTGACAAACACCGAGAAAGCAATACATGCATATACTAATCATCTTGACTTCTTTGAGACTTGATTGCGCATTAAAACATTATACAAAGACCGCCATCCAACTGCATCTATGACTAATAATCCACCTTCAGGTTATCATCCGAACCCCCTCCAGTATTAAGTTGTAAGCAACAGATTATTTCTTTACGAACTGCGTGTAAAGTACACAATACGATTGTTCTATGAACAAAGGATTGTTGTTTTCTCCCTAGTAGCAACAGCACATCTAGTACCTTAGAGATTTCTGTCACTTCCCAGTTACGGAGGCATGAACCCACTATCGAGCATAAATACTAACTCTTGGAGTTGCTAGCATCTACTTGGCCAAGATAGCTACTAACAACGGAAAGCATGCAAGATCACAAATAACAAAGACATGATAGAATCAATAATCAATCTGAAATAGCATCTCAATATCCATCGGATCCCCGCAAACATAACATGCAGAATTACAAATAGATGACCGTGATCATGAACGGAGCTTACAAGATCTAGACATGAAAGTACAAAGGAGGAGAACCAGCCATCTAGCTACTACATGGATCTGTAGTCCAAGGATGAACTACTCACGCATCACACCGGAGGCTTGCATGGTGATGAAGAAGGCCTGGGTGAATTCCCTCTCCGTGGTGCCGGAAGAGCCGGATCCCTCCGATCTAGGGATGGAGATGGCCATGACTGAGACTCTTTCGTGGATTTTTATCGGCACTTAGGGTTTACGTCCGAGGGCATCTTTTAGTCGAAGGGGAGACGAAGGTGCCAGGGGCCACACCACCTGGCGCTGGCCCAGCCTGGCCGCGGCTGTGGTGTGGTGGCCGGCCCTCTCGATCTCGTGATACGGCACTTGATGACTTCCGAAAATAGGCACTTTGGCTTTGTCCGTCCAATTCCGAGAATATTCATTTTCGACTTTCTGGAACCAAAACAGCAGAAAACAGTAGCACTTTGTGGCTCTTGTTAATAGGTTAGTCCAAGAAATCATATGAAAAGTACTCCAAAGTTGTAACAAAACACAAGAAAGTGGATAAAACCAAGCATGGAACATAAAAAATTATAGATACATTTGCAATGTATCAACATCCCCAAGCTTAACTCCTGCTCGTCCTCGAGTAGGTAAGTGATAAAAAGAAAGAATAATTTTTGAGGTGACATGCACCATCAAAGACTTGATCAAAGTATTTGTAAAACATTCAAAGCTGGGATCATAGTACTTCAATCATAACATGAAAGACAAAGTTCTAGCAATAAGACAAAGAAACTATGATGCAACATGAAAAGGCACAAACAAAAGGTTCATGAATAACAATGCTTTGCAAGACGTTTGTTTGTTTCACATAAAGAAAACATAGCATAATAGTATTCAGCTTGTCCCTCATAGGTTAGCAAATATAAATGCATTGGACACCTTCAAAGTTCATCAGAGTGACTAGATACAATAGTCTAAAACAAGCAATATCAAAGTATGCATCAATCAACTAGTCTTGGGACAATGCACATAGAACTAAGAATGGCCACTATGCTCTCAAAGTAAGTGCATAAAGGTAGAAGGTGGAGACTCAATAATATGGTGGAATAAAGGCCTTTTTATAAAAGGAAGTAGGGATTCAAGTCTCATAAAGAGCTTCCAAAAATTATGGTACTTATAGCTTTCAGCTCTAATTTCCCCTATCATAAGCATCTTGAAGTGATTAAGGTTAAAGTGAACAAACTATGGTGTACATGCTTGACGAAGTATAAGTCAGAAATCTCATGTCCCTTGTATACGAGGGCCGCTCCTCATGCTACTCAAGTTTAGTCATTGGTAAGTTCTTGTCATTGTAAGTATATGTGTATCATAGAGAACCGCCAACGGGGTACACCTTGCCCGATGATACGGAAGAATCCCCATATCAAAATGACAAGGCAAGCAGACAACGAGCATCTCAGCATTCTTCTTATTTACCATGGGAATATGGTGCTTTTTTCTCTCTTTCCTCTTTTCAAAGTATCTCTTTTTTTCTCTTTTCTCTTTTTTTTCAATATAAGACTCTTTTTTTATAAGAAGAATGCTTCATAGGCAGGTCATTATGGTTACGCTGCAGGTTTCCACCATGTCAGCATGGATTAGACCAGTGGCCCAGGCATTTCTCTAACACATATACATAACTCCATGGACTTACAAGCTCCCCTTTCATTTCACACCGACGACATCCATATACAAAAGAGCATGATATCAACTAGGTACAAGTACCAAGTGCAATGTTGAAAGCGTTCCCTATGAAAGCATGGTTCTGCTAATTTCCAACAAATAAGTGCAAGCATATACAACATAGACGAGACAATGGTTCAAGTTTATTAAGGGCAAGTAAAGTAAAGTGTGCCATCAAGTTCGTGAGAGCTTTAATCACTAGTTTTCTCATAACAAGTTTAATTTGGAAGGTAAGCAAAAGCATGAATATACTTGGAATAGCATAAGCTAGTTGGTAGGTATGGTGGACTCTTTGGAATAACTTGGTTTAGGGAGTTGGATGCATGAGTGGAACTCATACTTTGTTGTGGAGGCTAGCAAAAGACTGGGAGCGACAAACTAAGAGAGCAATAATGGCCATAATCATGCAGAGCGACAAAACATCATTGATTAAATCATAAAGTGATACTACAAGTTGAAAACTAAAGGATCATAAAGGCTATGGTGACTTGAGATAGTCATAACATGGTGTGAGCATGCGCCAAGTCAACCCAAATAAAGCATCAAATGAGAATACCACTATACTATGCTTTAATATGCTAAAACAACGCATGATTCATCCAAGGCACATTAAGCAATCTCAATTGTTTATAACAAGTCATGTTATAGCAAAGAATACTAAACATAAAGCCAAAACAATATCAAGCATGGCATAACAAAGCATAGGCCACAGTCAAAAACAAGCTCTTTTTACCACATAAGCATGGACTTTCCTACTCTTTTCCAAACCAAACCAAACTATTTGCAAACCAATGTATGAAAGAGGGGGTCCAACCAATTTATTCAGCAAACTAAGCAAACCAAAGCAAACGAAAAATAAGACGCTTCAAGAAAAACACAACTGTGCATGAAACAATAAAAATGAAGCGTTTGGAAGAAACCTGGGATTTTTATTGATGAAGAAGGGGATGCCTTGGGCATTCCCAAGCTTTGACGCTTGTACTTCTTGGATATTTCTTGGGTGACACACGTGGAATCCCTAATCTTGAGCTTTAGTCCATCCCTCATCTCATTACTCATTCCTTCCATACACCTGAAATTTTTCCTTCATACAAAACTTCACACGATCTTTATTAGCAACATTAGTGTACTCAAGATAAAAGATCTTAAGGTTCAGTTCTAACACCAAATAAACTTCCATTAGAACACTAGCTACTGTAGCACTTCCCTCAAAAAGCTCAATTCCCCAAAAGAACTCAAGAAGGAAACAACAAGAAGCAAATGCAGAAAATGGCAGAAATCTGTCAAAACAGACCAGCAGGTAAAGAAGAATTTTTTTCAAGACCTTCTGTTGCTCAAATCACAAAGTGTTGAACTAATGAAAGTTAGGTAACAACCTGGGTCAGAAGCATAAAAATTCTCGCCTCAAAAAGACGTTCAGAGATTTTACACGAATTTTTACGGTGAAGCACAAAAATCTGTTTCGGGACAGAAACTTTCCCAATCATTACTTCTCTCTCATTAGAGGTTACTCTTGGCACAAAAAGAAAATAAAAAGGATAAGGAGCTGTTATTACTTAAGTAATAACTTTCAAGACTCATCTAAAACTTTTGGGTTATCTCCCAATAAGTAATTTTCTTTAACGCCTTTAAATTAGGCATAAGAAGCAAAGAAAAAGAATCAAGTGTTCTCAAATGAAGAAGCATTAAGATCAATACCAGAAATATTTTCAACAAGGCAAGGTATATCATCCAAATAAGTTCTAGATAATCCTCTCTCAATGCTCTTAGGTTCACTATTCTCATCAAAAGGGTTTGCAGGAACAATCCAATCAAGATTCTTTTCTATGGCATCATGTATTGCTACTAGTTTAAAGGGTATTGGTATCTTAGCTTCCTCACCATTAGGTTCGGTTTTGTTCATCTTTTCTCGTGTACCAACAATATCTACACATGAGCCTAGCATATTGAAACGTTCAAAGACTTTTCTAGCTTTCTTGGCAACATCATAGAACTCCTTAAACAAAGTTTCTAGAATAAAATCCCTCTTTTCAGGGTCTTCAATTTCTTTAAGCTTAAGAAACATTACTTGCATTAAGGGGTTGAGGTTAACAAACCTAGATTCTAACATGTGAATTAAAGAAGCTGCAGAAATCTCATAATTTAGAGCAAGTTCTGCAAGGGATCTATCCTTAGTATCCTCATGCTTACTAACATGATTAAAGAATTCTTCAATATTGTCTTTCCCAATTATAGAACCACTAGCAATTGAAAGGTCTTTCAAGGTGAATTTGGGGATCAACATGGTGAGCTAAGGAAGAAGTGACAACTAAAGGAGACTTAATTTTTTTGTGTTTTCAATAACGAAAGCAAACTAGTAAAACTAATTTTTTTTGGGGTTTTGATAACAAAACAAGCAAACAAAGCAAACAAAACTAAGCAAAACAAAAATAACAAAGTAAAGAGATTGGTTATGAGGGACTCCCCTTGTGAAGATGTCCTTGACTCCCCGTCAACGGTGCTAGAAAAATGCTTGATGGCTCAATGCACGGAGCCCAGAAAAATTCTTGATGGCGGTGTTGATGTAGAGCTTGTTGGGAACCCCAAGAGGAAGGTATGATGATCACATCAACAAGTGTCCCTCAGTTACGAAACCAAGGTTTAATCGAACCAGTAGGAGCAACGAAACACCCCAAAGGTGTTACTAGCTGAGCTTTGGCAGGGCGCACTACCGGTGCTAGTAGCAACGTGGAGACCTACACAACACAACCACAGAACTTTGTCCCCAACTTGCGATGAGGTTGTAAATCTCACCGTGTTTTGCGGAAAACAAAGGATTAAACATATTGAATGGAAAGAAGTAAAAGGTTGCAGAAAGTAAACACAAAGCAGTAAAAGATTGTAGATTGTATGTAAAAGACAAGGACCGGGATCCATAGTTCACTAGAGGTGGCTCTCCTTAGATAGATAACATGCTGGGTGAACAAATTACAGCGGGGCAATTGACAAACACCGAGAAAGCAATACATGCATATACTAATCATCTTGACTTCTTTGATACTTGATTGGGCATTACAACATTATACATAGACCGCCATCCAACTTCATCTATGACTAATAATCCACCTTCAGGTTATCATCCGAACCCCCTCCAGTATTAAGTTGCAAGCAACCGATTATTGCTTTACGAACTGTGTGTAAAGTAAACAATACGATTGTTCTATGAACAAAGGATTGTTGTTTTCTCCCTAGTAGCAACAACACATCTAGTACCTTAGAGATTTCTGTCACTTCCTCAGATTACCAGAGGCATGAACCCACTATCGAGCATAAATACTAACTCTTGGAGTTGCTAGCATCTACTTGGCCAAGATAGCTACTAACAATGGAAAGCATGCAAGATCACAAATAACAAATACATCATAGAATCAATAATCAATCTGAAATAGCATCTCAATATCCATCGGATCCCTGCAAACACAACATGCAGAATTACAAATAGATGATCTTGATCATGAACGGAGCTCACAAGATCTAGACATGAAAGCACAAAGGAGGAGAACCAACCATATAGCTACTACATGGATCCGTAGTCCAAGGATGAACTACTCACGCATCACACCGGAGGCTTGCATGGTGATGACGAAGGCCTCCAGGGTGAATTCCCTCTCCGTGAGTGCGGGAAGAGCTTGATCCTCGATCTAGGGATGGAGATGACAGCTGAGACTCTTCGTGGATTTTGATCGGGCACTTAGGGTTTACGTCCGAGGCATCTTATAGTCGGAAGGGGAGACCGAGGGGTGCAGGCCACCACACCACCTGGCGCGGGCCCACCTGGCAGCTGGCCAGGTGGTGGCGACCTCTGCCCCTCTCCGTCTCGTATTGTGGCACTTGATGACTTCCGGAAAAATAGGCACTTTGGCTTTTGTCCGTCCAATTCCGAGAATATTCATTTTCTGACTTTCCTGGAACCAAAAACAGCGAGAAAAGCAATTTGCTAACTGTGGCTCTTGTTAATAGGTTAATCCAAGAAATCTTATGAAAAGTACTCCAAAATTGGAACAAAACACAAGAAAGTGGATAAAACCAAGCATGGAACATCAAAAATTATAGATACATTTGCAATGTATCACTGGTTTACTCATTCCTCTCCTTTACTACTTGCAATTACTGTCTTGTTTACTTGTTGTATCGTTTGCCATATAGGTTGCTCATCTAGTTGCATCTCTAGAGAACTTAATTTTGTGCAAAGCCAAAATTTGTAAAAAAGACTAAAAATTGGTAGTCTCCTATTCACCCCCTCTAGTCGACCAAAGTTGGACCTTTCAAATGCATTTTTTCTAGCGCTTTACAAGCATCTGTGTGGACTACCAAAGGTGACACTGGACCTATGTATCTTTTGAACTGCATCATGAACCATGTCCATGAAACCTCTGTCTCGGATTCAAACAAGCCAATAGCAACAGGAAATATCCAATTATGACCATCTAGAGCATTGCATGATGCCAATTGACCATTCCACTTGCCAGTCAAAAAAGATGAATCTATGCTTAAATATGGATGGCACCCTGCCTTGAAGCCATCAATGCAAGGCTTTAAAGTGGTGAATAACTTAGAGAAAAATACTTTGCCATCTATTGTTACCTAAGTATCTATCTCCACAACACTGCCAGGTGATCTTTTCACCACTTCTGCTTTATAGTTATAAAGCATTCTAAAGGTATTTGCCCAATCACCATATAACTCTTTCATTGCCCTTTGTTTTGCCTTCCACACTGTGGTATATTTCAACTTAATTGGGTACTGCTTTTCCAAGTCTACTAAAAGCATTTTGCAGTGGAGTTTGGTGTCTTGGCTAAAATAGGAGTGATCTTTTCTGCCACCTAAAATTGAGATGTCATGGTGGATACTTTCTGTGAACTAGTCATACAAGTATGTGCATTTGAATTTGATTCACCCTGACTGTTCTTTCATCAGGTTGGCGTCTAGTAGATATATACCACTTGCAAGGCCTTGCAACACCACCAAAACCTTTGCACACTGCATAAAATGTCTTCTTATCAGTCCCCTTAGTCTTTGTTTCAAACTCATGTCTAACTGAATAAGTTCTGAAACACATCCTGAACTCTTCCATGCTTGGAAACATTCTCCCTACTTCAATAACAGGGTTCTCTTTGTCATACAAATTTACTAGATCCTCTTCATGTGCATCATCAACATCATCTACAACACTTTGCATCAATTATCAAAATCATCAACATCTTCATAGGAGGATTGTCTATTATCAAAATATGTAGCTTTATCCCCTTCTTCTCATCTTTCTCATCGACAGAAATGCCAAAACGTTTGGCCATTTTAATGTCAGACATTGGTGCAATCACCAAATTAGTACGGGCATTAAGTTCAAATGTATTACAATCAATAGAAAAGAACCTTTTCAGCACTATCATCCGAGCTTGTTCATCTGCATCACCCTCCTCTGTTAGTACTACTGCAATGGGCACAACCGGCCTCTGTGTAGCCCAATCGTCTTCCACCATCTACAAAGCCAACTCGGAGGGAACATATCCAACCCTCGAATCACAGTTCAGATCAACGAGCTCTGCATGAAAGGTAGCATGTTTCGTTGTCCAACCGTCTTGCCGATCGATTGCATCAACTATATCTTCCCCATCCTCAATCCTAACATACTCTTTCTTCCAATCATCAAATCATGACAATGATACTTCTTGCTCCGGACCCAAAGCTATACTCTCCCCAATTTTTTCCACCCAATTCTTCACCGCCTGCTCTTTCATGCTCTGAATGTCTTGGGTATGAATCTCAGCGCAATCAACATTCCATTTAACAATTGTATTTCTCTCAATCACCCGCATGCTACCATCAACTAACTTGTCCCTTGACAAAAAAAATCGACAGTAATTTCGAAGGTTCGCGCAACATCTTCTCCCCTGTTTTTTTTAATGGCGGGGCACTGTAAGCTAGCGGAAGCGGGTGGTGAAAATAAGACGCAGAGGGGAGATGGGATACAGGCATTACCGATTAGAAGTAGGGGAAGTTCTCTCTCGCGGCTCCATTCCGCCCGTTCACCGCACTCTAGGCTCAATCTAGGATTCAAATGGGGCAGTCAGATCCAAATCGATGGGGAGGGGGACATGATTAGGGTTCATAATGCCAGTCACCTCGTTCGCCGCAGAAAGCAAGCTCTGCTGCCACTGAAATTGGTCCACCGTCGCCGGAGAAGGAGAAGGGGAAAGCTCCGCCGCCACTACCGTAGGAGAGGAACGGGGTGAACTGGGCTTTGGCCAGAAACTGGCGCGCTGAAACGGACACGAGGCACACGTGTCTCAACTAATTGGGACCCACATGTCTTAACCTAAAGAAGATGGGCTCGATTATTACTGTTTTATCGTGTTTGTGTCACAATGCTATTTCTCGTGTCCAGAAGTCGCATGCCGGCTATTTCTCTGAAAAAACGTCGCACCACAGCTTGCACCATGAAAATATGTCGCATGTGAGCTAACCCCCCTTCGAGTTTACCTTCCCCTGATGATTTGTTTTAGATACCTGTCCAGCTGCTACAAAGGCGAGCGCACCAGTGTGGAGACAGAACAATCGCTCAAGTGCTCGTGTAATGGAAGTGGTGCTTCAACGGAACATGCTACCTGGGAAGACCTGGACTCGTTGCGGCAACACTGTCCCTATGCACCTTCTCGGGGCAAGCAGGTTTCCATGGGAGGGGGTTGTCAACGACCTGGCAGCACCTTGGAGCAACAACAGCGACGACAATGCGAATCAAGACCCTGGGCCGTTGGCTGGCCCCCGCGGGCCAAGAGGAGAAGGTGGAGTGAGCCAAGTAACTAGCTACGCGAGAGAAACGCCAGCAACCACTATACATAGGAGGCATATGCTACTGTAATACTTGGCTTGTATCTGAATGATGAATAGGACGGCAGTGCTGTGGGGAACTTGTTAAGAGGAGTGGGGAACTTGTTAAGGGGAGGTTTGGAGGAAATTGGCCGGATCTGGTTACCAGATCAGCTCGTTGTTATCTGAATCCATGAGATCGATAGGGAGAGCTAGGGGAACCCTTACAAAAGTCTTCGCGAGATATCGGCACTTGGACCGTGTAATTAACTAATCATCCAATAGAAAACATATTCTTCGTGGTGACCTACATGGAAGCTTTAAAAGACCTCTGAATATGTTGTACATCCAATATCTCCAGGAAGCCAGCTGATGGATCGTTACACGATGCCACATGCATTGGGCTATAGGGTTTAGACAATTTTTTTTCTGCACGGGAAATAATTGCATTACTCAGGACTAGCACTTTTGCTTCGGTGTCCTCCTATTTTTCAAACTTGGACAACAAAAAGTTGATACAGATTCGTTTTGAAGACCACATGAACCCACCCAAGACTCTTATGGTCCTCTTAACCGTATACTCACCGTACATGTATACTCACGTATCTGCGGGAGGCGAAAATCGGGAGTTATATAGAAAAGGCAATAAATTTTCAAAATATGGCATGCAAAGACATAGATCGCGATAACGGGAGGTGGCTTCGGCTGATAAGAATGTGGAGTATACCCAGCTCAACCGAGTACACTTATACGGAGATATACATAGCCTAGATATAGGTTTCGACCGGTTAAAATAAAACAGGCCCATGCAAACTTAAGTTTTAGGAGGGACACCGAAGCACACCTCCAGAAATATAAGTAGTTACAATATCATGGCAATTTTATGCTAGGCCATCTGGACCAGAGCCTAGCCAAACTGCCTTACGATTTATTAACTCTAGCAAAGTTTGCCATAAAATGACTACTCCTTTTTGAAGTCTTCTAACATGAGTAATGCAAAGCACCGATGATCCTTAAGCAAGGATTTTATCTCTTCAATGACCGTAGAGTTAACTTATCGATCCATTTCTTGATCACGCAGAATATTTTTAAGCTCCAAACAGTCCATCTCGAGAATCAGAGGTTGATTGCACCAGCCCAAAGCTAAAGCTAGGCCTTCCTTTGCTGCGTGTATCTTCGCTTCTAGGCCATCTCTGCAGTTAAAAATTTGGCATCATGAAGATAGGATAATTTCACCCAGGTGATTGAGGAGAACAACACCAGCTCCAGAAGAACCATCGACACTAAAGGAGCCATCTGTGTTAATTTTACACCAGCCCTCGGGGGGCTACCCATTTTACTTCAATATCACATGTGCGCTTGGGTCTAATAGCTTCACCATCAACAGACAAGATAAATTTCCCCTTAACAATGTCATCAGCCGAATGATATTTAATCTGGAGCACGGACTCCATGTAGCTCATGATGAATTGTCGTGAAACTTCCATTGGCGGTGGTTGTTTATTATGTACGACTTCGTTGTGGATAAACCAAATACGCTAGAGGGTCATCAGGGTGTTACACCGGGCATCATTAGGGATATTTGCTAGAAGGTTTAATAGCCAATCCGGGTCCGCATTATTTAGAGTGCCCAAGCCAGGGAGAGTCCACTTCTCTTGCATAAATTCCTAGAAGGCCTTTGAAAGAGTGCACTGGAAGAAAGCATGAAAATTATCCTCAGGCTCTATTTCACAAATAAGACAGCAACTTGAAATCTCCAAAGTACGTTTATACTTATTCACCCAGGTGGGTAGAGAATCAGTGGCAAGTCCCCATGCCAAATTCTAAGCCTTAGGAGGCACGTCGGCTCTAACCTCCACAAACCGGGGGATTTGCATATTTGCCCCGTTTTACTTTGCAAGTTGCATATTTGTTATTTTGTGTGTCACTGAACATGTGGTGGTCATAAGGAAAATATACAAATTTTAGAGAAAAAGTGTGACAAGTGTGCAAAAATCTCCCACAAATCAAAGACACCACAACCTTTAGGGGCTTCCTCACGCCATACATAATTCTCACTCGGAAGAAATTTCCAAAAAGTCACCTGACGTTGGCTTAGCATGAATCACATCTCCTACTTTCCCTGCCAACACTTTTAACATGGGTTTATAACCATCGGGCATATCATGTATTTGAATCCAAATTTTAAACATGAACAATTCCACTTCCGGCGGCTTAGTGAAGCCATCATATTCTTCCAATAGCTAAGCCGCCATCATATTCTTCCAATAATTCTTCCAATAATACCAGGTGGTGTCTAAACTGTTGGAAATAACTAGCCGTTCTTTTAATAATTCAGAGTTAGCACATAGCAAAGTTTCAGGAGTTTTCTGTCGTAGACTCGATCAGCCTCGTGCATGTACGAGCTGATCCTAGTTTCTAGCTGAGCGAGGGCCTGTTCCTGGACGTGGGATGGCACGTCCTAGTAGGTGGACACGTTCCTCCGCTTATCTCTGTAATCGCCAGAATAAAGTCAGTTGATCACCGCACAAAAAAAAAATCCTCTGCCTCGTGTTCATTCTCTCTGTAGACTACTGTTATTGTAGTTCATCAGCTCGACCTCCACATCTGGTATCAGAGCCTGGAGTGAGAGATCCGAGCGATCTGCGATGACTGGGAAGAAGAAGGCCGCTGAGATCGGCGACGGCTCATCCCAGCTCGGCGAGAAGACCCCTCCACCATCACCTGCTAGGATCACCGACGGCGCGGACGTCGTGGCTGGTGGAGCCGCACAACAGCGTGTGATGCGCAACGAGGGAGGTAACTGGCCACAGCTGACGCGTACCAATTACCCAGACTGGGCAATTCTGATGCAGGTGATGCTCGAAGGCCGGTTCCTGTGGGACGCGATCGAGAACGGCACCACCGTGCGTTCTGACAACCGGCTCGCCCTCGAGGCAATCCTCTGCGGCGTGCCGCCGGAGATGATGGCGACCCTCGCTGCGAAGGGCTCCGCCAAGGGCGCCTGGGACGCGCTGAAAACTATGCGGCTCGGCGTCGCCCGGGTCCGCGGCGCCAGGGCCGGCACTCTCAACAAGGAGTTCGCCGCCATCTCGTTCAAGGACGGCGAGAGCATCGACGATTTCGCGATTCGCATCACCAGCATGGTGAACCAGATGGCACTCCTCGGGAAAGTCATCCCCGAGGGGGAGACGGTGCACAAGATGCTGGCGGTGGTCCCGCGCCGCTACGGCCAGATCGCCATGTCCATCGAGACTTTGGTCAATCTGGACACGCTCTCCGTCAAGGAGCTGGTAGGACGACTCAAGGCCGCGGAGGAGCGATACGCGATCGACCACAACCTCGCTCCTGGCATGGGGGAGCTGCTCCTCACGGAAGAGGAGTGGCGCTCACGCGCCAAGGGCCGGGGCGGCAGCTCATCTGGCGGTGCCTCCAGCGGCAGTAGCCCTAGGAGAGGCGAACGCCGGCGCGAGAAGGGCCGCGATCGCGGCAAGGACGGCGCACGCAAGGGCAGGGGCAAGACAGTTGCCACCCGCGATGACGAGTGCCGCTATTGTGGTAAGAGAGGTCACTGGGCTCGTGAGTGCAGGAAGAAGCAGCGCGACGAGGCGCACCTGGCTCGCGACGCGGGTGACGATGGCGATGAAGAAGACGCTGCCCTGCTGATGGCGGTGGTCACCGCAGCATCACTTGAACCTAAGCACGTCGGCGGGCAGGTCTTCCTCAACGAGACCCGTGCAGAGGCAAACCTTGGAACAGAGGGGGAGCCCTGCGACGGCCGTTGGTATCTCGACATGGGCGCGTCCAACCACATGTCGGGCGACCGCGCGGCGTTCGCGAAGCTGGACAGCAGCATCACCGAAAGCGTGAAGTTTGGTGACGGCTCGACTGTCTCCATCCAAGGGCGGGGAACGGTGACGTTCACGATTCGCTCCGGCGATCAGCGAGCGCTCACCTACGTCTACTACATCCCACGCCTCAAGACAAGCATCGTCAGCCTCGGCCAGCTGGACGAGAACGGCTGCGACACCAAGATCCACGCCGGCGTAATGACGCTCTACGATCGCCGTGGCAACGAGCTCGCCCAGGTTCGGCGGAACGCGCGGAGCCTGTACGTCGTCAGGCTGGAGCTCTCGCCTCCCGTGTGCCTGGCAGCACAACATGGCAACGATGCTTGGCGCTGGCACGCACGCCTCGGACATCAGAACTTCGAGGCTCTCCGTCGCATGACAAGGGAGAACCTGGTGCGTGGCCTCCCTGTCATCGAGCACGCTGAGACGTTGTGCCAGGCGTGCCTCGCCGGCAAGCAGCGGCGAGCCCCGTTCCCGTAGAAGGCCGTGTACCGGGCCACAGACACGCTCGAGCTGGTGCATGCCGATCTCTGCGGCCCGATCTCGCCGCCCACACCAGGCGGCCGCAAGTACTTCATGCTGCTCGTCGACGATGCGAGCCGCTACATGTGGGCGGTGCTCCTGACCTCCAAGGATGGCACAGAGGATGCCATCAAGAAGTTCAAGGCCACCGTCGAGAAGGAGTCCAAGACGCCCCTCCGCACGTTCCGCACTGATCGGGGCGGTGAGTTCACCTCGGGTGCGCTCGTCGACTTCTTCGCCACGCAAGGCGTCAAGCGGCACCTCACAGCTCCCTACTCGCCGCAGCAGAACGGCGTGGTAGAGCGCCGCAACCAGACAGTCGTCGGCATGGAGCGCAGCATGCTCAAGGCCAAGGGGATGCCGAACCGCTTCTGGGGCGAGGCCGTCACGATGGCGGTCTACGTGCTCAATCGCTCGTACACAAGGAGCTTGCCTGGCACGACCCCATTCGAGGCGTGGCACGGGCGAAAGCCGAACGTCGAGCACCTGCGGGTGTTTGGCTGCGTCGAACACGCCAAGGTGACACGTCTAGGGCTGAAGAAGCTTGATGACCGCAGCGTGCCCATGGTCTTCATCGGGTATGAGCCGGGCTCCAAGGCATACCGACTGTACGACCCTGCGGCGAACCGCGTCGTCGTGTCGCGCGATGTGGTCTTCGACGAGGACTCCAACTGGAAATGGGGCACAACGACAGGGACATCAGGGGACGACGGGCCGCTCACCGTCGAGTACATGGTGCACAGGCACACACCTGTATCGTCACAGGCTCCAGCAGAAGAGCCTGGCATGGCCACACCAGCTTCGGCATCAACGGCGACGCCCCTGGCACCTGGCACAGTCACGCCAACAACGACATCAGCTACTTCGCCCCCGCCATCAGTATCAGGGGGAGCATCGACTCCTGCCACAAGCATGCCTGCAGTGGGTACCTCTTCATCGACCCATGTTCGTCATGTCACGCCGCCCACCTCGTTTCCTGAGCAGCTGGATGCGGCGTGTGACACCGACGAGCAACTCCGTTATCGTCTTGTCTCTGATCTGATGGACAAGGACACGGCCGTGCCTGCACGCACCGAGCGGCTGTTCTTCATCGAGGAGCCGGGCACGTTCGCGGAGACTGAGCCTCACGAGTGTTGGCGCCTGGCGATGCTGGATGAGCTGAAAGCCATCGAGGATAATTCCACTTGGACTCTGACAGAACTACCTGCAGGGCACCGTCCGATTGGCCTCAAGTGGGTGTTCAAGACAAAGAAAAACGAGGCCGGTGCCGTGGTGAAGCATAAGGCGCGCCTGGTAGCAAAGGGCTATGTGCAGCGCGAGGGCGTCGATTTCGACGAAGTTTTCGCGCCCGTTGCCCGCCTCGACTCCGTGCGGGTGTTGGTGGCGACCGCCGCTCAGCAGAAGTGGCAAGTGCACCACCTCGACGTCAAGTCGGCGTTTCTGAACGGCGATCTCCAGGAGGAGGTGTACGTCGCGCAGCCTCCAGGCTTCGAGCGCGACGGTGAGAAGGACAGGGTGTACCGCCTCCACAAGGCACTCTACGGTCTCCGCCAAGCTCCACGCGCGTGGAATCACAAGCTCGACAACACGCTCAAGCAACTAGGGTTCAGCAGCAGCCCCTCCGAGCACGCCATGTATGCCCGCGGACAGGGGCGTGCACGTCTCCTGCTCGGCGTGTACGTGGACGACCTGATCGTCACTGGCGCTGACGCTGCGGAGATCGATCACTTCAAACAAGAGATGAAGGACAAGTTCAGCATGAGCGACCTGGGGCCTCTCCGGTTCTATCTTGGGATCGAGGTCGGCCAGAACGCGAGCGGTATCACTTTGTCCCAGGGTGCATACGCGAGGAAGCTCCTGCAGCTCGCTGGGATGGGCCAGTGCAATCCTGCGCTGGTGCCCATGGAACCAAGGCTCAAGCTGAGCAAGGCCAGCAAGGCGGAGGCCACCGATGCCACTTTCTACAGGAGTGTCGTGGGGTGTCTACGCTATCTGGTGCATACATGCCCAGACATCTCCTTCGCCGTCGGGTACGTGAGTCGTTTCATGGAAGCGCCCACCACCGAGCCTCGCTGCCGTCAAGCATCTGCTAAGGTACATTGCTGGCACAACTGACCTTGGTTGCAAGTACACGGCAAATGGAGAAGAGAAGCTGACGGGGTACAGTGATTCAAACATGGCCGGCGATGTGGATGATCGGAAAAGTACCTCCGGTGTCCTCTACATGCTGGGCAATAATCCCATTACTTGGCAGTCAGCAAAACAGAAGATTGTGGCTCCGAGCTCCTGCGAAGCTGAGTATGTTGCAGCAACTACTGCAGTTTGTCAAGGTGTGTGGCTCCAACGCCTGATGCAAGATCTCGTTGAGAAGAGCCAAGACACAGTGACCATCCACATTGATAACAAGTCAGCGATCCAGTTGTGTAAAAATCCTGTCTTTCATGATCGGAGCAAGCACATCGAGGTTCGTTACCACTTCATTCGCGAGTGCATTGCTGCAGGCAAGATCAACATTGAGTATGTCCGCATCGATGAGCAGCTCGCTGACATCCTCACCAAGCCGCTTGGGCGCATCAGGTTCCTGGAGCTCCGCGAGAAGATTGGCATGGTGATGGTGAAGTAGAGATCGCGGCTAGATTAGGGGGAGTTTGTTGGAAATAACTAGCCGTTCTTTTAATAATTCAGAGTTAGCACTTAGCAAAGTTTCAGGAGTTTTCTGTTGTAGACTCGATCAGCCTCGTGCATGTACGAGCTGATCCTAGTTTCTAGCTGAGCGAGGGCCTGTTCCTGGACGTGGGATGGCACGTCCTAGTAGGTGGGCACGTTCCTCCGCTTATCTCTGTAATCGCCAGAATAAAAGGAAGATAGACAACCGAAAAGCGGTCAGTTGATCACCGCACAAAAAAAAAATCCTCTGCCTCGTGTTCGTTCTCTCTGTAGACTACTGTTATTGTAGTTCATCAGCTCGACCTCCACATAAACGTCCATGGACCTCCCTACATGACCTCGTCCCAATCACCCAAGCAAGAGAATTGAATCGTATAGCGGTTCCCTTCCAAAGCTCTGAATTTCACATCCTGAGCCAGATTCCAAGCCATCCTCATGCTTTTATAGAACCAGAAATCGCTGAATTCATGATCTGTGTGAACCCTGGCGATCGTCAGCTAGCAGGTAGCTTCCACCGGCGGCAGTGCTTGCTCCTCATAAATCACATCATCCAGATCCTCTCTCGCAGACCAAGCTTTTCCATCGTTGATTCTAGATTGGTTTCTCCCTTATCGCTTGAGCTAGACGCTTTCGGATCCATGGTAACGCCAAACCCTAGGCCCTCCACCGCTCCCTCCCGTGACCACCAGCAATGGCGTCCCGAACCGGTGGCTAAGCGAGAGGTAGATGGTAGACGTGGAGATCTCGATCGCCAACGAAGTCGGCGCCGAGTATGAGACCCTAACGAGAGGGGAAGTTTAACTCCTCGGAGGATAGGTAGTACAGGTGACCTGATACACATGACGGTGACCTGATAAATTAGACTTGCACATGGAAAGCTAGGTTGGTTACTATGATAAACAGAGCCTCGCATGTCTCTATCTCTTAGGGGCTTGTCTAATTAAGCTTTTATTATATTCAAGCACTGACTAGCAATGAGCCTTAGCCCAGATCTACATAAACCGAGCCATCTGGGGGGATTCCACCGCCGCCCTCTCTCGGCCTCCCTACCCTTCTGTCCTCCTCTCCGCCGCTGCCGAAGGGGTCGTCGAGAAAAGCCCCGTGCGGCCCGGCGGGGCCTCAGCTGGGCGTGGTCTCGAGTGAAGGGCGGCGGAGCTCCAATATTTTCTTGAGCCGCGGTGGCTCGTGACGGTGTTGTCTGGAGTGGTCAGGCGGCGGGGAAGTCCTTGCGTCGGCGCGGTGGTTTTAGGCTCGTGACGGCCTTCTTCCCATGTACCACATGGGAGCCGGGACGGCGGTTCCGGGCATGAGGGCGGCGGCCTCCTCGCTGGAGATGCGGCTAGGCTGGGGCTAGTGTGGGGGATCTTGGGATCCCACACTGATCCTCAGGGAGACGTGTGTGTGGCCATGGTGTCGGCCACGCAGCGGTGGGGCCTCGTCTAACTTTGGCTGCTCATCGGTCCAATGATCTGGCCGGTGGGTGCTGCCTCGCGGCGACTTCCCGGCGGCAGATCAAGTTGAGGAGGAGATGGTGAACAGACTGCTGAAGCAGGTGAGGATGCCAACATCGACGGCGGCGCCTGAGGGTGTCATTTTCCTTGTTGGGGGCGAAGGTGGGGGGTGGGGCGTCACTCGCTCCATTGTTTTCAGGGGAAACCTCAGATCACGGGGAGGCCATCATTGACGACGACGCCCGTGGGCGTCGTATCCCTCGTTGGAGGAGTTGTGGGGGGCCTCCTGGATCGGATGATGGCGACGTCTTCATTGTCACGCCCATGGAGGCATCATCTTTCGAGACATTCCGTGGCTGGACGGGCATGTGGGCGGCTTGGTGGGCGTCGGTCTCTGCTTTTTCTCGCGGGGGGAGGGGGGGACCATGGTGAGCGGCTTTGTCTTGCACGGAGCTTCGTGTGCAAAGTCAAGTCATGCCTGGCCGGCAGGTGCTACGCTGAGTCATACGTGTTCGGTAGGTGCTACGCACGACAAATCCTCTGGAGACTTCAAGCTATGTTGGCTGGTGGCACTTGGCGGCATGGTGTTTTGGGGTACCAGTGGTGACCGCGACATGTATTGGAGATAGTGCGCAAGGAGGTGGTGCTACTTGGCACCACGGTGGTGTCGGTGGCTGGTGTGGCAAGATTTGGCGCATCGATCTACATGATGAAGATGATTTTGCGGAAAGTAGAGGCAGCGACATTCGGAGTGAGTGCGTGGGCACCGTTTCGTGGATATGCTGGACGGATCTGGGCTCCTATCTTGCATGAGGCAGTTGGGTGTTTGCTAGGTCTCGTCGGGGAGATGGCGATACAACTATCGCTATGCTCGGTGTTTTGTTTTGGCGGTCTTCACTGTATGATCTTTGTAATGACTTTCGTCAGATTTTATCTATTATATACTAATAGCAATATAAGGATGTGTTTCGAGACACCACGTTGATCCACATCATCTAAATTATTGTGACAGTTAGATCTAAAATATGTGGCTAAGATTTAATAAAAGATTAGTACCACATGTGTGGGTTGACAAGTTCAACTTTGAAGAGAGTCTCGTATATCTATCTATTATATGCTAAAAGCAATATAAGAATGTGTTTTGAGGCAACACGTTGATCCACATCATCTAAATTATTATGACAGTTAAATCTAAAATATATGGCTAAGATTTAATAAAGATTAGTACTTACGTAGCGTAGCAGCATAACAGCGTAATATGTACCACATGTGTGGGTTGACACTTCAACTTTGAAGAGAGTCTCGTACATCTATCTATTATATGCTAAAGCAATATAAAGATGTGTTTCGCAACGCGTTGATCCCATTATCTAAATTATTGTAACAGTTAAATCTAAAATATATGGCTAAGATTTAATAAAGATTAGTACTTACGTAACGTAGCAGCGTAACAGCGTAATATGTACCACATGTGTGCGTTGACACGTTCAACTTTGAAGAGAGTCCCGTACATAAACAAAAAATCTAGCAGGGTTATTTGAATAGATATATGGCCACGTTAAGAGCAGTTTTGCAGGAGATAACATGTCGGACTCCCGGTTATTTATTTTTTAGTAAGGATGATCGCTCAGCTCATAGTAACGTGTCAACACATAACCTTTTCTAAAATTCATCTTGGCCGATATCTAGAGGAATATCTCCACTCAAGTAAAAAAAACTAATCTGCCTAGACGAAGCAAAACGTGGTGATGTAGTTGTGTATACTCATATACTCCATCCATTTATAAATATAGGCGTATTTCTACACTTTGTCCGTAGTGAATTTTTATAAAATTTCAAGTAAAATAATCTGTGTAGCCAAACCAAAACCATTATGATATAGTTGTGTATATTCATATACTCCCTCCGTTCACAAATAAGTGTATATAGACTTTATCCTTAATTAAACTTCGTAAAATTAACCAATGATAGGGATAATATAGAAAATATTTTCTAACAGTAATATCACTAGATCCATTTTGAAACGTAGTTCTATATCTTCATATACTCCGTCCGCGGTTAACAAATAAGTGTATTTCTAGACTTTGTCCTAAGTCAAATTTCATAAAATTCCAAGTAAAAAAACTGCCTACTGGAACCAAAAACCATTATGATATACGTGTATACTCATATACTCCCTTCATTCACAAACAAGTGTATTTCTAGACTTTGTCCTAAATTAAACTTTATAGAATTGACCAACACTAGAGAAAATATAGAAAAAATTATGAACACTAATTTAATATCACTAGATCCAATTTGAAATGTAGCCTCATAATAAAGCATTTTGTATGTAGTGTGTACTCATATACTCCTGTCCAACAGACGTACGCTAGCAAAACCGTTGTGTTCGCGGTGACTTCCTCTGCGACGACACTCGTAAAAATGGCTGCAGCACGACGCTTCTCGCGGCAGCAATAGCTCTTGTGTGACACGGGCCATAAATCGATGTCAACGCTCTCTTGCGACATGTTTTAATGAATGGTGGGGTTAAGGATTAGGATTAGATTCAGACAACCATTTGGTTCCAGCTCTAACAAAAAAAGACAACCGTTTCGAGTTGGTCCCACTCACTTGCCCGCCAGCGAAACTTCTTCCTGTTGACCGTCCCCGACCACCGTCATCCTCTATCTTCTCTGGCGGCGACGCCGTCAACTTCGTGTGCTCGGCAGCGGCGGCCCGTGTGAGCTCAGCGGCAGCCCATCGGTGGTGAGTAATCTCGAAACCCTAGCTCCATTCCCTGCGCCTGGATTTGGATCTGACCTGGTCCCTTCCTCTGATTTCTGAGCAAGATTGTCGTGGGCGGGTTGGCTGAATCACGGGCATCGACATGGAGAGGCAAGAGAGCAATTCCAATAGGTAAAACAAGCTATTTTTGATTTGATTTGATCGCATTTAGGTAATAATCCAATTCTGCTAGCTCACTCTGCCAGCTGCCACTCAAAACAGGGGAGATTGTGAGCAAAGAAAATTCCAATTCAATGTCAAGTTCCTCCCATCTAAAGCGAAACTATGTGATGGTAGTGTACGTAACATCGAGAGAGGTGCATCAGTGAGTTGGGAGTTTGAGTTTGCAGATATTGATCCACAGCAACTACAGCAAATGGAAGAACTGGCAGTGAAGAATTTGGTGGAGAAAATTAGGAAAAGTGTTCCTTGGGGTCCAGAATAGGAGGTTGCATTGTTATGGTTTGAAAATTGGAAGGGAGAATATTTGAGAATTGAGGATAGAAAAGGGTTAGCTGATGAAATTGATCGGCAAGATGGATGGACAAACAAAGAGATAACTTTTCATGCTGAGCTCGTATGATCTACAAGCAGATTCCAAGGTTGGATATGTGGCTTTAAATTTGTCTTTGCAAATGTCAGATGATAATTAGGCTTCACAGAGGCAGATGGTGCCCATACGAATTGAAGTGACAGTACTTTCAGATAGAAATGATGTTGATGCAGGGGCTAGTGTGTGTTTTGATTGGAATTCAGTGGAGTTAGATGAACCTACTGATTTAGTCATAGCACCAATGACTGACATAGAAATGGCCAAAATATTTGGCATTCCAGTAGATGACAGAGATAAGGAAAAGGCTGATGAAACTAATTTGACTAATGATGATGATGGTAACAGAATAGTTTCTGAAGATGTAGATAGAGATTTGATGGAAAATAATGCAGATGATGTAAATGATGCACATGATGATGAGCTGGTTACTGTCTATGACAAGGAAAACCCTGTTATTGTAGTACGGAAACTGTTTCCCAGCATGAGTGGGTTTAGGATGTGTTTCAAAACATATGCAGTCAAGAAGGAGTTTGATGCCAAGACTTAGTGGACTGATAAAAAGAACTTATATGCTAGATGCAGAGGTTTTGATGGGGCACCAATCCTTGCAAATGGTACATTTTTGCTAGACGCCAACCAGATGGAAGTACCATTAGAGTTAATCAAATGACTTTTGAACACACTTGCATTACTAGTTCACAAAGATTATCAACAATGACATCACAGGTTTGGGTTGCTGAAAAGATCACTCCTATTTTAACCAAGACAACAAACACTACTGCAAAGAGGCTAAAAGCTGACTTGGAAAAGGACTACACAATTAAGGTGAATTATAGCATTGTGTGGAAGGCAAAACAAATAGCATTAAAGGAATTGTATGGTGATTGGGCAAATACTTTTAGGATGTTGTATAACTTCAAAGCAAATGTGGAGAAAAGGTCACCTGGTAGTGTTGTGGAGATAGATACCGAGGTTGCACCTACTGGCAAGGTATTTTTATCCAAAAAAATTATGGCTTTAAAGCCTTGCATTGATGGATCCAAAGCAGCATGTCGTCCATATTTAAGCATATATTCTTCATTTTTAACTGGATAGTGGATGTTGGAAATATGCCCTATAGACAAATATAAATAAGGACTATTATCATATTTTATAAAATTTATGATTAAGTTTTATATCATGATATAACTGTATTGAGTGGAAACATCAATACACGTGTGATATATAAACAACCAGGGGTTCCCAGTAAAACTCTAGTCACTAGTTCATTGGTCAACAGATGATCAAGTTTCCTGATCACGTGGAATTTATGCCAGTTAGAAATGGAGTCAACTCATTTTGAGAATGAGATGATGAACTAATACCCAACCTAAACATCATGACCCCATCATGTCACGAAGTTCAAGTTGGCGATGATTAGAAATGGATCCATGTAGACTATTCCTTAGACTGTGAGGCTATATCAATCACTGTCTTCCGAGAGTGCTTAGATAGCATCAAGTGCCACTTGGTAATACAATGGTTATAAATGTGTGTTCAGGTACTCGGAGAAAACCATAGAGGCAATATATGTCAAGAGCGGGATTTTTTTATCCACGTAACGGAAAGATACTCAAGGACCCACTCGGAGAAGTTATATCCAATAGCTGCGCAGCGTATGATTTGATCACAGAGATATCACTTGTCGGAACAAGTCAAGTAGCATTGTTCGGTAACGAGATTGAACACGACATTGTGATGTCATTGATCAGATCTTGGGCAATGCAAGTATCAAGAGACAAATGGAATAATACACGACCGTCCCGATTCAAACGACGAATGATCTTCGTGGAACGCACAGGGGTCACATGGCCATCCAGATCCCTCTGTCGATCATTGGTCCAGGAGTGTCCCGACTATGTCTAGAGTATTCCTGAACCGTAGGGTATCACGCTTAAGGGTTTGGTGATGCTTACAGAGTGTTTATAGGATCAGAAGAATCGCCAATAACAGTAGAGAGAAAATCGTTAGGGTTTTGGTAAATCTAGAGGATGTCCGAAATAGAGATGGAAGGTGTTCTATAGCCACGGAGATTCAATAATATATGAATGAATGTTAAATATTGACTAGTTGAAAGCCCGTGCGTTGCCACGGTTATCCCAACTTTTTTCTTGCCACATGTATAAACATAATATGCATAAAATTAATGTGTATATAAAGTGATAGTCACTACCTCTCATTTTATAAATGATAAGATTCTTCCTTGCTTAAAATATAATTCAATAAGTAAACTATATTCGACATCATATGCACATAATGAAATAACCTAATAGTAATCTCTTGATGACTAAGATTTCACTTTGGAACCCATGATGTTTTCAAATATAATTACAGATATTCCCTCCGACCCAAATTAGTTGACTCAAATTTGATCCAATACTAAATCATGTCTAGATGCAATCGAATCTAGACAAATCTAAGTCAACTAATTTGAATCGGAGGGAGTACTATCTTTGTTGTGGTCCATATTTTCAAACTTATCATTTGGGTACCAGCCACCTATTCAACCGAATGGTGCTCAGCTATGGCTTCTAGTAAAAAAAGAGAAAGTTGGGAAAACGTAACTCTGATGTAAAAAAGTAATTCGAGTTCTGAGATAGTCTGAGGTATCACTAAGTGCAATCTTGTTGAACTTGTTCATACAGAGAGAATTGTTGAAGTCTAGCCTTAACTGTTTCACCCAAATTGACATTTGGAGCCTTCTTATTATTCTGCAACCAGGAATGATCTAGAGAAAAATACAAGCTATGGAGATAAGACAAAGCGATGCAATTAATGATGTTAGAGAAGAAATGAGTATACATTCCATCATAGTTGCAAGGTTTAGAAATCCTGGATTATACATTGTACATCTCCGCGGTTCGGAACCCACAATTTGAGAGGTGGGGAAGCAAACACAGTACAACTGATTATTACAAAGCACTTGCCGTTAGATGGGTTAACATTTCCCTGACCAGGTCGTTTGCGTTATCTGTGACCCATGGCCTGGGATTTCTTTCAAAGTCAATGCTACAACGGATAATTGCTTAACCTTGCCCATCTAACGGTGAAGAAAAGAATTTATCCAGATCTGAATCGAGCATCAGCTTGATAAAAGTCTTATACACGACGGTATCAAGCTCAACTTTAACAAGGAAACAGACAAGTATGATATTATTTGCTTACTGAAACTTCCCTAGGAGTAATTTCGCTGAGTATACAGAACAACAAAATGCTTCAGCGTAGTTATTGTACAATAATGTATGGTAGATTGGTTTATGTACGAGGCACCATATCATCCACTGGGAAATAGATTATATAGCAGTCGATGAAACACTTACAATGCCTAGCCAGGTCAGTGAAAAGTATGCTAATTGTCACAACATCTTTGATCAGTCCTTGATCGACCATTTTCATAAGAATGTGATATGCCTCTTCAGTCTTGCTTCACTTACGCAATGCATCACATATAACTTGATCAGGTCATTGCAGCAGAATATATCAGTGATGCCATGTTTGGAAAACTCAGAACTGCATGTACCTGTTGGGTGCTACTATTTGTTAATGGATATGTAGGAAAGTAACTCTTACATTTTTTGAGAAGCACACCTATTACCCTTCTCCTTCATCTTTAAATAGAAATGTAGCAAACATTTAAAATAAGATTAGCCCTATATTCGATAGAAAAACTTTGAACGTCAGGAAGATGAGGAATTTACTGCAGGCTTCTACCTAAAAATTGTAAATTACTCCAGGGTTTCATTGCACTTCCATTTAAGTAGAAAAATCCTAGCACATTGCCGCCAACATTCTTACGCCATGCTTCCTCATGGTCCATGATCCCAATAGAAGTTATCAGCACAATGTAACCAAACTGCAAATCAGGTTATAGAATGCAGATCAAGTTAATTATGAATAGCCAGAATGACCAATACATAGAACTGTACAGTTCGTGCAGGTTCCAACACAATGCAACCAGCAGTAAGATCAAGCAAGCAATTGACCTGCCGAGATGGAAGGAGCATAGCAATCCATCCGTTACCTTGTCAACAACGTCAAATCAAGGACTGATGAGTGAAGACACCACACTTGTTCAGCCCGCAATTCAATTCGACTATGATTTTTCCAGAGATGTGATCATTAATGTACTCAAACTCACCAATGTATCCTACAGAAAAGAAAACCATGCCAGGTTCACATTATCATAGAGTACCACAAAAAAATAATATGTTGGAGGAGGTTGTTAGAGCTTATTTACACAAGCATTACAGATATATACAAACAAAATATCTATAGTGTAAAATGTTCTATGATGATCCATATGAAAATAATGTGTTACCTATGATTTGTTGCCGCCTCTATGGGAAGCTAAATAACAAACCACTGAAGCTATGTTATCTAATTATCTACTACCCCTACTACATTGAGAGACATATAAAATATAATTCCAAAAGCACACCTGGAGCCAAGAAAAGGGGCTGATCATGCAAAAAAAAATTGTTTTCCCTCGTTCAGGAAAATAGACTTCTTCTCAGGATGTGCTGTTGCCTCCCTCTTCCTGAAGCTCATCCTAAAGCACATCGTGGTATTCAGTTTGGGCTTCACGACTTGGCCAGTCACTACCTCCACCATAGTAGTGCAGTTGATAAGCATCTTCACTGTAAAATCAGATATGAACTGTCAGTTTTCAGATATGCAACAAAACTCACCAGAGCGGCCACCCTCCTCCACGAAGCCAGCCGCTGCTGCTGCGGGTGCTCCGCTTCGCCGGGCCGGGTCGCGAGAAGGGCGAGCAATTGCGTCGTAAGGGCCTCCTTGGAGGGATGCTATACTGCTGCGGCGGATCCAGCGGGAGCACGGCTGGCGGATCGGGCGGGGTTGTGGCGGGATCGCGCCGGAGATCCCGTGGGCGTGGGCGCTTGGAGGGCCTTCTGCTGGTCTTGGTCTTGGGCTGGTTGGTGGGGGATGGGGAGAGGAGGGCGGAAGTGCTTGTGACTTGTGAGGGAGAGTACTATGGTGGTGTATGGTGGTGGAGGATCAGGTGCGGCCTCGGCCTGGGAGGCTATGGCCGAGGAAAGCACCGAAGCGTACATGACTTATGGAATGCAGTGGTGGGTAATATGCGTTTTGGTCTGAGAGCAAAATGGTCTAACGAAAATCGGAACCAACAATTTAAGATACAGACGAACCTACCGCAGGAAAATTATAGTATAGATAGATAGATAGATTTAATCATTTATTTTAATAAAAGAGAAAATCAATTTAAAAGTTAAAAGGTTTAATGGGCCAATTCTGGAGGGAAGAGGCTCATTAGGGAAAGGCAAGAGGGAGAAGGGCCAGAGCGGTGGCCAGCGCCCTAGTGGGCCAGCCCCCCCGCGCGGGGCCGATGGGGGTGGCCCGTGGCGCCACCCCTTCCCCTCTCCTCTCCTTTAGTCCCACCCCGGGACTTTGAGGGAGGTAGTACCTCCCCTCCCCCTATATATAGTGGGGGTATTTGGCCAGATAAATCACACAATATTCAATAAAGGTTTCCTCACTTTTGGGAGATCTCTCTCTCTCTCTCTCTCTCTCTCTCTCTCTCTCTCTCTCTCTCTCTCTCTCTCTCGTGAACGTGGTCCGAAGTTCGGACTGCGCGAACGAGCGACATCTTCACCGTGGAGCACCGTCGCGCTGCGGGATTCAGATCCAGGAGCCCTACTTCCACAACTGCTGCTGGATCGGGGAAGCGGGAGTCATCGTCAGGCACAGGATGTGAGTAACTCCCCATGAGGTGTCACACTTGAGGCACTCAAGTCGTTGAAGCCGCAGGAGCACAAGGACTTCATCACGACTTTGAGGTCGGCTTTGGCTCGTCTACATCAACCACGCTCTCCTGAGCGTTGACAACGCCTTTCGGTCTTCAAGGGTAAGTACGTGAAAAGCCCCTCTCATTACTGTATTACTAATAGATAGGTCATGGCAACATCAGGGGTTCAGGGGCGTAGGGTAAAAATTTATTGTTTTCATGCGCGGAACTCCTACAGTGGTATCAGAGCTAGATCTATGCATAGTAATGCTAGTACGGGTAAAACACACGAGATGTAGCGTGTGGGTGTTGATCTTTTAGTTGTTACCCTCCCACGTGTACTTGTGTATACCGCAGTAATGCTTGATGAAGCGGTCTCCAACCGACTTTATCCGTTCATTCGCGAGACTTGTCCATGCTTGACATACGGCTTCTATCGTATAAAGTGGCTTAGGGGGGTGTCTATCTCTCTCGCCTTAGTTGGTACGCCATATGCAACGGAAGGCCCCGAAAGGGGTGTAGTAGAGACAACTACTTGATCAGCGTTGTGCGAAAAGTTCGTAGGTAAGAATGGTTCTTGTGTGAAAGCCCATTCAGCCACGTAAAATATGCAAAGATAAAGTAGAGGCATCTAACTTTGTTTTGTAGTGGGCGTTGCTTTGTGATATGGTTATGACAAAGTTAAAGTGGTTACCTTATGTTACGTAGTAGTAGATAGTCATGGAGGTGACGGACTACCACGCCGGAAAGACACCGGTACCCTAGTGTCTATGGCGCCGAAACCCTGGCGCCGGAATCCGGTGACGACGGATGGAGATCACGACGTGAAGGACCATATCACATCGCATTTACATTCAATGTTACTGTTTGTATATCTTATTGTATGCTAGTATTAGATACTCGACGGTAGCCTAATAAGATAATCTCTATTAAAATTACCAATAATTGTATTCCCCCTTAGTGTGCACCACCAAGAAAGTTCTTCGGTATGAGGCGATCCGCGGTGAGCGGGTGTCAGACATATCTACGTTCACATACAGTGGGTGTAAGCCATGTTGCATATCGAATACACTAAGGTTGAGTTGGCGAGCCTAGCATGTGTAGACATGGCCTCGTAACACGGATGGTCAAAAGATCGAGCACGAGTCGCATGAATGATGTGACCGACGTTTAGCGTCCACCCTAGAACCCACATTGATGGCCCAGACGATCGGGGGATGTGGGGAAAAGGGGTCGTGTTATCACTAGGAACCCTTCATGGGATAGGTGTTTCTGAGTGGAGTTATTATTAACTTATTTAATTATAAACTTAGTCTAAATTCCTTTTGCAATTATAAATATAGAAAATGGTTCTCCCTGAGATTACCTTCCCTATTGACAATTGGTTAAAAGGAGAAAAGCTCAAGTTAGATGGATCCAACTTTTCTGCATGGGTCATGTGCCTTCATGATCTCCTCAGCGAGAACAAAGTGGCTGACTACATGATCTACGAGATGTACTTGGAGCCATCCTATTTTCATGAGACTTAGGAGCAGCGGGATCTCCGTTGTCGTCGTGTGATGGCCACATTCATATCAGTAACGATGCGCCTCGGGATGGAAGATGGGCTATGGCCGATTGTGGTAAGTCTTAATCCCCGAACGGTTATGGCACATCTGTGATCACATTTCGTTGAACAGGTGCGCATATGGGAGTATGAGCTGATGGGGGATTTCCTCTCCATAAAGATGGAGGAGGGATCCTCACTGGACGATCACTTGTTGACCATATATGATGCATACATGAGTCTGGCATACTTCCTGGACAACTGGTTCGCAAGCTCTTTTGCAATAGGCGTTGTGCTGCGGTCGCTGCTACCAAGCTACCAAGCACAAGTCAGGATTTTCATTATGAGAGGCGATGCGGAAACACAGGATTTTCACGAGTTCATATCACATTTCAGGGATGTGGTGGTTGAACCCATTGTTGCTGAGGTCATCAATGACAAAGGTATATATTTGATATACAATTTCATAAATGTTATAATCTTGCAAACACATTTGCAGTGTTAAGTATATTTGATACTTGTTACATTTCTTGAAAACAGGTCCTTCTGCATGAGAGGTGCTTGCTGGAGAGGAGGTGACATTGTGTGTTGATGGCGAGCATGATGATGACGGCCAACGACACTCTCCCTCAACATTTATCATTTAGTTTATGTTTTAGGATGATTATTGTAATCGATAGATCGTAAACTTCTTTAGTGTGTCTCACACTTAGTGAGACGGTTATTCATATCAGTTTGTAACAAACAGTTGTTCCACTTTTATGAATGATTTCTATTCGTGTTCATATCTTGTTCGATTATGTGTGAATTATCCTTGCTTTAAAACTAATTGATAATGCATGAACATTTGTAAAATATTGAAATGCCTTTAAAAATACCCAACTTAATGATATGTTCATTAATGAATGAAACCATTGTTTAAATTCAAAGTTATGTGATAATATGTGAAAGACATTCGATTTCTTGTCACATATAAATCATGCCTAAGTTCGGCAAAATAACTTGAACACCGTGTATTACTTGAATACAAAGTGTTTAATGAATTGTTAAAAGTAAATACATATGCGATGTATTGTGTTTTAACAAAAATGATAATTATCATTATATGATTGTTTAAATGTGTAAAGAAGTTTACCAAAGAAAACATGAATATGAAACTATTTGATATGATCAAGTTATTTCATCAAACAAAGGGTATTAAAGATAAATGAGAATCTAATTACCACTATTTGATCAATAGTAATGAAATTCAACTTTATAAGTTGGCATAAAAGAAATTGTGAAATGCAAAGCATTTTGAAACGTCAAAATGCAAAGCATCACAATGTGATATTAGATATCAAAGTGGGTGAATAGATGGCGCCAAATAAATCGTTGTAGTATAGATGTAGAGACCATTAGTTAGAAATAGTTAGCACTCAATTAGAACATATAGTGAACAATGAGAATTCGTGAAAGCGGCTCCATATCTAGTATGGATGGTCGTAAAAGTTTTGGGGTTATTCGATATAACCAAAACAATAGCGAATAAGTCCTTGTAGAGTATTCATTGGAAACTCTGGATACGAAATCCATAGCTAAAACCAAAATAGAAGCAAAACTTTTATTGCTTGGATTTTGGTGCATTCTTGAGAAAGTTCACTTTTAGTGATATTTCTCAATTATGGAGCAAATGGAAGATAGTGAAAAACACGATGAGGATTCAAAACCCTGCAATAGAGTGTTGAGAAGCGCAACAGAAAGTGTTCCTGATGATTCTCTTCACAAAGTAAAGAATCAATGATAGTGATCATTGTGTTTTCCCACTAGTGTTTTCACTACATAAAGTAGGATTCAAAATGTAGCCCATATCTTGTGTGGAGACATTTGTGAATCATTTGTCATGATTACCAGAATATGACATACCTATGAACTACTAAGGAAATAATGGTAAACTAGAAATATGAGAAATCCTAAAAGAAAATTTCACTTGAGATTAGAAAGCAATTCGCTGCTGAATCTCACAAGTAAAAGGGGTTACTTGGATTTTCCCAAATGACTGCAAAGCCATAGTGGAAAAGGAGGTGAATGACAAAAGCACAATTTATCAAGTATTGGACGAATTCAAATTAATTTGATTCAAGTGTGCTAAATGTCTAGTGGATTTAAAACTAGTAAAAGTACTAGTATCTCCTAGTAAATCTCCAAGTTTGATATTTGATCAAAGGATTTTGAAGTTGTTCAAAATAGTGAGTGGATATGCAATTTGCATGAAATTGAGTGGGAGCTATGAAAGTCTTCCTAAAACAATATGTGAATGACATATTTTTGAGTGGGAGCAATATAAGTCTCAAATTCAAATATGTAGGAACATAGTTTGAGTAAGAGTAGTGACTCATACCCAAATATGTTGGGAACATATTTTGAGTGGGAGCTTATAGGAGTGATTCTTAAGTGTGTTAAGAATAAAAGCGCAAGTACCGATAAATAATGATTTATAAGGCGTAGAAGTTGATAATAAGTGTATTATGATATTATGTAGTATTCCTTAAGGGATTCTGAAAAGGGTTTCAGAATAGAAGTTAATTAAGGAACTGGTCCTTAATAACTCAAGTTAGGAATAGTATTAAGTTTAACATCAATGGTTGAAAGAAAGAAAAGGATGATCATCATCCACTATGTTGAGACATAGGTTCTATCTTAGAAAACCATGATGGTAACTTAACATAATATATGATCCAATAAGGAATGTTTAAAAGTGATTAAGTCTGAATCACGGAACGTTGAGCTAGGTTTGTCCGTAGTGTCTAATAGAGAACTGCAGACTATTTTCTAGATCCATAAAGGATGACATATCTTAAAGCATAAAGGGTTATGTTATAAGGGAATATGTTGGAAACTCCTGTAATACCGATTTGAGTCAAGTAGGAAGCGAGGTGAACAAAAACATCGAAAGTTGCACCGGGTGCACTCGTGTTGCGATGAATACATTATAATAATAGATAAGGGTACCATCTAAAGTGTTGTATAAAGTTATGGCGGGGCTAGTTCGCTTTTAACGTAGAATGATGTGTCCCAAGGCACAGTGCCCATGAGAAAGCCCTCGAGGTTGATCCAAAGTCACTGTAGGCTCCTGGAATCAGGCCTCGTTCTGCTGCCATAGCGACGATGCATACACACAGATGTTATCATGTGATGATAAAGTATTAATGTCAATCAATGTGACATTAGTAAGTTGCAAAGGATTTGGGACTGTAAAGTATAGACCCAAGACTCAACCTCTTTCATGAGCAAGCATGTTCAGGGTACCAGATATATGGTGGGAACAATTAAGAACAAATGCAGCTAGTTTATTTGTACTCTAGTGCAAGTGGGAGACTATTGGAAATATGCCCTAGAGACAAATAGTAATAAGGACTATTATCATATTTCATAAAGTTTATGATTAAGTTTTATATCATGCTATAACTGTATTGGGTGGAAACATCAATACGCGTGTGATATATAAAAAACCAGGGGTTCCCAGTGAAACTCTAGTCACTGGTTCATTGGTCAACAGATGATGAAGTTTCCTGATCATGTGGCATTTATGCCAGTTGGAAATGGAGTCAACTCATTTTGAGAATGAGATGATGAACCAATACCCAACCGAAACATCATGACCCGATCATGTCACGAAGTTCAAGTTACAATGATTAGAAATAGATCCTCATATACTATTCCTTAGACCGTGAGGCTATATCAATAACTGTCTCCCGAGAGTGCTTAGATAGCATCAAGCGCCACTTGGTAATACAGTGGTTATAAAGGTGTGTTCAGGTACTCGGAGGAAACCTTAGAGCAATATATGTCAAGAGTGGGATTTCTCTGTCCACGTGACAGAAAGATACTCAAGGGCCCACTCAGAGAAGTTATATCCAATAGTTGCGCAGCGTGTGATTTAATCACAGGGATATCACTTGTCGGAACGAGTCAAGTAGCATTGTTCGGTAACGAGATTGAACATGACATGGTGATGTCATTGATCATATCTCGGTCAATGCAAGTATCAAGAGAGAAAGCAAATAATACACGACCGTCCCGGTTCAAACGATGAAAGATCTTCGTGGAATGCATAGGGGTCACATGGCCATCCAGGTCCCTCTGTCGATCATTGGTCCGGGAGTGTACCGACCATGTCTAGAGTGTTCCCGAACCATAGGGTATCACGTTTAAGGGTTTGATGATGCTTAGAGAGTGTTTATAGGATCGGAAGAATCACCGAAGAACAGTAGAGATAAAACCGAAAGGGTTTCGGTAAGTCTGGAGGATGTCCGGAGTGGAGGTGGAAGGTGTTCCATAGCCACGGAGATTGAATAATATATGAATGAATGTTAAATGTTAATTTAATCATTTATTCATAATTATTTAATAAAATAGAAAATCAATTTAAAGGTCAAAAGGCTTAATGGGCCAATTCCGGAGGGAAGAGGGACCATTAGGGAAACGCAAGAGGGAGAAGGGCCAGAGGGGCCCCTCCCTCCCCTACTTCTGACTCGTATACTAACGAGGTCGTTGGGGAAACCCAAGAGGAAGGTATGATGAGCACAGCAGTAAGTTTCCCTAAGTTATGAAACCAAGGTTATCAATCCAGTAGGAGCAAGGAAACACCTCAAAGGTGTTGCTAGCTGGACTTTGGCAGGGCGCACTACCGGTGTCAGCAGCAATGTGAAGACCTACACAACACAACCACAGAACTCTGTCCCCAACTTACGATGAGGTTGTCAATCTCACCGGTTTTGCTGAAAACAAAGGATTAAACATATCGAGTGGAAGAAAGTAATAGTTTGAAGAAAGTAAACACAAAGTAGTAAACAGTTGTAGATTGATGGTAAAAGAAAGGACCAGGGTCCATAGTTCACTAGTGGTGGCTCTCCTTAAGATAGATGACATGTCAGGTGAACAAATTACAGCGGGGCAATTGATAAACATCGAGAAAGCATACAAGCATATACTACTCATCTTGACGAGATGCTTCGAAACGACGAGTCTTAGCAACGGTGCCTACTAAGGACGAACACTTTATTACTTGATATTTAGTGAGAGGGATCATCTTATAATGCTACCGTCGTGATCTAAGCAATACAAGATGCATAAAGGATTAACATCATAGGCAATTCATAATTAGTGTGATATGATATGGCCCTTTCTTCTTATGCCTTTGATCTCCATCTCCAAAGCACGGACATGATCTCCATCATCACCAACATTGCATCAAGGTCAGTGGCGCCGCTTCATGGTTGTCCATCATCACTAGCAACTATTACAACTACTTGGAATAAAGCTATTACAAGATGAATAGACACGCAGGTCTTAACAGAATTAAAGACAACCATCAGGCTCCTGCCGGTTGCCATATTACAACAAGGATCATTGCATACATCAAATATAATCACAATCACATGATGGCCATATCACATCACAAAACCCCTGCAAAAACAAGTTAGATGCCTCTAATTTTCTTTGCATGTTTTACGTGGTTTGGGGCTTTCCAATAAGAACGGATCTTACCTATGAAACTGAACCACAACGTTGATACAAGTGCTATCAAGTGCAAAGTGTAGATTGTATCTATACTATGATGGGAGAGACAGACACCCGCAAAGCCACTTGTGCAATACGAGTTGCACGTCAACTGTGGAGCAAGTCTCATGTGCGATGACATGTAAGGTTAGCCCGAGCCGCTTCATCCCACCATACCGCAAGATGCAAAGTACACAAAGCAAAAAGGCAGAGACGAGCACCAATGCCCACAAAACCATTGTGTTCTACTCAGGCAATGTGATCTACGCCCGATACCACTGATGGGTTCATAGCATGGAAAACAAAAAATTTCTACCACAAGAATGAACAAAACCCAGATCTAATCTAGATAAAAGCCAAGATCTAATCTATTAGACATGTGCAACGAGATAGATCTGTACTAACCCTTGTAGACCCGAAAGCGTTACGAGATCGGATCTCGTGGTTGATGTAGTCGATCACTTGCCGATCTCAAGATCGAGTAGACGATCCTTCCCGGCGCTGCGTTCGGCAGCGCTTCATGATCGTTCACTGCGTGAGTCAAAGCAGACCTTCCTTTCCCGTTCAATGACGCGGAGGTAGTAGATCTCCACGGAATCCCAGCAGACGGTGTGGTGGTGGTGGTGGAGTAGAGAATTCTCAGGCTTCGCCTAAGCCAGAGCAGAGGGAAGGAGGAGGAGAGGCAACTTGAGATCTAGAGAATAGAAGGGCAGGGGCTTGTGCCTCCACCCTCTATTTAAAGGCGGGGCGCCATGGGAGGTGGAGTCCTTGGGACTCCTCTCCCTTGGCCGGCGGATCAAGGAGGTGGGGGAGAGTCCTACTCCCCCACGAATCCTTGTCTTACCCCACAAGGATTCCTTGATCCTTTCTTGGTTTTCAAGTAAACTCCAAGAAATCTTCTAGAACCTTCCAGAACATTCCGAAACCTTCTAGAATCCCCATACAAATACTCCAGAACATTTCCTAACTTAGAAAATGATCCCCAATATATGAATCTTATTCCCCGGACAATTCCGAATCTCCTCGTGATGTCCCGGATCCAATCCGAGACTCCGAACAACATTCGGTCTCCAACGCACATTCCATATCTACTTAAAACAACTTCGAACCTTAAGTGTGTCACCCTACGGTTCGTGAACATGTAGACATGATGGAGACACATCTCCGATCAATAACCATTAGCGGGATCTGGAGATCCATAACAGCTCCCACATACTCAACGATGACTTTATGATCGATAGAACCATTTAACATACGAAACCAATTCCCTTTGTCATGCGATACACTACTTATGCGAGGTTTGATCGTCGGTATCTCCATACCTAGTTCTACCTCGTTACTGATAAGTACTCTTTACTCGTTCCGTGATATGTCATCCCTTGTGACCTAGTCACATGCTTGCAAGCTAACTAGATGACATTCCACCGAGAGGGACCGGAGCATATCTATCTGTCATATGGATGGACAAATCCCAATCTTGGTCCATGCGCTTCAACATACTTTCAGAATACCCAATGTCACCTTTATAACTACCCAGTTACGAAGCAGCGTTTGATGTCATCAAAGTACCCATCCGGTGATGGTGATTAACATAACCTCATGGTCAAAGGATTAGGTTACTATGCATTTGAAAAGCTTGTAGCAAAACGAACTTAATGATTTGATCTTATGCTATGCTTACTATGGGTGTGTGTCCATTACATCATTCTCCTAATGACATGATCTTGTTATTAACGACATCCAATGCCCATGATCAGGAAACCATGATCATCCATTAATCAACAAGCTAGTTTAACAAGAGGCTTACTAGGGACTCTTTTATGTTTACAAAACACACAAGTATTAATGTTTTCTGTTAATACAATTATAGCATGGGATGTAAACATTTATCATAAACATAAAGATATAATAATAACCACTTTATTATTGCCTCTTGGGCATATCTCCAACAGTCTCCCACTTGCACTAGAGTCAATAATCTAGTTAAAAATTTGTGCATTCAACACCTATGGCTTTCTGGTGTTGTATAGACACTATTGCTAGTGGTAAACATAATCTTCGGATCTGACACTTCCAGGTCCGTGTGTATTTGCATTTTCTTGCGTCTCTACACATTACTCATTCTCTAATGAGATGGCATTGTATAAATTTGGTCCTTTGGTGAGACCTTTAGTTCCTTGGGATTAAATCATGTTGATACAATTGTCATACAATGTATCTTCATAGTATTATCCCGCTATGAACCACACCTAGTTTGATAACAAACTACTTGACGCAAATGCCCTCATTTGCTGGTACAATAGCAGTCATATACTTAGCCTTTTGTTGTAGTATCTGTCACAATGTTTTAACTTTGGTACTCAACCAAATCTGTTATGGAACTTCCTTTCCATTACATTGTGCCACCCATAGTTTAAATTGAGATAAACTTAATTTGTGACAAAACTAGTATCAATGCAACAATTTACAATGAACTATTTGTCACCACTATATAAATAATATATTCTTAGTTCTTCCAAAGATCATAGGAATATCCCTACTATTGTCCAATGATCATCTTATGAGTCACTCTGGTATATGCTCATAACATTTAGAGCATAGGACATATCTGGATGTGTACATCTCAAAGATTGATCAAAATATTCTTGTGATTTCACCAAGTGTCAAAACACTTGAATCTCATGTCAACACACTTGAATCTTGATTCAGTCATTTCCGTGCATCAAGAACCTTTCTTGTTGTTTCCATATTGAACTCATTCAACATGTTATCTATGTACATTTGGCAAAACCATATTAGCGCCTCAATCTATCCATATAGACATTGATGCCTAATTCTTGGGTTATGCCTAAGTCTTTCATCGAAATGAAATTCTTAACCTGTGTCAATAAAAGATACATCATTTCTAATCAACAATATGTCTTTCACATAATGTATTAGAAATATGTCTTAGCGCTCCCACTTAATTTCTTGCAAAATGCAAACATCTTCATCGTCTCTGATGAAATTAAACCTTTTAACAGTTTCATCACGGTGAAGATTACAACTCCGCGATGCTCACTTAAACCATTGAAGTTTTGCATACTATTTTAGCATCCTTTGAATTAACAAAACCCTTTGGATCGTGTCATGGACACATCCTAGGTAACAATTCTATTAGAAGAACTTGTTTTGTTTGTTCAACTACCATATACCAAAATATATGTAGTGGTTGCTACATTAATCCGTCCAGACTAAATATCGCTATGAAAGATCAAATCTTATCATAGTCAATTCCTTGAACATTGTCGTAAACTCTTTCCGACATGTCGACTATTTCATAGATGTGAAACATCCATGTCTATTTCTTTATAGATCCATATACGACTGTAAGGTCTTGCACCTTTCCAAAGGGTCTTTCAAATTCAAAGCTTGATTTCTCGTGTATGGAATTATCATGGATTTTATGGCTTCAAGCCACTTAACGAAGTCAGGGCCCATCATTGATTATTTGCATGTAGTCAGTTCATCATTGTCAAACAACATTGATTTAACTCTCAAATCTTGGCATTTGATTACTTACCCGACCTACTTGGTTCAATAGGAACTTAGATCTCCGTGACCACAACCTTTGAGGCACGTGAGCCATGAGCATTGTTGCTGCCTCCGAGACACTTACCAATGCTGCGCAACTTAGCACATATTAGCCAAGGTTCAACAACCTTGTCAAAGTTCTATTGTCCTCCCACTTGACTTTTCACCAAAAATTCCTTCTCCAGAAACTCGACACTCTAAGCGACAAACAATTTTGTCTTCGGTGTTATGGAGGAATACCCAATGGTTATTCGAAATAACCTACAAAGACATGCTCATCCGACTTTGGTTGTAAACATTTTACTTATGCCTAGCATACCAAAAATTTAAGAAAGGACAACCTGGGTTTTATCCCAAACCATGACTTATATGGTGTCATTTCAACGGATCACGATGGAGCTCTTTTCAGTGTAAAAGCGGTAGTCACTAAAGCTTTAATCCTTAAAATATAATGGCAGTTTTATAAATGACACCTTTGATCTTACCATGTCAAACAAGGTTTCATTACTTATCTTGAACACTCCATACTCCTATGGTGTTTTGGGAAATGCAAAACCATGGAACGATTCCTCAAATCTTAGGTGTTTTGCTAAACTTGTAACTCAAACATCTTTCTTTATGATCCAATCATAAACTTTTTATTTTCTTGTTACAATGATTTTCCACTTCATCTTGAAAGTCTTTGAACATTTTCAAATGTTTCATACTTCTTCCTTATTGAGTAAGTATATACATATACTCACTCAAATCTTCGGAGAAAGCATATGAAGTTGAAATCCATATTACGACTACACATAATGGACTATATACATCAATATGTACAAATTCCAATCAGTTAGTCGTCTGCCTCTTTGGCGTCTGACGGAGTTTTAATTATCTCCAGGAAAGTATCACAAGCGTCATTTGATCAAAATCAAAGACTCCAAAAATCCGTCAACATGGAGTTTCTTCATGTATCCCTAATATAATTTAAACGGTGATGTCACTTCGCAAGTGATCTTTCAATCATTTGTCTTGCGACATTTTAGCATTAGTTTTATGGTCATTATTTCTCCAACCAGACTTGTATATCATCCATCTATTATGGAATACGCCAATTATTTGAACAACCTTTTGTCGTCATAATACCTGATCAAAATAACAATTATTGAAACAAATCTTGAAGGCAAGCTTTGATGTTAACGAGCAACACAACAACCCTTTGTTTGTTTTCGATGAACATCATCACATATTCTCTTGCTAGTTACTTAGGCCATTGTAGTTCATGAATTGTGTTGTCCTGTATGACACTTCATACCAACCAATTCGGTATCCAATACCGCAGAACTACATTATTTAACAAGCAAGGAATACAGCCATAACATGTATCTTCTATATACCTAAGTTGCATATCTCCAATCTTTTCTTTTCTGCCAAATATTTTATAGATTCTCTTTCAACAATTCCTTTTCTTTTAAAAGAATCTATCAACATCAATAGTGGTGTCATTCACATGACACATAGTACAAAGTGTGTATAGTCAAATACTAATACCTTTGAACTTGCACTCTGAAGTGGATCACCTTCATCAAATGTTTGGCATTCTTTCAAAATTCCATTCTTTAGTAATCTTTTAGTGTAGTAAACATTTTACTTACATCTTCTATTCATCCTTATCATGACAACTTTCATGATCAAGCTGCTATAGCTTATAAAGGTGAATTGTGAGTATAATGTTTCTTTTCCAAAACCTTTTGGAGGATTAGGACGACTAGCGTCTCCAACCTTCACAAATTCTCATCAAATATGAGGACATATACTCTATCATGTTGTAACCAACACATTGTTTTAGATATCGCAATACCTTTCACATATGATGGTTTCTGAAACATTGCTTTCAGCTCTTAGATAAACTTGATATTAAAACAATCTTTTGAGTATCAAGAATCATGGAGGCAAACATGATACATTAGATACTAACACTGGAATTGTTACTCTTGATTTAATACTGTTTATTAAACTTCACAGAGTAAACGGAGTTTGCTGAAAGTTTGCAACAGGACTTTTAAACTTTAGATTGACACTCAAAACAATACGATACCAGTTCGTAAAGAAAATATCCAGAATTTTTATAGTTCCACTATCTCAACTATAACTAAGCGTAAGGTGGTGAATGGATGCCAATGACTACAACAAACTATGCAAATTCACTTTGATTGTGTTTATGATAAATTGAGTTCGACTAATCCAAATTACAAATAAACTCCCACTCAAAACAACATCCCTCGAGTTGTTTTAGTGATTACACGAACCAAATCCACTACACCAAGTCCGATCATCACGTGAGATGATGTAGCTTTAAAGGCGAACAATCAACATGTTCATCATATCATCCATATGACTCATGCTTTACCTTTCGGTATTCCGTGTTCCGAGACCATGTCTGTACATGCTAGGCTCGTCAAGATTAAACTTAGTATCCGCATGTGCAAATCTGGCTTGCACCCGTCGTATGCACACGTAGAATCTATCACACCCGATCATCATGAGATGCTTCGAAACGACGAGTCTTAGCAATGGTGCCTACTAAGGACGAACACTTTATTACTTGATATTTAGTGAGAGGGATCATCTTATAATGCTACCGTCGCGATCTAAGCAATACAAGATGCATAAAGGATTAACATCACAGGCAATTCATAATTAGTGTGATATGATATGGCCCTTTCTTCTTATGCCTTTGATCTCCATCTCCAAAGCACGGACATGATCTCCATCATCACCAGCATTGTCAAGGTCAAGGCGCCGCTTCATGGTTGTCCATCATCACTAGCAACTATTACAACTACTTGGAATAAATCTATTATAAGATGAATAGACACGCAGGTCTTAATGAATTAAAGACAACCATCGCTCACGCGGTTGCCATATTACAACAAGGATCATTGCATACATCAAATATAATCACAATCACATGATGGCCATATCACATCACAAAACCCCTGCAAAAACAAGTTAGATGCCTCTAATTTTCTTTGCATGTTTTACGTGGTTTGGGGCTTTCGAATAAGGACGGATCTTACCTACGAAACTGAACCACAACGTTGATACAAGTGCTATCAAGTGCAAAGTGTAGATTGGATCTATACTATGATGGGAGAGAGACACCATAAAGCCACTTGTGCAATACGAGTTGCACGTCAACTGTGGAGCAAGTCTCATGTGCGATGACATGTAAGGTTAGCCCGAGCCGCTTCATCCCACCATACCGCAAGATGCAAAGTACACAAAGCAAAAGACGACACGAGCACCAACGCCCATAAAACCATTGTGTTCTACTCGTGCAACAGATCTACGCATAGACACGGCTCTGATACCACTGATGGGTTCATAGCATGGAAAACAAAAAATTTCTACCGCAAGAACGAACAAAACCCAGATCTAATCTAGATAAAAGCCAAGATCTAATCTATTAGACATGTGCAACGAGATAGATCTGTACTAACCCTTGTAGACCCGAAAGCGTTACGAGATCGGATCTCGTGGTTGATGTAGTCGATCACTTGCCGATCTCAAGATCGAGTAGACGATCCTTCCGGTGCCGTTAAAAGCGCTTCCATGATCGGTCACACGTCGGAGTCGAAGCAGACCTTCCTCTCCCGTTCAATGAGCAGTGAGGTAGTAGATCTCTCCACGGAATCCCAGCAGACGACGGTGTGGTGGTGGTGGTGGAGTAGAGAATTCTGCAGGGCTTCGCCTAAGCAGGCGAGGAGGAAGGAGGAGGAGAGGCAACTTGAGATCTAGAGAATAGAAGGGTCAAGGGGCTTGTGCCTCCACCCCTCTATTTAAAGGAGGGAGGCGCCATGGGGAGGTGGAGTCCTTGTAGGACTCCCCTCTCCCTTGGCCGGCGGATCAAGGAGGTGGGGGGAGAGTCCTACTCCCCCACGAATCCTTGTCTTACCCCACAAGGATTCCTTGATCCTTTCTTGGTTTTCAAGTAAACTCCAAGAAATCTTCTAGAACCTTCTGGAACATTCCGAAACCTTCTAGAATCCCCATACAAATACTCTAGAACATTTCCTAACTTAGAAAATGATCCCCGATATATGAATCTTATTCCCCGGACAATTCCGGATCTCCTCGTGATGTCCCGGATCCAATCCGAGACTCCGAACAACATTCGGTCTCCAACGCACATTCCATATCTACTTAAAACAACTTCGAACCTTAAGTGTGTCACCCTACGGTTCGTGAACATGTAGACATGATGGAGACACATCTCCGATCAATAACCATTAGCGGGATCTGGAGATCCATAACAGCTCCCACATACTCAACGATGACTTTATGATAGATAGAACCATTTAACATACGAAACCAATTCCCTTTGTCATGCGATACACTACTTATGCGAGGTTTGATCGTCGGTATCTCCATACCTAGTTCTACCTCGTTACTGATAAGTACTCTTTACTCGTTCCGTGATATGTCATCCCTTGTGACCTAGTCACATGCTTGCAAGCTAACTAGATGACATTCCACCGAGAGGGCCCAGAGCATATCTATCCTTCATATGGATGGACAAATCCCAATCTTGCTCTATGCGCTTCAACACATACTTTCAGAATACCCAATGTCACCTTTATAACTACCCAGTTACGAAGCAGCATTTGATGTCATCAAAGTACCCATCCGGTGATGGTGATTAACATAACCTCATGGTCGAAGGATTAGGTTACTATGCATTTGAAAAGCTTGTAGCAAAACGAACTTAATGACTTGATCTTATGCTATGCTTACTATGGGTGTGTGTCCATTACATCATTCTCCTAATGACATGATCTTGTTATTAACGACATCCAATGCCCATGATCAGGAAACCATGATCATCCATTAATCAACAAGCTAGTTTAACAAGAGGCTTACTAGGGACTCTTTTATGTTTACAAAACACATAAGTATTAGTGTTTCCTGTTAATACAATTATAGCATGGGATGTAAACATTTATCATAAATATAAAGATATAATAATAACCACTTTATTATTGCCGCTTGGGCATATCTCCAACAAAAGGAGAGGCCGAGGGGGTGCCTGGGGCGGCCAGACCACCCCCTGGCACGGGCCACACCTGGTCGCGCGGCCAGGTGGTGTGGTCGGGCCCCAGCCCCTCTCCATCTCGTATTCTGGCTTCTGGTGTCCCTCGGTGAAAAACTAACTTTGGCTTTTGTCCCGTCCAATTCCGAGAATATTCATTTTCTGACTTTCCTGGAACCAAAAACAGTAGAAAATAGGCAGCTGGCACTATGGCTCTTGTTAATAGGTTAGTCCAAGAAATCATATGAAAAGTACTCCAAAGTGTGGACAAAACATGAGAAAGTAGATAAAACCAAGCATGGAACATCAAAAAATATGGATACGTAGCAACATATCAACATCCCCAAGCTTAACTCCTGCTCGTCCTCGAGTAGGTAAGTGATAAAAAGAAAGAATAATTTTTGAGGTGACATGCACCATCATAAACTTGATCAAAGTATTTGTAAAACATTGATAGCTAGGATCATAGTACTTCAATCATAACATGAAAGACAAAGTTCTAACAATAAGACAAATCAACTATGCTACAACATGAAAAGGCACAAACAAAAGATTCATGAATAACAATGTTTTGCAAGACGTTTGTTTGTTTCACATAAAGAAAACATAACATAGTGGCATTCAGCTTGTCCCTCATAGAGTAGCAAACATAAATGCATAGGACACCTTCAAAGTTTATAAGAGTGACTAGATACAAATAGTTTAAAACGAGCAATATCAAAGCTATGCATCAATCAACAAGTCTTGGGACAATGCACATAGAACTATGAATGGCCACTATGCTCTCAAAGTAGGTGCATAAAGATAGAAGGTGGAGACTCAACATAAAAATAAAACAAAGGCCTTCATAGAAGGAAGTAGGGATTCAAGTTTCATAAAGAGCTTCCAAAAATTATGGTACTTATTAGCTTTCAGCTCTCATTGCCCTTATAATAAGCATATTTAAGGTGATTAAGGTTAAAGTGACACAACTAAGAGGATACGCTTGACAAGTTATAAGCTGAAATCTCATGCCCCTTATTTATGAAGACCGAACCTCATGCTACTCAACTTTAGTCACAAGTAAGCTCTTGTCATTGTAAGTACATATGTATCATAGAGAACCGCCAACGGGGTACCCCTTGCACATGATACATGAGTTATCCCATAATCAAAATGACAAGGCAAGCAGACAATGAGCATCTCAGCGATCTTTTTATTTGCTATTTGCATAGGTTTTTATTGAGGATGTTTCATAGAGTGCTCATTATGGTTATGCTGCAAGTTTCCACCATGATTAGGCATGGTTTAGGCTAGCGGCCTAGGCGTTTCTCTAACACAAATACAAACTCCATGATCTTACAAGTTCCCCTTTTATTTCACAACGCCGGGATCCATAAGCAAAAGAACATGATATCAACGAGGTACAAAGTACAAGTGCATTGTTGAAAGTGTTCCCCATGATACATGGTTCTGCTAACTTCAACTTATAAAGTGCAAGCATATACGCAACAAAGATGGACGCAATGGTTCAAGTTTATTAAATGCAATAAAAGTAAAGTGTGACATCAAGTTCGTGGGAGCTTTAATCACTAGTTTTCTCATAACAAGTTTAATTCAGAAGGTAGAAAAAACGTGAATATACTTGGAATAACATATGCTAATAGGTAGGTATGGTGGACTCTTTGGAATAACTTGGTTTTAGGAGTTGGATGCATGAGTGGAACTCATACTTGGTTATGGAGGCTAGCAAAAGACTGGGAGCGACCAACTAAGAGAGCAATAATGGCCATAATCATGCAGAGCGACAAAACATCATTAATCAAAGCATAAAGTGATACTACAAGTCGAAAAGAAAGGATCATAAAGGCTATGATGACTTGGGATAGTCATAACATGGTGTGAGCATGTGCCAAGTCAACCCAAATAAAGCATCAAAGGAGAATACCACAATACTATTCTTTAATATGCTAAAACAACGCATGATTCTTCAAAGGCACATTAAGAAATCTCAATTGTTTATAACAAGTCATGCTACAACAAAGAATACTAAGCATAGAGCCAAAACAATATCAAGCATGGCATGACAAAGCATAGGCCACCGTCAAAAACAAGCTCTCTTTACCACGCAAGCATGAGCTTTCCTACTCTTTTCCAATCCAAACCAAACTATTTGAAAACCAATGCATGAAAGAGGAGGTCCAATCAATTTATTCAGCAAACTAAGAAAACCAATCAAATGAAAAACCAAAACGAAAATGAAAAAGTAGACGCTCCAAGAACAACACAAATGTGCATGAAACAATAAAAATGAAGTGTTTGGAACAAACCTGGAATTTTTATTGATGAAGAAGGGGATGCCTTGGGAATCCCCAAGCTTTGACGATTGTACTTCTTGGATATTTCTTGGGGTGACACGCGTGGCATCCCCAAGCTTGAGCTTTAGTCCATTCTTCATCTCATTACTCACTCCTTCCATACACCTAAAATTTTTCCTTCATACAAAACTTCACACAATCTTTATTAGCAACATTAGTGCAATCAAGATAATAAGTCTTTAGGTTCAGTTCCAACACCAATAAAACTTCCATTAAAACACAAGCTACTGTAGCACTTCCCTCAAAAATCTCAATTCCCAAAAGAACAAAAAAAGGAACCAACAAGAAGCAAATGCAAATAATGGCAGAAATCTGTCAAAACAGACCAGCAGGTAAAGACAATTTTTTCGAAGACCTTATGTTACTCAAATCGAAACGTGTTGAACTAACGAAAGTTAGATAACAATCTAGGGCAGAAGCGCAAAAATTTACGCCTCAAAATGACGTACAGAGATTTTACAAGAATTTTTACGGTGAAGCACATAAATCTGTTTCGGGACAACAACTTTCCCAATCATTACTTCTCTCTCATTAGAGGTTATTCTTGGCACAAAAAGCAAATAAAAAGGATAGGGAGCAGTTATTACAGAGGTAATAACTTCCAAGACTCATCTAAAATTTTTGGGTTATCTCCCAATAAGTACTTTTCTTTAACGCCTTTAAGTTAGGCATGATAGTTTGAGAAGATGCTCACATAAGAAATATGAATTGAAGTAAAAGAGAGCATCAAGAAGCAAATTCAAAACACATTTAAGTCTAACCCACTTCCTATGCATAGGAATCTTGTATGCAAATATATTCACAAAGAACAAAGTGACAGGCATAGGAAGATAAAACAAGAGTAACTTCAAAACTTTCAGCACATAGAGAGGTGTTTCAGTACCATGAAAACTTCTAAGACCATATTTTCCTCTCTCATAATAATTTTCAGTAGCCTCATAACAATATAACTATCACATAAAGCATGCTTTTCATGACCTACAAACACATATTTTTATCAAGCTCAAAAATAGTGGGATTAAAATCTTCAAACCCACTTTCAACAATTTTATAACAAGATGACTGATAAATCTCTTTTCCAATAGTAGTACAATTAATATTATCAACCAATATAGGACCATCATCTAGAGCTTTATTATAATTTTTTTCAAAAGAATCCACAGGAATATGACATTCATCCTCCTTTGGTAAGCATGGGGGACAATCAAATAATGTAAGGGGTAAAGAGTTACTCTCATTAGAAGGTAGGGATGGGTAGATCCATTCTTCCTCCTCTTGATCATCACTCTCCTCCTCTTTTCATCCAATGAGCTTCCAGTTTCAGCAATTTCTTCTTCCATAAGCTCCTGCAAGGCATTAGTCTCTTCTGTTTGTGGAAAGCATCTATTAATATATTCAAGAATATGGCCATTTTCTTCCTTGTAATTATCAAAGCAAAATTTAAGTATATCATAAACCACATCTTTATCAGGTGAATCATCAGTATTTTCAAGCAAACTAGCAATTTCAAATGCACCCTTCCAAGAAATAAATTCCTCAATTTGTTCCACATCATAAAAGTCATAATTTCCTTTAACATAAGAAGATATGGTAACATTATCATTGTACTCACATTGAAAAGGGAGGTGTTTATACCTCCTACAGCAACATGATTTATCAAAGCAATAAGTAACATTATAAGTAGAGCACACGTTTCTAGCAATGGTATTCAATTTATCAATTTGTTCCCATAAGTGTTTCCCTTTTTGTGACAAGCGATGCTCCTTATAATAATATTTTTGTTCTTCCGTGAACCTGATACATTGCAAATGTATCTATAATTTTTGATGTTCCATGCTTGGTTTTATCTACTTTCTTGTGTTTTGTCCACACTTTGGAGTACTTTTCATATGATTTCTTGGACTAACCTATTAACAAGAGCCATAGTGCCAGCTGCCTGTTTTCTGCTGTTTTTGGTTCCAGGAAAGTCAGAAAATCAATATTCTCGGAATTGGACCGGACAAAAGCCAAAGTCGATATTTTACCGGAAGACTCACGGAGCCAGAAGACGAGACGGAGACGGGCCACATGGCAGCCACACCATGTGGTGGCGCGGGTTAGCCCAGGCCACACCACCAGGTGGTGTGGGCCCCCTGGCCGGCCACCGACCTTCCCTCTTTGCCTATTGATACATTGCAAATGTATCTATAATTTTTGATGTTCCATGCTTGGTTTTATCTACTTTTCTTATGTTTTGTCCACACTTTGGAGTACTTTTCATATGATTTCTTGGACTAACCTATTAACAAAATGCCATAGTGCCAGCTGCCTGTTTTCTGCTGTTTTTGGTTCCAGGAAGTCATAAAATGAATATTCTCAGAATTGGACGGGACAAAAGCCAAAGTTCCTATTTACCGGAAGACTCATGGAGCCAGAAGGAGAGTCGGAGAGGGGCCACGGGGTGGCCACACCACCCCATGGCGCGGGTCCACCTAGGCCGCGCTAGGGCATGGTGTGGGCCCCCTGGCCGGCCATCGACCTTGCCTCTTTCGCCTATAAGAGCCTCCCGATACCAAAACCCTAAATAATCACTCAGAAATCCACGAAAAGTTCCGCAGCGCCGTCGCCACCGAAGGGGAGATTCGGGGGACAGAAAGTCTCTGTTCTGGCACCCTGCCGGGACGGGGAAGTGCCCCCGGAGCCATCTCCATCGATCTCCACCACCATCTCCATCACCATTGCTGATTCCCATGATGAGGAGGGAGTAGTTCTCTCTCGAGGCTAAGGGTTCTACCGGTAGCTACGTGTTCATCTCTCTTTCTATGCATGATCATATTGTGATCATGAGCTCGTAATCTATAGATCTACCTTGCTACTCAAGTACTTTAATAGATCTCTGCTCTCCCCATGTGTGTGAAAGTGACAGCGTGCACACCATGGTGGCACTTAGGATAGAGATTACAAATACTTGTTATGAGTTATATTTGGAGTTGGATGTCTTTATGAAATTGTGGTGTTTGTTGGACCTATCTAGTACTGAAGGTGACAGTGTGGGGTTTTCTAGATGGGAAAGATGAACTTTGAGGTGTGCTGTTATAGCCCTACCATCGATTAGAGTGTTCAACCGGAGAGTAGTTAAGAGTACTATCATAAAGAAGAATATATTTATATGAGAGTGTTCACTAGTGAAAGTATGATCCCTAGGCCTTGTTTCTTAGCATTGAAACACCGTTTGCAACTAGATTTGTTACATGTTTGCTTGCTTCTATCTTTATTTCAGTTTGCCTTTAGTCTTTTCCATGCCATCAAGTTATTTTCTAGCACCGTTATCTTATATCCATACCACTTGTATTTCACTATCTCTTCGCCGAACTAGTGCACCTATAAACCTGACAAGTGTATTGAGTGTTTTGGGGACACAAGAGACTTTTTGTATCTTGATTGCAGGGTTGCTAGAGAGGGGATACCTTTGACCACTTCCTCCCTAAGTTCGATAAACCTTGGGTGATCCACTTAAGGGAAAACTTGTTGCTGTTCTACAAACCTCTGCACTTGGAGGCCCAACAACTGTCTACAAGAATAGATGTGCGTAAACATCAAGCTATTTTCTAGCGCCGTTGCCGGGGAGGTAAGGTAAAAGGTATTCACACCAGAGGATTAAAGAAGAAGAACCTCCCACGACAAACGCCTATTTTCTGGCGACGTTGCCGAGGAGGTAAGGTAAAAGGTACTCACATCGTGCTCGGAGTTATTTCCTTTAGATTCTGCAATTTTGTCTTTTTGTTTCTTGTTTCCACTAGTTAGGCTTAATGGAAAATAACAAAAAATTAGAGAGCTTTATAGTATTTATCTTGAGTTAGGACATGAAGTATTTGAAGAGAAAATTAAAAAACCTATGGAACTTTATTTGCATGCTAATAGCAATGTTGTTAGTATGAATTCTATGGACACCATTATTGCTAATGCTATGGAAAAGTCTAAGCTTGGGGAAGCTAGTTTTTATGAAAATGATCTTTTTAGTTCACCAACTTTGGAAGATAGCTATTCTATTGCTTATGATGATACCAAACCTCCAATATATGATGATTACAATGATGAATATGATGTTTTCAGTCCACCTACTATTGATGAGAAAATTAATTATGATTACAATATGCCTCCTATATTTGATGATTATGGTGATGAGAATAGTAATGATAGCTATTTTGTTGAATTTTCTCCCACTATAATTAATAAGAATGACTATGTTTATGAGGGGAGTATTAATTCTTTTATGCATGTGGCTCATGATAAGAATGTTTTATGTGATTGTTATATTGTTAATTTTATTCATGATGCTACTGAAAGTTATTATGAGAGAGGGAAACATGGTTTTATGTGTCTCAACAATATTAAGTTTCCCCTCTTTATGTTGAAAGTCTTGAAGTTGCACTTGTTTTTCTTTACTATGCTTGTTGCTTTGTGCTTTCATGACTTGTTTTTTTACAAGATTCCTATTCACAGGAAGTGGGTTAGACTTAAATGTGCTTTGAATTTGCTTCTTGATGCTCTCTTTTACTTCAATTCATATGTCTTATGTGAGCATCTTCTCAAACTATCATGCCTAACTTAAAGGCGTTAAAGAAAAGTATTTATTGGGAGATAACCCAAAGGTTTTAGATGAGTACTGGAAGTTATTACCTCAGTAATAACCGCTCCTTATCCTTTTTATTTGCTTTTTGTGCCAAGAGTAACCTCTAACGAGAGAGAAGTAATGATTGGGAAAGTTGCTGTCCCGAAACAGATTTTTGTGCTTCACCGTAAAAATTCGTGAGAGAGCTCTGTATGTCGGATTGAGCTGTACTTTTTTGTGCTTCTGATCCAGGTTGTTATGTAACTTTCGTTAGTTCCATACTTTTTGATTTGAGCAACATAAGGTCTTCTAAAAAAATCGTTTTTACCTGCTGGTCTGTTTTGACAGATTTCTGCCATTTTCTGCATTTGCTTCTTGTTGGTTCCTTTCTGAGTTCTTTTGGGGAATTGAGCTTTTTGAGGGAAGTGATACAGTAGCTAGTGTTCTAATGGAAGTTTATTTGGCGTTATAACTGAACCTTAAGACTTATTATCTTGAGTGCACTAATGTTGCTAATAAAGATTGTGTGAAGTTTTGTATGAAGAAAAATTTCAGGTGTATGGAAGGAATTAGTAATGAGATGAAGGATGGACTAAAGCTCAAGCTTGGGATGCCACGCGTGTCACCCCAAGAAATATCCAAGAGGTACAAGCGTCAAAGCTTGGGGATGCCCAAGGCATCCCCTTCTTCATCAATAAAAATCTCAGGTTTCTTCCAAACACTTCATTTTTATTGTTTCATGCACAGTTGTGTTGTTCTTGGAGCGTCTTCTTTTTTGTTTTTGTTTTGGTTTTTAATTTTGCTTGGTTTTCTTAGTTTGCTGAATAAATTGGTTGGACCCCCTCTTTCATATATTGGTTTGCAAATAGTTTGGTTTGGTTTGGAAAAGAGTAGGAAATTTTTATGCTTATGTGGTAAAAAGAGCTCGTTTTTGACTATGGCCTATGCTCTGTCATGCCATGCTTGATATTGTTTTGGATTTATGCTTAGTATTCTTTGCTGTAGCATGACTTGTTATAAATAATTGAGATTGCTTAATGTGCCTTGGATGAATCATGCGTTGTTTTAGCATATTAAAGTATAGTACAGTGGTATTCTCCTTTGATGTTTTATTTAAGTTGACTTGGGACATGCTCACACCATGTTATGACTATCTCAAGTAACCCAAGCCTTTATGATCCATTAGTTTTCAACTTGTAGTATCACTTTATGCTTTGATCAATGATGTTTTGTCGCTCTGCATGATTATGGCCATTATTGCTCTCTTAGTTTGTCGCTCCCAGTCTTTTGCTAGCCTCCACAAAAAGTATGAGTTCCACTCATGCATCCAACTCCCTAAACCAAGTTATTCCAAATAGTCCACCATACCTACCTACTAGCTTATGCTATTCCAAGTATATTCATGCTTTTGTTTACCTTCCAAATTAAACTTGTTATGAGAAAACTAGTGATTAAAGCTCTCACGAACTTGATGGCACACTTTAATTTTCTTGCCCTTAATAAACTTGAACCATTGTGTCGTCTATGTTGTATATGCTTGCACTTATTTGTTGGGAATTAGCAGAACCATGTTTTCATGGGGAACGCTTTCAACATTGCACTTGGTACTTGTACCTAGTTGATATCATGATCTTTTGTATATGGATGTCGTCGGTGTGAAATGAAAGGGGAGCTTGTAAGTCCATGGAGTTATGTATATGTGTTAGAGAAACGCCTGTGCCGCTGGTCTAATCCATTCTGACATGGTGGAAACCTGCAGCGTAACCATAATGAGTTGTCTATGAAGAATTCTTCTTATTAAAAAGAGTCCTATCTTGAGAAAAAATAGAAAAGAGAGAAAAAAGAGATTATGAAAAGAGGAAAGAGAGAAAAAAGCACCATATTCCCATGGTAAATAAGAAGAATGCTGAGATGCTGGTTGTCTACTTGCCTTGTCATTTTGATATGGGGATTCTTCCGTGTCATCGGGCAAGGGGTACCCTGTTGGCGGTTCTCAATGATACACATATACTTACGATGACAAGAACTTACCGGTGACTAAACTTGAGTAGCATGAGGAGTGGCCCTCGTATTTAAGGGACATGATATTTCTAACTTATACTTTGTCAAGCATATACTCCATAGTTTGTTCACATTAACCTTAATCACTTCAAGATGCTTATGATAGGGGCAATGAGAGCTGAAAGCTATAAGTACCATAATTTTTGGAAGCTCTTTATGAGACTTGAATCCCTACTTCCTTCTATGAAGGCCTTTCTTCCACCATTATATTGAGTCTCCATCTTCTATCTTTATGCACCTACTTTGAGAGCATAGTGGCCATTCTTAGTTCGATGTGCATTGTCCCAAGACTAGTTGACTGATGCATAGCTTGATATTACTTGTTTTAAACTATTTGTATCTAGTCACTCTTATGAACTTTGAGGGTGTCCTATGCATTTATATTTGCTACTCTATGAGGGACAAGCTGAATACTATTATGCTATGTTTTCTTTATGTGAAACAAACAAACGTCTTGCAAAGCATTGTTATTCATAAATCTTTTGTTTGTGCCTTTTCATGTTGCATCATACTCCCTCTGTTTCAAATTACTCCGCGCGCACGCTTACCTAGGTGGCCTAGTATTCTCTCATTTTTCATCAAAAAATTCTTAGAATTTTTGGTATACGTAGTACATATTTCATACTATCTATTTCAAAAATTCGAGGATTTTTTTGAATGAAAAATGAGGGAGTACTAGTTCACCTACATAAGCGCGCCGGCGGAGTAATTTGAAACAGAGGGAGTAGTTTCTTTGCTTATTGCTAGAACTTTGTCTTTCATGTTATGATAGAAGTACTATGATCCCAACTATCAATGTTTTACAAATACTTTGATCAAGTTTATGATGGTGCATGTCACCTCAAAAATTATTCTTTCTTTTTATCACTTACCTATTCGAGGACAAGGAGGAGTTAAGCTTGGGGATGTTGATACATTGCAAATGTATCTATAATTTTTGATGTTCCATGCTTGGTTTTATCTACTTTCTTATGTTTTGTCCACACTTTGGAGTACTTTTCATATGATTTCTTGGACTAACCTATTAACAAGATGCCACAGTGCCAGTTGCCTGTTTTCTGCTGTTTTTGGTTCCAGGAAGTCAGAAAATGAATATTCTCGGAATTGGACGGGACAAAAGCCAAAGTTCCTATTTTATCGGAAGACTCACGGAGCCAGAAGGAGAGTCGGAGAGGGTCCACAGGGTGGCCACACCACCCCATGGCGCGGGTCCACCTAGGCCGCGCTAGGGCATGGTGTGGGCCCCCTGGCCGGCCACCGACCTTGCCTCTTTCGCCTATAAGAGCCTCCCGATACCAAAACCCTAAATAATCACTCAGAAATCCACGAAAAGTTCCACAACGCCGCCGCCACCGAAGGGGAGATTCGGGGGACAGAAAGTCTCTGTTCCGACACCCTGCCGGGACAGGGAAGTGCCCCCGGAGCCATCTCCCCATCGATCTCCACCACCATCTCCATCACCATTACTGATTCCCATGATGAGGAGGGAGTAGTTCTCTCTCGAGGCTAAGGGTTCTACCAATAGCTACGTGTTCATCTCTCTTTCTATGCATGATCATATTGTGATCATGAGCTTGTAATCTATAGATCTACCTTGCTACTCAAGTGCTTTAATAGATCTCTGCTCTCCCCATGTGTGTGAAAGTGACAGCGTGCACACCATGGTGGCACTTAGGCTAGAGATTACAAATACTTGTTATGAGTTATATTTGGAGTTGGATGTCTTTATGAAATTGTGGTGTTTGTTGGACCTATCTAGTACTGAAGGTGATAGTGTGGGGTTTTCTAGATGGGAAAGATGAACTTTGAGGTGTGCTGTTATAGCCCAACCATCGATTAGAGTGTTCAACCGGAGAGTAGTTAAGAGTAGTATCATAAAGAAGAATATATTTATATGAGAGTGTTCACTAGTGAAAGTATGATCCCTAGGCCTTGTTCCTTAGCATTGAAACACCGTTTGCAACTAGATCTGTTACATGTTTGCTTGCTTCTATCTTTATTTCAGTTTGCCTTTAGTCTTTTCCACGCCATCAAGTTATTTTCTAGCACCGTTATCTTATATCCATACCACTTGTATTTCACTATCTCTTCGCCGAACTAGTGCACCTATAAACCTGACAAGTGTATTGAGTGTTTTGGGGACACAAGAGACTTTTTGTATCTTGATTGCAGGGTTGCTTGAGAGGGGATACCTTTGACCACTTCCTCCCTCAGTTCGATAAACCTTGGGTGATCCACTTAAGGGAAAACTTGCTGCTGTTCTACAAACCTCTGCACTTGGAGGCCCAACAACTGTCTACAAGAATAGAAGTGCGTAGACATCACCTATAAGATGCCTCCCGATGCAAAAACCCTAAATAATCAAGCCTCCAACCACAAAAAGTTCCATGATCACTTGCCAAGGGGAGATTCGGTGAGAGAAAGTCTGTTAGATCCCCGCCGGGGAAGTGCCCCTAGAGCCATCTCCATCGATCTCCACCACCATCTCCATCACCATTGCTGATTCCCATGATGAAGAGGGAGTAGTTCTCTCTCGAGGCTAAGGGTTCTACCGGTAGCTATGTGTTCATCTCTCTCTCTCTATGCATGATCATATTGTGATCATGAGCTTTGTAATCAAGTAGATCTACCTTGCTACTCAAGTGCTTTAATAGATCTCTGCTCTCCCCATGTGTGTGAACTTGACAGTGTGGACACCATGGTGGCACTTAGGCTAGAGATTATAAATACTTGTTATGAGTTATATTTGGAGTTGGATGTCTTTATGAAATTGTGGTGTTTGTTTGAACCATCTAGTGCTCAAGGTGATAGTGTGGGGTTATCTAGATGGTAAAGGCTTACTTTGAGGTGTGCTATTATAGCCCTACCATTGATTAGAGTGTCCAACCAGAGAGTAGTTAAGAGTAGTATCATAAAGAGAAGATATTTATATGAGAGTGTTCACTAGTGAAAGTATGATCCCTAGGCCTTGTTTCTAAGCATTGAAACACCATTTGCAACTATATCTGTTACATGTTTGCTTGCTTCCATCTTTATTTCAGTTTTCCTTTAGTCTTTTCCACGCTCCATCAAAGCTATTTTCTGGCACCGTTACCGCTTATAATCATCCATACCACTTGTATTTCACTATCTCTTTGCCAAACTAGTGCACCTATACACCTGACAAGTGTATTGAGTGTGTTGGGGACACAAGAGACTTCTTGTATCTTGATTGCGGGGTTGCTTGAGAGGGGATACCTTTGACCAGTTCCTCCCTGAGTTCGATAAACCTTGGGTAATCCACTTAAGGGAAAACTTGCTGCTGTTCTACAAACCTCTACACTTGGAGGCCCAACAACTGTCTACAAGAATAGAAGTGCGTAGACATCAAGCTATTTTCTGGCGCCGTTGCCGGGGAAGTAAGGTAAAAGGTACTCACATCCTCCGGTGTAAGTGCTCGAAGTTATTTCCTTTAGATTCTGCAATTTTGTCTTTTTGTTTCTTGTTTTCACTAGTTAGGCTTAATGGAAAACAAAAAAAATTAGAGAGCTTTATAGTATTTATCTTGAGTTAGGACATTAAGTGTTTGAAGAGAAAATTGAAAAACCTATGGAACTTTATTTGCATGCTAATATCAATGTTGTTAGTATGAATTATTTGGACACCATTATTGCTAATGCTATGGAAAAGTCTAAGCTTGGGGAAGCTGGTTTTGATGAGCATGATATTTTTAGTCCCCCAAGCACGGAGGAGAAAATTTACTTTGATGATACTATGCCTCCAGTATATGATGATTACAATGATGAATATGATATTTTTAGTCCACCTAATATTGAGGAGAAAATTAATTATGACTACAATATGCCTCCTATATTTGATGATTATGGTGATGAGAATAATAATGATAGCTATTTTGTTGAATTTGCTCCCACCACAATTAATAAGAATGACTATGCTTATGCGGAGAGTAATAATCATTTTATGCATGTGGCTCATGATAAGAATGTTTTATGTGATTGTTATATTGTTAATTTTATTCATGATGCTACTAAAAGTTATTATGAGAGAGGGAAACATGGTTTTATGTGTCTCAACAATATTAAGTTTCCCCTCTTTATGTTGAAAGTCTTGAAGTTGCACTTGTTTTGCTTTCCTATGTTTGTTGCTTTGTGCTTTCATGACTTGTTTCCTTACAATATTCCTATGCATAGGAAGTGGGTTAGACTTAAATGTGCTTTGAATTTGCTTCTTAATGATCTCTTTTACTCTCAATTCATATTTCTTATGTGAGCATCTTATCAAACTATCATGCCTAACTTAAAGGCGTTAAAGAAAAGTACTTATTGAGAGATAACCCAAAAGTTTTAGTTGAGTCTTGGAAGTTATTGCTTCAGTAATAAACTCTTCTTATCCTTTTTATTTGCTTTTTTTGCAAAGAGTAACCTCTAATGAAAGAAAAGTAATGATTGGGAAAGTTGCTGTCCAGAAACAGATTTCTCTGCTTCACCGTAAAAATTCGTGTCAAATCTCTATACGTCCTTTTGAGGCGTGGATTTTTGTCATTTTTCCCCAGGTTGTTATCTAACTTTCGTTAGTTCAACACTTTTCGATTTCAGCATCATAAGGTCTTCGAAAAAATTCATTTTTACCTGCTCGTCTGTTTTGACAGATTTCTGCCTTTATTTGCATTTGCTTCTTGTTGGTTCCTTTTTGGGTTTTCTTTTGGGGAATTGAGCTTTTTGAGGGAAGTGCTACAGTAGCTAGTGTTCTAATGGAAGTTTTATTGGTGTTGAAACTGAACCTAAAGACTAATTATCTTGAGTGCACTAATGTTGCTAATAAAGATTGTGTGAAGTTTTGTATGAAGGAAAAATTTCAGGTGTATGGAAGGAATGATGTAATGAGATGAAGAATGGACTAAAGCTCAAGCTTGGGGATGCCACGTGTGTCACCCCAAGAAATATCCAAGAAGTACAAGCGTCAAAGCTTGGGGATGCCCAAGGCATCGCCTTCTTCATCAATAAAAATCCCAGGTTTCTTCCAAACGCTTCATTTTTATTGTTTCATGCACGGTTGTGTTGTTCTTGGAGCATCTTCTTTTTCGTTTTCGTTTTGGTTTTTGGTTTGCTTTTGTTTGCTTAGTTTTCTAAATAAATTTGTTGGACCCCCTCTTTCATACATTGGTTTTCAAATAGTTTGGTTTGGTTTGGAAAAGAGTAGGAAAGCTCATGCTTAAGTGGTAAAAAGAGCTTGTTTTTGACTGTGGCCAACGCTTTGTCATGCCATGCTTGATATTGTTTTGGCTTTATGCTTAGTATTCTTTGCTGTAGCATGACTTGTTATAAATAATTGAGATTGCTTAATGTGCCTTGGATGAATCATGCGTTGTTTTAGCATATTAAAGCATAGTATAGTGGTATTCTCCTTTGATGCTTTATTTGGTTGACTTGGCGCATGCTTACACCATGTTATGAATATCTCAAGTCACCATAGCCTTATGATCCTTTAGTTTTCAACTTGTAGTATCACTTTATGCTTTGATCAATGATGTTTTGTCAGTCTGCATGATTATGGCTATTATTGCTCTCTTAGTTTGTCGCTCCCAGTCTTTTGCTAGCCTCCACAACCAAGTATGAGTTCCACTCATGCATCCAACTCCCTAAACCAAGTTATTCCAAAGAGTCCACCATACCTACCAACTAGCTTATGCTATTCCAAGTATATTCATGTTTTTGTTTACCTTCCAAATTAAACTTGTTATGAGAAAACTAGTGATTAAAGCTCTCACGAACTTGATCGCACACTTTACTTTTCTTGCCCTTAATAAACTTGAACCATTGTGTCATCTATGTTGTATATGCTTGCACTTATTTGTTGGGAATTAGCAAAACCATGATGTCATGGGGAACGCTTTCAACATTGCACTTGGTACTTTATACGTAGTTGATATCATGCTCTTTTGTCTATGGATGTCGTCGGTGTGAAATGAAAGGGGAGCTTGTAAGTCCATGGAGTTATGTATATATGTTAGATAAATGCCTAGGCCGCTGGTCTAATCCATGCTGACATGGTGGAAACCTGCAGCGTAACCATAATGAGCTGTCTATGAAGCATTCTTCTTATAAAAAAGAGTCCTATATTGAGAAAAAGAGAAAAAGAGATTATGAAAAGAGGAAAGAGAGAAAAAAGCACCATATTCCCATGGTAAATAAGAATAATGCTGAGATGCTCGTTGTCTGCTTGCCTTGTCATTTTGATATGGGGATTCTTCCGTATCATCGGGCAAGGGGTACCCTGTTGGCGGTTCTCTACACATGTACTTACAATGACAAGAACTTACCGGTGACTAAACTTGAGTAGCATGAGGAGCGGCCCTCGTATTCAAGGGACATGATATTTCTAACTTATACTTTGTCAAGCATATACTCCATAGTTTGTTCACATTAACCTTAATCACTTCAAGATGCTTATGATAGGGGCAATGAGAGCTGAAAGCTATAAGTACCATAATTTTTGGAAGCTCTTTATGAGACTTGAATCCCTACTTCCTTCTATGAAGGCCTTTCTTCCACCATTATATTGAGTCTCCACCTTCTATCTTTATGCACCTACTTTGAGAGCATAGTGGCCATTCTTAGTTCTATGTGCATTGTCCCAAGACTAGTTGATTGATGCATAACTTGATATTGCTTGTTTTAAACTATTTGTATCTAGTCACCCTTATGAACTATGAAGGTGTCCTATGCATTTATATTTGCTACTCTATGAGGGACAAGCTGAATGCTATTATGCTATGTTTTCTTTATGTGAAAGAAACAAACGTCTTGCAAAGCATTGTTATTCATGAATCTTTTGTTTGTGACTTTTCATGTTGCATCATAGTTTCTTTGTCTTATTGCTAGAACTTTATCTTTCATGTTATGATTGAAGTACTATGATCCCAGCTTTGAATGTTTTACAAATACTTTGATCAAGTCTTTGATGGTGCATGTCACCTAAAAAATTATTCTTTCTTTTTATCACTTACCTACTCGAGGACGAGCAGGAGTTAAGCTTGGGGATGTTGATACATTGCAAATGTATTTATAATTTTTGATGTTCCATGCTTGGTTTTATCTACTTTCTTGTGTTTTGTCCACATTTTGGAGTACTTTTCATATGATTTCTTGGACTAACCTATTTACAAGAGCCATAGTGCCAGCTGCCTGTTTTCTGCTATTTTTGGTTCCAGGAAAGTCAGAAAATCAATATTCTCAGAATTGGACCGGACAAAAGCCAAAGTCGATATTTTACCGGAAGACTCACGGAGCCAGAAGACGAGACGGAGACGGGCCATAGGGCGGCCACACCATGTGGTGGCGCGGGTCAGCCCAGGCCGTGCCACTAGGTGGTGTGGGCCCCCTGGACGCCCACCGACCTTGCCTCTTTGCCTATAAGATGCCTCCCGATGCAAAAACCCTAAATAATCAACCCTCCAGCCACAAAAAGTTCCGAAGTGCCGCCGCCGCTGAAGGAGAGATTCGGAGGATAGAAAGTCTCTGTTCCAGCACCCTGCCGGGACGGGGAAGTGCCCCCGGAGCCATCTCCATGTATCTCCACCACCATATCCATCACCATTGCTGATTCCCATGATGAAGAGGGAGTAGTTCTCTCTCGAGGCTAAGGGTTCTACCGGTAGCTATGTGTTCATCTCTCTTTGCATGATCATATTGTGATCATGAGCTTTGTAATGAAGTAGATCTACCTTGCTACTCAAGTGCTTTAATAGATCTCTGCTCTCCCCATGTGTGTGAAGTTGACAGTGTGCACACCATGGTGGCACTTAGGCTAGAGATTACAAATACTTGTTATGAGTTATATTTGGAGTTGGATGTCTTTATGAAATTGTGGTGTTTGTTTGAACCATCTAGTGCTCAAGGTGACAGTGTGGGGTTATCTAGTTGGTAAACGTTTACTTTGAGGTGTGCTGTTATAGCCCTACCATTGGTTAGAGTGTCCAACTGGAGAGTAGTTAAGAGTAGTATCATAAAGAGAAGATATTTATATGAGAGTGTTCACTAGTGAAAGTATGATCCCTAGGCCTTGTTTCTTAGCATGGAAACACCGTTTGCAACTAGATTTGTTACATGTTTGCTTGCTTCTATCTTTATTTCAGTTTGCCTTTAGTCTTTTCCACACGCCATCAAAGCTATTTTCTGGCACTGTTACCACTTATAATTATCCATACCACTTGTATTTCACTATCTCTTCGCCGAACTAGTGCACCTATACACCTGACAAGTGTATTGGGTGTGTTGGGGAAACAAGAGACTTCTTGTATCTGGGTTGAAGGGTTGCTTGAGAGGGGATACCTTTGACCACTTCCTCCCTGAGTTTGATAAACCCTGGGTAATCCACTTAAGGGAAAACTTGCTGCTGTTCTACAAACCTCTGCACTTGGAGGCCCAACAACTGTCTACAAGAATAGAAGTGCGTAGACATCAGAACACACCTTTCCAATAAGAACTAGTTTCAAAGAAACCAACCATTGATAGAAAGGATGACAAAGCAAGGCAAAAATAGACCAACAACTATAGTAGGAACTAATTTTTTTGTGTTTTTGATAAAGAAACAAGCAAAATAATCAAAAGTAAACTAAGCAAAACAAAAATAACAAATTAAAGAGATTGGTTATGAGGGACTCCCCTTGTGAAGATGTCCTTGACTCCCCGGCAACGGCGCGAGAAAATCGCATGATGATGAAGAAGGCCTCCAGGGTGAATTCCCCTCTCCGACAGGGTGCCGGGAAGAGCTTCAGGTCCCTCCCGATCTAGGGATGGAGATGACGGCGGCTACAGACTCTTTCGTGGAATTTTGATCGGGTACTTAGGGTTTCTGTATCGGAAGCAATATATAGGCGCAAGGAGAGGCCGAGGGGGTGCCTGGGGCGACCAGACCACCCCCTGGCGCAGGCCAAACCTGGCCGCGCGGCCAGGTGGTGTGGCTGGGCCCCAGCCCCTCTCCGTCTCGTATTCTGGCTCCTGGTGTCCCTCAGTGAAAAACTGACTATGGCTTTTCTCCCGTCCAATTCCAAGAATATTCATTTTCTGAATTTCCTGGAACCAAAAGCAGCAGAAAATAGGCAGCTCGCACTGTGGCTCTTGTTAATAGGTTAGTCCAAGAAATCATATGAAAAGTACTCCAAAGTGTGGACAAAACATAAGAAAGTAGATAAACCAAAAATGGAACATCAAAAATTATGAATACGTTAGCAACGTATCACCCGCGCGGGGCCCATGGGGGTGGCCGGCGGTGCCACCCCTCCCTCCTCTCCACTCCTTTTGTACCTCCCCTCCCCCTATATATAGTGGGGGTATTTGGCCAGATAAATACACATAATTGAATATTCAATAAAGGTTTCCTTACTTTTGGGGAGACCTCCAATTGATATTCTCTCTCTCTCTCTCTCTCTCTCTCTCTCTCTCTCTCTCTCTCTCTCTCTCTTGTGACCGTGGTCCCTAGTTCGGATCAAGCAACGAGAGACATCTTCACTGGAGCACCATCACACTTGGGATTCGGATCCAGGAGCTCTACTGCAATCGCCATCGGATCGGGAAGCGGAGTCATCGTCAGGCACCGGACGTGTGTAACTCCCCGCGAGGTGTCACACTTGAGGCACTCAAGTCATTGGAGCCGCAGGAGCACAAGGACTTCATCACGACCTTGAGGTCGGCTTCGGCTCTTCTACATCAACCACGCTCTCTTGAGCGTTGACAACGCTTTTCGGTCTTCAAGGGTAAGTTCACGAAAAGCCCCACCCATTACTGTATTACTAATATATAGGTCCTGGCAACATCAACGGTTTAGGGGCGTAGGGTAAAAAATTATTGTTTTCATGCACCGAACCCCTACAGTGGAATGGTTAGCTGGTAGCATGCAATGCTCTGGATGGACATAATTGGATGTTCCATGTTTCCATTGGTTTGTTTCAATCAGATACTGAGGCTTCATGGATATGGTTTATGATGTAGTTGAAAAGATTCTTAGGGTCAGTCTCACCTTTGGCAATCCATACAGATGCATGCAAAGGGCTAGAAAATGCAGTAAAGTTTGTGTTTGCCCATGCTGAGCAAAGAGAGTTCTTTGGCCATATGTGGATGAATTTAATCAACAAGTTTGGAGGAGAATAATTTGGGCGCATGTGGCCTGCAGCAAGATCTTACAGTACCCAAACACATTCATATCATCTTGGTAAGATAATGGCAGCATGTAGTGAGAATGATAGGTATAGGTTTGCTACATGGCTACAAACCTATCACTATCTCTTATGGTATAGGTTAGGATTTAATACTGCCATGAAATGTGATCATATCAACAACGACTTGGCAGAAAGTTTTAACAGCAAGGTGAAGGATTTAGAGGACTTGCCTGTACATGACATGGTTGACCAAATCAGGATCATGATCATGTGCTTGTGGGAATTGAGAAGAAGAATTGGTGATGCCCTGCAATGGGACAAGCTTCCTGCTATGGTACAACAGGTGGTCAATAGGAGTAGAGATCTTTCACATTTGAAAGTTGAGAAATCTTCTTTGTGGGGTGCTGAAGTTAGAGACACCAAAATTGGAAGGAGACATGTTGTTGACACTGAAGTGCATGAATGCACTTGCCTAGAGTGGCAACACACTGGCAAGCCATGTGAGCATGCTATACTTCTTGCCCTCCAAACCAAAGTGAAATATGCACACATATTTGCATGAATATTATTCAGTACCAAAATTCAAAGCTGCATATGCAACTCCAATTCCAGCACTTATAGACCAGTCTCAGTGGCCTGAAGTAGAATTTGAATTTTCTATATGTCCTCCACTGACCAAAAGAACAGTTGGCCGGCCTAGACAAAGTAGATACAAGGCATGGTTTGAGAAAGGTGGGAGTAGTAAGAAGGGAAAAAAGGATGATAAGCCAAAAATACCTAAAAAAGGAAACAAAAACAGATGCAAGCTTTGCCAGGAACTTGGGAATTGAGTTGGATCTTCCAAATGCCGCCACACTCCTTAAAAGCCAAAGAAGTATGCAATATTTTTTGTTGTTACTGTTACTATTGTTTCTTTACTTTGTTTTCTTGCAAAATGACATGTTATGTTTTCTAGGAGAAAACTTTAGCCCCTTGTTGTTGAAAACTATTGGCCAACCAAAAAGGCAAGACAAGGTGGATTTAGAAAAAAGAGAAATGTGCAGATCATGTTTAGTGCTGATCAAAATGAGCCGGTTCTAAATGACGCAATGGAATCTGAAGCTGTTGTGGATGTTGCAATGGAAGTAGATCATGTTCTTGATAATATTGTGCTGCAAAATGAAATTTGGATGGTGTGCAAACTGAAGCTATTACATCAACAAAAGAGGTAGTTGAGTTGCCACCTGAACCAGTTCTGGATGATGTGGAAACTGAAGAGGCAACAAAAGAGGCTATTGAGTTGACACATTAACCAGTTCTGGAGGTTGTCCCGAACAACGTCGATGATTTGGCCATTAAATTGCCACCAAAACTAGTTCAGGAGGTTGTGCTGCGAAAGTTGTGGGGTCCAACTGTTGCTGGTAAGAAACCAAGAGCATTAACCAATTATGTCATGTGGAACCAAGCAGCAAAACAAAAAAGAAGAGATTGAGCGGCAAGAAGCAAAAGAAATAGAGTTGGACCATTGAAACATTATGTTTGTTGTAATGGTTTGTGTAATTTGATGTGAAAACCTATGTTGTTATGGTTTGTATACTTTTATGTGAAAACTTATGTGCTATGGATTTGAACTTGAACTAGAAATCAAATTTGAATTTGAATTGACATTCAAATTTGAACCAACATTTAGTACTTTTGGACTTTATTGGTTTGTCCTATGATGTTCCCATGCTTTATGTACTATTGTGCACGTCAGTTCATCAATCCTAGCCATTTTGTGAAGTACAACTCTTCGTCACCGAAAATGTGATAGAAATGGCCTCTAAAGCTAGGGAAAACGACCCCATTTCTAAGTAACATATTTGTCGACCTTGTCCAAATCATCTAAATAAATGTCCTTAGCATTTATTTTACCTATATAGTATCCATACGAAGTCTCACTATTTTTCGAATTAATCTTTATATTATTAAATTATTTTGAAAGAATATGCTATAATACAAAATGATTAAAAAACAACTTTAAAACATGACATTGCAAAACTAACTTGAGATCGTGCTTAGTCACTCAAAAATGAAGCTAAGGTGAGGTTTTTGATATTTTGCATTTTCAAAACCTCGAACACTCTACTCTCTCTTTTGAACTCTCTGCAACCTCAGTCAAGGTTGTTTGATTTATGAAGGATTTTTCGTGCAAATTTCTTTTTACCATGTTTATGATTTTTCCTCATAACTAGGTAACATAATATGACTATGTGCGAAGGTGTTGTATTTTTTTGATTTTTTTGAATTAGTTATACTCGGTCAAAGTTGTCAAAATCCCGTTGACTGAGCCCAAAACCCCATTCGTTGACCAGGCTAACCCTAACGACCAACCTGAAGCGTCGATCTAACCCTAGCGCGCTACCCGGACCATTCGATCTGTCCTTCTAGAAGGATTCCGTGTGAGGCTTAGCAAACTAACCTCAACCGTTCAACTGACGCTGCCGCGCTAAACTGCCACCGTGCGATACGACCTTCTAGAAGGAATCATGAACGATCCGCGAGAGCCCCGGTTCTTCGACTTGATTGGCTGGCGTTTTTTTCAACGAGTTGCGTCTGGTTCGACGGGAGATGATCACATGTCCATTGGTCCGTCCAGTGCGTCCACGCCTCGTGTAACTAGCCCGTCTACGCCTATGCTCGTGGCAGCCACGTCCCTGGCCCGCCGCCCGTTGCAGCCCCCTTTTTCAGCGCCTTTTCCATGCATACGCCATGCAGCGTCGTAGCCTGGCTATTGCACACCGTCGCAGCGTCGCAGCGTGACAGCGATTAAGGTATTAGCACCCTGACATCACATGCACGTGTAGTATCCTAGCTATTTGCACACCATGCAACGCTCTGAATGCTCTGCCGGCATCTCATTTAATTTTAAGTTAAAATCGTCATTTACACATGTACACACGTACACACACGCAAAGGACACCGTGTGTTGTGCAGCCTTACCGTCACGCGCCGATGAATGCTCTGCTCGCCGCTTGGATACCACCACCGCTTTGAATATGCTGCGACGCTGCTTTGACTGCTCGACGGGGAGAAAACGGGGTAAACGCCACCACATCTTCTTCACACTAGGGTTGGACCTATATAATGGCACCATTTCGTCACACTCTCCGCACACCTCTCACACTCTTCTCTTCAGCCGCCACCGCATCTTCTCGACCAAAAGCTAGCCCCGCCGCCACCACCATGCAGTTCAATGGCCCCACCTTCCGTCGCCCAGCCACCACGCCCGAGCGGCAGTTCGGTGGTGTCATCATGGAGAATGAGCTGCGTGTGTGGGCGATCTAAAGGTGGAGGGGGCCAATGTCCCTAGCGCATTTCTTCCTCTCGGCCAGCTACCGCCACCTCCCTAGGGGCTCGCCCCGCATGTTCACACTCGAGCGGTACTACGACGGCAACAACAGCATGGAGATCGGCATGTACGTCCGCTCCACCAACCCCTTCGACGCGTTCGCACTCCTCGGGCAATTTTTTTGGTGTGGATGCGAGTTTATCGCATTCAAAACATACAACATCTTCATGAACTTCCATGCCGTCTTCCCCTCCCCGGGCAACATGCACACCCTCCCCTACCTCATGCTGGAGGACGACGACGTGTGAGCCCCTACCCCGCAAGGAGGAGCAAAGGAGGAGCCAAGGAGGGAAGATGGGGCGCCCGGGAAGATGCCTCGTTGTTTTACTGTTTTTCTAGTGTTTCTATTATCTAAGTTATGTGCGTTTGTATCATGTCGCCCATCAGCGGGATGTATTTATGTAAGGCTACTATCGTGTTATATTTATGTATGTGGTTATAGTCCGTGAAAAAACCTATTTGCTGTAATAAACTACACAAATGCATAAAGAAAAAGAGAAAGACACATTGGTACCCAAAGAGAAAAATAAACTACTTACCCTTGCTACTTCAAAGCACGTTTATAAGCACTAAAAATAAGTTCTCAAATGAGACAACTCAATTTCTTTAACATAAGAATAACCATTTAAAAAAAGAGTATTTGATGCTACAATTGTGAATAACTAAGCTCAAAGTTATACGACAATGTATTTTTGTCTATACTATCACTCAAAGTTTAGGACAATGTCCATTGACTTAGAATACGCTTCTCAATCATGGGTGTATTGTTGTACACAAAATAAAAATTAGTTGTCATATTTTTCAACAAACATCAAAAAATATAAACTTTAGCCAAATTTGAGAGGGATTTGTTTCCTTTTTTTACCTCAAACAACCAAAGCTTTATTGATCACTAGATAAAAATTTTACAAAAAATTCCAAATCAATTGGGGGAATAGAAAACCACACATGTCTACGGTCCAACTTACAACCCGATCCTTTGTCGCAAGCTTCACTATCTCAGGTGGGCTTCCTTTCTCTATGGGTCAAGGGCAATAATTTGTTTTTTTTAGAATGCAACGCTACCTTAATTGACGAAACAGAAGAAAGAGAAATTTTGGCCGAATTGCTGCCACATTTGATTCATTACGAAAGGCCAGCGGCCAAGTCATGCATCTTATTAAGGGGTGAGTATACATTCAAACATAGACATAACCAGTTGATCTAAAATAGGAACCATAGACGACTGATCACCTAAAGGTAAACAATTCCTAGAAAAATTATACATAAATAAAATGCTGCATTGATCACATTTGCATGCTTCTTCAAACCAACCATATGTCTTAGGTGCTTGTTCAGTTTCTTCAGTTCCCCAATTAGTTTCCCATCATCCGTGGCAAATTTCTCCACCGTTGGCGCTTGATTGATCTGCTGGGCTGCGTCTTCATCAAATCAATGATTCCCTCCCCTTGAAGCCTCTCAACGTATTGATCAATCCACTGAAAATGGTTACATTTCTTCAGATTCTGAAAAAGAACACATGAACCCTAATTCCCAAATCGTTGAATAAATCGAATAATCTGCACAAATTACAGAAAAATAGCCGATGGATAATTCAGATCTAGATCTAACATTTCCCGGCTCGGCCTTGCTCTCGCACTTCACAAATTCTCGCCTGAAGTTCCCATTGTCCTCCTTGATTGTGACCAATCGCTTTAATGGCGTTGTGCGTGCGCAGTCAGAACATCTTGTCATGGGCACTACTCCATACTTAGGCCATGAGGGGTGGGAGGCTGAACTAGAGGTCGACATAAATCCGTCAAGCGGCCCACCATAGTCGCGCGTCGTCGCTGGAGAAGAAGACCCGACGAAATGGCGGCAGCGGCAGGCAGTCATGCATGGGCGAGCGGGGGTGAGATCTGAAGCTGAGCTGGGCAAGTTGTGGGTCCCACAGTGAGGTGGATTCAGTGTGTGGGTCAGCGCTGAGTGGATAAGTTGTGGGTTCCACTCAGTTCACATAATCCAAAGTTTTAACATCCTCTACTGCTCTTAAATCCCGTGTCGCACATGAGCTATTTCCGCTGCGAGATGTGTCGTTCTTCAGCTATTTTCACGAACAATGTTGCATTTCAGACAATTCTATGGAAAAACGTCGCATAGGAGCGATTGACCCTAGCACCGGACACCGGGAGCGACCGTGGCTCTTCATCGACTTCAAAATATGCCATCTAAGTATATAGAGTTGTACGACTGCCCATCTACTTTATCATCGAGCATGTCTACAAAAAGCTGCATTGACATGCATCCCATCCACAAGACAGCTAGTGTGGGACATGACGCCCTCAACTTCTCCGGCAACATGGCATCGACGCCATCGTCGCTGCAAGGGACGCCTTCAAGCGATGCTCTATGTCAGGCCTGCTGCGACATCGCCGACACATTATCGCCAGTGCCTACATTATCGTGGTCTTCGCTTACATCTTCCTCAACACACCGCCTCCACCTATATAACAGTCCACATGATGGACATACAAAGACGCCCTCTGACAGTATAACTGCAAGGCACGATGATGGCATGGCCGCGTCCACGACCCTGACAACGGCATCCGACGGATAAGACTGCATCGACAAACCGGCGTCACAATTGTAATGCCCCTACGACCGCATACGGTTCTGGAAAAACCGTTGTGTGCTCGGTGACTTCCTCTAGTCCTGGCAAAACTAGTAGTCTCACTTACGACCGCGCCCAAGAGACGCTCCCGAAGGTACTTCTACAGAGTGCAAAACGTCCACAACTGCATCATCGTCCAAAACAAAATAACAACCGCACATTTTTTGCGTCTCTGGCACTGGTGGCCACGTAGCATACGACGACTACGGCATCGACCACATCCACCTCGACTATCGGTACATCACGATTGGCTACCACGACATCGATACCAACAACATCTACAGCTACATAATGACAACAACTCCAGTCAACAGCGTCCGCATCATCATTTGCATCCACGATACTCCCGCTGTGATTGCGAGAGGGAAGAGAGGAACAAGAAGGAAACACAGTCACCACTCCTACATGCTCCCCACGCTCATGTCCATGAGAGACGTAGCTGATAATAACAAGGACAAGAAGACGATGGACTTCAAATTCAGCTGCAGTCGTCCGCTTCTCTCCCGCTACGACTGAGGGGGAATGTTAGAACAATATATAAAATTAGAGATAGATTATCATACTCCTTGTACTCCAAGTCTCTTCCCCTCCCGTACTTCTATATATACCTCATGAGGGTCAACGAAATAAATACATGATCGCAAAAAAAAAAACGAAATAAATACAGCAAAATATTAGGGATCCATAATTTCCACAGATGCTTCTAGCCCAGACTCATGATCATGAGATGTTAATTAAAGAGAAAGGCATCGAGGCGGAGAGCGTCTATGGTGATTCAACAAAGCCACAAATTTGGAATAATCTCTTTTGACCATGAGAGAAACAACTAGACTCTTTTGGACTTTGGAGGAGTCGTTTGACACTAGCCAGCCCCTGATTTTCACACGGCCTATTAGATACTCTAGCTAGCTCTCGGTTTTTGTTCAAATTAGAAACAAGTGCGCACAAAGTTAGTTTCTCCATACAAACTCGTCCTATCTACTTCCTCCGGTTCAGTTTATTAGACACGCACGTAATTTAAGAAAATATTTGACTATCAATTTTGACCAACAAAAATATGCAATATATATATCAAAAAATATACCATTGGAAACTACTTTTGAAAATGAATCCAATGATATAATTTTTATGATATATTATATAAAATTTATTGACCAAAATTAATATTCAAAATTGTTCTTAAACTACGTGCGTGCCTAATAAACCGGACCGGAGGGAGTAAAATAAATGGAGCTCTATCGGTGCCAAAATTGTGTCTCCGACATCATCGGTAAGATGGGCCTCTTAAGACATGGTTCGAAGGGTGTACAATTCGTTGATGTGAATGAGCGAGATGCCTCCAATCGAAATTTAAGTTCCTAATCCAAAACTCTTTGAGATAGTAAGAATGGCTGGCACCATGTCTTTGGGCTTTACCCTATAACCAAGGCGAGTGCACATATTTTGCGATCTTTCCATTGCCAATTGCTTTGTCAATGGAGGTGTAGAATAGCTCTATATATGTAATGTCAAAAGGGTGGCCCAATCCCACACAAGCGCATTGGCTTCATCCATTCATATCCAGGCCACCTTAATCTCAACTATACCTGGGCATTTTCCGAGCCGGCCCGGGCTCGGGCCGGGCGTGCCCGTGCAAATCCCAGGCCCGAGCCTGGCCCATGCAGCACATGATTCTTCAGGCCGCCGGGCCGGGCCCTTCCCTATTTTGCGTTTTCCTCTGGCCTGAGCCCGGTCCGCGCAGTCTTCGGGCCGCAAATCTGGTGCCCAGGCCCGTCGGGATTTTTCCGGGCCGGGCTGCCCATGCCCAGATATAATCTCAACTGTCCTAGCAAAACATTTGAGGTCCAGCGCTCTAAGTCATTCCATGTTCTTAGACGAGCACGGAATGTCCCATTTTACTTCACATTTCCCTGAGGAGACCTTGTTCGAAGCCTTGCATAGAAAAACACGCTCGATCTTGAAGGTGATCTTCGTGGCGCTTTTAAGAAGAGCCAAAGCGGTGATCGAATAAATCACTTGTGAGGTGGTCACATATTTGATAAGAGTCGTCCATCCGGTGGTACTAACATATTTGCGGAAATCCGCACCTCTAATACGGTTTGTAACGTACGATAGTGAGAGACCAAAGTATATAATCGGTAAGTGGGAGTACATGGCATTGAAATATGGAGGGTGGCCCGAAGATCGACCTCGGAGCAACGGATAGGCACCAGCATAACCTTTTGAACATCTGTAACTAGACCGATGGCTTCCCCAAAACTTTTGGAGAATGTGGGAAAGCTGTTCCTATCTTCTTTAATTTGACAGATAAAACATCATGCACCGTCTCTCTGGCTGAATTTCCTCTTGACAATAATCCACATGTGCCATATTGCGGGGAATATGCCATTTTTGACTTTGGCGTTACATTTTTTTTTGCGAGTGACTTTTGCGTTGCCTTAACCCCGAAGGATAGTTCCGCTCACATGTGCATGGTCAAGTCGTCGATGCAGGAACAATCTTGCCATGTACTCTCTTCGTTTTAAAATATAAGATGTTTTAACTTTATAAAAAAAGTGTATCTAGACCTCTTTTAATGTGTAGATTCACTCTAAATCTAGATAAACCTACACACTAAAAAATTTAGATACACTCCATTCATAAAACTAAAACATCTTATATTTTGAAACGGAGAGAGTACACAAGGAACATAGGCCGACCAGAAAGTTTACCGAAACAACGTAACCTGCACCTGGCAGTGAAACAGACCATGGTCGATTGACCGGCCAACTTTCTCAGACTCTCTGTAGCCTCGTGTGTGTGTCGCTATCGGCTTGGTCGCTTTCGACATCCTTACACCACGTTCAAGCCTGACATCACGTACATACCCGTATATGAAATCGAGCGAAAAACATAGTACTCACTTTGGTTCATATTATTGTTCTCAATTTTGTCTAGATTCAGATCTATCTAGTCTAAATAATTAATTAAATACATCCGAATCTAAATAAAGTTAAGAACAGTAATATAGACCGGAGGAAGTATGATTATGATTCCCGCTCCCTATATTATTAGCTGCTCGGCCAGTATGAATAACTTTTTTTTAAACGAGGCAAAAGCTTTGCCTTTATTGATATAGCAGAAAAGAGCTGGCCAGCTTATAAGGAAAATTGACCAAAAAAACGGTTACAACACAACACCACACACCAGCGCCGAGCCTGCGCTCCACACGGATCGATGACCAACCAGGTCGACACCACACCTCAACGCATCAGACGGAGGCGAAAGACCAGAGCCGCCGCTCCAACTACCACGCCGGCCCCAGGGCCGCGCCCCGCCTAGCCGAAGACAAACCCGCCTCCGCCAAACCACCAAGAAAAACACTCCTCAGGCCCCTTAGTCCGGTGGATGTCCAAAGCGAGGCTCCAAGAGGCAAAGCGACACAAGAGCGTCGCCCACACCCGATCCCGCGAGGGATCTAGGGTTTCCCCCGGAGAGCCCGGGCGGAGGAGCAAGAAACACCCGCTTCGACGACAACTTCAAGAAGGATGCGGCGCCCGCGGGCGTCACCGTCATCGGTCCCGGCTAGCCGCCAAGACAAGGCTTTCGCCCAGCGAAGAGTCTCAAACCTCACGTCCGCCCAACAAGGACCGGCACTAACCACCACACCTCCCCTTCTCCTCCAAGCTCCCGATGATCACTAAGAACCTTCCGCCGCCACGCCTAGGCTCCCCATCGCCGCGACAAAAGCTAACGTCCGGATCATCACCACTGCCCGCGAGATAGTTGTCGAAAACAACCAGAGCGAACCCGGGCAGCCGCCACCGTGAAAGGGACGGAGACCACCGCCACCAGAACACCCGTGTCGCCATGACGAAACCTTCGACCACACACCGTCCGCCAAGCATCGCCGCACACAGACGCGCCAACGCCGCATCAACCTGCCTCCCGCGCAGGCAGAGGGACAGCAACACGAAACCTCAGGCCCGAAGCGGCCCAGATCTGGCCCACGAGCACGGCCGTCGGGAGCCTCCCGCCACCCGTCGCAGTCCATCTTCAGCGCGACCGCCGCAACCAGCACGCGAGCCGCCATCGCCCGCCGTCGCAGCGCCACGCCGACCGCCGGCCGAGACCACCAGCACCATGCGCCGCCACGGACGAAACCGCCCCCGCGAGGCCCTCCAGCGCGCAGACGCAAGACATCCCGCCGCCGTCGCACCCTCCCGGGCTTAGCCCGTCGGGGCCTACCGGCGGTGGCAGGGGGAGGGGGAGGAAAGGGAGGCCGGAGGCGGACGAAGGGGAGCCGCCCCGGCCGCCTGCGGGGAGGCGACGCGAGACGGGAGGGGAGACGTCGGGGCTAAATTGCCAGTATGAATAACATCTTGACCCGCGTGAAGTGCATGCTTCCGGCAGGGACGCTAAACTCAAGGGATGATTCAACAGTCTCGAACAGTTGGAAACAACGGTAAAAATTGTGCACGAGAGTTTACAAGCAGGTAGGTCAAAGTGGCGTGACCCGTTTCAGCACCGAAATAATGGTCTGATAAAGCCGAACTAATTGACGTTTTTCTTTACTTTGTACCATGCGAAAAAAATGGCATGACCAACTGAGCATAGGATAGTATATATACTCTCTGACCGAAAATAAGTGAATTGGTTTTATCTAGATTGTATGCATATTTATACACCAAAACATGAATCTAGACAAATCTAAATCACTTATTTCTAGACAGATTTAGATTAAAGTTTCTTGAAGTGGCTCCCCCGCAAAAAAAAAGTTTCTTGAAGTGGCTAAAAGTTTGGCAAAGAACCATTTAGAACAAAAACATCTCTCAAAAAACGTGAAAAATGCCGCTGAAAAGAACCACGTGAAAAATGAAAAGGGTACCTTGACCAAATCAACCTGGAACAGACTGGGCCGGTGTGTACGTGCGTGACGTTATAGCTAGACCGCAAACGCCATCAAGTCAAGTAGTCAACCTACGTATGAACAAGACTTTTTCTGGGCTTCTTTCCATGCAAACCACGCCACCGCACTGAGGCGAGACGATGATCCGCTCTATAAATACAGCAGCCCCTCGAGTGCCTCTAGCCCTCCACCATCATTAACTCAATCAGTGAGTCCAAATCAAAAGCAAGAGCTCAACACTAGATCGTCAGACATGTCGGGTATGGGAGAGATCTGCGTCCAGAGGGTGGAGAAGATCGGTGCGGAGAGCAAAACGACTACGGCGGCGACCGTGCACAGGACCGCCGGCGCCCGAGCGCAGCCGGGTGGAATCGATGCGGCCGCAGCTAAGTATATCATGAGGGTGCATCACCGGCTGGCGGCGGAGGAGGCGGCGAGGGATGCTACTGCTGCAGCAGCAAGGAGCTAGTTAGCTAGGCCCGGTCTATGCATGCATATACGCCAGTGTAAAATATTAATTATTTTTTTTGCGTTTTATCCAACATAATATATTTATACTCCCTCCGTCCCAAAATAAGTGACGTAGGTTTGTCTAAGTTCGGATGTATCTAAACGTATTTTAGTATATAAATACATGTGAATCTAGATAAACCCACGTCACTTATTTTGGGACGGAGGGAGTATATGATATTGATATATGCAGTATATGACATTGTTTTATCTCTATAATACATATATCATATATCATATAGCAGTATCACAGTATCGATCATACTCCCTCCATCTCATAGATGTCGCAGTTTTATCTAAATTTGGATATACCTACACACTCTTTAGTATATAGATATTGAGACGTTGAGTTCAACTTATGTATTTATAGAATCTCAATGCATATTTATGCATAAGATTAATTCGCATCAAATATTCTTGTTTTATATGCCATATAGTAATATGATATCACTATCTCAAAATAGGCTTTCACGTTGCTTTATAGATAAAGTCACACAATAGCCGAATTGATGTAAGGTGATGAGGAAACTCTTTTACAAAATCGATCAAAGTTAAAACAAGGAAAAAACCGAAATTGCCACCGAAGACAGCTAGGCAATGCGGAGAAATACTAGAGCTCCACAACGCTCTAGGAGGGTAACTAGGTAGCACGGCGCCGCCGTCTAAAACGAGATGGTCAAGGTTATCAACCGTAAGCTCAAATGTGGAGAGCGAAACCAGACCGATGGCCCCAACGAGGTGATGACACCTACAGGAATCGTCGCCACTGGCGCTGTAGCACTGGGTGTTCTCCTGAAAGAACTTTCGAATACGTATCTCAGTTCGGCCGCGGGCTCCGAGCCTGGCTTTCAGCATGCTACCTTGGGTTGTCTTCACCAAAGCGCCGCCAACACTAGGAAGTCACAACGCCTGCTCCATGCCAGCCACATGGACAAAGAGAGTCCATCACCACCGCCACGACACTCGCCGTAGAGTCGCCTGTGTTGTCCACCTTCCGAGGCTGCCACCTTGCATACAAGATCTCCCACCCGTGACTCGCAGAAGCCATGATGACAATCCACCAGGGAGGATGAGGAAGGTCCGAGTCAGCCAACCAATGTTCGAACAACGGGGGATTAACGGACATGAAGAATCCATCGGCCAAGCCAACAGACCTAGAGTAGGACTACTAGGTAGGCGCCAAATCTAGGCCCCTAGCCACACCATGGCCGGGGGGATGTGTTCCCATGAACTGAGAACCCCTAAAACCCATGAAAGATCTCGTCGACCACTGTCCATGTGTGATGTCCTTGCACCACATCGTGACACCCCGGTCTAGATCTCCACAACTCCATTGAGCTACCACCGACCTCTAGGGTGTTGCACACAACCATCTGCTTACTGGCAAATGTGAAATCCGACTGGGGCCCTCCTGACCCAAATCAGGCATGTAGGGGCCTAGATCTGGGTCTGCAAGCCCCGGATGTAGAGACCATCTACACAAGCCCCCGCTCGTCGCTGCCATGGGCCACTCTTAGCCGCACCACCTCTATTTATGATCTGCCATGGCCACCGAGGGGGAGGGGGCAGCCTGCATCCCATCTAACCTCTCCCAGCCGCCATGGCATGGCCTAACCCAAGCAGCATACCTCTACCGACCTCTGCTCTGAGATGCCGCCTGGAGTCAGCGCCTCTGCCACAAGGCCTTCCCGCCATCGCAGGCCACTACGCCGCCACACCCCCTTGCCTAGCACGGCACCCGCACCGAGGTCTTTAGCCCGCACCGAGAGTCCCATACGAGGGGCGTGAATAGGCTTTTGTCGCTGCCAGCGCCTGGCCTTTGGCCGGCTGCGCCCTCCAGCAACGGCTAGGGGAGAGCGGAGAAGGGGGGGAGGGTTCGACAACGGTGGCTAGGGATCCCTCCCGTCGCTCCTAAAAGTAACGAGGGAGGGAGAGGATATTTATTTTCATTAATTGCAGTTGCATCTGATAGTTTGATGACATAAATTGCATGACATTAGTTATGATACTCACATTATTATGTAACCTAAACACTAATGATGACTTAGCAATCCCCATGAATTAGAGGAATCCTATGTACTCATTGTGATGTGCTTGCAAACTTAGTGTGCGGTAATTATTAGATAGAGATGTGCGTGTCCGTGAAATGCCATCCGTTCACTAATGTATGACATTCTAGCCTTTTTTTACAACACACATATATATGGACGTGTTTTAGTATGGTTCACTCATTTTGAAGTCTATTTAATCAACTTTAGAATATCTAAAAGATCTTACATTAGTGGACAGAGGAATATCATTATTGTTTTCCTCTCTTGAGTTTTGATCACCAGTAGTAATAAAATTAGCATAAACCTTTTTGACTTTGGCGTTGCTTTATTCCTGAAGGAGATTTTTGCTGACATGATTGGTCAAGTCGTCCATGGTATACACGAGAGGCCCACCAAAGAAATTTCACCGAAGGTCTCGTAGCTCTAACAGCCCATGGACGATTCGATCGACCGACTCATTCAGACTTTTCGGCACTTCTAGTACTAGTACACTATCAGTCACAGGCTAGCTAGGTCGCTTCACCGTTACATCACGCGGCCCGGCGGCCGGGTACGGTGGCACGAGAAGATGATCCAGAGTTCCATGTAAAGATTGCCGCGTGAATTGCATGCGGTATATTTCAGTGATCATGAGAAGTTAATTAAAGAGCAAGGAATCGAGCATATCTTATCATTCGACAAAGCAAATACTAGTTAGATCTTAGAACAATTTCTTTCGGATCGCCACTGAAATGTCCGACGGAAATTACCAAAAACCTTTTGGACTTTTGAAAGCAGCCTCATGACTATTTTTCACACGGTCCATCGTCTACGCTCCTTTTCTTTTGGACTATGCAGACTTCGCCAAAGAATTGTTCCGGTTCTTCTGCGTGGCCAGAGATGACCATCAGAAATACCATATGATTAAGTGGGCTGACATTTGTGCGCCCCAAGTCTATTGGGGGCATAGGGATTATTGACTCACGACGCTTCAACATTGCTTTGATGTTGAAATGCGTCTGACGTATTCTTATGGACGATGGACGATTTTGGCTGCAGATCAATAAAGCCAAATACCTTCGAGGCCGATCTCTTCTATCATGGGAGCGGCGGGAAGGCTCCCAATTATGGCGGGAAATACAGGACATCAAGCATGGCATACGCCTGAGGGTCTCCTTTAGTCTGGGCGACGGGCAAGCCGTGCTTCTCTGGCTAGACCCATGGCTATCGGATACCCCGCTCGCCCACGAGTTCCCAGCCCTCCTTGCCATATGTGCATCTCCCACCATGTTGGTGGCCGAGGCACTCCACTAGGGCCTATGGAACATCCTGTTCCGCATGACCTTTAGCATGGACGAGGTTGACGATTTTTACCGGCTGAGGGCATCCCTACCTGAGTCCCTGTCCACGGCGAGGGACTCGGTCTCCTAGAGACCTTCCCTTGCAAAAGGTTTTTCTGTTAGCTCGGCGTACAGGACCCTAGAAGCCCCTTCCCCTTAGCATTCAGATCTTTGTTTGGCAATTTCTCCGGGACCGTCTGCCCTCAGGAGTTGAGGTGGCTAAACGGAATGGCCCTGGCAATGGCATGTGGCCTCTTTGTGGGACACTAGAAACGTGTACACACATTATGTTCACTTGCCTGGCCGCTCAGTTTCTCTGGAGCTTCGTCTGAGAAGACCTTGGGCCCGCATGGCTGGCTCAAAACCTCGGGGAGTTCCTGGAAAAAGAGGCAACCCGTATCGGAAGAAGGAGCCGCCTCTTCTAGTTAGTGTTTGTGGACATATTCTAGACCCTAGCCTAGACCCCCTTTGGAACGTGTGTAAAAAAATTGTGATTGAGAGGATCTTCCCTATCGCGCCTCTGACTCTATTTTTTCACTTCTTACCTACCTGCACCTATGGTACCCGCTGTCTAGATAGCGGGACCATGAGCACCTAGACGGCACCATTCAGGCTCTGAGAGTGACGGTGCATCACTTCTCAGCCCCTGACCCCCGTGCTGCTCCCCTTCAAGGTCGTCGTGCGCTCCATCATGCCTTTTTGCTTTAGTTTTCTATGGGCCTTCTTGTGATGCGGCCCAAGCGGACGTTGTTTCTTTCTCCTTTTTTTTTCTTTCCTTGGCCTTGGACATATGTGTTGTGGACGAACTTGGTTGTGTTTGGACATTTCTTTATTTATAAAGTGGGGCGAAAGCCTGTTTCAAGGAACAATTGCAATAGTTTGTGGTCACAAACTTAATGTACAAATAACTTTTTTTTGCGAAATTCCCCAATTTATTAATAATCATCAATAGTAGTACAAATAATTCTAAAAGTAATAAAAATTACAAATAGGTCTATGGACCATCTAGCAACGACTATAAACAGTAGCACGAGCCGTAGGGGCTCCGCCGTCCTCGCCACTCTATCGCCTAATCCAGGCAAAACTTATCATAGTAAAACTTGTTGTAGTAGAGAGATGGGAATTTGTCGTGCGAAGGTCTCAAAGGATCAGCACAATAGAGAAGTAACCATCGCCAATGATGACATCCGTAAATCAGAAGAGACTAACCCGAACTCACACAAACAAACACGAAAACGGACCAAATTCCAGGAGATCCGTCGGGCACATAACTCCACACGCCTCCACTGGCGCTAGATGCACCACCAGAGCGAGGATAGGGTGGGGAGAACTTTATTCTGACTTCAAGATTTAGCCATCGCCTCAATATCTCGAGAAAGACAATGGAAAAATACCTACACAAAGAACGAGAAAACCTCCCACCGACGAGTTACCGTTGTCCAGCACACCCCCGAGGACCTGAGGACATGAAGGCGAGCGTCCGCGTGTCTGCCAGCGCTGGAGCGCAGGTGGGTGGGATAGACACGGCGGCGGCAGAGTATATGAGGAGGGTGCATCAACCATTGGCGGCGGAGGAAGCTACGAGGGCTGCTAATGCGGCAACAAGGCGCTAGCTAGGTGCAACCTATGCATGCATATAGGCCTGTGTAAAAGTTTAGTTATTTATTTTTTGCTTTTTAGAGTCACTGTAGTTTTGTGTTTATAAACCGAAGTGAGTCTTCGTAAATTAGTACCATGAAGTAATGTGTTATAAGATCACTGTAAATTAAGACGAGAGTGCTGTTGATTTTTATAAACAAGGTGTTTTTTACCTTTTATCACTTGTTTGTTATTTTGTGACACTAGTTATCTTAAGTTCAACATCAGGTACTTAACTAAACAGGTACTTAAGTTCAACATCACATGCATCCCATGCAACTTGTCTACTACTCAAGCCAGGGTTGCACTCACCTGGCACAAGAGAGGCACAAGAGAAAGGTTCAGTTAAAACCTCCCAACAAACTCCATCACCACTACTATTTACATAAGCATATACATAGCAAGATCACAAGGGAATGGTATGCGCAGACGAAGATCCCCTTCGAGCTCTTGGTGTGGCTGAACTTTTTCATCTTCAGGCCATCATTGTTGAGTTTGAAGACGAGAGCATCATGAGGAATCAATTCTATGTTCATGCCGAATTCTGGCCACCCTCTCATGAAGAACAAGTGGCATCCAAACCACTCCATCTGCACGACGTGCTCATAGAACTTACCAGTCATGAACCATACAGTCACCGGAGCATGGCGAGTGATTTTCAGCTCCAATGGTACTTATCTTAGAAGTATCATTATTTCTCAAGTTAGTGCTTTTAAATTTGTTTGTAGTTGTGAATTCTCAATGGACCGAGGAGGAACTCACAAACTTGTATTTCTCTTGTGTTGTTATCAAGAAATAAATAATTAGTTGGACCAGCAATCGTTCTGTTATACCACTCCGGGTGTAATATTTGCGGAAGATCACTTTCATGAATGTTATGCAAACGACTTGTACACTACAATATGCAGGGCCGGTCCTGAGATTTTGGGGACCCGGGACGAAACAAAAGCATAGGGCCCTTAGATTTTAACATATAAGTAATAGTTAATATATTATCACATGTTATTTGTACATAGACTTATAGAGCATTGAAAAGAATATTTACAAAACAACACACTTGTTAATATCATTTGTGTTACTATTCCGCTTTGGTATTTGGAGTAGATTTTTTGTCCCGGTTCAGTCCTAGACATTTATTAATTTACTGTTTTGTTTTTATGCATATAGGCGACCATCATATATATCCTAATAGTTTCATGAGATGCAAGCAATTGCTTCAAACACTAGTGTGACTTAGAAGTCCATGTTGCAAGAAATTAATTTAAAGATGTCTTATAGTATTAACATATGTTTCATATCAATCAGGAGCGTACCTGGAATTTGGATCGTTGGATAAAAATAAATGCGGAAGAAAAGATTGAATGACCCAAGAACTTCAGTCGAACAAATTTTCATGTGGACAGAAAATAGAAAGACTAATCGTGTTAAATTATCAACCAAGAGAGGCATTTTTACCTCGAGTAATCCACATCGCGTTTTATAACCTAACATCTTCCTCGATAATTAACTTTTTGGCGAATTAGTGCCTTGATATGAGGGAGTGATTACCAAACAACACTGATGTAAAAAAAAGAGTGGATTGTTAATTTAGAGGAGAATGGGAGAACCAGAATTGCATCTACGAACTGAACCGGTGCTGCGACTCTGCACTAAGGCTTGAATTTTTTTAGCGGACTATAAGGCCTGAAGTGTACTGAAGGATTTGAGCTATCACCTTTCTGAAGAGGCCACGCGCTATGGATTGGGCTGCCCTTAGGTCTTCTTGTGCTAGATTGTTTTTGCAATACGTACTGATTACATGATCGAGCCTTTAATCTAAAATTGTGCATAAAGACGACTGGGCTGGGCCCCAACAACTTAACGGTTCGCTTCCACTCTCGTGTCTTCTTCCAGTCCTCCTCTTCCTCCGATCCTAACAGTCTTCCATGGCGGCACCAGATCACTGCACTGCATATGCATATCTCGTTTTGGGGCCCCTTGGTTTATGGGGCCAGGGCGGTCGCCCCTCCCGCCTTGCCCCAGGGCCGGCCCTGACAACATGGTATACGGGATCACCGCAGGCACGCTCGGTCTTGAAGGTGGCCTTCATTATGCCTTGAGGAGTCAAAGCGGTGTGGGAGTAAATCGCTCGTGAGGTGGTCACATATTTGTGTTTTCCCAACTGGTAATTTTCTTGCTATTTTTTTCACAATAAACTAGAAATCCAAACCTTGAATACTGTGTAAAGGTAGCTGGAGAACCAAGTACTCCCTCTGTTTTATAATATAAGATGTTTTCGCTTTATGAAGATAATATATGTAGACACCTTTTAGTATGTAGGTTTGGAGAGATTCATTCCGAATCTACACACTAAAAGATGTCTAGATACATTATTTTCATAAATCTAAAACATCTTATATTTTAAAACGGAAGGAGTATATAATAAGAAGAGGGATCACATGGGGTTGAAACCATGGTGCGTGCCATGAAGATCGACCGCGGAGAAAACGTTGACGTCCCCCCAAAACTTTGGACAATGCGGGAAAGGCTGTCAATATCCTCTTTAATGTGACGGAGGCGATGTTGATGTGATGTGTACTAAACAAGACATCTTGCACCGTCATTCTGGCTTAATTTCCTCACGTGCCATTTTGGGGGAATATGCCTTTTTTTTTACTTTTGCGTTGCCTTAACTTCCAAGGGACATTTCTGCTCACATGGCGTGCTTCTATATACTGTAGTAGTTTGTGCATGGTCAAGAATCTTGCCATTTACACGAGGGACATTGCCCAAAAAGTTTAGTGAAGTAACCTAATCTGCACCTGACAGTGGCACAGACCGTGGTCGATTGATCGGCCAACTCGATTGATCGGCCAACTGTCTGAGACATCCTGTAGCTTGGTGTGTCGCTATCAGGTATAGTCTTGGTCGCGCTTTTCACATCCTTAAACCAGGTACTCCCTCTATTTTAAAATATAAGTTGTTTTAACTTCGTGAAATAATGTATTCGGACATGTAGATGAACCTACACATTAAAAGAGATCTAGATACACTACTTTTACAAAGCTAAAACATCTTAAATTTTGAAAGCAGATGGAGTACATACGCTGGTATTTTTACATGAAATCGGGCACTAAACATGGCTTGACCAAAATTAACCGTTTCTGCACCATGGTCTGACAAAGCCTAGCCAAATAACGTTTTTCTCTAATTAGTAACATGCAAACAAAATGACATGACCATGAGGATCATTAGAAAACTATTTTTTACATTTAACGGTACATGCAGGTGTACTATCCATTGTTCAGTTTTGTTATGAGATTGATGTGCCAGTCTTTCTTTTTTCCGGTCAGCACATGGGTGACATCATGCTGACATCAATAACTGAAACGGAAATAAAATCGAATCGAAAATTAACTAAAATATTGAAACATTTATGGTGAAACAGTTTGTAAACAGCACAAAATGTTTCATAAGTTTTATTCAAGTTTCAAAAGTTTTATTTTTTTCAAAAAAAAATCAAAATGGTGAAACATTTATTTTCTTCACATTTATGGTGGTTAACCTCATGCTCACGTCATTACCGATGTGGCACTCCGGTACATAGCATACACCTTAGAACATCCTTGTACGAGTAACGGAGCGCTATGCCGAAGGCAGCTGAGGGTAGCCCTCGGCGTACTGCCCTCTCGGCGCAGGCAATTTTGGCTGTCGGCATAGGCTACGCCAGCAGCTTTTCCCTCCGCATAGCCTAAAGGCCGGTTGTAAAAAAAATATAAAAAATCATTTTTTTTAATTTTTTCTCAACTCCTTTTTAATCTTTGAATTGTTTCACTTGTTAATCTTTTGCTTGGAATATTTTTAACACTAATTACACTTAATTTTTAATCAAATTGTACTCTTGAGCAAACTTCCTCAGAATACTTCACCCCCAACACACTTAACTTCTCCGCTTTCTTCCGAATCAGTAAAAATAATATTGAATCTATTATATACTAAAAGCAATATTTTCTTCCGAATCAGTAAAAATATTATTGAATCTATTATATACTAAAAGCAATATACGGATGTCTAATAGAGCCACCACGTTGAGCCACATCATCCAAATTATTTAGATGGTTAGATATGAAATTAGCTGACGAGATTAAAATATCTAAAAGTTACATACATACAAATATATAGTCCGATTCATGTACCACATCACGTACTATAACATGAAAATATATTAATTGTACAGATTTCCGCCTAAAGAAAACCAAAAACAACACGACACGACACGGGAGGGGATATCATGCACACGCTGACATCGGCAGATTAATAGCACGGTGATTAGTTTAAACTGCTTTGTACCAGTATATACGAAGGACTCTACTAGGACTAATTGCTATTACGTGCACGTTTATAATTGTACTAGCATGTATAATCAACTATTTTTTTTATCAAAAAATCACGTGTATATAAAGAACTCTGCTAGAACTATTGCTATTTTGGATTGTACTAATATGTATACATAAAAAGTGGCAGCATAAATAGTTCAGGTCTAAGACATGATTGTATAAATCTAGCGATGCAGTTTATAAAAATAAGAAAAAAATAACAGTAATAGAAATAGAAATATAATTGGTGTTTATTCTACCGCGTCATCCGCCTGCCACCCAAAGTTCAAGTCAGTAGAACCATATTTTTCGAGAAGTGGGGCATGCTTGCCTACAAATTACCATAAAAAAATGTGCCATAAAAATATAAATGAAACCAAACATGGTGGTGAGCTTTAAATAAAACATTCTTTACTCAAACATTGTATAATTAATTTTATAGGTTTTTTCTATCACGTTTCTTCCACATTGCACTGTGTAGAATATAATATGTCTAACATGTGGCGGGATATTGACAAACAATGATTTATCAATCGACCCAAAATAAATGGTTTAGTGTACCTCTAGCCTGGAGTTGTAAAACCATATATATGTGACATGTGTGAAAAGTGGGACAAAAGCTTATCTTCCAATTACCAGTTGAATTGTTCTATAAAATAAAATATATAGCCAAACCTGGCGGTGAGCTTTAAATCCAAAATTAAATAATAAAGTATTGCCTAATCATTTTAGAGCTTTCTCTAACGTGATTCTTCAAAACAGGCTCTATCGAATATAATATGTCTAACATGGGGATTTACATTGACAAATAATGATTTTGAGATGATGCAAAAGAAATGGTGGGAATCTATTGATAAAAAGAATTGATGATATTTTAGTCATGGGTGAAGGTAAACAACAACGAATATTCACAAAGAAAGATATTTGTGATTTTCTAAAAGGCATCTAGATACATTCGTTTTACAAAAGCTGAAATTGTGAAAATTGTAGAATCCCTAATATTGTGTGTTACTACCTCTGTTCCACAATATAAGCCTTTTTAGCAAGCTAATTATGGAACTGAGGTAGTATATATTACAATGACCCTTGTGGGGTTTATATATAGGTACACCGGTAAGAAACTTGGGTACAAGAAGGTCATCGTTTGAACTAATCTTATCTGCTAATCTCAACCGTAATATATTCTAACAAATACATCTTATATTTTACAATAGAGGGAGTATAATACACTCCATAACAACTGCTTACACATGCATGGAAGCAGCAAACACAATTTGTTTAGAATCCAATTAGAAGGATAGAAAGCCCATGAAGATGAGAAAAGAAAAACAACAGAAAATTATGTATTTTATAGAATATAAGTTTTATGTACACCTTGCAACTAGAAAACTCAATTGTTCGGGCTAGGCATAAACGTCAAATCTTATCATTATGCCATTTATATAGGGTCAACAGGCATGACATAGACATAATATCTAAATCTTCTCTCAAATGAATTTAGTACTAGCAAAGAAGTGAGCCAAGGTTACTTGATTAATAAAGTAGATGTACTAACAAAGTCAAGTCATCTCAGATGTGATTTTCTTTCTAATTATCTTTATAAGAAACATTACTCTAGGATCTTCCCTTAAAACACCCCTTTAAGAAAAATAACACTGGCAACTAATTGTTAATCACCTGAGATGTTTAAAAAACTCTTCATGAAATTTTCAAGCTTATAGTATGAGATATTAAGTAGATACACGAGTACAACTATAAAATTTATATGCAAGGAAACACTATATTACCATTATAATGAATATACGTTGATAATTATATTTCCTCATGAGATGTTGAAACTACTGAATACACCGTGCCTACAAATACTAATGAAGTTCGGAGCTAGGGTTTTCACCCTGACTCGGTACTTGAAGAGCACCGCCGAAAACAAAATCGCCCAGATATATGGTACTTGCTTTCGTTTTTTGGGAATAAAATAATCATGATGCACCCACAAATTAATGATGAAAAAATATAATTTTGACAAAAGCAATAATATGTTTTGCTTTGCATTTACGATGACAATAGAAATATATAAAAAAATTGACGCAAAATTGGAATAACCACAAACCTGCAAATTTACTCGAGAACCACTTTCAAGACAATAAAACTATGCCCTCGCAATTGCGAGGGCCACCCTGCTAGTTCAAATAAAATATAATGATTTTACTTTTTTGTATTTTCATATAATATGGAATAATTAATATCTTTAAATCCGTAAATCAGAATTCGAAAAATAATATATATAAATTGATCAGAAAAATGAAAGCAATCCAAATATGATATCCATATCAACTTATCACAAACTATGCTATGATTCTAGCCATAATTTCATTTGCCCGTTTCAAACTATGGTCAAAATTGACCGAGTTCCTACCGATTAGGCAGGAATTTCTCATTTTCATGGGGGGTGTATGGAAAGATTTAAGATACCCCAGTTAGAAAATTGTCCATGTAAGGTGGTGTAGTATTTTTGAAAAATAGGGTAGTACCAATGTGAAACTTTCATTTGGTGGTTGCTTCACAAAACACCCTATTTTTGGCACTCAGAAAATAGAAAATGGCTTTTTGGTGCGATGAAAAAGAACACTTCCACCTGCAAAATTATAAGTCTTCCCAAGATACACATGTGTGAACAATAAGGGCATATTATCACAAACTATGTCGTGATTCTAGCGATAACATTGGTTGTTTGGCTTGAAAGCCATGAAATCTCGCCATGATAGCTCATTTTGAGAAGGTTTTTTTTGTGATATTTACAATATTCAAAGTTTGATCTTTTTCTTTGCAACTATATAACATAATATGACACTACGCGAAGATTGTACATTGTTTGGATTGTTTTTGATTCTTATGCTCGTTTCAAACTATGGTCAAAACGATGGGCATGAAGATTCTTAGCTCGGGGTTGAGCCTCGTTAACTAGAAGTGGATCTGTAATGAAAAAGCATATTCTGAACCTAAAAATGATTTTTCCAAAAAGTTATGAACATTAGATCATGTACATGTAGTTCAAATCTGACCAACTTCCTACCGATTCGGCAGGATTTGTCTTTTTCACGAGGGATGGACGGAAAGGTTTAAGATACCCCGGTTTGGAAATTGTCCATGTAAGGCAGTCTAATATTTTCAAAAAAATGGGGTAGTATCAATGTGAAAATTTCACTTGATGGTTGCTTCACAAAACACCCCATTTTTGGCACTCGGAAAATAGAAAATAGCTTTTTGGTCCAATGAAAAAAACTTCCTCCTGCAAGATTGTAAGAAATCTCAAGATACACATGTGTACACAATATGGACATATTATCACAAACTATGCCGCGATTTTAGCCATAACATTGGTCGTTTGGCTTGAAAGCCATGAAACCTCCAACATGATAGCTCATTGTGAGGAGATTTTTTTTGTGATATTTACAATATTCCAAGTTTGATATTTTTCCTTGCAACTATATCACATAATATGACACCACGTGAAAGTTGTACATTGTTTGTATCGCTTTTGAATTTCTTATGCCCGTTTCGAACTATGGTCAAAACGGCAGGAATGAAGATTCTTAGCTTGGGGTTGAACCTCGCTAAATTTGAAGTGGATATATGATGAAATAACATATTGTGAACCTAAAAATAAAATTCCAAAAAATTATGAGCATTAGGTCATGTACATATAGTTTAAATCTGACCGGCTTCTTGCCGATTCTGACAAGAATTTGTGTTTTTCATGAGGGGTGGACGTAAAGGTTTAAGATATCCCGGTTGGGAAATTGTCCATGTGAGGTGGTCTAGTATTTTTGAAAAATGGGGTAGTACCAATGTGAAACTTCCATTTGGTGGGCGCTTCACAAAACACCATGTTTTTAGCACTCGGAAAATACAAAATGGGTTTTTGGTGCGATGAAAAGGAAAACTCCCTCTTGCAAGATTGTAAGTTATCCCAAGATGCACATGTGTGCATAATATGGGTACATTATCACAAACTATGTCGCGATTCTAGTCATAATATTGGTCGTTTAGCTTGAAAGCCATGAAACCTCGAACATGATAGCTCATTTTGAAAAAGGTTTTTTTTTTGTGATATTTACAATAATACAAGTTTTATTATTTTTTCTTGCAACTATATCATATAATATGACACCACGCGAAGGTTTTATATTGTTTGCATCGTATTTGGATTTCTTATGCCTGTTTCAAACTATATGTAATGTTTTTATATTTTGCTTAATTTTTATTTTCAAATGTGTAATATTTGAGTTTAGATAGATAGATTGTATTTTTCTGCAAATTTTGATATATTATATATATTTTTCTAAATTAGAATGATTTAGTTATGTTTTTTCAAAGATTAATATGGTAAAAGAGAAAATAGCTATGCCGAGGGCATTGCCGTCGGCTTAGCTATCCTACACCAATGGCACTCCTACGCCGAAGGCCAGCTTCGTGGGGTGCCCAACTCGTGGCCTAGGCCGACGGCTCTGACTTTTGGCCGTCGGCGCCTCGCCCCATTCTTGTAGTGACTCCTTAGCCCGACTACATATCTAAACAAATCTAAGTACTTCCTTCGTTTCAAAAATAGATGTCAGAAATTTGTTTAAATTTAAATGTATATAGACAATATTTAGTACACCCTTCGATCCATAATAAGTGTCGCTCATCTAGTACAAAGTTTATACTAACTTAGTAGAAAATGAGCGGCACTTATTATTGATCGGAGGGAGGGAGTACTAGATATATTCAAATTTAGAAAAAATTGAGACATCTATCTAATTTTAAGACAGAGAGAGGGAGTAACTTATTTTCGGACAAAGTGGTGATAAAGTTTTCTTGGTGAAGTGGCCAAAATTTTGACAAAGGACCATTCAGAATAAAGAAAGATCTCTTAAACAACGTGAGAAATGAAAAGGAAACCTTTTTTTTAAGGCAATGAAAAGGAAACCTTGACCAAATCAAACTGGAACAGAGGGTGCCGGTATGTACGTGCGTGACGTTATAGCTAGACTAGACTGCTAGCGCCATGAAGTCAACCTGTACAGAAATTCTCTTTCTCAGTTTATTCCTTGCAAACCACACCACCGCACTGAGGCGACGATGATCCGCACTATAAATACAGCAGGCCCTCGGGTGCTTCTAGCCCTCTCACAATTATCAACACAATCAGTCAGTACAGATCAAAAGCAAGAGCTCAACACTAGATCCTCAGATATGTCGCGTATGGGAGAGATCAGCGTCCAGAGGGTGGAGAAGATCGGTGCGGAGAGCAGCAAGACGACTGCGGGGGCGACCGTGAACAGGACCGCCGGCGCGCGAGCGCAGCCAGGCGGAATCGATGCGGCCACGGCGGAGTATATCATGAGGGTGCATCACCGGCTGGCGGCGGAGGAGGCGGCGCGGAGGAGTATATCATGAGGGTGCCCACCTTGCCAACGTGGAAATGAAGGTCTCCAAGCATCAGATCCATCCTGACACGAAGGGAGTCAAAGTCCAGAAGCGAGGACGGCGAGTGTAGAGTGAAGTTGAGGGAGACGAAGTGGATCTACTCCCCGGAAATTGGCGAATCGTAGATCGCCGATGATGGAACCACTAAAGTCGTAATATCAGCGCGAGAGTTTCCAATAGACGATGCCAATTGACACGGGTTCTTCACGGCAATGCCCATGGTTCATGAACTTGGTTTTTCGGGAAGGAGATGTGCATTGGTGACTTCATAGGCTAGCAAATAACAGGGGGCACGGTTTACCCAGGTTTAGGCTCCCGGAGGGTAATACCATATTTCTTGCTTATCTTCTCTTTGATTGATAATGATGAAGGTTACAATGTCGTTGAGATGGCTATGGATGCACATATTGTATCTAGCGTAACCTACGGGTGTTGAGATTGCGGATATCCTCCTTGGCGGCCCCTCCTAGTCTTTATATGGGGAGGCTAGGTCTCCGGTACCGTACAAGACATTTACAAGTTGAACTCTATTTTCCTAATCAAAATATTTTTCTTGTTAGGCACGCCAGGTGTCGGTATCATTGTGGGCGTTGTAGCAGCCAAATTGTCCTAGGCTTGGTGGACCTTAGTAGATTGTCATGTGGGCCTCCCATTGGGTTGAGCCAGGTGGGCTAGATTCTGGGGCCCGCTAGGCATACCTACATCCTACTTTATAAACAAAGCCACACAACAAAGAGAAAAAAACCACTTACAAAGATGGTAAAATATAAAACAAGAACAACAAGGAAAAAACGAACTTGCCATGAGAGACAACTGGAAAAGACTGAGGAATATTGAAGCAACACGACAATGCCCTAGAAGGGTAACGACGCAGCTCGCCATCGTCGTTGAGCTCACATGAGGAAAACGTAACCAGACCGACACCCCCAAGGAGGTAATGACACCAACATGCAATGTCGCTGTTGGCGTCGTGATGCTAAGTTTTCGCTCGAAAAAATCTTCGAACACACACAATATCTTAGTATGACTGATGGCCCCAGGCCCGGCCTTCAACACGCGGTCTTGGCGATATCTTCACCAAAGCACCCCAACACCAGGAAATCACGTCGCACACTCCTTGCCACCCACATGGCCAATGAGGAGGCCATCACCCGTGCGATCCACTTTTTGAGGATTCCGTCTCGCATACAAAATCTCCCTCCTATGACGCGGCAGACGCCACGACGATAATCCACCGGGGCGGATGAGGGAGGTTTGAGTCAGCCAACCAACCCTCCAACAACAGAGGCTTCACGGATAGGATGCATCCGTCAGTCAAGTCCTCAACCTAGAGTGGGACTGCTACACAAATGTCAGACCTATGCCCCTTGGCTAGATCCGGCACCCTAGCCACACCATGGTCGGGGGATGCGTTCCCATAAGCAGAACCCGTTAAACCCATGCACGGCCGCACCGACCACTATTCATGTGTGCTTGTCGGCTGTCCCAATCCTAGCAACCTCCAAGACCGGTGATGGGCGCTGCCCTCGCACCGCATCGTGACACCTCGGTCAAGATCTCAGCAATTTCATTGAGCCGCCACCGAGCTCTGGGATGGTACACGCAGCATTCTACCTACCGACAAACGCAAGATTCGGCCGAGACCCTCCTGGCCTAGATTGGGCCAATAGGAGCCTAAATCTAGCCCGACAGGCCCTCGACATACATACAATCTACACAAGCCATTGCATGTCGCTGTCATCGGCCACCCAGAGCCGCACCACCTCCGTTCAAGCTCCTCCATGGCCCGAGTGGGGTGGGGTGGGGGGGAGGGGTAGTCCTCCCCCACTGAACTGTTCTCAACCGCCATGACATGGGCCCTCCCAAGCAGCATACCTCTATCGATCGCCGCATCTGAGATGCCACATGGACTCAATGCTGCCGCCACAAGGCTTCCCCGCCACCGCAGGCCACCATGCCGCCACCGGAGTCACCTTGCCACCATACCCCTTGCGTAGCACGGCGCCCAAGCCGAGAGTCCCGCGCAAGGGGGGGGGGGGGAGGCCTTTATCGCCGCCAGCTCCTGGCTTTCAGCCGGCAACATCCTCTGATAGCGTTTAGGGGAAGCATGTGGAGGGTTTGACGACGGTGGCTAGGGCTCCCTCCCTTCACCCATAGGAGCAACGAGGAAGGGATGGGATATCTCTTTTCATTAATTGCAGTGCTATATGATCTTTTTGATGACATGAAGGGTTGCATGGCAGTAGTTATGATACTTTCATTAGGTAACCTAAACAGTAAGGATGACACACTTGGTGTTTTCTAGAAAACAGCAGTACTCCGAAATTAAGGAATTGAAGGAATCATATATACTCATTCTGATGTGCTTGCAAACTGTGGGCACAGTCGCACAGATCATCAGGTAATTATTAAATAGAGACGTGCGTGTCCGTAAAATGGAGTAATCGTCATTGTTTTCCTATCTTGAGTTTTGATCACTTGTAGTAATAGCATTATCATAAACCTTTTTGAATTTGGCGTTGCCTTATTCCTGAAGGACATTTTGCTGACGTGAATGGCCAAGTCGTCCATGGTCTGGTAGCTGCAGCAGCCCATCAGCACAGGCTAGCTAGGTCGCTTCACTTTTTATCTTTCATCTAAAATAAAAAAGCTACTAGGTCGGTTCACGCATGCATGCCACGAGAAGATGATCTAGAGTTCCATGTAGGGTTGCCGCGTGAAGTGCATGCGGTACATTTTAGTGATCATGAGAAGTTAATTAAAGAGCAAGGAATCGAGCATATATTATGATTCGACAAAGCCAATATAGTTCGATCTTGGAACAATTTCTTTCTGGTCGCCACTCACATGTCTGACAGAAATTGCCAAACCCCTTTTGGACTTTTGAGAGCAGACTCGTGACTATTTTTCACACAGTCGACCGTCCACACTCCTTTTTTTTTTTGTTCGGATTGGGAACAGCCGTGACAGTTTGGGCTCACAGACTTATAATGTACAAATAACTTAACCAAAGTGTTGTCAATTAAGCAAATTTTCATGGTCTCACTCATGTGAACAAAGATAACTATATATATGTCGCTACAACATAATGAGTGCTAAGGACAGCAATGTGTAGTAGGACGTGGCTAGGTAGAGCAATATCATCCTCATACTTTATACATTACCTATTTGGGTATATAGAGTGGCGCTATTTGACACCCAAACTGTAGAATAACTATTCTACACCACCCTCTATCTTTCAAACCGTATATGATTTTTACGTCACGTAAATTTTTTCTTACTTCAGAAGTCAAGAATAACATAAGAAAGTTTAGACATGTCGTAAAAAAATTGTTTACATGCCGTATAAAAATACGACATAAAATGCGTATTTTCTATGTTTTTTACACTAGAATAACTCATAAATTATTTTTTTATGTTATTTTTTTTTACGTTTCTAATGAATATGAACTTAATTATTAGTATACAAAACATAAATTTCTAAATGTGAGAGCATAAAAATATGTAGGGTATAAAATAGTTATTTTGCACCCCACATATTTTTATGTTCTCACTTTTAGAAATTTATGTTTTATATACTAATAATTATGTTCATATTTATCATAAACGCAAAAAAATCGACATAAAAATATAATTTATGAGTCATTTTAGTGTAAAAAACTTAGAAAATACGCATTTTACGTCGTATTTTTCTATGGCATATAAACAATTTTTTTTACGACAGGTCTAAATTTTCTTATGTTCTTCTTGACTTCCGAGGTAAGAGAAAATTCCGGAAAAAACGCTTCGCTTCCTAGAGGCGATTAGGTTTTCTCCAGTGAAGACGGCGGCGCCCGACGAGTTCTCGAGGGTGTGCAGAACTTTCTCCATCGATTGGAGTTGTTTTCCTGTCCAACTTCTTCTCTCTCCCCGTAGGCTTCTGATTCTGGGACAACTCGGGACGATCAAGGGGAGGCCTGGCGCCTCTGCCCGTCCTTGGCTGTATTAGATCGGTCCTTACGGCGGAGAGTCCTAGTTATGGCGACGGGAGATGCGGCCTCGTCTGAGGCTGAAGGACCGCGTCCACCGACTCCGAAGGCGAGAAGCCGAGCTGAATCCATAGAGGAGATGGTGGGTCGCATGAAACTGACCGAAGCAAAATCTCGCAAGATCAGGATCGAAGATCGCGAGGAAGGCAATGGCCCGTCTTGGGCTTTGGCAGGGAGGATTTTGGTGCCGACACCTAAGATCGTTCACATCCAGACGATTTCCGCGGCACTCCGACCTGCATGGGGAAACCCTAAGGGACTTATCTTCATGGATGGGGGCCCTAATCTGTTTATAGTGGAGCTGGCCTCTGAAAGAGATAGGGACAGAATTTGGGAGCGATCGCCTTGGACTGTCAATAAGCATGCGTTTCTTTTGGAGAATTATCAATGTTGGCGGCGTCCATCGGAGCTTAATTTTGACAGGCTGCTACTCTGGGTGCGTGTGCTGGATCTTCCGAGAAATATGATCAACGACAAATGGGGCACTCAGATAGCTAGTGATCTTGGAGTTGAAGTTGTTAAAATTGATACATCCAACGGCTTTAGTGGTTTTCTGCGAGCAAGGATTTTTATTAATGTTAAGGAGCCTCTAAGAAGATGGATCTTCCTCGATTCCACTCTCCGCGAGGCGGAGGACTGGTATGATGTTCAGTACGAGCATCTACCCTACTTTTGTTTCTCTTGCGGGTTACTTGGACACTCGGCGATGGTCTGTCCAAACCCTGCTGAGAGGGATGAGTTTTGTGAGCTGCCTTATGGTCCACACCTCTGGGTGACTGATGATTTTCTTAGACAAGGGCCGTATCAGGCTAGCAGCAAAGAGGGCCCTAGCACACAGCGTGAGGATGGCCCTCCCAAAGACCAACGCTGGGAGCATGATGGAGCGCCTAGGGGTGCTGATGCCGGGAGACATTATGTAGGAAGAGGATGAGGGAGCTGACTCTCTCAGCTCACGTATCTAGCTAGCTCTCTCTCTCTTGTTGCCTCACACAACACACAGGATACACGGTGGTTTGGCCTCGGACTGTTTCACACAGCCGAGCTTTTCTCCTCTCTTTCTATTCTCTTAATCAAAACAACCTGAGTTACAAACTTAAATAGCTACTACGCAACAGCCAGGCAACAACCTGCCCGCACACGACCTGCTCCACTAATCAACTAACTCCATGACCTATTCTTATGCCACTAAACACACACATGCATATCTCTAGATTACTTGTGTAGCCCGTTGTCTTCAACCGCCTGCATGCAGAGCCGCCTCTCACGGCAAGGCCAGCTTCACGCGCCACCTCAGCGTCTCACACCTGCACACCTCTTGGTTGATCCATCGGCACAATGTACTGCTACACTACTAAACATCAACCTGACTAGCTACATGCAGTACTGAAATAAACATGCAGATACAAATATCATGATTAGTGCTAACAGAGGACGTGCTACTGCTCCTCGCGGTGGCAGGACTAAACCGGTGTATCGGAAACTAGTGATTGCCACTTTGGATCAGGGGTCTCAGGACACAGAGGATGCAAAGTATGTGCAGAACTGTGCTACGGTGCAAAGGGAGGCGATGGACACCTCTGGTACTGTGGTCATGTTTGACCCAAATCTAGCTGGGGCAAAAAGGGATGCGACTGAGAATCCGCGGGCACGGACTGAGGCACCTAGCCTGGATGCTAAGAAGATGAGATCGACAGAGACTGAATCGGCGTCCGCTGCGGAGCAGCGGCGCCAGTCATAATGTGTTTCATCAGTTGGAACTGTCGTGGGCTTGGGGATACCGCGACAGTTCGGGAGCTTCACAGCATTGTGAAGCAATTTAATCCCACTCTCGTCTTTGTGATGGAAACAAAGATTAGAGGAACAAGAGTTGAAAGATTAGCTAGCAGACTCGGCATGGCTGGGAGTTTTGCTGTGGATAGTGATGGCCTAAGTGGGGGCATCGGTATTTTTTGGTCCTTGGATCTAAGTGTGGATATCAAGAGCTTCAACTTGAATCATATTGATGCAATTATCTCACCAAAGGAAGGTGATCTTACTCCATGGAGATTCACCGGGTTTTACCGGGAGCCGCGTCGAGAAAAACGACATCTAAGCTGTGTAGGGGTTCGTAGCATGGAAAACAAAAATTTTCTATCGCATACAAACAAACAAGCCAAGATCTATCTACTAGATTGTAGCAACGAGTCGATGGAATAACTCACCCTCGAAGATTCCAAAGTGTTTAACGAGAGCAGATTCTCGTGGGTGATGTAGTCGTACTCTTTCCGATCTCAAGATCGCGTAGACGATCCTTCCGGCGCCGCGTTCCCATGGCGCTCCATGATCGGTCACACGTTAAATTTTCGACGAAGACCTTCCTCTCCCTTGTTCCAGCAGGCAGCGGAGGTTGTAGCACTCTCCTCGCGATTCCGGCAGCACAACGGCGTGGTACCGGAGGTAGAGGGGAGATCCCGCAGGGCTTCGCCTTAAGCCGGTGCGAGTATGGTGGAGCTTATGAGAGAGGCTATTAGTGGTCTAGTAATTAGACACACCAATTAGAGGGCTCTAAACCAATTAGAAGGCTCTAAACTGAAACAGCTCTAAACCGGGGTCTAGGTCTAGTTTCTAGTTTAGAGGATAGGAACTTGTGTGTCTTAGGAGGGGAGCCCTGCCCCTCCTTAGATAGGTGGGAGGGCTGGCTGCGCCATGGGAGGAGTCCCTCCCAACTCGGCTTGGTGGGGCGCCGGCTTGGGGAGGACTCCTCCCCCAACTCGGCCTCCTCCTTCTCCTCTTTTCCCACTTTCCAAAATTGGCAGTTTGACTTTCAAACTAGCCGTTTGACTTTTCCAATTTAGGAATTAAATAAACCCTTTATTTTGGACAGCGAGAACACTTAGTACATGATGCAATCATTCCATCTTGCAATGACACATTCATGTACCCCTTCCCCCCCGGAGTGCCGGACATTCCGGGACCTTCTAGAATGTTCCCGATGAAAACACCGGAACCATTCCCCAACTCCGAAATGGGACTTTCCTTATATGAATCTTATTCTCCGGACCATTCCGGATCACCTCGTGATATCCCGGATCCCATCCGAGGCTCCGAACAACATTCGGTCTCTTTCTCATAATACCATAACTACTCAAACAACGTCGAATCCTTAAGTGTGTCTCCCTACGGTTCGTGAATTATGCGGACATGATCGAGACACTTCTCCGAACAATAACCAATAGAGGAATCTGGAAATTCATATGGCTCCCACATATTTCTACGATTACTTTGCGATCGAATGAACCATTTACATACGATACCAATTTCCCTTTGTCTCACGATATGTTACTTATCCGAGGTCATGATCGTCGGTATCTCTGCATACCTAGTTCAACCTCGTTACTGATAAGTACTCTTTTCTCGTTCCCGTGATATGTGATCCCTTGTGACCAAGTCACATGCTTGCAAGCTAATTGGATGACATTTCACCGAGAGGGACCAGAGAATATCTATCCGTCATGTGGAAGGACAATTCCGAATTCTTGATCCATGTGTTTCAACCAATACTTTCCGAACACCCAATGCCACTTTTATAGCCACCCTGTTACGGTGTGGTGTTTGATGACATCAAAGCATCCATCCAGTAAAGGCAATATGCATGATCTCATGGTCGAAGGAATTAGGTTACTATGTATCAGAAAGCATATAGCAATTGAACTATTGAAATGACTTGATCTTTATGCTACGCTTGTCTATAGGAGTATGTCCACCATATCATTCTCCTAACGATATGATCTTGTTGTTGATAACATCTCAATGTTCATGACAAAGAAACCACATCATCAATCAACCAACAAGCTAGTGAAGTATAGAGGCCATACTAGGGACTTCAAATTAAGTTTACAAATCACACAAGTATTAATGGTTTCCTTGTTAATACTATTATAGCATGAATGTAAACATTTATCATAAACACAAAGATATATAATAATAACTACATTTATTATTACCTCTAGGGCATATCTCCAACAAGCTGGACTTTGATGAGGCGTCTCCATTCGCTCCGAAAGTACCCATGGCTGTGTATCGGTGACTTCAACGAGACAACTACCAGCCTGGAACATTTCAGCGAACATAGTAGGGAGGAATCCTTGACCTGGTGCTAACGAGCATTGATGATGACACTCGTTCTAAATTGGAACAATTGTACTGTGCAGAGGAAGTCAAAACTGCCCTATTTCATATGCACCCTTCTAAAGCACCGGGTATAGATGGCTTTACAGCGGGATTTTTCCAGCGGCATTGGGACCTGCTGGATAATGATATTGTGGCGGGCGTTCTGGAATTTCTAAATGGAGGTGAGCTTCTTCAGTCACTAAACGACAAGGTCATCGTGTTGATTCCCAAGGTACGGAACCCTCGGTCCATAACCAATTTTAGGCCAATTTCTTTGTGCACTGTTTTGTACAAGATTTGTGCTAAGGTAATTGCCAATCGGATGAGACAGGAGCTACAGCAGATTATAAGCCAGGAACAAAGTGTGTTTGTCCCAGGGCGTCTCATCACGGATAATGCCCTTGTTGCCTTTGAATGTGTTCATACAATGAAAAGAAACAAAAGAGGCAAGAAAGGAATGTGCGCAGTTAAGCTCGATATGATGAAGGCTTACGATAGGATTGAGTGGCCTTTCTTAGAGGCAATGATGCTTAAAATCAGCTTTCCTACTGCCATGGTGCAGCTAATTATGAAGTGTGTCAGGTCGGTCATGTTTTCGGTGAAAGTAAATGGAGAACTCCTAGATCAATTCCAACCGACCCGTGGCCTACGTCAGGGTGATCCAATGTCGCCATATCTGTTTTTGCTATGTGGAGAGGGTCTATCGGCACTACTGAATTTCCATAACAGTGGCTTTGTTGACCGCGGAATTAGAGTCTGCCACCGGGCGCTATGGATCACTCACCTTTTGTTCGCGGATGATAGTCTGATTTTCATTGGCGCGACAGTGCAAAGTGCTGCACGGTTGAATGAGATATTGAACATGTATTATCAGGCATCAGGCCAACTGGTTAACCGAGCCAAGAGCTCAGTGTTTTTTTCACCGTGCACCTCTGATGAGCTCCGTACGGCAGTAAAGTCTGAATTGACTATTGATATCGAAGCGTTTAGTGAAAAATACCTTGGACTTCCCACTGCAGCTGGTAGCCTAACGAGTGAAGCGTTTGAGTATATCACTGATCATATGCGGAGCAGTGTCAATGGGTGGGTGCCAAAGCTGATGTCTTTTGCTGGGAAGGAGGCGATGATAAAGTCTGTCCTTCAAGCCAAAGCAATCTATCCCATGAGTTGTTTTAACCTGACCAAAGGAACATGCACGAAGATCACATCAATTTTGGCAAAATGGTGGTGGGCTGGGTGCCTCGATAAGAAGTCCATGCATTGGCTCGCATGGGACAAAATTGCAATTCCGAAAGGACAAGGTGGCATGGGCTTCCGAGACATGTCTGCCTTCAATGTTGCGTTGCTTGGTAAGCAAGGGTGGAGACTAATCATCTCGCCCGAGTCCTTGTGTGCTCGAGTATTACGAGCTAGATACTACCATGATAAATCCTTCATGGAGGCTACGGCTCCACGGACAGCTTCCCGTACTTGGCGTGCCATTCTCGCTGGTAGGGAAGCGTTGGCGAAGGGAATTATCAAGAGAGTTGGTACCTGAGAGAGTATCTCTATTTGGGATGATAATTGGATCCCAAATTCTGGTACGCTGCGGCCTTTGTACAGGCCGGCAGAGGCCACTGTGGAGAGGGTGAGCGAGTTGATTACCGACACTCATCAGTGGAATATTCAGAAAATGGATGACAACGAATTCAGCCAGCCAGATATTGATCGCATCATTCAAATTCCTCTTAGTAGCCGAGCCGAAGAGGACTGGTTGGCGTGGTCTCATGAGAAGACTGGTTTGTACACGGTGAAGTCTGCATATGGTATGCTTGTTGCTCATGTGGCAGAGGAACGAGCAGTTCTATGTACCTCTTCTTCCCGGAGCCAAGAAGATCTGTGGAAGCGATTGTGGAGTCTGAAGGTTGTACCGAAGGTGCGCGTTTTTTGGTGGCGGGTTATGCGAGGCATTGTTCCGGATTACTCAACCCTCACACGGCGGCATGTCAGAGATAATAGCACCTGTCCGGTATGCAAATCCACTTCAGAATTGTTACTCCATGCACTAGCAGAGTGTTCCCATGCCAGTCTTTTTTGGAATGCTGCGAGGGATATACTGAATATCAAATTACCAAGATTACATCCAGAGACTTGGGCAGCGGATATCTTGTGTGAGTCGTGGTGGTCACAAGATGAGAGAGCTAAGGTGATCACGGTAATGTGATCCATTTGGTCTTCCAGAAACAAATGGGCACACGGAGAGAAGGGGTTCGACCCCATTGGCTCGGTACAGTCCGTTCATGACACATTGTTGGAGCTTGAGCTTCCACAGAAAACTACTGAGGACAATGGTGATCGGCCGATGTGTACTTGGCACGGACCAAGTGGAGATACAATAAAGATCAATGTTGATGGCGCTATCAATGGCCAAGATATGGTAGCAGGGAGTGGGGGCGTGGCGAGAGACTCATCACGAAGATTAGGGGGCGTGGTGCAAAGCATACCCTAGAATTGTTGACCCTCTGACCTCTGAAGCGTTGGCGTTGCGTGATGCCGTAATGTTTGCTCGAGCACACTCCTTCCGTCACATCTCGGTTGAGACTGATTGCTCGGAGCTAGTTAGACTATGGGATAATAAGAGGACCAATCGTTCAGTGATTGCTCCTATTCTCGGAGAAGTTAGTATTTTAAGTCTAGATTTTCAGACCTTTTCTATCTCTTTTGCTCGTCGCTCAGCGAACAATTCTGCTCATGAATGTGCATGCTATGCTTGTTTGCACAACATGTCAGAGGAGTGGTCTGGGGCGAGTCCAGTTTTCCTTCAAAACAACCTTCGTGCTAATTGTAATGGTGCTAGTGTGATTTAATAAAGTCGATGTGTTCTCCAAAAAAAAGGTAAGAGAAAATTTACGTGACGTAAAAATTATATACGGTTTGAAAGATAAAGGGTGGATGAATAATAATTATTCTACACCCTGGGTGTCAAATAGCGCCACTCTATATATATATAAATTAAATTGAATTGATATTATTATCAATTATTCGGGGGTGGAGGACCTATACCTGAAAAAAAAGAGAAAAAAGAGTAAATTAGTTAATAGCAATGAATATAATCTCCACCAGCATGCATACAGCCCAAATGTATCAAATCGTGATATTCTTGGCAGACTTATAAGAGAGAAGACAAAAGATCCAAAGAGAAGGCAAATTTCTCAAGACACAATCATGAAGTTCAAAAAGATTGTCAAAGTGAAGATAAAAAGATGAAGCCACATTCATATGCAGCCAAGACAACGTGGAGGCAACACCAAAAATACATCTATCAACTTCCAACATGTGCTCATGAATCTATAAAAAACGGCTACAAAGGCTATAAGTCCTATGAAGCCTAGGAACCCTGCAAAATAGGTCCATGCTGCCCAAGAAGAAAGAAGTTGCAAATAATGAAGGAGGAGGCTCTTGAAGACTGCTCTCTCGCCTATAAAATGAGACACTCGTAGCTAAGAGAAGAGACATCAGCACCAGCCATACAGCAATACAGCAACCAGCAGAGCAGAGAGTCAGTGCTAGCAAACTCTCCCCTCACTAGTAGTAGTTATAATCCTCTCCCTGTAATAAAGGCCACTATATTGAAGACACCTATACCATAAGTTTGGAGAGGTTGTAAGGTAATTTTTTTTATCTTCGTGTAAGCCCTTCGGGGGTTTCCCGAAAGGGAAAACCGTATGTAAGCTATATTGTGAAAATAAAGTAGTTTCGTATTTTTCTCGTTCTTTTTAAGCATGTTTATATAGGATGGGTTTCTTATGCTAGGGATCCTATAGGAGAAACCTCTGCGTGTAGTTCTCTATTAAAGCCTTATGTGTGGCGTCTGAACAAGAACCTTGTAGCCGTAGAGAAGTATTCCCTCTGGATGGAACTGCTTGGGAAGACGATAAAAGAATGACCCATATAAATTTGATTAAAAACATTTAGGGAAATGAACTTAGCTACTCCAGAAGCAATATAGTGAGAAATACGGTGAGTACCGAGTAGGAATTTTACACCAGTACGCACACCCTCGCTCGTCTGGTGGCCTCGCTAGCCTGTAAAAGATCCTGCAGTATATACGTACAGTCTAATATTAATATACGGGATGTAAAATATTAAAATAATACACGAAAAATTTAAATACTATAAAATATAAGATTACAAATTTTTAGTTTTTATAAATTTATTAGCAATAATATTGATATTTATATATTAATATTAGACTGTACATATATATTGCAGGATCTTTTACTAAAACTTAGCATGAAGAGCTGAAACTGTTTCATGCATATAAGCTTATATTTCTAGGCTTTCAAATTGATAGTAATATCAATTCAATTTAGATTTGGTGCTATATAAAAACTCTCCGCTCACTAGTAGTAGTTGTAATCATCTTCCTGTAATAAAGGTCACTATATTGAAGGCACCTATACCATAAGTTTGGAGAGGTTGTAAAGTAAATTTTTTTATCTTCGTCTAAACTCTTCGGGGGTTTTCCCGAAAAGAAAAACCGTATGTAAGCTATATTGTGTAAATGAAATAGTTTCGTATTTCCCTCATTCTTTTTAAGCATGTTTATGTGGGATGGGTTTCTTATGCTAGGGATTCTATAGGAGAAATCTCTGCGTGTAGTTCTCTGTTAAAACTTTATGTGTGGTGTCTGAACGAGAACCTTGTAGCCGTAGAGAAATGTTCCCTCTGGGTGAAACTGTGTGGGAAGACGATAAGAGAACGACCTATATAAATTTGATTAAAAACATCTAGAGAAATGAACGTAGCTACTCCTAAAGCAATATAATGAGAAATACGGTGAATACCGAGTAGGAATTTTACACCACTGCGCACACCCTCGCTTGTCTGTTGGCCTCGCTAGCCTGTAAAAGATACTGCAATATATACGTACAGTCTAATATTAATATATAAATATCAATATTAACGCTAATAAATTTATAAAAAAAGTAAACTAGTTAATAGCAATGAATATAATCTCTACCAGCATGCATACAGCCCAAATATATCAAGTCGTTATATTCTTGGCAGACTTATAAGAGAGAAGACAAAAGATCCAAAGAGAAGGCAAAATTCTCAAGACACAATCATGAAGTTTAAGAAGTTTGTCAAAATGAAGATAAAAAGATGAAGCCACATTCATATGCAGCCAAGGCAACGTGGAGGCAGCACCAAAAATACCTCTATCAACTTCCAACCTGTGCTCATGAACCTATAAAGAAGCGCTACAAAGGCTATAAGGCCTATAAAGCCTAGCAAGCCTACAAAACAGGTCCATTATGCCAAAGAAGAAAGAAGATGCAAATAATGGAGGAGCAGACTCTTGAAGGCTGCTCTCTCGCCTATAAAATGAGACACTCGCAGCGAATAGAAGAGACACCAGCACCAGCCATCCAAGAACCACCTGAGCAGAGAGTCAGTGCTAGCAAACTCTCCGCTCACTAGTAGTAGTTGTAATCCTCTCCCTATAATAAACGTCACTATATTGAAGGCACGCTATACCATAAGTTTGGAGAGGTTGTAAGGTAATTTTCTTTATCTTCGTGTAAACCATTCAGGGGTTTCCCAAAAGGGAAAACCGTATGTAAGCTATATTGTGGAAATGAAGTAGTTTCGTATTTCTCTTATTATTTTTAAGCATGTTTATATGGTATGGGTTTCTTATGCTAGGGATCCTATAGGAGAAACCTCTGCGTGTAGTTATCTGTTAAATCCTTATGTGTGGCGTCTGAACGAGAACCTTGTAGTCGTAGAGAAGTGTTCCCTCTGGGTAGAACTGCTTGAGAAGACGATAAGAGAATGACCCATATAATTTGATTGAAAACATCTAGGGAAACTTAGCTACTCCTAAAGCAATATAGTGAAAAATATGGTGAGTACCGAGTAGGAATTTTACACCACTGTGTACACCCTCGCTTGTCTGTTGGCCTCGCTAGCCTGTAAAAGATCTTGCAGTATATACGTACAGTCTAATATTAATATATAAATATCAATATTAACGCTAATAAATTTATAAAAACTAAAAATTTGTAATCTTATATTTTATAGTATTTAAATTTTCCGTGTATTATTTTAGTATTTTATATCCCGTATATTATTTGCATCAGAGCTAGTGTTTAATCATTGAAAGGTTAAAGTATCAAAATTTAGAAGTAAGCGCAGGTAAGGTAATAAAAACTAAAGAAAATATTGATATAAAGTGTAGACTAAATCTTTCTGAAGAGCATACTTGGCATAGTACGCATAGCCAACTAAATATAGTTGTTGATCTCATATATCATTTTTTTCATATCTTAGGGAAAAAGACAAGACAATTTAGACCGAAAATTTGAAACTTTATATAAAGAATATCAGAAACTCGTAGAGAAGTACTCCGGGTTGAATAATAAAATTGATATAGCCTTACATAAGATAGAAGAGGCAAAAGCAAGACAGAACATAGTTAGTAAGAATAACGATTATATTAAAGAAGAAGTGCAGTCCATTGAGAAAAGTATAGGACCCTGTCTAAATAAAAATAAAGACTTGTTATCTAGTACAGACACAAGACAAAACATATCTGAAATTAAAAAGTTAGTGAAAGAAGTAAAAACTTTGATCCTCTCATAGTTGCATGACCGAATATAACCAAGCATTAAGCGAAGTAGCAAAACATTTAACACCTCCTATCGGGTTCTCTAATCACGATTCGCCAAAAGAAGACTCCAAAATAATAATAAGGAAAAATAACACAATCATCCAATTATTATTTCAGATTTTAGGAAAACTAAATAGCAAATAAGATAACAAAGATATTGTGTTAGCCTCGTCTGGAATTTTAGCATCACCAAAAAATATCAACTCAGAAAAATGGACATATCTAAAAGCCTCACTAGAAGAGACAAAAATATCCAATTAGTAAGACAAGATTCAAAACCCTTAGCATTAAGGCATAAATGTCATGTAGCAATACTGATGACATTAATTTAGAAGAAGTTATAGACTTGCAAAGAGACCTAGAAAGGTATCAAAAGGATACGCTAAGAAAAATAAAACCACAACAGGTTTACCATATGGGTATGTTCGAAAGTAGGAGTGGTTTATATAGAATATCCAGAGAAATAGAACTAAGTGTATTAACACATCTAGTAGATCTAAAAATTGTAAGTAAGAATATTGAAAATGAACTCAAATATTGTGGTTATAAATACATCCATCAAGGTATGTATATCATAGGAGTCAAAGGTATGACAAGAAAGAAGTTAGGAGCAAAGGTTTTAATAACCTTATTAGACAAAAGATGGGGATCCGTGGATAAAACAGCATTAGGATTTATGGAAGGAGATATGAATGAAAATAGATTAATAACTTATATAGCCCCAAACCTAATGATGCCTGTGAAAGAATTTATTGACAAAATGAGTTTTGGATTTTAGACTAAAGGATATGAAGATTTTAAAGGAACAAATTTGCTAGTAAGCATATAATTTATAGGAAGGCTTACTAGTAAAAGTAGTTCTAGATATAGAGTAAATGTAGATGATGTAATTGAAAGCATGCAGTCTAAAGGTATTAAATTTATGAGTCCTCTTAAAGTAAGCTCTAAAGAAAGAGCATGAGAAGAATGGAATATAGGTGATTTAATAGAAAATAAGGAATTAAAGCAACCTGAAACTTATATCAGTTATCAAAATTGCGAAGGAACTAGTAGCATTAGGTTCACCAATTATAAAGCAGCATCCTTAGATGACACAGAATCGCTCATACCAGACTCCGAATTTAGTGATAGTAGGAATAACACCTCAACGGAATACATGGAAAAGACAAGTGTAGATGATGAAATAAAACATTGTGAAGAAAAGTTAAAACATATAGATTGGGAGTATAATAACTCAACGACGAAAGACTGGCCTAAGATTAGAGAAAGGGAATTGTTTTTCATTAGAGAAATTGCAAGATTAAAGAAATTAAAAAATGAGAAGAAATTATTCGCTAGTAGTTCAATCATGTTAAATAATAAGGTAACACTAGAAGAAAAAGACAAGAAGAATAAAAATAATAATACTGACCAAAGACAGAAAGACAAAAGCATAAGTGAAGAAGAGCAATGGGATATAAACAATAAATTATTAACTGAAAGTTATGAAGAGGAAAAAGAATTGATGAAAGAAATGTGGATAGAAAATGAAAGGTATGATGATGCGAAGAATACAATGACTTTATAAACTCCTTAGATGAGGTATGTTTACATAATTTACAAAATGTAATGGAAGCCAAGGAAGTAGAAAATATTAAAAGAAAAAGAAGTACATATGGTGAAACTTCAGTAAAGAGAGAATGTGAAAGAGAAAGATCAACTAGGTCAACTGAAAAAGGCCACCTGAAAAAGATGATTTCCAACCATCTTACATTCCTGAACAATATAGATATATGGGTACCAAAAGAAGAAATTTTGAAAAAACGGTACAATTTCAAAATTCTAGAAATGATGGTGCAATATTAAATTTAGCAGCCCATGACCCAATAGATTGGCCGAATATCCTTAGCATATGGAAAGGGTTAATAGTTCAAAAATATATACAAAACCAGCATAATATAGGTACCAAGGTAGAAGACATGTTAACTTATCTTGAAACATTTTTAGGAGAATCTGCAAAGGTTCCATGGGAACAATGGGTAGAAACTTATCCAGTTAATTATGAAGAACTAAAAAGAGCTAGAACTAATCCAAATAACTTTGCTAATGTTATATCAAGCATAATCATAGCAGAAGACCCAGAATTAGGATTCACTACATTACAAAATGAACGACCGAGAGAAATAGAAAAATTAACTTTAACAAGTTGGAAAGGTATAAATGAATTCTCTCAGCATTATTTATATAATGCTACCACTGCCAAGCAAGGATATAATAGAGGTGTGGTTTACAGGTATTTTAATAAATTACCTGACCCTTTAGGATCTATAATATTTGAGGAATATAAGAAAGAAACAGAAGGTTCCATTATAAATATATCCCAAACCATAACATTTGTTTTCAAACAACTTAGGAAGGTATGTACGAGCATTCAAGCCCAAAGATCTGTGAAGAAATCATATTACAATTCGTGCAATAACATATTCCAAATACCATTATCGTATGTAGAAGAACGACATAGGAGTAAGAAACATTATAAACCCGAACGAAGAGATAATAGAAATTATAGAACAAAGAGAAGATATTTCCTAAGAAGGTCAGATAATAGAGCTCCGTTTTTACATAAGAGAAATGTAAGAAGGTATAATCCTAGAAAGACTTATGATAGTACATGTAGGTGCTTTATATGCAACTCACCTGACCACCTAAGTAAAACATGTCCTAATAAAGACCAGAAAAGGTATTCTAGTAAAATAGAAGAGCAAGAAAGGGTACTAATTGTAGATAGCGTTAATGGGAATATATTAGTATGTGATGATGAAATAAAAGATGATGAGTCAATATATTCAATCATAGAAACCGATGAAGTAGAGAATCAGATTTTAGAAGATGATTCAAGTGAAGATGATATAGATTTAATAGACGAATTTGCAGGATTAAAAGTAGAAATGATGAACCAGGTAGAATGTCAACATGATTGGATTAGAGGTAAAGGTGATTATAATATAAAATGTGCTTTTTGTATATACTATCCAAGTCAAGATAATAGGTCTACTTGTAGCATATGTTCAAGGCAAGCTTGTGCTTCTTGTTTAAAATCAAAGAATCAAGGTTGGAGACAAGAAGTAGAAATTGAGCCAGAAGACCAAATATTATGTAGTAGAGTTAGAAACTTAGAAAATCGAATTAATAAGCTAGAGGAAGAACTAGAGGAACTAAAATGTAAGTTAGAAAATAATATTGGTTATATAGATCAAGAAGATAATACTATCAAAAACACAGAATTAAAAGATCAAATGGTCAAAGTAAGAGAGCAAAGGGGAGATAGGTTAAGTCAGCTCAAAGATGCGATAACTAGTTTTAGAAGCAAATATATAGTACGTTTACCATTCAAGGAAGTATTAGGAATAAGAATACCAGTTAAAATAGTATTAAAGCCAAATATTTCATATAAAATTTTAGCACTATTAGATACGGGTTGCACAAAAAATATCATCCATGACAAGTATTTTGTGAGATGCCCTTAAATAGTTAAAACTATAGACGATAATAAAGCTGAAGTATCCACAAACATGTCTGGAATAAAGAAGGAGTTACATTCATTCCATATCAAGATAGTGTTCCATCCATATCTGAGGTACGAAAACAAAGAAAATCTTTACAAAATGTAGAAATATCTAATCTAGAGGATGAATATAGTGTAGAGCCACCTGAAGACTGCAAAAAAGAGGAACCAAGTAATACCAAGAAGAATATCATATAGAAAATACATGCACCGAGTGTATAGGATTACAATCATTCTCGCCAAATTGGTATAGAGATATAAAATCTAAGAGTGATATAGACAAGATTGTGCAAAGATTAGAAGATATTCAAATCATTGGGGAAATACCAATGAAACATTGAGATAAGAATTCCATAGTATGCAAAATAAATATTATAAACCCTGATTATATAATCAAGTCAGGACCAATAGAAGATACTCCCAAAGATATAGAAGAATTTAAAATGCATATCAAAGAATTATTAAAATTAAAGGCAATTAGAGAAAGTAGAAGTCCTCATCGCTCAGCTGCCTTTATAGTTAGAAATCACGCTGAAGAAGTTAGAGGAAAGTCTAGAATGGTTATAAACTACAAAACACTTAATGATAATACCATAGATGATGCATACAATATACCAAATAAGCAAGAATGGATAAATAGAATACAAGGAAGCAAATATTTTTCTAAGTTTGATCTAAAGGCCGGATTTTGGCAAGTAAAAATGGCCGACGAATCTATTCCTTGGACAACATTTACATGTTATCAAGGTCATTATGAATGGCTAGTTATGCCATGAGGATTAAAGAATGCACTTGCACTATTTCAAAGAAAGATGCAAAATATATTTAATGAGAATCAAGCTTTTATATTAGTATATGTAGATGACTTACTAGTCTTCTCTAAGTCATATAAAGAGCATATTGCTCACCTTGAAGTTTTCTTTCGAAAGGTAGAACAAAATGGTTTAATCTTATCTAAAAAGAAAATGGAAATTTGCAAAGAGAAAATAAATTTTCTTGGACATGAAATAGGAGAAGGAAAAATATACTTGCAGGATTATATTGCTAAGAAAATATTACAATTCCCTGATACCATGAATGATAAAAAAGTTTTACAACAATTTTTAGGGATTGTAAATTATGCAAGGAATTACATAGACAACCTAGCAAAGCTTGCTGGACCTTTGTATGCTAAACTAAGAAAGAATGGACAAAAACATTTCAATTCAGAAGACATAAAATTAGTCAAGGCTATAAAAGAAAAAGTGAAAAATTTGAAACCCTTAGAATTACCATTAGAAGATAACTATTTTATTATCGAAACAGATGCATCAAAAGTAGGATGGGGTGCTATATTAAAGCAAAAACCTAATAAATATTCCCCAAAAGCATAAGAGAAAATATGCAGATATGCCTCGGGAAGTTATAAATTAAAAATAGTGAATAATATTGATAGGGAAATCCTCGCCGTAGTCCATGCAATAAATGCATTTAGGTTATATTTAGGATTTAAAGAATTTAAGTGCACACAGATTGTGAAGCAATATGTAGATACTATAACCAAATCAATAGTAAGAAAATTTCTATAGAAGTTGGGTTCTATTTGAAGATATCATAACATGGAATGGATATAAAGTTGTTTTCGAGCATATTAAAGGAAAAGATAATTGTTTACCTGATATATTCTCTCGTGCATCAATATTGCAGGAATGAAGCGTGGGTTACTCCCCAATGGGACCGAAGTTTTCACTTTCGGCTCAGATAATTCATTAAAAATATTTCCCCCAAATACATTCAAATTCAAGCCTAAAGGTCATATTTATATTGACGAAATTCAACAATGCATATTAGAAAATTTCTAGTTCTAGTATAATAATAAAAAGAACAAACAGGTTATATGCTATCCATCCTAAATAGTCTCGCAGAGTATTTCAATATGATGAACAAGAAGGTCTCAAAGTCAACAAATATTAAGAAAGAAGAATTAATACCATTATATGTCCTATATGATGGAAACAAGCCAGGAATATATTTTACTTTGAAGAAATACTAAAACAAAAGCTAGAAGCAAGGAAAATAAAAAAGGATTTATCATGGAGAAAATACTATGATATCAATAAAGCTTTAAATTATGCAAGAAAAATAATAGGAGAGAATTATTATATAGAACCAAAAGCAAAAGAACACATCCAAAGGTATAGAGGAGTAGGTACTTCTGCTCCAAAAAGTCCAAATTATACAAAGGGTGAAGCATCAACTTCATCAAAGGTAAAAGAAGAATGGTTATTTTTAATGAAGGAAGAAGAATCCCCAAAGTACCAAACATACAAATCATGCCTTTTAAAAGGTTTGGATCCTCTGGATTCTGAATATATAGATATGAAAATAGATGATAAATTCCAAGAGGTCAAGAAATTAATAAAAGAAGAATTAAAAGAAGATATTTTAAAAGAACTACGAGAAGAGTTTAATGCAAAGTTTAAAGAAATAAAGAAAGAATATGAGATTAAGTATGACTTTAATCTATCAGATGAAGATCATATCGACATTGCAGGACATGGGAAAAAGCCTGAATAAATAAGCAAGGATATATTCAGCAGATAATATTGAATATGAATATGAACTTCGAATTGATATTGCTATCAATTATTCGGGTGCGGAGGACCGTCTCGATCATAAAATTAAATTGAATTGATATTACTATAAATTATTCGGGCGTGGAGGACCTATACCCGAAAAAAAAGACCGACCCGAGCATAAAATTAAATCGAATTGATATTAATATCAATTATTCGGGCGTGGAGGACCTATACCCGAAAAAACAGAATTAAAAAAGTAATTTTGTTAATAGCAATGAATATAATCTCCACCAGCATGCATACAACCCAAATGTATCTAAGTCGTGATATTCTTGGCAGACTTATAAGAGAGAAGACAAAAGATCCAAAGAGAAGGCAAAATTCTCAAGACACAATCATGAAGTTCAAGAAGATTGTCAAAGTGAAGATAAGAAGATAAAGCCACATTCATATGAAGCTAAGGTAACGTGGAGGCAACAACAAAAATACCTCTATCAACTTCTAACATGTGATCATGAACCTATAAAGAAGGGCTACAAAGGCTATAAGGCCTATAAAGCCTAGGAAGCATACAAAATAGGTCCATGATGCCAAAGAAGAAACAAGATGCAAATAATGCAGGAGCAGGCTCTTGAAGGCTGCTCTCTCTCCTATAAAATGAGACACTCGCAGTAAAGAGAAGAGACACCAGCACCAGCCATCCAGCAACCAGCAGAGCAGAGAGTCAGTGCTAGCAAACTCTCCGCTCACTAGTAGTAGTTGTAATCCTGTCCTTGTAATAACTGTCACTATATTAAAGGCACCTATACCATAAGTTTGGAGAGGTTGTAAGGTAATTTTCTTTATCTTCGTGTAATCCCTTCGGGGGTTTCTCGAAAGGGAAAACCGTATGTAATCTATATTATGGAAATGAAGTAGTTTCGTATTTCTCTCGTTCTTTTTAAGCATGTTTATATGTGATGGGTTTCTTATGCTAGGGATCCTATAGGAGAAACCTCTGTGTGTAATTCTCTGTTAAAGCCTTATGTGTGGCGTCTGAACGAGAATCTTGTAGCCGTAGAGAAGTATTCCCTCTGGGTGGAACTGCCTGGCAAGATGATAAGAGAACGACCCATATAATTTGATTAAAAACATCGAGGAAAATGAACTTAGCTACTCCTGAAGCAATATAGTGAGAAATACGGTGAGTACCGAGTAGGACTTTTACACCACTGCACACACCCTCGTTTGTCTGTTGGCCTCGCCAGCCTGTAAAAGATCCTACAATATATACGTACAGTCTAATATTAATATATAAATATTATTATTAACGCTAATAAATTTATAAAAACTAAAAAATTGTAATCTTATATTTTATAGTATTTAAATTTTCCTTCTATTATTTTAGTATTTTATATCCCGTATATTATTAAATATAAGATTATAAATTTTTAGTTTTTATAAATTTATTACCGTTAATATTGATATTTATATATTAATATTAAACTGTACGTATATACTGCAGGATCTTTTACAGACTAGCGAGGCCAACTGACAAGCGAGGGTGTGCGCAGTGGTGTAAAATTCCTACTCCGTACTCACCGAATTTCTCACTATATTACTTCAGGAGTAGCTAAGTTCATTTCCCTAGATGTTTTTAATCAAATTATACGGGTCATTCTCTTATCGTCTTCTCACGATGCTTGAGAGAATACATTAAGGCTGATACTTTTGCATGAAGGTTTCAGCACTGAGTATTAGAGCCTTCAAGAGGAATTATACCGACCCGAGCACAAAATTAAATTGAATTGATATTACTATCAATTATTCGGGCGTGGAGGAACTATACCTGAAAAATAATATAAATAAGTAAATTAGTTAATAGCAATGAATATAATCTCCACCAGCATGCATACAACCCAAATGTATCAAGTCGTGATATTCTTGGCAAACTTATAAAAGAGAAGACAAAAGATCCAAAGAGAAGGCAAAATTCTCAAAGCACAATCATGAAGTTCAAGAAGATTGTCAAAGTAAAGATAAGAAGATGAAGCCACATTCATATGCAGCCAAGGCAACATGGAGGCAGCACCAAAAATACCTCTATCAACTTCCAACATGTGCTCATAAACCTTTAAAGAAGGGCTACGAAGACTATAAGGCCTATAAAGCCCAGGAAGCCTACAAAATAGGTCTATGATGCCAAAGAAGAAACAAGATGCAAATAATGGAGGACCAGGCTCTTGAAGGCTGCTCTCTCGCTTAAAAAATCAGACACTCGTAGCGAAGAGAAGAGACACCAGCACCAGCCATCCAGCAACCAGCAGAGCAGAGAGTCACTGCTAGCTAGTAGTAGTTGTAATCCTCTCCCTGTAATAAAGGCCACTATATTGAAGGCACCTATACCATAAGCTTGGAGAGATTGTAAGGTAATTTTCTTTATCTTCATGGAAGCCCTTCGTGGGTTTCCCCAAAAAGAAAACCGTATGTAAGCTATATTGTGGAAATGAAGTAGTTTCGTATTTTCCTCGTTCTTTTTAAGCATGTTTATATGAGATGTGTTTCTTATGCTAGGGATCCTATAGGAGAAACCTCTGCGTGTAGTTCTTTGTTAAATCCTTATGTATGGCGTCTAAACGAGAACCTTGTAGCCGTAGAGAAGTATTCCCTCTGGGTGGAACTGCCTGGGAAGACGATAAGAGAACGACCCATATAATTTGATTAAAAATATCTAGGAAAAAGAATTTAGCTACTCCTGAAGCAATATAGTGAGAAATACGGTGAGTACCGAGTAGGACTTTTACACCATTGCGCACACCCTCGCTTGTTAGTTGGCATCGCCAGCCTGTAAAAGATCCTGCAGTATATACGTACAGTCTAATATTAATATATCAATATCAATATTAACGCTAATAAATTTATAAAAACTAAAAATTTGTAATTTTATATTTTATAGTATATAAATTTCCCATGTATTATTTTAGTATTTTATATCCCGTATATTATTAAATATAAGATTACAAATTTTTAGTTTTTATAAATTTATTAGCATTAATATTGATATTTATATATTAATATTAGACTGTACATATATACTGCAAGATCTTTTACAAGCTGGCGAGGCCAACTGACAAGCGAGGGTGTGCGCAGTGATGTAAAATTCTTACTCGGTACTCACCGTTTTTGTCACTATATTACTTCAGGAGTAGCTAAGTTCATTTCCCTAGATGTTTTTAATCAAATTATATGGGTCGTTCTCTTATCGTCTTCCCAGGCAGTTCCACCCAGAGGAAACACTTCTCTATAGCTACAAGGTTCTCGTTCAGACACCACACATAAGGCTTTAACAGAGAACTACACGCAGAGGTTTCTCCTATAGGATCCCTAGCATAAGATAGCCATCCCATATAAACATGCTTAAAAAGAACAAGGGAAATACGAACTCGTTTTCATACGGTTTTCCCTTTCGGAAAAGCCTCGAAGGGCTTACACGAAGATAAAGAAAATTACCTTACAACCTCTCCAAACTTATGGTATAGGTGCCTTCAATATAGTGGCCTTTATAACAGGAAGAGGATTACAACTACTACTAGTGAGCGGAGAATTTGCTAGCACTGTCTCTCTGCTCTGCTGGTTGCTGGATGGCTGGTGCTGGTGTGTCTTCTCTTCGCTGCGATTGTCTCATTTTATAGGCGAGAGAGCAGCCTTCAAGAGCCTGCTCCTCCACTATTTGCATCTTCTTTCTTCTTTGGCATCATGGACCTATTTTGTAGGCTTCCTAGGCTTTTTTTATATTCATTGATATTAACTAATTTACTTTTTTTTATTCTGTTTTTTTCGGGTATAGGTCCTCCGCGCCCGAATTTTTTTCCGGCTATTAGAGCTTTCAAGAGGAATTATACCGACCCGAGCACAAAATTAAATTGAATTGATATTACTATCAATTATTCGGGCATGGAGGACCTATACCCGAAAAATAATAGAAAAAAGTAAATTAGTTAATAGCAATGAATATAATCTCCACCATCATGCATACAACCCAAATGTATCAAGTCATGATATTATTGGCAAACTTATAAGAGAGAAGACAAAAGATCCAAAGAGAAGGCAAAATTCTCAAGACACAATCATGAAGTTCAAGAAGATTGTCAAAGTGAAGATAAGAAGATGAAGCCACATTCATATGCAGCCAAGGAAACGTGGAGGCAGCACCAAAAATACCTCTATCAACTTCCAACATGTGCTCATGAACCTATAAAGAAGGGCTACAAAGGCTATAAGGCCTATAAAGCCTAGGAAGCCTACAAAATAGGTCCATGATAATAAAGAAGAAAAAAGATGCAAATAATGGAGGAGAAGGCTCTTGAAGGCTGCTCTCTCGCCTATAAAATGAGACACTCGCAGTGAAGAGAAGAGACACCAGCACCAGCCATCCAGCAACCAGCAGAGCAGAGAGTCAGTGCTAGCAAACTCTCCGCTCACTAGTAGTAGTTGTAATCCTCTCCCTGTAATAAAGGCCACTATATTGAAGGCACCTATACCATAAGCTTGGAGAGGTTGTAAGGTAATTTTGTTTATAGTCGTGTAAGCCCTTCGTGGTTTCCCGAAAGGGAAAACCGTATGTAAGCTATATTGTGGAAATGAAGTAGTTTCGTATTTCCCTCGTTCTTTTTAAGCATATTTATATGGGATGGGTTTCTTATGCTAGGGATCCTATAGGAGAAACCACTGCGTGTAGTTCTCTGTTAAAGCCTTATGTGTGGCGTCTGAACGAGAACCTAGTAGCCGTAGAGAAGTGTTCCCTCTAGGTAGAACTGCCTAGGAAGACGATAAAAGAACGACCAATATAAATTTGATTAAAACCATCTAGGGAAATGAACTTAGCTACTCCTGAAGCAATATAGTGAGAAATACGGTGAGTACCGAGTAGAAATTTTACACCACTACGCACACCCTCGCTAGCATGTAAAAGAAGACCTACCCGAGCATAAAATTAAATTGAATTGATATTACTATCAATTATTCGAGCATGGAGGACCTATACCCGAAAAAACAGAAAAAAGTAAATTAGTTAATAGCAATGAATATAATCTCCACCAGCATGCATACATCCCAAATGTATCAAGTCGTGATATTCTTGGCAGACTTATAAGAGAGAAGACAAAAGATCCAAAGAGAAAGCAAAATTCTCAAGACACAATCATGAAGTTCAAGAAGATTGTCAAAGTGAAGATAAAAAGATGAAGCCACATTCATATGCAGCCAAGGCAACATGGAGGCAGCACCAAAAATACATCTATCAACTTCCAACATGTGCTCATGAATCTATAAAAAAGGGCTACAAAGGCTATAAGGCCTATGAAGCCTAGGAACCCTACAAAATAGGTCCATGATGCCAAAGAAGAAAGAAGATGCAAATAATGAAGGAGCAGACACTTGAAGGCTGCTCTCTCGCCTATAAAATGAGACACTCGCAGCGAAGAGAAGAGACATCAGCACCAGCCATCCAACAACCAGCAGAGCAGAGAGTCAGTGCTAGCAAACTCTCCGCTCACTAGTAGTAGTTATAATCCTCTCCCTGTAATAAAGGCCACTATATTGAAGACACCTATACCATAAGTTTGGAGAGGTTGTAAGGTAATTTTTTTTATCTTCGTGTAAGCCCTTCGGGGGTTTCCCGAAAGGAAAAATCGTATGTAAGCTATATTGTGGAAATGAAGTAGTTTCGTATTTTTCTCGTTCTTTTTAAGCATGTTTATATAGGATGGGTTTTTTATGCTAGGGATCCTATAGGAGAAACCTCTGCGTGTAGTTATCTGTTAAAGCCTTATGTGTGGCGTCTGAACGAGAACCTTGTAGCCCTCTGGATGGAACTGCCTGGGAAGACGATAAGAAAATGACCCATATAAATTTGATTAAAAACATCTATGGAAATGAACTTAGCTATTCCTGAAGCAATATAGTGAGAAATACGGTGAGTACCGAGTAGGAATTTTACACCACTACGCACACCCTCGCTTATCTGTTGGCCTCGCTAGCCTGTAAAAAATCCTGCAGTATATACGTACAGTCTAATATTAATATATAAATATCAATATTAACGCTAATAAATTTATTAAAACTAAAAACTTGTAATCTTATATTTTATAGTATTTAAATTTTCCGTGTATTATTTTAGTATTTTATATCCCGTATATTATTGGTATCAGAGCTAGTGTTTAATTATTAAAAGGTTAAAGTATCTAAATTTAGAAGTAAGCGCAGGTAAGGTAATAAAAACTAAAGAAAATATTGATATAAAGTGCAGAATAAATCCTTCTGAAGAGCATACTTGGCATAGTATGCATAGCCAACTAAATATAGTTGTTGATCTCATATATAATTTTTTCATATCTTGGGGAAAAAGACAAGACAACTTAGACCAAAAATTTGAAATTTTATATAAGAAATATCAGAAACTCGTAGAGAAGTACTCCAGGTTGAATAATAAAATTGATATAGCCTTACATAAGCTAGAAGAGACAAAAGCAAGATATAACATAGTTAGTAAGAATAACGATTATATTAAAGAAGAAGTGCAGTCCATTGGGAAAAGTATAGGACCCTGTCTAAATAAAAATAGACTTGTTATCTAGTACAGACACAAGACAAGACGTATCTGAAATTAAAAAGTTAGTGCAAGTAGTAAAAACTTTGATCCTCTCATAGTTGCATGACCGAATATAACCAAGCATTAAGCGAAGTAGCAAAATATTTAACACCTCCTATCAGGTTCTCTGATCACGATTCGCCAAAAGAAGACTCCAATATAATAATAAGGAAAAATAACATAGTCATCCAATTATTAATTCAGATTTTAGGAAAACTAAATAGAAAACAAGATAACAAAGATATTGTGTTAGCCTTGTCTGGAATTTCAGCATCACCAAAAAATATCAACTCGGAAAAATGGACATATCTAAAAGCCTCACTAAAAGAGACAAAAATATCCAATTAGTAAGACAAGATTCAAAACCCTTAGCATTAAGGCATAGAATGTCATGTAGCAATGCTGATGACATTAATTTAGAAGAAGTTATAGACTTGCAAAGAGACCTAGAAAGGTATCAAAAGGATACGCTAAGAAAAATAAAACCACAATAGGTTTACCATATGGGTATGTTCGAAAGTAGGAGTGGTTTATATAGAATATCCAGAGAAATAGAACTAAGTGTATTAACACATCCAGTAGATCTAAAAATTGTAAGTAGGAATATTGAAAATGAACTCAAATATTGTGGTTATAAATACATCGATCAAGGTATGTATATCATAGGAGTCAAAGGTATGACAAGAAAGAAGTTAGGAGCAAAGTTTTTAATAACCTTATTAGACAAAAGATGGGGATCCGTGGATAAAGCAGCATTAGGATTTATGGAAGGAGATATGAATGAAAATAGATTAATAACTTATATAGCCCCAGACCTAATGATGCCTGTGAAAGAATTTATTAACAAAATGAGTTTTGGATTTTAGACTAAAGGATATGAAGATTTTAAAGGAACAAATTTCCTAGTAAGCATAGAATTTATAGGAAAGCTTACTAATAAAAGTAGTTCTAGATATAGAGTAAATGTAGATGATGTAATTGAAAGCATGCAGTCTAAAGGTATTAAATTTATGAGTCCTCTTAAAGTAAGCTCTGAAGAAAGAGCAGGAGAAGAATGGAATATAGGTGATTTAATAGAAAAGAAGGAATTAAAGCAACCTGAAACTTATATCAGTTATCAAAATTGCGAAGGAACTAGTAGCGTTAGGTTCACCAATTATAAAGCAGCATCCTTAGATGATACATAATCGCTCATGCCAGACTCAGAATTTAGTGATAATAGGAATAACACCTCAACGGAATACATGGAATAGACAGGTGTAGATGATGAAATAAAACATTATGAAGAAAGACTGGCCTAAGATTAGAGAAAGGGAATTGTTTTTCATTAGAGAAATTGCAAGATTAAAGAAATTAAAAAATGAGAAGAAATTATTCGCTAGTAGTTCAATCATGTTAAATAATAAGGTAACACCAGAAGAAAAAGATAAGAAGATTAAAAACAATAATACTGACCAAAGCCAGAAAGACAAAAGCATAAGTGAAGAAGAGCAATGGGATATAAACAATAAATTATTAACTGAAAGTTATGAAGAGGAAGAAGATTTGATGAAAGAAATGTGGATAGAAAATGAAAGGTATGATGAGGCCGAAGAATATAATGACTTTATAATTTCCTTAGATGAGGTAGGTTTACATAATTTAAAAAATGCAATGGAAGCCATGGAAGTAGAAAATAGTAAAAGGAGTACATATGGTGAAACTTCAGTAAAGAGAGATGGTGAAAGAGAAAGATCAACTAGGTCAGCTGGAAAATGGCCACCTGAAAAAGATGATTTCCAACCATCTTACATTCCTGAACAATATAGATATAAGGGTACCAAAAGAAGGAATTTTGAAAAACAGGTACAATTTCAAAATACTAGAAATGATGGTGCAATATAAAATTTAGCAGCCCATGACCCAATAGATTGGCCGAATATCCTTAGCATATGGAAATGGTTAATAGTTCAAAAATATATACAAAACCAGCATAATATAGGTACCAAGGTAGAAGACATGTTAACTTATCTTGAAACATTTTTCGGAGAATCTACTAGGTTCTATGGGAACAATGGGTAGAAACTTATTCAGTTAATTATGAAGAACTAAAAAGAGCTGGAAGTAATCCAAATAAGTTTGCTAATGTTATATCAAGCATAATCATAACAGAAGACCCAGAATTAGGATTCACTACATTACAAAACGAACTACTGAGAGAAATAGAAAAATTAAGTTTAACAAGTTGGAAAGGTATAAAGGAATTCTCTCAGCGTTATTTATATAATGCTACCACTGCCAAGCAAGGATATAATATAGGTGTGGTTTAGAGGTATTTTAATACATTACCTGACCCTTTAGGATCTATAATATTTGAGGAATATAAGAAAGAAACAGAAGGTTCCATTAAATATATCCCAAACCATAACATTTGTTTTCAAACAACTTAGGAAGGTATGTACGAGCATTCAAGCCCAAAGATCTGTGAATAAATCATATTACAATTTGTGCAATAACATATTCCAAATACCATTATCGTATGTAGAAGAACGACATAGGAGTAAGAAACATTATAAACCCGAACGAAGAGATAATAGAAATTATAGAACAAAGAGAAGATATTTCCTAAGAAGGTCAGATAATAGAGCTCCGTTTTTACATAAGAGAACTGTAAGAAGGTATAATCCTAGAAAGACTTATGGTAGTACATGTAGGTGCTTTATATGCAACTCACCTGACCACCTAAGTAAAACATATCCTAATAAAGACCAGAAAAGGTATTCTAGTAAAATAGAAGAGCAAGAAAGGGTACTAATTGTAGATAGCATTAATGAGAATATATTAGTATGTGATGATGAAATAAAAGATGATGAGTCAATATATTCAATCATAGAAACCGATGAAGTAGAGAATCCGATTTTAGAAGATGATTCAAGTGAAGATAATATATATTTAATAGACGAATTTGCAGGATTAAAGGTAGAAATGATGAACCAGGTAGAATGTCAACATGATTGGATTAGAGGTAAAGGTGATTATAATATAAAATATGATTTTTGTATATACTATCCATGTCAAGATAATAGGCCTACTTGTAGAATATGTTCAAGGCAAGCTTGTGCTTCTTGTTTAAAATCAAAGAATCAAGGTTGGAGACAAGAAGTAGAAATTGAGCGAGAAGACCAAATATTATCTAGTAGAGTTAGAAACTTAGAAAATCAGATTAATAAGCTAGAGGCCGAACTAGAGGAACTAAAATATAAGTTAGAAAATAATATTGGTAATATAGATCAAGAAGATAATACTATCAAAAACACAGAATTAAAAGATCAAATGGTCAAAGTAAGAGAGTAAAGGGGAGATAGGTTAATTCAGCTCAAAGGTGCGATAACTAGTTTTGGAAGCAAATATATAGTATATTTACCATTCAAGGAAGTATTAGGAATAAGAATAACAATTAAAATAGTATTAAAGCCAAATATTTCATATAAAATTTTAGCACTATTAGCTACGGGTTGCACAAAAAATATCATCCATGACAAGTATTTTGTGATATGCCCTGAAATAGTTAAAACTATAGACGATAATAAAGGTGAAGTATCCAGAGACATGTCTGGAATAAAGAAAATTCATAATCAATTGGCATATAATATTGAAAGCTACATAAATGGCACAAAATATATAATAGATGAAATTACAATCAGAGATCTATCGGTAATAAGTGATGATATGATACTAGGATTAAGATTTTTACAACAATCTTTACAAACCACTGATGGCTCTGTGTATGACGCCAGAAAAATGCTGGAGCGTGGTTGATGTAGAGCTCGTTGGAAACCCCAAGAGGAAGGAATGATGTTAGTAGCTAAGCTTTGGAAAGGCGCACTACCGGTGCTAGTAGCAAGATGGAGACCTGGACAACACAACCACAAAACTTTGTCCCCAACTTGCGATGAGGTTGTCAATCTCACCGTGTTTTGCGGAAAACAAAGGATTAAACGTATCGAATGGAAAGAAGTAATAGTTTGCAGAAAGTAAACACAAAGTAGTAAATTTTTTTAGATTGTATGTAAAAGACAAGGACCGGGATCCATAGTTCACTAGAGGTGGCTCTCCTTAAGATAGATAACATGCTAGGTGAACAAATTACAGCGGGGCAATTGAGAAACATCGAGAAAGCAATACATGCATATACTAATCATCTTGACTCCTTTGGAACTTGATTGGGCATTACAAAATTATATATAGACCGCCATCCAACTACATCTATGATCTAAGGCCCTAGAGAACTCTCTCCTCCAGCAGGTATTTTCGGATTTTTGATCGGGCCCTTAGGGATCGGAGGCATCTTATAGGCATGGAGACCAGATTTTGCTGAGGCCACCTCGGGCCCGAGGCCAAGCTTGGCCAGGGAGTGGTGTGGTGCCTGGCCCCTCTCTCTCGTATTCTAGCATCGATGATTTCTGTGGAAAATGGCACTTTTGTTGTCCTGCCTCGGGAATATTCATTTTTTGACTTTCCTGGACAGAATAGTTATTTTTGGTTTGTTAATAGGTTAGTCCAAGAAATCTTATGAAAAGTACTCCAAAGTGTGGACAAAACACAAGAAAGTGGATAAAACCAAGCATGGAACATAGAAAATTATAGATACATTTCCAATGTATCAACCACTATTATACATGAAGAAGGAGTTACATTCATTCCATATCAATATAGTGTTCCATACATATCTGAGGTATGATACATTGCAAATGTATCTATAATTTTTGATGTTCCATGCTTAGCTTTATCCACTCTGTTGTGTTTTGTTCCAACTTTGGAGTACTTTTATTATGATTTCCTGGACTAACCTATTAACAAGAGCCACAGTGCCAGCTGCCTGTTTTCTGTTGTTTTTGGTTCCGAAAAAGTCAGAAAATGAATATTCTCAGAATTGGACGGGACAAAAGCCAAAGTGCCTATTTTTCCGGAAGGGATCAAGTGCCGTATCACGAGACGGAGAAGGGCTAGGGGCCGCCACACCACTGGCTGCTGCCAGGCCTGGCCAAGGCTGGGTGGTCTGCCGCCTCAAAGACCCCTCGGCCTCTCCTTCCGCCTATAATTTTCCCTTAGGACTAAAGCCCTAGTTACCAGATCAAAAATCCACGAAGAGTCTCAGAGTCAGCTGCCTCTCGTCCCTAGATCGGGGTTTGAAGCTCTTCCGGCACCTATTTGGAGAGGGAATTCACCCCTGAGGCCTTCTTCATCACCATGCAAGCCTCCGGTGTGATGCGTGAGTAGTTCATCCTTGGACTACGGATCCATGTAGTAGCTAGATGGCTGGTTTCTCCTCCTTTGTGCTTTCATGTTTAGATCTTGTGAGCTCCGTTCATGATCAAGATCATCTATTTGTAATTCATATATGTTGTGTTTGCGGGGATTCGATGGATATTGAGATGCTATTTCAGATTGATTATTGATTCTATCATGTCTTTGTTATTTGAGATCTTGCATGCTTTCTGTTGTTAGTAGCTATCTTGGCCAAATAGATGCTAGCAACTCCAAGAGTTAGTATTTATGCTCGATAGTGGGTTCATGCCTCTGGTAATCTGGGGAAGTGATAGAAATCTCTAAGGTACTAGATGTGTTGTTGCTACTAGGGAGAAAACAACGATCCTTTGTTCATAGAACAATTGTATTGTTTACTTTACACGTTAGCTCAGAAGCAATAATCTATTGCTTGCAACTTAATACTGGAGGGGGTTCGGACGATAACCTGAAGGTGGATTATTAGTCATAGATGCACTTGGATGGCGGTCTATGTATTATGTTGTAATGCCCAATCAAGTCTCAGAGGAGTCAAGATGATTATTATATGCATGTATTGCTTTCTCGGTGTTTGTCAATTGCCCCGCTGTAATTTGTTCACCCAGCATGTTATCTATCTAAGGAGATCCACCTCTAGTAAACTATGGATCCCGGTCCTTTTCTTTACATACAATCTATAAACTACTTTGCTTTGTGTTTACTTTCTTCAAACTTTTACTTCTTTCCATTCGATACGTTTATTCCTTTGTTTCCGCAAAACACGGTGAGATTGATAACCTCATCGCAAGTTGGGGACAAAGTTCTGTGGTTGTGTTGTGCAGGTCTCCACGTTGCTACTAGCACTGGTAGTGCGCCCTTCCAAAGCTCAGCTAGTAACACCTTTGAGGTGTTTCCTTGCTCCTACTGGTTCGATTAAACCTTGGTTTCATAACTGAGGGAAACTTGCTGCTGTGCTCATCATACCTTCCTCTTGGGGTTCCCAACGAGCTCTACATCAACACCGCCATTAAGCATTTTTCTGGGCGCCGTGCATTGAGCCATCAAGGTACGAAAACAAAGAAAATCTTTACAAAATGTAGAAATATCTAATCTAGAGGATGAATATAGTGTAGAGCCACCTGAAGACTGCAAAAAAGAGGAACCAAGTAATACCATAGAAGAAATTCATATAGAAAATACATGCACCGAGTGTATAGGTTTACAATCATTCTCGCCAAATTGGTATAGAGATATAAAATCTAAGAGTGATATAGACAAGATTGTGCAAAGATTAAAAGATATTCAAATCATTGGGGAAATACCAATGAAACATTGGGATAAGAATTCCATAGTATGCAAAATAAATATTATAAACCCTAATTATATAATCAAGTGAGGACCAATAGAAGCTACTCCCAAAGATATAGAAGAATTTAAAATGCATATCAAAGAATTATTAAAATTAAAGGCAATTAGAGAAAGTACAAGTCCTCATCGCTCAGCTGCCTTTATAGTTAGAAATCACGCTGAAGAAGTTAGAGGCAAGTCTAGAATGGTTATAAACTACAAAAGACTTAATGATAATACCATAGATGATGCATACAATATACCAAATAAGCAAGAATGGATAAATAGAATACAAGGAAGCAAATATTTTTCTAAGTTTGATCTAAAGGCCGGATTTTGGCAAGTAAAAATGGCCGAGGAATCTATTCCTTGGACATCATTTACATGTCCTCAAGGTCATTATGAATGGCTAGTTATGCCATTAGGATTAAAGAATGCACCTGCACTATTTCAAAGGAAGATGCAAAATATATTTAATGAGAATCAAGCTTTTATATTAGTATATGTAGATGACTTACAAGTCTTCTCTAAGTCATATAAAGAGCATATTGCTCACCTTGAAGTTTTCTTTCGAAAGGTAGAACAAAATGGTTTAATCTTATCTAAAAAGAAAATGGAAATTTGCAAAGAGAAAATAAATTTTCTTGGACATGAAATAGGAGAAGGAAAAATATATTTACAGGAACATATTGCTAAGAAAATATTACAATTCCCTGATACCATGAATGATAAAAAGGTTTTACAACAATTTTTAGGGATTGTAAATTATGCAAGGAATTACATAGACAACCTAGCAAAGCTTGTTGGACCTTTGTATGCTAAACTAAGAAAGAATGGACAAAAATATTTCAATTCAGAAGACATATAGTCAAGGCTATAAAAGAAAAAGTGAAAAATTTGAAACCCTTAGAATTACCATTAGAAGATAACTATTTTATTATCGAAACAAATGCATCAAAAGTAGGATGGGGTGCTATATTAAAGCAAAAACCTAATAAATATTCCCCAAAAGCAGAAGAGAAAATATGCAGATATGCCTCAAGAAGTTATAAATTAAAAACAGTGAATAATATTGATAGGGAAATCCTCGCCATAGTCCATGCAATAAATGCATTTAGGTTATATTTAGGATTTAAAGAATTTATAGTATGAACAGATTATGAAGCAATATGTAGATACTATAACCAAATCAATAGTAAGAAAAGTTCTACTAGAAGATGGGTTCTATTTGAAGATATCATAACATAGAATGGATATAAAGTTGTTTTTGAGCATATTAAAGGAAAAGATAATTGTTTACCTGATATATTCTCTCGTGCATCAATATTGCAGGAATGAAGCGCGGGTTACTCCCCAATGGGACGGAAGTTTTCACTTTCGGCTCAGATAATTGATTAAAAATATTTCCCCTGAATATATTCAAATTCAAGCCTAAAGGTCATATTTCTATTGACGAAATTCAACAATGCATATTAGACAATTTCTGGTTCCAGTATAATAATAAAAAAGAAGAAACAAGTTATATGATATCTATCCTAAATACTCTCGCAGAGTATTTCAATATGATGAACAAGAAGGTACCAAAGTCAGCAAATATTAAGACAGAAGAATTAATACCATTATTTGTCATATATGATGGAAACAAGCCAGGAATACATTTTACTTTTGAAGAAATACTAAAACAAAAGCTGGAAGCAAGGAAAATAAAAAAGATTTATCATGGAGAAAATACCATGATATCAATAAAGCTTTAAATTATGCAAGAGAAATGATAGGAGAGAATTATTATATAGAACCAAAAGCAAAAGAACACATCCAAAGGTATAGAGGAGTAGGTACTTCTGCTCCAACAAGTCCAAATTATACAAAGGGTGAAGCATCAACTTCATCAAAGGTAAAAGAAGAATTGTTATTTTTAATGAAGGAAGAAGAATCCCCAAAGTACCAAACATACAAATCATGCCTTTTAAAAGGGTTGGATCCTCTGGATTCTGAATATAAAGATATGAAAATAGATGAAAAATTCCAAGAGGTCAAGAAATTAATAAAGGAAGAATTAAAATAAGATATTTTAAAAGAACAACGAGAAGAGTTTAATGCAAAGTTTGAAGAAATAAAGAAAAATATGAGATTAAGTATGACTTTAATCTATCAGATGAAGATCATATGGATATTGCAGGACATGGGCAAAAGCCTGAATAAATAAGCAAGGATATATTCAGCAGGTAATATAGAATATGAATATGAACTTCGAATTGATATTGCCATCAATTATTCGAGCGCGGAGGACCGACCCGAGCATAAAATTAAATTGATTTGATATTACTACCAATTATTCGGGCGTCGAGGACCTATACCCGAAAAAAAACAGAAAAAATTAAATTAGTTAATAGCAATGAATATAATCTCCACCAGCATGCATACAACCCAAATGTATCAAGTCGTGATATTGTTGGCAGACTTATAAGAGAGAAGACAAACGATTCAAAGAGAAGGCAAAATTCTCAAGACATAATCATGAAGTTTAAGAAGATTGTCAAAGTGAAGATAAAAATATGAAGCCACATTCATATGCAGCCAAGGCAACGTGGAGGCAGCACCAAAAATACATCTATCAACTTTCAACATGTGCTCATGAATCTATAAAAAAGGGCTACAAAGGCTATAAGGCCTATGAAGCCAAGGAACCCTACAAAATAGGTCCATGATGCCAAAGAAGAAAGAAGATGCAAATAATAAAGGAGCAGGCTCTTGAAGACTGCTCTCTCGCCTATAAAATGAGACATTCGCAGCGAAGAGAAGAGACATCAGCACCAGCCATCCAGCAACCAGCAGAGCAGAGAGTCAGTGCTAGCAAACTCTCCGCTCACTAGTAGTAGTTATAATCCTCTCCCTGTAATAAAGGCCACTATATTGAAGACACCTATACCATAAGTTTGGAGAGGTTGTAAGGTAATTTTTTTTATCTTCGTGTAATCCCTTCGGGGTTTCCCGAAAGGGAAAACCATACGTAAGCTATATTGTGGAAATGAAGTAGTTTCGTATTTTTCTCGTTCTTTTTAAGCATGTTTATATAGGATGAGTTTCTTATGCTAGGTGTAGTTCTCTATTAAAGCCTTATGTGTGACGTCTGAACAAGAACCTTGTAGCCATAGAGAAGTGTTCCCTCTGGATGAAACTGCTTGGGAAGACGATAAAAGAATGACCCATATAAATTTGATTAAAAACATTTAGGGAAATGAACTTAGCTAATTCTGAAGCAATATAGTGAGAAATACGGTGAGTACCGAGTAGGAATTTTACACCACTGCGCACACCCTCGCTCGTCTGTTGGCCTCGCTAGCCTGTAAAAGATCCTCCAGTATATACGTACAGTCTAATATTAATATATAAATATCAATATTAACGCTAATAAATTTATAAAAACTAAAAATTTATAATCTTATATTTTATAGTATTTAAATTTTTCGTATATTATTTTAGTATCATATATATAGGAAATAGTGAGCTACTCATGATGGTAGGGGTGCACCCCAATCCAACCATTGAATCCATCCGTAGTGTATTTTTGAACCCTACATCTAAACTGACACCGTTAACCGCATCCGTGTCTTTTTTCCTTCGTCGATGCACCGACCGAGCCTACCTTTTATTTCCTTCACGACCCACCACCGAACCAAACATCCCACCTCATTTTCGCCAACCACACGGCCACCTACCCCGCACCAGCCCTTTTTCCCTCGATCTCCACCGGCATCGGCCGTCACCGCGTGCCTGCCAGGCTCCTGCCCCGGCGAGCCAGCACCGGCCGCCACCATTTGCGTCCCAGGGTCCTGCCCCGCCGAACCGGAACCATCCGCCACCGCTAGCCTCCTAAGCTCCTGCCTGGCGTACTGTCGCCGACCGCCGCCCGCCCATTCCTTCTAGCTCTGGTCCCGCCATGGCCCATGGCACGAGCGCGAACGACCCCATCCGTTGACCCTCGCCGGTGCGCAACGCGGATGTCGCTCAACGGGGCGCGGATGCCATGCTTTTTTCCAATTGATTTTTGGAGTAATATAGGTCCGCACGTTTTCATTCAGTTCAGATCTTGATTTCCTCTCCTGTTCTTGGATTTCTTGTCTCTCTAGTGTTAGAGATATGTTATGTGCAACGTGTCAAGGTTTATTTGTATTCTTTTGTAACGTTGGTTTTCTCTTGTAAAGCACAAGGATTGTTCCTTTACGTTAGATATTAGATAAGGCAGGTGTAGTACGATAGATGGATATCTCCTTTTTATCTCTTCCTGACTTGTAGCGATTACCTCGATCGTAACCTCCTGTAATCGCCACGGCAGAGGCTTTTTCTGCCCATATCAACACGTAAACGAAGCCTCCAACGAGGCTATCGATTCCCACAAATCCATGATGGCTTTCATGGTATCAGAGAAGCCTTTTCCATCGACCTAGCCGCCGGAAAAACTCATCTACAAGAAATCCACGACCAAAACCAAAAACCCCACGAATACAATCCTCTCCCGGTGGCCATGACATCCTCGTCGAGTTCTGCGACGATCCTCTCCGCCGCGCTTGGATCCCCGCCTTCCACCAAGTTGACGAGGTCGAACTTTCTCTTTTGGAAGACCCTCGTCTACCCCCTGCTTCGTGGTGCTCAGGTCCTCGGCTTGCTCGATGGTACCGACGCCGCGCCGCCGATGACCCTGGAGGCTGAAGACAACGACAAGAAGAAGATCATAATCCCAAACCCTGCCTACACGGTGTGGCTATCTCGGGATCAAATGGTGCTTGGATTCCTCGTGAACTCCCTATCGCCGGAAATCATTCCCCATGTTGTGGGGCTTGAAACATCCAAAGCGGTGTGGTCCGTCCTCACCGCCATGTTCTCCTCCCACTCTCGGACGAAGATCAATCATTTGCGAGGGGCGTTGACCAACACGAAGAAGCTTGACATGACCGCCACACAGTTCTTCGCGAAGATGAAGGGCTTTGGGTATGAGCTCGCAGCTGTGGGCAAACCTGTTGAAGATGATGAGATGGTCGGATACATCGTCAATGGCCTTGATGCAAGCTACAACTCCCTCGTCGCCTTTGTAAACGGCAACCCTGGTACTACCCTTGATGATCTGTTTAATCAAGTTTGTGCTCACGATCTTCATCAAGAAATGCTCTCAGGATCAGGCCATGACATCGGCTTCACATCCTCTGCCCATGTCGCCACTCGCCCCCTCGTGATGTCAGTCGCGACCCGCGTCCCCGCGGTGATCGTGGCCGATCTCCCGACCGTGGGCCTCGTGATGATCGCAGCGGAGGTGATCGCCGCGAAGGTGGATGGAGGCGCCACGACGATGATGGGCGCCGTGATGATGGGCGTCGTGACGGGCATGATGACGGGCGTCGTGATGGTGGTGGACGGCGCCGTGATGATGGAGGGCGCCGCCGTGGTCGTGCTCCCACCCCCTACGTCGACGTAACCTATCAAATTTGCAAGATCCATGGCCACCCCGCCAATGAGTGTTGGTGGCGCTACCAAGATCGCAATGACTCTGATGATGATAAAGCCGATGATGGAAGACAGAAGGGTGCTCATGTTGCATCCTATGGCGTCGACACCAATTGGTACCCGGACTCGGGTGCCACTCATCATGTCACATCAGAGCTGAGCAAGCTTACTACTCATGACAAGTACAATGGGCATGATCGCGTTCACACCGCCAACGACAACGGTATGCAAATAAGTCATATAGGTCATTCAACATTATGAACCCCACATGGTTCCTTACAACTCAAAAATATTCTCCATGTTCCTGGTGCGTCTAAAAATCTTCTATTTGTTCACAAGCTTACACTTGATAACCCTGTTTTTCTTGAGTTTCACCCTTATTTCTTTTTGATCAAGGACCAGGCCACAAGGAGAACTCTATTTAAGGGATCATGTCATGATGGTCTCTACCCGCTAGTACCTTCCTCTACTGGGCCTTCCAAGCAAGCATTCATCACAATAAAGCCTTCGTCTTCCACATGGCATCGTCGTTTAGGACACCCCTCATCCTTTGTGGTTCAACAAGTACTTAGGAAAAATAATATTTCTTATTCTCCTAAAATAAACCCCTACATCTATGATTCGTGTCAACTAGCTAAGAGCCATCAATTGCCGTATCCTGTCTCTACTAGTGTATCCACAGTTCCCTTGGAACAAGTGTTCTCTGATGTATGGGGCCCAGCACCTGTTTCTGCTGGAAAACATTCGTACTATGTAAGTTTCATTGATGATTTCAGTAAATTCACTTGGATCTATTTACTCAAGAAGCGTTCTGATGTTTATCAAGTGTTTCTTAATTTCCAGCACCTTGTTGAAAGAAAATTTGCAAGAAAAATAATCACTATGCAAACTGACTGGGGAGGTGAATATGAAAAATTAAATAGCTTTTTCCAAAAGATTGGCATTACTCACCATGTTTCTTGTCCACATGCACATCAGCAAAATGGATCTGCTGAAAGAAAACATCGCCACATTGTTGAAGTGGGCCTTGCCCTTCTTGCTAATGCCTCTATGCCCCTCAAATTCTGGGATGAAGCATTCCTCACTGCCACTTTTCTCATAAATCTTCTTCCCAGCAAGGTAATAAATCATGATACTCCTATAGAACGTCTTCTTCATTCCAAACCAAATTATGAATCACTTCGAGTTTTTGGCTGTGCTTGTTGGCCAAATCTCCGTCCCTATAATCAAAGAAACTCGCCTTCCGTTCTACCCGGTGTGTTTTTCTAGGCTACAGTCCTCTTCATAAAGGTGTCAAGTGTTTAGAAGTGTCAACTGGCCGAGTCTACATTTCTAGAGATGTAGTCTTTGATGAACACACTAGTGGAAACGAGGCCTTTGGTTGAGCCTGGAAATGGGCCAGCGTGGCCCGTGCAGCAAAAAGGAACCCCCCTTTAACACCGGTTCATGGCACGAACCGGTGTTAAAGTCCCCTGCACCAGTGGCCTGCGCAGCCCCCCCTTTAACACCGATTCCTGGCTTGAACCGGTGTTAAAGGGGGGGGGGGGGGCTATATAAGACACCGCAGCCCACACCCCACTCTTCCATTTTTCACTATCTCATTTTGGAGCCTAGCAAGAGGGTGTGAAGTGTGCTAGTTTGTGTTTTTTCGTATGCACAAGAGGTGTTCGGTGAAATGCCCGAGAGCTCAAAATAAGTTTTCTCGTTGCTCTTTCCTTCTCGGTCGAGGTCGGCAACTATCCTTTCATGTGTCATTGATGTACTATATATATAAATGGTCATCTCCCTATTATTTTTTGATATATACTATATATTAATGCAGATGAACCGGCAATGGATGTAGGGTGACCGCCGCACTTCCGAGTACATTACGGGCCTCCAAAATTTCATCGTTGTGGCTAATGCAAACCGTGGTCACAATGGTTTTATATGATGTCCGTGTGTTCACTGTCAGAACAAGAAAGACTACTCAAATACCAGAACCATTCACGCCCACCTGCTTCGATCCGGTTTCATGCCCAGCTATAATTGTTGGACCAAGCACGGAGAAAAGGGGTTGTGATGGAAGACAACGAAGAAGAAGAGGATGATGAAAACTATCATAATATGTATCCTGAATATGATGATACTGCAACGGGGGTAGATAATGAAGATCAAGAGGCAGCAGATGGGCCCGCTGATGACGATCTTGGTCGGGCCATTACTGATGCAAAGAAAGAATATGAAACTGAAAAGGGGAAGGAGAAGCTGGAGCAGATGTTAAAGGATCACAAAACATTGTTGTACCCAACTTGTGAAGATGGCCACAAAAAGTTAGGTACCACACTGGATTTGCTGCAATGGAAGGCAGAGAACGGTGTGACTGACAGTACATACCAAGCAAAGAAGGTTGTCTGCCCTCTAGGATTAGACGTGCAGAAGATACATGCCTGCATCCTCTACCGCGGTGAGAAGTACGAGAATTTGGATGCATGCCCGGTACACTGCGGTATAAGATTAGACGAGACGATCCTGGCGATGTTGAGGGCGAGGCCCCTAGGAAGAAGGTTCCTGCCAAGGTTATGTGGTATGCTCCTATAATACCACGGTTAAAACGTCTCTTCAGAAATAAAGAGCATGCCAAGTTGTTGCGATGGCACATGGAAGACCGTCAGAAGAAAGACGCTGATGTTGAGACACCCCGCTGATGGGTCACAAGGAGAAAAGTCGAGCGAGAGTACGGACTTCGTGACGTGACGCAAGGAACTTAAGGTTCGGTCTAAGTACGATGGCATGAATCCTTTTGGTGAGCAGCCACAAAGACCTGGCCTGTGACTCTATGTATCTATAACCTTCCTCCTTGGTTGTGTATGAAGAGGAAGTTCATTATGATGCCAGTGCTCATCCAAGGCCCGAGGCAACCCGGCAACGACATTGATGTGTACCTAAGGCCATTAGTTGAAGAACTTTTACAGCTGTGGGCCAAACCAGGTGTACGTATATGGGATGAGCACAAAGGGGAGCCATTTGACCCACGAGCATTGCTTTTGAACCATCAATGATTGGCCTGCTCTTAGTAACATTTCAGAGCACACAAACAAGGGATATAATGCATGCACACACTGTTTAGATGAGACTGAAAGTGTATATTTGGATAAATGTAAGAAGGTTGTGTACCTAGGGTATCGTCGATTTCTTCCGAACCTGCATCCAGTAAGAAAGAAAGGCAAGCATTCCAAACGTCTGGCAGAACCCCGGAGGTAGCCTCCTCTGCATCCGTGAGGAGGTATTTGGTATGGTCAAGGACCTAGAAGTAATCTTTGGAAAAGGTCCTGGCAGTCTATCTGTTCAATGACGATGCGGACACGCGCCCATGTGGAAGAAGCAATCTATATTTTGGGACCTACCCTATTGGAAAGTCTTAGAGGTCCGCTTCAATCGACATGATGCACGTGATTTAAGAATGTTTGCGTGAACCTGCTAGGCTTCCTAGGAGTGTATGGGAAGACAAAAGATACACCGGCACGCAGGGACCAACAACGTCTGAAAGACCTCAAGAGCCTATGCATCCCGAGAACGAGAAGGGTAAACGATGCCACTTAACTCCTGCCACCACGCTCTTACTAAAGCGTAGAAGGAAATCTTTTTTGAATGCCCGAGCGTATCAAGGTCCCGTCGGCTTCGTCGAATATAAAGGGAATAATAAATATGGCAGAGAAAAAATTCCAAAACCTAAAGTCTCATGACTGCCACGTGATTATGACACAATTTCTTCCGATTGCATTGAGGGGGCTTCTACCTGAAAATGTTCGAGTACCCATTGTGAAGCTATGTGCATTCCTGTAATATCTCAGAAGGTAATCGATCCAGAAAGCCTACCAGGGTTACAGACAGATGTGGCCCAATGTCTTGTCAGCTTTGAGTTGGTGTTCCCACCATCCTTCTTCAATATTATGACGCATCTCCTGGTTCACCTAGTAGAAGAGATTTCCATTCTCGGTCCTGTATTTCTACACAATATATTCCCCTTTGAGAGGTACATGGGAGTCTTAAAGAAATATGTTCATAACCGTGCTAGGCCAGAAGGAAGCATCTCCAAGGGCTATGTAACAGAGGAGGTCATTGAGTTCTGTGTTGATTTTATTCCTGACCTTAAGGCGATTGGTGTTCCAGAATCATGACATGAGGGGAGACTGCATGGAAAAGGCACCCTAGGATGTAAAGCAATGATATGTAGGGACGGGCATTCTCTCAATCAAGCACACTATACGGTTTTACAAAGATCTATCTTGGTTGCCCCGTATATCAATGAACACAAGAATTTAATATGCCTCAAACACCCGGGGCAGTCTGATGAATGGATTATAAGTGAACACATGGCGAGTTTTGGCGGCTGGCTACAAAGACTTCTCACGAATAACACCACTGTTGGGGATCAGCTGTACTTGTTGGCCCGGACACCATCTTCGACTGTATGTACTTTCCAAGGGTACGAGATAAATGGGAATACATTTTACACGATAGTCCAAGATAAAAAGAGCACCAACCAAAATAATGGTGTCCGCTTCGATGCAGCAGAAGACAATGGGCAAAAGACCACGTATTATGGGTTCATAGAGGAGATATGGGAACTTGACTATGGACCTAATTTTAAGGTCCCCTTGTTTCGATGCAAATGGGTCAAGCTAACAGGAGAGGGGGTTGAGGTAGACAAGAAGTATGGAATGACAACGGTGGATCTCAACAATCTTATGAAGGTAGACAAGAACTTAGATGAACCATTCGTCTTAGCCAATGATGTGGCTCAGGTTTTCTATGTGAAGGACATGTCTACCAAACCGAAAAAAAGAAAAAATAAGCAAACAGATACATCACACGATGAGCCAAAGCGTCACATAGTTCTTTCAGGGAAAAGAAACATCGTGGGAGTGGAGGATAAGACAGACATGTCAGAAGATTATAATAAGTTTGATGAAATTCCTCCCTTCAGAGTGAAGACTGACCCAACCATCCTGTTACACTGTGTTGATACTCCATGGTTACAGCCGACGCGATCATAAGATTGACTATATGTATTAATTGAGCCATTTTTGGCACACATATGTATCTCAACATGGAAATCAATGTCATATTTCTTCTGTTAACAGTATATGTATTAAATGAGCCATTTTTCTTCATTCTATTACTTCCTCCATTTTCTTCCCGCCATTTTTCCCGCCATTTTTCTTCCTTGATTTCTTCCGCTTGATTCTTCCCTCAGTTCTTCCTTGATTTCTTCACTATATATATGTAGGTTGGCCTCCATTGTCATTGCACATCTCTAGACTCATATCTGCAACCTCATCACTCTTTCCCATGGCTTCCACCGTAGCACTAACCCCTGGGAGGCAGAGGCGCTGCGCCGAACTACTGCCGTCCGGGCTACTATGTCCCCATCGGCTGGAATCTTTGGCGCCGGAGGCGTGCCGGTTCCTCCTGTCCCTCTAGGTGTGGCGCGCCGGATGGCCATCACGAACCACTACTACTTCGAGCTCACGCCGGAGCAGCGGAGGAATCCCAGATGGCATCCCGACTATTTCCCTACTTGGGAAGCCTTCTTCGTGGATCAGCGTGAGAGGGCGCTCGCCAGGCACGAGGAGGACGGCCCACCTCCTCCGAACTTCAACGAGGCCGGCCGTCGGCTATGGTGGCGCGGTCGGACTCTCCAGAGCGTCATGGCCTATGACACTGCCGCCGACTCTAACCTCCGTCTACGCTACCCTCAAGTCCAGCACACACGTACTCAGCCTTCAAGGTTCAATTACGACCCCCCGACGACATAATGGCGGCGGCAAGTACGACGACTACAGTGGCGAGTATTACAGGTGTAGGCAGGAGCATGACTGAATCACTCCAACATTCCGAAACAAGTTCGGCCGATTGTTACTTAATCTGGCCATGTATCTTAATTTTCAGTTCTTTTATGTATCTTAATTTTTAGTCGTGCTTGACGTAACTTACTATTAGTTGCATTCTGTATTTTAATTCCAGTTCTATCTCCTTCACAAAATGATCTATCTCATTCGAGGTTTCTTGGCTTTCGGGTCAAATGACCAATGTTATGGCTAGAATCAAGGCATAGTTTGTGATAATATGGCCATATTGTGCATACATGTGCATCATGGCATGACAAACAATATTGCAAGAGGAAGTTTTCCTTTTTATCGCACCAAAAAGGCATTTTTCATTTTCCGAGCTTAATATTTCTTATGTTCAAAGTTTTAGGATTTGACAATTTATTTTTGTTTGAATTGAATAATCAAAATTTATATGTAAGTGTTTTAATCATTTTGAAAATTTTCATCTAAAGTAAATATAAAATGTTTTTACATGAATGGATAGATATTATTTTTCTGAAAATTATGATATATTATTCATATTTTTCTGAGTTGAAATGAATAAGATATGAATTTTCTAAATTCATATCCTATTTTTTGAATTATAAATGCCCCCACCCCTTTAATGCATGAAATAAATGCCCCCCTTTAACACCGGTTCAAGGGGGGCGCATTTATTTTGTTTCGCGCACGCACACCCCCCCTTTAACACCGGTTCGTGGCTGGAACCGGCACCCCCCCTTTAACACCGGTTCCAGCCACGAACCGGTGTTAAAGGGGGGGGGGGGTTATAACGCGCGCCGTCCCCTTCCTTCTTCCCCAGACCAGATCGAAGCCTTGCAGAGAAAAGCAGAGGAGAGCCGGCGCCGTCCAGCCCTCGCCGTCGCCATCCAGCTGAGCGCTGCCGCCTCTCCCAGCGAGCCGTGCCGTCGCGATCGACACCCCGTCGCGCCAAAGACCGTCCGCCATCAAGCGCCCGTGTCGCCGCCACCCGTCGCCGCTGATCCGCTGCGTCGGCCACCCCCGTCGCCGCCGCTCGGATCCGTCGGTTCGCCTCAGCGTGTTGCATATATGTTGTATATATTGTTGCATATATGTATATAATTAGTTATTAGTATTTTATAAGTGTGTAGTTTAGTGTGTATTATTAGTAGTTTAGTGTTAGTATTAGTTTAGGGTTTATTTAGTTTGGGGTTATTAGTTTAGGGTTTATTTAGTTTAGGGTTATTAGTTTAGGGTTATTTATTTAGTTTAGGGTTATTTAGTTTAGGTTATTTATTTAGTGTAGTTTAGTGTATTTAGTTTAGGGTTATTTAGTGTATTTTATAGTTAGTATTAGTTTAGGGTCGTCACCTCGCTGCCTAGCGCCGCGCTGGTCGTTAACGCCGCTCCGGTGACCCCTAGGTAGTGGCGCCTTGTTTTAGGTAGGTCGCATCACGCCGAGGCGAACTCACCTCGCGCCCTAGGTCGCTCTCCAGCGCCACTGCCGGCCGCTCGAGCATCCTCCGGTCAGCCACTATAGCTAGCCCCTCTCATATGCATCCGGGATTTCTCCGAATTAGGGTTTGGACCCCTCGGAACTCGTTTAAAATGATCAAGCATCCTTAGGGTTTTAATTTCATTTGTGTATTTTTGTATGAATAATATGTATATTTGTGTATGAATCCAAGTCCACTTGAATGTTTACTCTCTTACTCTAGATAATATTATTGTTTTAGAAACTATGGATCCACTTAGTAGAAACCTTGAACAAGAAGAAATAATGGAGAACATTATCGATGAGGACACCTCACAATATCTGAATTTGGAGGGACATGATGACAGCTCAAGTAGTCATGGAGAAGATGAAGACTCTGGTGAACGCAATTTAGTGATTACAAAGTCCGGCGAGGTATATGCATTGATTAAGCCTCTGCTGACTTCCACCAACAATCTTCTTCTACATGTATTAATTAACGCTTCTTTCTTCTTTTAGCCCTCTAGATCGACCAGCCAGCAACCATCTTCTTCTATGAAAAAGAGCAAGCGAGGCGCGAGCCATCGGTTGAAAGATCGTGCAAAGTTCACGATCGAAGCAGTCCGTGTTGATGGCAGGCCGATGGAGCCCAAGAAGGTCGCAGACAAATTTGTACGTCACGCTGGAGTTCTTGTTAGGGATCAAATCCCAATCATAATTGAATATTGGAATAAGCCAAAGAAGGGCGATGGTACCTTTGTCGATGAAAGATCCAAAGAAACGCTTTGGAATTCGCTGTTGGTAAACCCTTCCGCCAGAGGAGGATGAAAACAAACCGGTTATAAAGGAAAAGGTCAAAGAGTGGACTCTAAAGAAGATGGCTGACGCTTTCAAGAATCGGAAGACAAAATTGAACAAATTTGTCAAAACTCATGAGACTCAGATTTCAAAGACGCATATTATGCGAAGATAAGACCTCACTGGCGCGAATTTGTGGCATAAAAGGAAGGTGCTATAGCTACAAAGAGGTCAGAAACCAATACGCTAAATGCCCAGAAGAAGGAATATCACCAGAGGACAGGGTCAGGTGGATACATATCTCGAGGCCTAAGGGAGGAAGCTGAGAAGGCCTGCATGACGGAGGATCACACCCCAGACACATGGATGGGACCTACGTGCAAAGACTTGGTTCTACGGAATCGGGGCAAGGTTAGACCCAGAAACAGGATTGTGTATCTTCCCAACCCGCCTCCTTGCCAAACCCGTCACTGAACTCATCACGGCATATGAGGAAACAGCCGCCAGGACCTTCCATCCCGATAGAGAGAATGACCAGCTCACACGCCGCCATCGGTAAAAAGAACACCTGGACATGCACGAGGCACGGGGGTATAGCGTGGAAGGATGGGTTTGCCGAGTGGAGCGACTCTTCTGATGGCGCGAGAAAAAGAAAAAGAGCGTCTGAGCGGATGACACAGATAGAACATGCACTTGTGGCGCTGAAGGCGCGAGTGAATGCACAACAGAGCCATCAAGCTACCGCCCATCTCAGCGCACGAAGAGCCTGCATTGGAAGCTGCCCGGACTCAAGCGGAAAAGCAGCGTGGCTTCCACGGAGAACGCGTGCCCACGCTTGAAATGGCGGGTCCTTGATACCGTGGATGAGATCATGGAGAGTGAACACGCTGAGCTGCATGTGAGATTAATGGGCTTATCCATTAAGGTGGCTATCGGCTATGCCTTACCTCCTGTAGCTGGTGGAACTTACCACTGCCGACCGATTCCAGATGGCTATGCTATTGTCGGGGTGGATGAGGTTGTGAAGGAATATGAGGAAGCACAGCTTGACCATGCTACAGGTGAAGGGGAAACTCAACTCAAATTTGCAGTGAAAACAACCATTCTTTGGAAGAAGGAACACATCGTGCTTCCAAATTGAGGCCACCCACCTCCGGCAGCAGCGTCAGCAGTCTGAGCCGCTTCAGCCATCTCCTGCGCGGCAGCCATCTCCGGCGCTTCAGCCATCTCCTGCGCGGCAGCCATCTCCGGCGCGCCAGCCATCTCCTGCCCGTCAGCCATCTCCGGCGCTTCAGCCATCTCCTCAGCGTAAGCGGAAGAGCACTGCCACGAAGAGCATCACTAGCACTGCCAGAAACAGTTCAAAAAACTACGTCCTGCAGCCTTCCGCCAAGCCATTGCCGGTTTTACCGTGGAATCGCAGCGACGAGGAGACCAATAGGATCTCGGAAGAAGAGGTCAAGAAATTCTTTGCACCTAGACGGGCCGAGCCAAAGGAGAAAATAGATTCGGCGGTGGTGGAGAAGTTTTAAAAAAATCTTTTGAAACCTGAAACCCCACTTGTGCTGGACTACGGCGCAGATTTTGAAGGCGGATGCAAGGCGTAGGGAGACTGAAAGTAGCAATGTGATGCGGCACCCTAGAAAACAGTTCCCATGCTCGGAGAGCAGGAAAACCAATCATGCGCCCGCCCAAGTGTTCGACACACGGACGCCTCCTCCGTAAATGATTACGAGGCAGAGCTACAAAGAAAGGCCAATGAGATGGGGATGACTTACATTGCATACTTGAACATCATGGGAGACAACTTGCCCAAATGCGATGCCAACCCCATACAGCCATGGAAGTATGGGAAGAATCTCGTCAAGAAAGAGGAGCTCAAGAATCAACCAACAAAGATGCGAAGATTGCACAAGTGGTACCATGATTTCTGCAAGACGAGAAAGGAAGAATGGATCACTACGCATATAAGAGATGAGATTTTCTTGTGCGGAGAACGAGATCGCCTTCAACATTCAAGACTTGCATTTTCTATTCAATCGAAGGAACTCGACAAAGCTGCCATCAGCCTTTATTGTGTGTAAGTACTATTTCAGTATTTTCTATCTCATCTCATTCACTTCATTAATTGCATGTATATATATATGCTCACCATATATGTATATACTATTATGCAGGAAAAAAGTTATGGAATGCATGAAAGGAGGACCTTTTGACATTGGGTTCGTTGACCCAAATAGAGTTCATGAAGAAGTGGTAAGAACCAAACCCGCAAGCAGAAGATTTATTGTTAAGGTCTTTCTTGAGACAACAACCCAAAAGGGAAATACTATCGCCTTACAACTTCTCGTGAGTACTTTACCTCTCTTGTACACATTTTGTTTCGCTTACTCGATGTTAAGTGTAACGATGATGAGTTATGCGTAGGTTCCACTTTATTCGCTAGTCATTCAACCCGACTCAGGAAAAGTCCTTGTCATGGACTCGTTACGAAAAGAAAAAGAGCTATGGGCAGACTTTAGAGAGATGCTCCAGAGGTAATTTCAATCATATTATCGCACTAGATCGGCAACTCTCGTGACAACAAGTAATTAATTACTCCTTTATCCATTTTCTTTGCGGACAGGGTTTGAAAAGGTTCACGGGCAGTGGGTGAATGGTCAGAAGAACTAAATTTTGTAGACCAAAATGTAAGTAATACTAGCTAGCTAGGTCTGCGTATCTCTTTGATTCTGCTTCCAATTCCATTATATCATGCTTTATTGATTATTATTTTGATTGAAATCTCTATTCTCGTAAAGTGCACACATCAGGGACACGGCAATAACTTATGTGGGTACTATGTTTGCGAGTTCATTCACAACACGATATGTGCGACGGGCCAAGCCGCACTAGAACAACTTAGAGTAAGTAAACAAAGTACACAACATTATTTTATTACCATCAATTGTGTTGAGTTTTATTCTTATATATATATTGACCCCATTCTTCATATATATTCAGATCGAACGGATGCGGGACCAACTCCTACCATTTGACCGCATACGAGCCACTCAAGAGGAATTGGCGGGGTTCATACTTGATGAGGTCGTCACGCCTGGCGGAGAACTCTTTAGATATCCACCAAAATGAACGTTGTATATATGCTTGAACGTGTTTGCCTTGTACTTGATGCTTCAACGTTTACGGAGAATACCACACAATGACGATGTTGTGTATAATAATAGTTGCTTAATTATTCATGTACTCGTATGTACTGATGATGATGTATGTGTATATCGCTCCCGATTGATTCCCCCTCCCCCCTCCCCGTCCCTGCCGCGCCGCAGAAATACGCCCAGAACGGGGCAGGGTAACTCGCATGGCGTAGATTTAGGCCGTTTTCGCCGCTGCGGCGAGATTTATCTCCTTTTCTGCGCCACAGAGAACCTTTTAACACCGGTTCGTGTTATGAACCGGTGTTAAAGACCCCTGAGCCCCGTCGCCACCCTTTAACACCGGTTCGTATAAGAACCGGTGTTAAAGGGGGGGGATCTAACACCGAACCCTCAACAGCGGTTCTACAACAGCTGTTAGAGGGCCCTCCAAACCGGTGTTAGAGGGGGGGGGTGCACTAGTGACATGTTTTCCTTTTTCTGAGATGCATCCTAATGCTGGTTCTCGACTCCGGAATGACATTCTTTTGTTGCCAAAAAATATTTCATCTAATGGAGATGCATCTGTTAATGACTATATGACTTTACCTGTTGTGCCTGTTGTATCTAATACTGATGAAGAAAGTGCAGAAATTGATGCTGTAGCAGATACTCCTTTGGAGCAGCAAGACACAGAAAGAAATCCGGTGCAAAAGCGTGCACCAACGGGAGAATACAGTGATTTTTCTCCGACATGTGATCACGAAGAAAACGACGAGCCCTGCGATCCCGAGGCTGATCTGATTCGCGACACACCTAATGCAGATCCGATTCTCTCCGATCCCGAGGTACAAGGGCGTCCTTCTGCGCGGGCGCCGCGTGGCACGTCCCAGTCGCGGACCCCGCCACGATCTCCGCTCTCTCCACGCGAGGCTGCGTCCCGGTCGCGGACCCCGCCTCGGTCCCCACGCTCTCCACGTCCACGCCATCAGGAGTCACGGTCCAACACCCCGCTTCGGACTCCGCCTGCCTCGAGCCGCACTCCATCGCCTCAGTCACGTGTCTCACCTCTGCGTACAGATGGTACGGACCAGCCGCGGGGCCTGCCACAACACCACGATGACGGGGACGGAAGTACTTCTGCGCGGGAACTCTCTAGCTCCCCTACTGATCCTAGCTTCCCTGCTGATTCTGACGGAAGTACCAGTGGACCGCATGTGGATGGATTCTCTATGGGCACGCCAACTACATCACCTTCTGCATCATCCGTTCCTCCTTCGCCTCCGCCTGAACCCCGAACACGGTTGCAAAAAGGTATAAGAAATCCAAAACAATATACTAACGGTACAATTCGGTATGGCTTGTTCACCTCTACAGGTGAACCTACTACACTTTCGGAGGCTCTTGAGGATGATAGGTGGTGCAAGGCGATGGAAGAAGAGTATAATGCTTTAATGCAAAATAAAACATGGCATCTTGTACCTCCACATTTTACAAAAAATCTCATTGACTGTAAATGGGTGTATCGTGTCAAGAAACATGCAGATGGTACAATTGACAGGTACAAGGCACGTTTGGTTGCAAAAGGTTTCAAGCAAAGATATGGCATTGACTATGAAGATACCTTCAGTCCTGTTGTTGCAGTTGCTGTTTCTTGCAGTTGCTGTTTCTTGCAAAGGTGTCAAGGCAACAACTATTAGGCTAGTTCTTGCAGTTGCTGTTTCTAGGGGCTGGAGTCTACGGCAGCTAGATGTCAAGAACGCGTTCCTACATGGCGTTCTGGAAGAGGAGGTTTATATGAAGCAACCCCCAGGTTTTGAGTCTTCCGCTAACCCAAATTATATTTGTAAAGTTGACAAAGCTCTTTATGGTCTCGAGCAAGCTCCTCGAGCATGGTATTCTAGACTCAGTACCAAGTTGCAGCAGCTTGGCTTTGCTCCCTCCAAGGAAGATACTTCACTTTTCCTCTGTCATAAAGCTAATGTCATGATATTTGCTCTAATCTATGTTGATGATATCATAGTGACCAGCTCGTCAGATCAGGCCATCTCTGCTTTGCTCCATGATCTCAATGATGATTTTCTCTCAAAGATTTGGGAGATCTGCATTTCTTTTTGGGCATTGAGGTAAAGAAAACTCAGAATGGTCTGCTTCTTACTCAGGAAAAATATGCTACAGACTTACTAGCAAAAGTTGGTATGACAAAGTGTACAATCTCTCCTACACCTTTATCTTCCACTAAAAAATTATCTTTGCATGAGGGAACGACTCTTGGCCCTGATGACAGTACACAATATAGAAGTATTGTTGGTGCCTTGCAATACTTAACTTTGACAAGACCTGATATCTCATTTTTAGTAAATAAAGTTTGCCAATATTTATATGCTCCAACAACAGCTCATTGGACAGCTGCAAAAAGGATTTTAAGATATGTTCAGGGTACCATACATGTTGGTTTGACTTTTCAAAGATCTTCATCTAGTTTGCTTAGTGCTTTCTCAGATGCAGATTGGGCAGGATGTCTAGATGATAGAAGATCTACTGGAGGATTTGCTGTATTCCTTGGACCCAACTTGGTCTCATGGAGTGCGAGAAAACAGGCCACAGTATCAAGGTCCAGTACAGAATATAAGGCTCTAGCTAATGCCACAGCAGAATTAATATGGGTTGAAGCATTGCTTGGTGAACTTGGTGTTCAGTTGAAGGTAAAACCTTGTCTGTGGTGTGATAATTTGGGTGCTACTTATTTGTCTGCAAATCCTATTTTTCATGCAAGAACCTGTTGGAGATATGCCCTAGAGGCAATAATAAATGTAGTTATTATTATATCTTTGTGTTTATGATAAATGTTTACATTCATGCTATAATAGTATTAACAAGGAAACATTAATACTTGTGTGATTTGTAAACTTAATTTGAAGTCCCTAGTAAAGCCTCTATATAATACTAGCTTGTTGGTTAATAGATGATTGTGGTTTCCCTATCATGAACATTGAGATGTTATTAACAACAAGATCATATCGTTAGGAGAATGATATGGTGGACATACTCCTATAGATAAGCGTAGCATAAAGATCAAGTCATTTTAATAGTTCAATTGCTATATGCTTTCTGATACATAGTTATCTGATTCCTTCGACCATGAGATCATGCATATCACCTTTGCCGGATGGATGCTTTGATGACATTAAACACCACACCGTAACTGGGTGGCTATAAAGGTGGCATTGAGTGTTCAGAAAGTATTGGTTGAAACACATGGATCAAGAGTGGGATTTGTCCATCCATATGACGGATAGATATACTCTGGGCCCTCTCGGTGAAATGTCATCCAATTAGCTTGCAAGCATGTGACTGGCTCACAAGGGATCACATATCACGGGAACGAGAAAAGAGTACTTATTAGTAACGAGGTTGAACTAGGTATGCAGAGATACCGACGATCATAACCTCGGATAAGTAAACTATCATGAGACAAAGGGAAATTGATATCGTATGTAAGTGGTTCATTCGATCGCAAAGTAATCATAGAAATATGTGGGAGCCATATGAATTTCCAGATTCCTCTATTGGTTATTGTTCGGAGAAGTGTCTCGATCATGTCTGCATAATTCACGAACCATAGGGAGACACACTTAAGGATTCGACGTTGTTTGAGTAGTTATGGAATGATGAGAAAGAGACCGAATGTTGTTCGGAGTCTCGAATGGGATTCGGGATATCACGAGGAGATCCGGAATGGTCCGGAGAATAAGATTCATATAAGGAAAGTCCAGTTTCGGAGTTGGGGAATGATTCCGGTGTTTTCATCGGGAATGTTCTGGAAGGTTCCGGAATGTCCGGCACTCTGGGGGGGGGGGGGGGGGAAGGGTACATGAATGTGTCATTGTAAGTTGGAATGATTGCATCATGTACTAGGTGTCATTGCTGTCCAAAATAAAGGGTTTATTTAAATCCTAAATTGAAAAGTCAAACGGCTAGTTTGAAAGTCAAACGGCAAGTTTTGGAAAGAGGAGAAGAGGTGGAAACCGAGTTGGGGAGGGAGTCCTCCTCCCCAAGCCGGCGCACCACCCAAGCCGAGTTGGGGAGGGACTCCACTCCCTCCCCTTGGCCGCCGGGCTCTCCACCTATATAAGGAGGGGCAGGGCTCCCTCCTAGCACACAAGTACCTCTCCTCCAAAACCCTAGATTGGCGCCACCACCTCCTGCTGCTGCCGCCACCTCCCAGGGTTGCCCTAGCCGCCGACTTGGGGTGCCCCAAACCCTAGCCATGGCTCTAGCACCTCCTCCTTGGTGTGTCTAAAACCTAGATCGAGGAGCTCTCTCATACTCCACCATACTGCCCGCTTAAGGCGAAGCCTGCGAGATCTCCCTCTACTTCCTACCACGCGTTGTCTGCGGAATCGCGAGGAGAGTGCTACAACCTCCGCTGCCTGCTGGAACAAGGAGAGGAAGGTCTTCGAAAATCAACGATGTGACTGATCATGGGAGCGCTGCCGAGAACGCAGCGCGGAAGGATCGTCTACGCGATCTTGAGATCGATGAAATCGACTACATCACCCACGAGAATCCGCTCTCGTTAAACACTTTGGAATCTTCGAGGGTGAGTTATTCCATCGACTCGTTGCTACAATCTAGTAGATAGATCTTGGCTTGTTTGTTTGTATGCGGTAGAAATTTTTTGTTTTCCATGCTACGAAACCCTACAGTGGTATCAGAGCCGTGTCTATATGTAGATCTCACAGACGAGTAGAACACAATGGTCATTGTGGGCATTGATGCTTTTATTGTCGATTGCTTCTTGTGTACTTTGCATCTTGCGTTATGTTGGGATGAAGCGGCCCGGGCTAACCGTACATGACATCGTTCATGAGACTTTCTCCACGCTTGACATGCAACTTGTATTGCATAAGTGGCTTTGCGGGTGCCTGTTTCTCCTAGCATAGTTAAGATCCAATTTACAACGGGTGATTAACAATACTAGTATCAATGTTGTGGTTCTTGTTCGTAAGTTAGAACGACACTTATTGAAAGCCCCAAACCACGTAAAACATGCAAAGAAAGTAGAGGCGTCTAACTTTGTTTTGCAGGGTGTCTTGTGATGTGATATGGCCATGATTGTGATTATATTTGATGTATGCAATGTTCCTTATTGTAAGTTGGCAACGGCAGAACCATATGGTTGTCTTTAATTTATGTTAAGACCCACGTGTCTATTCAAAGTAGTTGTAATAGTTGAAGCCGGTGGACGACAACCATGGAGAAGCGTCATTGACCTTGATGCAATGCCGGTGATGATGGAGATCATGTTCGTGCTAGAAGATGGAGATCGGAAGCACAAAGAAGAAAGGCCATATCATATCACATATTATGAATTGCATGTGATGTTAATCCTTTATGCATCTTGTATTGCTTAGTAGACGACGGTAGCATTATAAGATGATCCCTCATGCACATGAATTTCAAGTCAATAAAGGGTTCACCCTTAGTTAGCACCGTTGCTAAAGCTTGTTGTTTCGAAGCACCACGTGATGATCGGGTGTGTTAGATTCCGCAAGTGTATACAACGTGAGCAAGCCAGATTTGCTCATGCGGAAACTAAGGTTTGATCTTGACGAGCCTAGCATGTACAGACATGGTCTCGGAACACGGATCACCGAAAGGTAAAGCATGAATCATATAGTAGATATGATGAACATGACAATTGTTCGCCATTGAAACTATATCAACTCTCGTGATGATCGGTGTTGATGTGGTGGATTTGGTTCGTGTGATCACTAAAACAATGTGAGGGATATTGTTTTGAGTGGGAGTTCACCTAGATTAAACTTTATTATTAATTTGAACTCAATTTGTCATAAACTTAGTCTAAACTATTGCAAATATGTTGTAGATCAATGGCAGCCCCTACCATCAATTTTAATGCGTTCCTAGAGAAAGAAGAGTTGAAAAACAATGGAAGCAACTTCGCGGATTGGTTCCGCAATTTGAGGATTGTCCTCACAGCTGGTAATTTGACCTATGTGCTGGATGCACATTGGTGACCCACTGCGGTGATGCTACCGATGAAGTAAAGAATGTTTACCTTACTTGGAAGAATCAGTACTCCATAGTTCAGTGTGCTATCTTGTATGGTTTAGAATCGGAGCTTCAGAAAAGGTTTGAGAATTCAGACCCACATGATATTGTCCGTGAACTCAAATTGATCTTTGAGACTCACTTGCAATTGAGAGCTATGAGGCTTCGAAAAGTTCTTTAAGCGCAAGATGGAAGAGGACAGCTCCGTCAGTGAGCATGTGCTTAAGATGTCTGGGCACGCAAACAAACTTCAAAGCTTGGGTATAGTGATTCCTAATGCTTTGGGGATTTACCGTGTCCTCCAATCACTACCACCAAGTTACAAGAACTTTGTGATGAACTACAACATGCAGAACATGAACAAGCAGTTGCCAGAACTGTTTGCTATGTTAAAGTCTGCAGAAGTGGAGATCAAGAAAGAGCACCAAGTGTTGTTGGTCAATAAGACCACCAAATTCAAGAAAGGCAAGTCTAAGCAGAAGGGACACTTCAAGAAGGGTGGTAAGAAAGTTACCACGCCGACGAAGAAGACCAAGGCTGGACCCAAGCACGATCTTGAGTGCTTTACTGCAAGGGAGAAGGTCACTGGAAGCAGAATTGCCCAAAGTACTTGGCGGATTTGAAGAACGGCAACATCAAGAAGAATGGTATATCTGATATACATGTTATTGATGTGTATCTCACTAGTACTCGTAGTAGTGCCTGGGTATTTGATACTGGTTCGGTTGCTCATATTTGTAACTCGAAACAGGTCGCAGAATAAGCGGAAACTAGCGAAGAACGAGGTGACGATGCGCGTGGGAAACGGATCAAAGGTTGATGTGATCGCGGTCGGCACGCTACCCCTTCATCTACCATCGGGATTAGTTTTATACTTAAATAATTGTTATTTGGTGCCTGCGTTGAGCATGAACATTATATCAGGATCTTGTTTATTGCGAGACGGTTACTTGTTTAAGTCCGAGAATAATGGTTGTTCGATTGATATGAGTAATATGTTTTATGCACATGCACCTTTGATAGATGGTCTATTCTTGTTGAATCTCGATAGTGGAAATACACATATTAATAACATTGAGGCTAAACGTTTGAAATCGAGCGATAACTCGACCTATATGTGGCACTCTCGTCTTGGTCACATTAGAGTGAAGCGTATAAAGAAACTCCATTCTGATGGACTTCTTGAATCACTTGATTTTGAATCACTTGAAAGATGCGAAGCATGTCTGATGGGTAAAATGACTAAGACTCCATTTTCTGGTATGATGGAGCGAGCTACGGACATATTGGAAATCATACATACCGATGTGTGTGGTCCAATGAGTGTAGCATCGCGCGGTGGTTATCGTTATGTTCTTACCTTCACGGATGACTTGAGTAGATATGGGTATATCTATTTCATGAAACATAAGTCCGAAACTTTCGAGAAGTTTAAGGAGTTTCAAAGTGAGGTAGAGAATCAACGTAACAAGAAGATTAAATTTCTACGTTCTGATCGTGGAGGTGAATATCTAAGTTACGAGTTTGGCGAGCATTTGAAGAAATGCGGAATACTTTCACAATTGACACCGCCGGGAACACCACAGCGTAATGGTGTGTCCGAACGTCGTAATCGAACTCTCTTAGATATGGTTCGTTCTATGATGTCACTTACAGATTTACCGCTATCATTTTGGGGTTATGCATTAGAAACAGCCGCATTCACTTTAAATAGGGCACCGTCTAAATCCGTTGAAACGACACCGTATGAATTATGGTTTGGGAAGAAACCTAAATTGTCGTTCCTTAAAGTTTGGGGATGCGAAGCCTATGTAAAGAAGTTACAGCCGGACAAGCTTGAACCCAAAGCGGAAAAATGCGTCTTCATAGGATACCCGAAGGAAACTATTGGGTATACCTTCTATCATAGATCCGAAGGCAAAATCTTCGTTGCTAAGAATGGATCCTTTCTAGAGAAGGAATTTCTCTCGAAAGAAGTGACTGGAAGGAAAGTAGAACTTGACGAGGTTGTCGAACCTTCTCTCGAAATTGCGAGTAGCGCAGCACCGGAAGAAGTTCCTGTGGTGCCTGCACCAATAAGAGAGGAAGCTAATGATGATGATCATGAAACTTCGTTTGAAGTTGCTACAGAGCCTGGCAGGTCAACGAGAACTCGTACCACTCCAGATTGGTATGATCCCGTTATGAGTGTCATGTTGGTGGACAACACCGATGACCCTGAGACATATGAGGAAGCGATGATGAGCCCAGATTCCAATAAATGGCAAGAAGCCATGAAATCCGAGATTGGATCCATGTACGAAAACCAAGTATGGACTTTTGTGGACTTACCGGATGGCCGGAAGGCTGTCGAGAACAAATGGATTTTCAAGAAGAAAACAGATGCTGATGGTAATGTTATCTTTATAAAGCTCGACTTGTCACAAAAGGGTTTCGACAAATTCAAGGAGTTGACTACGATGAGACTTTCTCACCGGTAGCGAAGCTAAAGTCTGTGAGGATTATGTTAGCAATCGCTGCATATTATGATTATGAGATATGGCAGATGGATGTCAAAACAGCATTCCTCAATGGTGACATTGATGAAGAGTTGTATATGATGCAACCCAAAGGTTTTGTCGATCCTAAAGATGCTAACAAGGTATGCAAACTTCAACGGTCCATCTATGGATTGAAGCAAGCATCCCGAAGTTGGAATCAACGTTTTGATAAGGTAATCAAAAGTTTTGGTTTTATACAAACTTATGGAGAAGCTTGTATTTACAAGAAAGTGAGTGGGAGCTCTGTAGCATTCTTAATACTATATGTAGATGACATATTGTTGATTGGGAATGATGTAGACCTTCTTAATAGTGTCAAGGAATATTTGAATAATAGTTTTTCAATGAAGGATCTTGGCGAAGCAGCTTACATATTAGGCATAAAGATTTATAGAGATAGATCAAAGCGCCAAATATCATTGTCACAGAGTACATATTTGGACAAAGTTCTAAAGAGGTTTGGAATGGAAGATAGCAAGAAAGGGTTCTTGCCCATGTTGCCCAATACGACCTTGAGTAAAACTCAAAGTCCGACATCGGCAGAAGATAGAGAAAGGATGAGTAAGACTCCCTATGCCTCAGCCATAGGATCTCTAATGTATGCCATGCTATGTACTATACCCGACATCGCATATGCTGTTAGTCTAACTAGCAGATATCAAAGTGATCCAGGAGTGGATCATTGGACAGCGGTCAAAAACAGTCTTAAGTACTTGAGAAGAACTAAGGATATGGTTCTTTCTTATGGAGGTGATGAACAGCTCGTTGTTAATGGTTACACCGATGCTAGTTGGAACACCGATCCGGATGATTCTAAATCACAATCTGGATACGTATTTATTTTGAATGGTGCAGCAGTGAGCTGGAGGAGTGCAAAGCAAAGCGTTGTGGCGAGATCTTCAACTGAATCGGAATACATGGCTGCTTTGGAGGCTTCACAAGAAGTGATATGGATGAAAGAGTTCATTACAGAGCTGGGTGTGGTTTCTAGTGCGCTGGACCCAATGTCTATCTACTGTGATAACATGGGCGCCATAGCCAATGCGCAAGAACCAAGGTCACACAAGAAGCTGAAGCACATCAAGCTACGTTTTCACGCTATTCGAGAACATATCCAAGATGGGGATATAAAGATTTGCAAAGTACACACAGATCTGAATGTGGCGGATCCGTTGACTAAACCTCTCCCGAGGGCAAAACATGACCAGCACCAAACTGCCATGGGTGTTCGGTATATTACCATGTAATCTAGATTAGATGACTCTAGTGCAAGTGGGAGACTATTGGAGATATGCCCTAGAGGCAATAATAAATGTAGTTATTATTATATCTTTGTGTTTATGATAAATGTTTACATTCATGCTATAATAGTATTAACAAGGAAACATTAATACTTGTGTGATTTGTAAACTTAATTTGAAGTCCCTAGTAAAGCCTCTATATAATACTAGCTTGTTGGTTAATAGATGATTGTGGTTTCCCTATCATGAACATTGAGATGTTATTAACAACAAGATCATATCGTTAGGAGAATGATATGGTGGACATACTCCTATAGATAAGCGTAGCATAAAGATCAAGTCATTTTAATAGTTCAATTGCTATATGCTTTCTGATACATAGTTATCTGATTCTTCGACCATGAGATCATGCATATCACCTTTGCCGGATGGATGCTTTGATGACATCAAACACCACACCGTAACTGGGTGGCTATAAAGGTGGCATTGAGTGTTCAGAAAGTATTGGTTGAAACACATGGATCAAGAGTGGGATTTGTCCATCCATATGACGGATAGATATACTCTGGGCCCTCTCGGTGAAATGTCATCCAATTAGCTTGCAAGCATGTGACTGGCTCACAAGGGATCACATATCACGGGAACAAGAAAAAAGTACTTATCAGTAACGAGGTTGAACTAGGTATGCAGAGATACCGATGATCATAACCTCGGATAAGTAAACTATCGTGAGACAAAGGGAAATTGATATCGTATGTAAGTGGTTCATTCGATCGCAAAGTAATCGTAGAAATATGTGGGAGCCATATGAATTTCCAGATTCCTCTATTGGTTATTGTTCGGAGAAGTGTCTCGATCATGTCTGCATAATTCACGAACCGTAGGGAGACACACTTAAGGATTCGACGTTGTTTGAGTAGTTATGGAATGATGAGAAAGAGACCGAATGTTGTTCGGAGTCTCGAATGGGATTCAGGATATCACGAGGAGATCCGGAATGGTAGAATAAGATTCATATAAGGAAAGTCCAGTTTAGGAGTTGGGGAATGATTCCGGTGTTTTCATCGGGAATGTTCTGGAAGGTTCCGGAATGTCCGGCACTCCGGGGGGGAAGGGTACATGAATGTGTCATTGTAAGTTGGAATGATTGCATCATGTACTAGGTGTCATTGCTGTCCAAAATAAAGGGTTTATTTAAATCCTAAATTGAAAAGTCAAACGGCTAGTTTGAAAGTCAAACGGCAAGTTTTGGAAAGAGGAGAAGAGGTGGAAACCGAGTTGGGGAGGGAGTCCTCCTCCCCAAGCCGGCGCACCACCCAAGCCGAGTTGGGGAGGGACTCCACTCCCTCCCCTTGGCCGCCGGCCCCTCCACCTATATAAGGAGGGGCAGGGCTCCCTCCTAGCACACAAGTACCTCTCCTCCAAAACCCTAGATTGGCGCCACCACCTCCTGCTGCTACCGCCACCTCCCAGGGTTGCCCTAGCCGCCGACTTGGGGTGCCCCAAACCCTAGCCGCCGGCTCTAGCACCTCCTCCTTGGTGTGTCTAAAACCTAGATCGCCGAGGAGCTCTCTCATACTCCACCATACTCGCTCCGGCTTAAGGCGAAGCCCTGCGAGATCTCCCCTCTACTTCCGGTACCACGCCGTTGTGCTGCCGGAATCGCGAGGAGAGTGCTACAACCTCCGCTGCCTGCTGGAACAAGGGAGAGGAAGGTCTTCGTCGAGTACCGAACGTGTGACCGACTGCGGGAGCGCTGCCGGAACGCAGCGCCGGAAGGATCGTCTACGCGATCTTGAGATCGGAAAGAGTACGACTACATCACCCACGAGAATCCGCTCTCGTTAAACACTTTGGAATCTTCGAGGGTGAGTTATTCCATCGACTCGTTGCTACAATCTAGTAGATAGATCTTGGCTTGTTTGTTTGTATGCGGTAGAATTTTTTTGTTTTCCATGCTACGAAACCCTACAGAACCAAACATATTGAGATAGACTATCATTTTGTTCGAGAAAGAGTTGCCAATAAGATGCTTGACATCAAATTTATCTCAAGCAAAGATCAAGTTGCAGATGGTTTCACAAAGACATTGGCAGTCAAAGATTTAGATAAATTCAAGCGTAATCTCAACCTTTCAGAAGGTTGTGATTAAGGGAGGCTGTTAGAGATACGTTATGTGCAACGTGTCAAGGTTTATTTGTATTTTTTTGTAACGTTGGTTTTCTCTTGTAAATCGTACGGCCCACGGATTGTTCCTTTACGTTAGATATTAGATAAGGCAGGTGTAGTACGATAGATGGATATCTCCTTTTTATCTCTTCCTGACTTGTAGCGATCACCTCGATCGTAACCTCCTGTAATCGCCACGGCAGAGGCTTTTCTGCCCATATCAACACGTAAACGAAGCCTCCAACGAGGCTATCGATTCCCACAAATCCACGACGGCTTTCATCTAGATCCTGAATTCCAGTAGTGTTTCAGAATAGGATTTTTAGTACTAATAAAAGCCCGGTGACTGATGATTTGAGGAGTTTAGCATCTGTACAAGCTGGAGGGAGTCCTTTGGCGCCTGACCTGGTGCTACTGGATCATGTCTCCTGTGCGTCCGCGAAAATGCTTAGTGTGCTCCTTGGCTCTCTCTAATCATATTCATCCTAATTCTTGTGTTAATTTTTTGGTTGATTTTGTTTATGCTCTGGTTGCAAAAAATGCTTTGTCTAGATCTTGTATTTTGGTTGGATGTTAGAGCAAATTGTCATGTACTTCCGTTGGATGTTAGAGCAATTTAAAAAATAATTTGTTCCAGATTTGTTCTTTGCATAGCACTGGCCTCCATGGATGTCTGGCCTTGCAATTTATGTAGGGGCTCGTACGGTGGATGCCCACTTGATGCCGGTTGTACCAAGCTAAATAAGTCTGTCCATGTAGTGATTAATATTCAGATCTTTCTGGATTAGTGATATGTGCTCCTTGTTTTATTCCAATCAGTTTTCGTGTTGCTTTACTATTATGATTCTCAATTTCCCGGGCGATTCTTTCTTTAGATGTGTCCAATTTACATGTCCTGTTGGTTCCCTGTTTCATCTTCGTCGGTACTGTTGTGTGTGTGTGTGTCAGTCAACTCTAGTAGAGGTTGCTCTTTTCTTTGGGACAGTGGAAAGGTTCGTCATTTTTTCTTGCCACTGGGAAGAAGTATTACGAAATACTAGATCATGTAGGCGCGCCTTGCCGCGTCCGTCCATTAAGAATATAGAATGTTAGAAAATGATACTTGACTGGATCTGGGAAGTTTTATATACTAAAACTAAGGTAGGAATTTGAAGTGCAATTTAGGCAATGTTAATTAACTGTAAGTATGACAGACATAATTTGTTTCACTGTTGTTATGATATGAAACATAAATTAAAATGGTGTTTGTTAGTAATTTGAGTGTAGATAAATCAAGATGATTTGAGCGGATCAATTAATTATTACAATAGAATATAATTGAGTTTTCTATAAACCATGGTATCATGAATGAATAAAAAAATAAAATAACATATGTTATTGTGCAAGAAAGCATGTAAATAGATCAATTATTCAGCCCTAAAAAAATATTATGTATTGACACATAAAAATAGCAAAACTTGGAAATTGAGTATCTCCATCCCAAATTAAGTGACTCGATTTTGTCTAGATACGCATGTATCTACACACATTTTAGCGTGTAGATACAATAATTGTCTTCTTATTCATAGAAAATAGCAAATGAAGTTTTCTCTCTTCATGTCCGTAGAAATTTATTATCATTTTTGAGAATGAATAAAGTACTATCATTGAAGAGCAAATGAAGTACTATCCTTGAAGAAGAATGGAGGAAGTACAATCATCTCATCTACCAACAGCTTTGTTCTCTTTCAGTATGTTTGTCGGCTGCACAATATCAACATAGCTGATTAATTTGCTCAGAGATTTTGTAAGAATACGACCACAGATTATTATCTACAATACGAATGAAAGTTTTGTAAGGTAAACATTATCTTTATAAACACAATCACACGCTAGTAGGTGGTGAAATAATCTCTTTAGTATTACAGGAAAACATGTTACAATTGCTTATTATGAAGCAACAAACAATGCATAATCAACTAAGGAAATAATTACATAAATAGTGGCAGTTTGTAATTGGTCACTATTAAGCGAGACCATGGTTGGTATCGATGAAGGAAACAATAGCCACTACTCAAAGAATGCCTATATTATCACCTATCCGAGAATATTGCCTAGCATACCAAATATCAAATAAAAATTATTAATTGGGTATGACTATGAAAGTGTCTTAGCTTCAACACTGAAGGTGAGAAAATAAAGCATAGACCAACAATGACGTAATTTTATAAATAGGCTTCCCATAATAATACTTGAATCTACAGATTGTGTTGTCTCTAGCTCTATGGTAGGAACAGGAAGGTAAAAGCTTAGTTGAACTCAAGTCGGTTTCAGCGGCAAATGAAAGACGACATGCATAATGATGAAATGTACACCATTATATATTGAACAACCTCTACATCTGAAATAATCATGCATGTATAATTTTCAATATGCACAAACTTTGAGATAGACTTGAGCAGAATTATGAGGCACGTTGTCCTTTTTTGCTCTTGAATTCTCATGAGTCATGATCAATCAGTAGTTCAGGACACTTACTTGCTGTCATTGTTTTCAAGAACACGATATGCATGATGAGTGCAACCTGAGAACTGCACCACCGGAGCCATTTTAGTTGCTGATCGAGGATAGTGTGGTGTTGTCGCTGACCATGCCATCTCCCTCTGCTCCCCTTTCTGTGTGCCTTAGTGAGCAGCACCAAGATGGTCTATGCGCATGGAAAAATCAATGAACTCCATCGTACCTGCATTTGTAAGTGGACTTGTTTCTCCAGGTTCCGCGGGAGCATCTTCAGTTCAGTATTCTTGGTAGAAAGTTCAACAGTCTTGTACTTCTACCTCTCTCATTGGATAGAAGTGGGCCTCTCCTCCGATGTTCCTTGTGTCTTTGTTGTTACATATGTGCAGTACTTCATCTCACATTTTTTAAACCATGCCATACCCAATTGTTCCGAAAATTGCATCAAAGCACATGAGGCAGCGGAGGACAACTTCAGAATGAAGATGAAGAGCAAACCTCAGCTATGATCAGATGGGACACAACAATGGGCCGTCTTGCAGCCATCAGATGGGAAGCATCAATGGGTCGCATAACACCATGTAGGCGGGACACGCAGATAGAATCCAGAATCTCTTGACATAGACGACCACGGAGTCGACGAGTCGGCAACGAGACGTGGTGGCCCTGCAAATATTAGGGTTAGACGTTAGACATGGAGAACTTCCTTGTTCATACACCGGTGAATAAGATCAAAACACAGTACTTCGATGGGTGGCGCGCAAATGGCGAGGTGGTGATCGAGCGACGGAACACAACACCCTATTATAGAAACGACGCATCAAGGGTTTACGCTAGCCGTCTGGGCGAAGCGAGCCGGTGCGATGGCGGCGCTAGAACGAGGGTTATCGTAGTGGAGGTTGGGAGAGGGAGGGCAGGTCGAGGACTCTGGGGTAAAGTGCGGGGGCATTTGCCTCCCATGTATCACGACCGTCTATCCAGAATCAGACAGTTGTACTATAAGTTATCGACGGGCCTTGGATTTGTTTAGCAGAGTAGTGTCCCTAGGACACATGCGCCCAGGAGCAGCCCCGTGCGCGAGTTAGAGGTGCTTCCGACGTTAAAACGAACGAGACAACGAATCAGACGGTCAGAAATTTGGATAAACGAGAGAGCTCCTAGGTGGATAAACGAGAGAGCTCCTAGGTAGTTCGGTTATAATGTCCCTAATTATCCGGGTGGAGAAGATACGGGGACCCAGCCGGGCACGGATGATCCGGAGAACTTTTGAAACAAATGGGAACGGCTCAGCACACCAGCATGTAGGGTAAACAGACGTTAGTTGCAGCAAACGGCAACACGAATCACCAAACAACATCCAACGTCTGTAGGTGCGTGCACAGCTACCACCCTAGGTAGCAAATCCACGCATATATATAGCTACCACCCTAGTGGCGCTATTTGACCTTCAAGGTGTAGAATAATTATTCTATACCCACCCTCTATATTACAAACCGTATAAATTTTTTACGTCACGTAATTTTTCTCTTACCTCAGAAGTTGAGAACAACATAAGAAAATTTAGACATGTCGTAAAAAAATCGTTTACATGCCGTAAAAAAATACGACATAAAGTGTGTATTTTCTATGTTTTTACACTATAATGACTCATAAATCATATTTTTATGTCGATTTTTTTACGTTTCTGATGAACATAAACATAATTATTGAACATAAACATAATTATTAGTATACAACTAAATTTCTATATGTGAGAACATAAAAATATGTGGGGTGCAATATATATATGGGGAAATAGTGGGTTACTCACCCGGCTAGCTGTGCATGCCCGCAACACCATAGGATTAAAAGACGAGAGCACAATCTGATTAACGGATGTGATAGAGAAACTAATGGCCGTTGTATCGGGAGCATAAGGTTGATTTTAGAAGTAAATGATGCATGTCATCCACACACATGAGTTCTTACCACGGTATAACGCATGCCATCGATACACATGAGATCTTTCCACCGTCTTACTCATCCACACACAGAAGTTCTCTCCACCTGGCTTTCAAATTTACCACGACAACATGCCTTTTTTTGCATGTCACGCGTGCTAGGACACACAACCATGAACATGTGTCATATCACGCATGCTAGGACACATAGCCAAGAACTTCCCGCGAACCAAGAACATACGCTTTTCTTCAAAATGAAATAGGGCGTTCTCTCGCTCATTCGGCACTGGTCCATTGAGGCGTCAAGAAGGTGCCAATTTTTTTGATGTTTCATATATGCGATTTTCCACCCACATGCATCAATTTTCCAGCATCTCAGACGACACCACCAGAGATTTAGAGGGTATCACCAAGGCGAGCCAATCCAGCAGAGGACACGACGCCACACTCTCAAATGAAGAGACGCCTCGGTACCACTACATGCTCAGCGACGCTGACAGTGTCAAATCGGTGCTCCCCTCCGACTCTGACGACATCAAGGAATACTCCTTACCGAGCGACGCTGACTCCGACACGGATGACAAAGACTACAAGCTCGTTGTACATGACTCGCTCCGTATAGAGATGGAAGCGTAAGCACGCTGGGCTGCTCAAAAAGCAAACATGAAGGAGAATGATACGGTCAACGATTGGCTTGAAGCCGTCCACACTGTCACATACGATGATGTCGAAGGGCCTTCTTTCCAAGTGGAGCAAGCCAACCACACACATGAAGGTAGCGGAAAAGGGAAGAACATCGTCATCATGGACATGACGAACCATGAATCCTAGCAGCATCATGTGCAATAGAGGGCAACCTCTTATCTGTTTCGCTACCCATTATAGCCCATCATTTAGTATCGCTTGTTAGTCGTTGTCCAGTCAACACCACCCAGCATAGCCAAGCACCTCTTAATATTCCTCGGATGTAATAAAAATCATTATTACTTTTATCAATAGTTGTTTGTTCACCGTACACTTTTGTTACCATTTACTAACTATGGTGGTCTTTTAGTAACTGTGTGCACTTTTTATTTCCCAAATTCACCCGGTGCGATGTGTGGAAAGATATATAATATTGTTTGTGGGGGAAACAGGGGATGACAGATGCGATTGACCATCAAGCCGGTGTTCATGCGTGGCCACAATAATAATAGTAAAGGGAACTTAGCCGTACTCGTATTTTTTTTCATTTTTAGCAATTTGACTTTGTTGACTACGTGGGTGATATAAATATTTTTACACACGAAATACGATATATATACAGTCATCACCCAGATAAAATACCGCAGCCTGTGGTGATTCCGCACGAGAGTGTGCACGATAGGGTATTTCTATTACACCTTTCTTCCCGTGTCTTTGAGATTTCACTCTTTGTGGTTTCGTCTTTTCACCTTTTTATTAATCAAGCGGCATGCAGGACGGAGTCGACGTGGGCTGGAAGGTTGTTCATAAACCCTTCGCAGGTTGCTGCACTTTGACAGTCGTGAACAATGGTGCATGCATGGTGCTTGTGAGATTTTTTTGCGGTACCCCATGTTCATTGGCGCCTATATGTAGTGCCATGTAGCTTTCGCGGGAACAGATAATAGAAAGCACAGCAAAATAACAAGGCAAGTCGGCCGAACAAGCCACGAACAAATGTATGTGGTATCGAGTGCACCCTCTGAAAATCTTAAAACATGTGATTGTGGTGTCTACAGCACATGTCAAAAACCACAACGATGTGACGATGGTGTCTAAGACATAAATGAAAACCATAATGATAATGACAAAGGGCATCTCCTACGGCCTATTCTTAACAGAATTTGACGGATGGCAAGAGGACGCCGTTAACAGAATACTGCCAACAACCGACGATGCAGATATTGCGGGATCATATAGTGACTATATCGGATGACAATGCACGCATGCGCAGGTAGCATGGTGGGCAGCAAATCCTCATGTGTAGGAAATATTCATACTATACCCGGATATAGTTACATCCACGTGTCTTTCACGTAATTTAGGCAGTATCTATCATGTTAGAGACTATGTATGGGTAGTATAAATTATATAAGAATATTTGGGCAGTATATGTACTATTTTTTGATAGTATATAGGTTTTATTCACGTACTTCTTTTGTACGTACAAATATGACAATATTTTACATATATAGTGCAAACTATGGGTGCATTTGTAATTTTTCACCTAACTTGCTTGGAAGTATCTTAGATATAGTATATGAACATACTCAAACAGATAAAGTATTACAAATACTTTCATAAGGTAGTATATGAGATATGAGTGTAGTTAGGTGAAAAAATTGCAAGTACACCCATAGTTTGCACTATATATGTAAAATACCATTATATTTGTACGTACAAAAGGAGTATGTGAATAAAAATTACATAGTATCAAAAAATAATATATATACTATCCAAATATTCTTATATACTCCATACTACGCGTACATACCTTCTGGTATGGTAGATACTGCCTAGATAGTGTGAAACACGTGCGGGTGTAACTACACCCGGGTGTAGTATGAATATGTCCTATATATATATCCTAAATATATATATATATATAGGAAAAATATTTCTTACTCCCGAGTGTAACTACACACACCTCTCATATACTACCTTACGGAAGTATTTGTAATACTTTATCTATTTGAGTATGTTCATATACTATATCTAAGATACTTACAAGCAAGTTAGGTGAAAAAATTGTAAGTGCACCCATAGTTTGAACTATATATGTAAAATACCGTCATATTTATCGCATAAAAGGAGTATGTGAATAAAAATTACATACTACCAAAAAAATAGTATATATACTATCCAAATATTTTTATATACTTCATACTACGCGTACATACCTTCCGGTATGGTAGATACTGCCTATATAGTGTGAAACACGTCTGGGTGTAGTTACACCCGGGTGTAGTATGAATATGTCCTATATATATATATGCACTAACGACGACTACAGGCACTAGCGTGAGCCGAAGGTGCGCCGCCGTCCTCGTCGCTCCATCACGTGCACCGGACAAAACTTGTCGTAGTAGAACTTGTTGTAGTAGATAGACGAAAAATCGTCGTGCTAATACCCAAAGGACCAGCACACCAGCGCAGCAGAATAGACTGACATGAAACCACACCAACGAATACGAAAATTGAACTGATTCTAGGAGATCTGTCGGACATATGATCCACGCGTACTCTGTCAGTGCTAAACGCACAACAAGAGTGATGATAGAGCGGAGAGGACCTTATTCTAACATCAAGATATAGCCGCCGCCTCAACATTAGGAAGAAAACACTGAAAAGAATATGAACAAAGAACGGAAAACCTCCCACCTATGAGGCGTGTTTAAATTGTTTGGTTCCTTGATGAAATTCGTTCGACACACTAAGCTTCAACCGTTTTATCAAAACGGGACATCACGGTTAAATGGGGTAAAAAAATTACACATAGTCACAAATAAGGTCTAAAATATGGCTGAAAACACTAGTGGAAACGAGGCCTTTGGTTGAGCCTGGAAATGGGCTTTAACACCGGTTCTTCTACGAACCGGTGTTAAAGGGGGGGCCTGTACCAGTGTGGCCCGTGCAGCAAAATGGAGCCCCCCTTTAACACCGGTTCGTGGCACGAACCGGTGTTAAAGGCCCCGGCACCAGTGGCCCGCACAGCCCCCCCGTTTAACACCGGTTCGTGGCTTGAACCGGTGTTAAAGGGGGGGGGGCTATATAAGACACCGTAGCCCACACCCCACTCTTCCATTTTTTCACTATCTCATTTTGGAGCCTAGCAAGAGGGTGTGAAGTGTGCTAGTTTGTGCTTTTTTCGTATACACAAGAGGGGTTCGGTGAAATGTCCGAGAGCTCAAAATAAGTTTTCTCGTTGCTCTTTCCTTCTCGGTCGAGGTCGGCAACTATCCTTTCATGTGTCATTGATGTACTATATATATAAATGGTCATCTCCCTATTATTTTTTCATATATACTATATATTAATGCAGATGAACCGGCAATGGATGTACGGTGACCGCCGCACTTCCGAGTACATTACGGGCCTCCAAAATTTCATCGTTGTGGCTAATGCAAACCATGGTCACAATGGTTTTATGTGTTGTCTGTGTTCACTGTCAGAACAAGAAAGACTACTCAAATACCAGAACCATTCACGCCCACCTGCTTCGATCCGGTTTCATGCCCGGCTATAATTGTTGGACCAAGCACGGAGAAAAAGGGGTTGTGATGGAAGACAACGAAGAAGAAGAGGATGATGACAACTATTATAATATGTATCATGAATATGATGATACTGCAACGGGGGTAGATAATGAAGATCAAGAGGCAGCAGATGGGCCCGCTGATGACGATCTTGGTCGGGCCATTACTGATGCAAAGGAAGAATGTGAAACTGAAAAGGAGAAGGAGAAGCTGGGGCAGATGTTAAAGGATCACAGAACATTGTTGTACCCAACTTGCAAAGATGGCCACAAAAAGCTAAGTACCACACTGGATTTGCTGCAATGGAAGGCAGAGAACGGTGTGACTGACAGCGCATTTTCAAAATTGTTGGTAAAAATGAAGAATCTTCTTCCAAGAAATAATGAGTTGCCCGACAGTACATACCAAGCAAAGAAGGTTGTCTACCCTCTAGGATTAGACGTGCAGAAGATACATGCCTGCATTAATGACTGCATCCGGCCTCTACCGCGGTGAGAAGTACGAGAATTTGGATGCATGCCCGGTATGCACTGCACTGCGGTATAAGATTAGACGAGACGATCCTGACGATGTTGAGGGCGAGGCCCCTAGGAAGAAGGTTCCTGCCAAGGTTATGTGGTATGCTCCTATAATACCACGGTTAAAACGTCTCTTCAGAAATAAAGAGCATGCCAAGTTGTTGCGATGGCACATGGAAGACCGTAAGAAAGACGCGATGTTGAGACACCCCGCTGATGGGTCATAGTGGAGAAAAGTCGAGCGAGAGTACCCGGACTTCGCACGTGACGCAAGGAACTTAAGGTTTGGTCTAAGTACAGATGGCATGAATCCTTTTGGTGAGCAGAGCTGCAGTCACAGCACCTGGCCTGTGACTCTATGTATTTATAACCTTCCTCCTTGGTTGTGTATGAAGAGGAAGTTTATTATGATGCCAGTGCTCATCCAAGGCACGAGGCAACCCGGCAACGACATTGATGTGTACCTAAGGCCATTAGTTGAAGAACTTTTACAGCTGTGGGCCAAACCAGGTGTACGTATGTGGGATGAGCACAAAGGGGAGCCATTTGACCTACGAGCATTGCTTTTTGTAACCATCAATGATTGGCCTGCTCTTAGTAACATTTCAGGGCAGACAAACAAGGGATACAATGCATGCACACACTGTTTAGATGAGACTGAAAGTGTATATTTGGATAAATGTAAGAAGGTTGTGTACCTAGGGTATCGTCGATTTCTTAGAACACGCATCCAAGATGAAAGAAAGGCAAGCATTTCAAACGTCTGGCCGAACCCCGCAGGAAGCCAGTCCACCCTACCGGTGAGGAGGTATTTGGTATGGTCAAGGACCTAGAAGTAATCTTTGGAAAAGGTCCTGGCAGTCTATCTGTTCCAAATGACGATGCCGGACACGCGCCCATGTGGAAGAAGCAATCTATATTTTGGGACCTACCCTATTGGAAAGTCTTAGAGGTCCGCTCTTCAATCGACGTGATGCTCGTGACGAAGAATGTTTGCGTGAACCTGCTAGGCTTTCTAGGAGTGTATGGGACGACAAAAGATACACCGGAAGCACGGCAGGACCAGCAACGTCTGAAAGACCCTGAAGAGCCTATGCATCCTGAGAACGAGAAGGGTAAACGATGTCACTTAACTCCTGCCCACGCTCTTACTAAAGCAGAGAAGGAAATCTTTTTTGAATGCCTGAGCAGTATCAAGGTCCTGTCTGGCTTCTCGTCGAATATAAAGGGAATAATAAATATGGCAGAGAAAAAATTCCAAAACCTGAAGTCTCATGACTGCCACGTGATTATGACATAATTGCTTCCGATTGCATTGAGGGGGCTTCTACCTGAAAATGTTCGAGTACCCATTGTGAAGCTATGTGCATTCCTCAATGCAATATCTCAGAAGGTAATCGATCTAGAAAGCCTACCAGGGTTAGAGACAGATGTGGCCCAATGTCTTGTCAGCTTTGAGTTGGTGTTCCCACCATCCTTCTTCAATATTATGACGCATCTCCTGGTTCACCTAGTAGAAGAGATTGCCATTCTCGGTTCTGTATTTCTACACAATATGTTCCCCTTTGAGAGGTACATGGGAGTCTTAAAGAAATATGTTCATAACCGTGCTAGGCCAGAAGGAAGCATCTCCAAGGGCTATGTAACAGAGGAGGTCATTGAGTTCTGTGTTGATTTTATTCCTGATCTTAAGGCGATTGGTGTTCCAGAATCACGACATGAGGGGAGACTGCGTGGAAAAGGCACCCTAGGATGTAAAGCAATGATATGTAGGGACGGGCATTCTCTCAATCAAGCACACTACACAGTTTTACAAAGATCTATCTTGGTTGCCCGTATATCAATGAACACAAGAATTTAATACGCCTCAAACACCAAGGCGGTCGATGAATGGATTATAAGTGAACACATGGCGAGTTTTGGCGGTGGCTGCAAAGACTTCTCACGAATAACACCTTGTTGGGGATCAGCTGTACTTGTTGGCGAGGACACCATCTTCATTGTATGTACTTTCCAAGGGTATGAGATAAATGGGAATACATTTTACGATAGTCCAAGATAAAAGAGCACCAACCAAAATAGTGGTGTAACCGCTTGATGCAGAGAAGAAAATGGGCAAAAGACCACGTATTATGGGTTCATAGAGGAGATATGGGAACTTAACTATGGACCTAATTTTAAGGTCCCCTTGTTTGATGCAAATGGGTCAAGCTAACAGGGAGGGGTTGAGGTAGACAAGAATGCGGAATGACAACGGTGGATCTCAACAATCTTATGAAGGTAGACAAGAACTTAGACGAACCATTCGTCTTAGCCAATGATGTGGCTCAGGTTTTCTATGTGAAGGACATGTCTACCAAACCGAAAAAAAAAATAAGCAAGCAGATACATCACGATGAGCCAAAGCGTCACATAGTTCTTCGGGGAAAAGAAACATCGTGGGAGTGGAGGACAAGACGGACATGTCGAAGATTATAATAAGTTTGATGAAATTCCGCCCTTGAGTGAAGATGACCCAACCATCACAGTAAGCGGTGTTGATACTCCATGGTTCTGATAGCGCTATCATAAGATTGACTATATGTATTAAGAGCCATTTTGGCACACATATGTATCTCAACATGGAAATCAATGTCATATTTCTTACATTAACGATATATGTATTAAATGAGCCATTTTTCTTCCTTCTATTTCTTCCCTCCATTTTTCTTCCCGCCATTTTTTCCCGCCATTTTTCTTCCCGCCATTTTTCTTTAAGACTCAGGAAGAGGGTTCCTGCCAAGGTGATGTGGTATGCTCCTATAATACCATGGTTGAAACATTTGTTCAGAAATAAAGAGCATGCCAAGTTGTTGCGATGGCACATGGAAGACCGTAAGAAAGACGGGATGTTGAGGCACCCTACTGATGGTCGGCAGTGGAGAAAAATCGAGAGAGACTTCCTAGACTTTGCTAGTGACGCAAGGAACTTATGGTTTGGTCTAAGTACCGATGGCATGAATCCTTTTGGGGAGCAGAACTGCAGTCACAGCACCTGGCCCGTGACTCTATGTATCTACAACCTTCCTCCTTGGTTGTGCATGAAGCTGTTGGAATTATGCCCTAGAGGCAATAATAAAGATGTTATTATTATAATTCTTGTTCATGATAAAGTTTATATTCCATGCTAGAATTGTATTAAGCGGAAACATTAATACTTGTGTGGTTTGTGAACAACACCGTGTCCCTAGTACGCCTCTATGGACTAGCTCATTGATCAATGATGGTTAAGGTTTCCTAACCATAGACATGAGTTGTCAATTGATAATGACATCATATCATTGGGAGAATGATATGGTGGACAGACCCAAACTAAGCGAAGCAATTAGATCGTGTCATTGTGTTCATCTTTGCGAGGCTTTTCCTATGTCAAATATTGTATTCCTTAGACCATGAGATAATGCAACTCCCTGGTATCGGAAGAAAGCTTTGAGGTCATCAAACGTCATCCTATGAGAGGGTGATCATAAAGGTGTCTCTCAGGTGATCGGAAAGTATCTGTTGGGTTGTATGTATCGAGATGGGATTTGTCCCTCCCAAGTCGGAGAGATATACTTCGGGCCCACTCGGTAATCGATATCAACACCGCTTGCAAGCATGTGGTTAAGGAGTTAATCGCAAAGTGATATCGGATTACGGAACGAGTAAAGTACTTGCTATGAACGAGATTGAACTAGGTATGACGATACCGACGATCGAATCTCGGGCAAGTAAAATATCGCGAGACGAAGGGAATATATATATGGGATTGATTGAATCCTGGCATCGTGGTTCATCCGATATGATCATCGATGAATGTGTGGGAGTCAATATGGGTGCTCAGACCACGCTGTTGATTATTGATAGAAGATCATGTCTGCATATTCTCGAACCCGCAGGGTCACGCACTTAACGTGTCTCGACGCTAGGATAGATTGGATACTTGGTTTATGAATTTTTTTTCGGAGTCTCGGATGGGATCCGGGACATCACGAGAGGTTCCGGAGTGGTCCGGAGAATAAGATTCATATAAGGCAGTGCATTTTTTGGAGTTCGGAATTGTTCCGGGTTAATCGGTATTGTACCGGAAGCTTCTAGAACCTTCCGGAAGGGGGCCAACGTGGTCCCACCTTCCGGGAGGGGGCATGGGCCTATGAGGGAGTGTCCGGGCCGCATTGGGCCAGGGGCACAAGGCCCCATAGGGCCCAGCCGATCCTAGATAAGTTTAACTCGTTTAAATCTAGAGATAGAATTTCTAGATAAGGGAGAGTTTAAATTGTTTAAACTAGAGATAGGCTTGGAGGATGGGCAAGGGCTGGCCGCACCCCCCTCTATATATAGAGGGCTGGTGCGCCCCCTCTCCCCACAATCTACACCTTCCTCCAAACCCTAGTTGCCCTGCTGCCCTCCTCTCTCCCTCCCGAATGTTTGTAGGCGAAGCCCTGCTGCAGAAATTCTCCACCATATACACCGCGCCGTCGTGTTGTAGATCCAATCTATCTCTCCACCCTACTTGCTGGTCCGAGGAAGGAGGAGACGTCGAGGTGCCGCACGTGTGCATCTCACGGAGGCACCGCCACTTGTGGTGCTAGATCGGATCGGATCGCGAGGAGGAGAAGCGAGTACGACTACATCACCCACGTTAACGAGCGTTCATCTTGCGAAATCTTCAAGGGTATGAAGATCTAATCCAATCTCTCGTTGTTTGCATCTCCTAGATTAGATCTTGGCTTTCCCTCTGTTAACCAGTAGAAAATTTTGATTTACTATGCTGCGAAACCCTTCAGTGGTATCAGAGCTAGATCTATGCGTAGATGTGTTTCACGAGTAGAACGCAACATGGTTGTTGCGGGCGTTGATGTTTTCTGTTGCAAGCCTCTTGTTTGTGTTCTTCTTATGGCGCGGGATAGTGAGATTGAAGCGGTCCAGGCCAACCTTACGCGACGTCGTTCGCGAGACCGGCTCCGCACTTGACGTGTGGCTTGTACCATGCATGCGGCTGGTGGATGTCAGTTTCTCTCACTATAGTTGTCATGAGATTAACACCGGAGTTTGGCAACCATAATATCACCGTTGTGGCTTTCCGTAGGTAAGAATCGTTCTTAGCATCTACTCCCATAAGCCACGTAAAACATGCAACAACAAAGTAGGCGTCTAACTTGTTTTTGCAGGGAGTGTTTCTGTGATATGGTATGGCCCAAGATGTGATATGTGTATTGTATGCGATGACCATGTTTTGTAATGTTTCACGACTTGCATGTCGATGAGTACACAACCGGCAGGAGCCATATGGTTGTCTTTATAATTGTGTATGACCTGCGAGTCAACTTCTTATACGCCATGTAATAGCTTTACTTTATCGCTAAGTAGTTAGCAATAGTTGTAGTTGCTATTCGTGGTGGAGGCAATCATGGTGGAGTGATGGAGATCATGCCGGCACGCACAAGATGGAGATCATTGCGCGAAGATTGGCTATACCATGTCACATAAAGTTATATGCATGTGATGTTTATCCTTTTATGTATCTTATCATGCTTAGATCGCGACGGTAGCATTATAAGATGATTCCTCACTTAAAGATCAAGATAAAAACTGTGTTCTCCCCAAGTATGCACCGTTAAAGTTCGTCGTGTCCAAGCATCACGTGATGATCGGGTGCTATAGACTCTCGCTCACATACAACGTGCAAGCCAGTTTTGCACACGCGGAAATACTTGGGTCTAACTTGACGAGCCTAGCATGTACAGACATGGCCTCGGAACACATGAACTGAAAGGTTAAGCATGAGTCATATGAATGATATGATCGACACTTCGTTGTCCACCATTGAAACCACATCTCTTCTCGTGAAGATCGGATTAGGTGTGGTGAATTTGGATTATGTTCACTAAACAACTTGAGGGATGTTGAATTTAGTGGGAGTTCATCTAGTAATTTGATTAAAAGTTGAACTAGTTATCATGAACATAGTCTAATTTGTACTTGCAAATATTGTAGATCACATGGCTAAGTCCAACTTCAACTTCAACGTTTTTGCTGAGAAAGAAAAGCTTAAGAACAATGGGTCTAACTTCACCAATTGGTTCCAATCGAGAATCATTACATGCGGAGGACAAAAGGACTATGTCCTTGAGAAAGCGTTAGGTAACCCCCGCTGCAATCGCTGCCGATGAGAAAGCTGTCTATCAGTCGCGCAAAGATGATTATGGAGTGATTAAGAGCACCATGTTGTTTGCTATGGAACCGGAACTTCAAAATCGTTTTGAAAACTATCCCGGGCCCTTTGAGATTCTCGAAGAGTTGAAAACCATGTTTCAAACTCAGGCCCGTTCTGAGAGATATGAGATCTCTGAGAAGTTCTTAGCTGCAAGATGGAGGAAGGGAGTTCCGTTAGTGAGCACGCCATTAAGATGTCGGCTACACTCAACGCCTTGAGCAAGCTGGACTGCAAGATTCGGAGGAGCTCAAGATTGACAGGGTTCTGCAATCACTCCCTCCCAGCTACAAAAGTTTTGTAGTGACTCATAATCAGATTGGTTCCACTGATACGATCACCGAGCTCTTCGCAAAGCTGAAGGCTGCGGAGGTGGACATCAAGAAGGATAATCATGTGTTGATGGTCAACAAGCCCTCCTTTAAGAAAGGTAAAGGTGCAAAGAAGCCCTTCAAGAAAGGCGGCGGCAAGCGCGTTGCCCCTGCTGAGAAGAAGCTCAAGTCTGGTCCTAAGCCGGACACTGAGTGCTTCTATTGCAAGGACAAGGGTCCTTTGGGCGAATCGTCCGAAGTACTTAGCGGACAAGAAGGCTGGCACCATCAAAGGTATATTTGATATACATGTTATTGATGTTTTCCTTACTAGCCCTCGTTGTAGTGCCTGGGTATTTGATATTGGTTCATTTGCTAATATTTGTAACTCAAAACAGGGGCTACGGAATAGACGGCGGCTTGCGAGGGATGAGGTGACGATGCGCGTTGGCAACGGATCAAGAGTTGATGTGATGGCCGTCGGCACGCTCTCCTTAGTTTTACCTTCGGGATTAGTTTTAAACCTTAATAAATGTTATTATGTGCCTGCGTTGAGCATGAACATTATTTCTGGATCGTGTTTATTGCAAGACGGTTATTCATTTAAATCGGAGAATAATGGTTGTTCTATTTATATGAGTAACATCTTTTATAGTCATGCACCTCTTGTGAATGGTTTATTTCTTCTAAATCTTGAAAGGGATGAAACACACATCCATAACATTGAGGCTAAGAGATGCAAAGTAGATAGTGATAATACTACTTATTTGTGGCACTGTCGTCTAGGTCATATTGGTGTAAAGCGCATGAAGAAACTCCATTCTGATGGACTTTTGGAGTCTCTTGATTTTGAATCATTTGACACATGCGAACCATGCCTCATGGGAAAGATGATCAAAACCCCGTTCTCCGGTATGATGGAGCGAGCAACGGACTTGTTGGAAATCATACATACCGATGTATGCGGACCAATGAGTGTTTCGACGCACGGTGGATATCGCTACTTTCTCACTTTTACCGATGACTTAAGTAGATATGGGTATATCTATTTAATGAAACATAAATCTGAAACGTTTGAAAAGTTCAAAGAATTTCAGAATGAAGTGGAGAACCATCATAACAGAAAGATTAAGTTTCTGCGATCCGATCGTGGGGGCGAATATTTGAGTTATGATTTTCTCACGCATCTCAAAACAAGTGGAATCGTTTCACAACTCACGCCACCCAGAACACCACAGCGCAATGGTGTGTCTGAACGCCGGAATCAAACCCTATTAGATATGGTCCGATCGATGATGTCTCTTACTGATTTGCCGTTATCATTTTGGTGTTATGCATTAGAAACCGCTGCATTCACTTTAAATAGGGCTCCATCTAAATCCTTTGAGACGACACCGTATGAACTATGGTTTGGTGCTAAACCTAAGTTGTCGTTTCTTAAAGTTTGGGATCTTGAAGCTTACGTCAAGAAGTTGATGCGGACAAGCTCGAACCCAAAGCGGAGAAATGCGTCTTCATAGGATACCCTAAGGAAACTATTGGGTACACCTTCTATCACGTAACCAAGGCAAAGTGTTTGTCTGAAGAACGGTTCCTTTCTTGAGAAGGAGTTTCTCTCGAAAGAAGTGAGTGGGAGGAAAGTAGAGCTAGACGAGGTTATTGAACCTTCTCTTGAATTGGAGAGTAGCGCAGCACCTGAAATTGTTCCAAGTGCTTTGCACCAACAATAGAGGAAGCTAATGACAAGGATCATGAAGCTTGACGATCTTGCTCTTGAACGTCGCAGTCAACAAGGTCGCGTGCCCTCACGAGTGGTACGGCAACCTGTCTTATTGTCTTGTTAGTAGAAGACAATGAACCCACGAACTATGAGGAAGCGATGATGAGCCGGACTCGAGAAATGGCTAGAAGCCATGAAATCCGAATTGGGATCCATGAGCGAAAACCAAGTATGGACTTTGGTGGACCCTCCTAGCGACCGAAAGGCCGTTGAGTGCAAATGGATCTTCAAAAGGAAACGGACGCGGATGGTAATGTTACCGTCTATAAAGCACGGCTTGTTGCGAAAGGTTTTCGACAAGTTCAAGGTGTTGACTACGATGAGACTTTCTCTCCCGTAGCGATGTTTAAGTCCATTCGGATTTTATTAGCAATTGCTGCGTTTCATGATTATGAAATATGGCAAATGGATGTCAAGACTGCTTTCCTCAATGGCAACATTGATGAAGAGTTGTATATGATGCAACCCGAAGGTTTTGTCGATCCTAAGGATGCTGATAAAGTATGCAAACTTCAGCGTTCCATTTATGGACTGAAGCAAGCATCTCGGAGTTGGAACCTTCGTTTTGATCAAGTGATCAAGATCTTTGGATTTGTTCCAAATTGCTACGAAGCTTGCATCTACCAGAAAGTGAGTGGGAGCTCGGTGACGTTTCTGGTACTATATGTGGATGACATATTGATTATTGGAAATGACATCGACATGCTTAACGATGTGAAGAGTTATTTGAACAAGTGTTTTTCAATGAAAGACCTAGGTGAAGCTGCTTATATATTGGGCATCAAAATCTATAGAGATAGACAAAGACGCCTGATAGCTTTAAGCCAGAGTACATACCTAGACAAAGTTCTGAAAAGGTTCAGAATGGATAAGGCATTGAAAGGTTCAGTGCCTATGTTGTCAGGTAAGATATTGAGCAAGGCTCAGTGTCCAGCTACGGTAAATGATAGGGAAGCTATGAGCAAAGTGCCTTATGCCTCGGCCATAGGTTCCATCATGTATGCCATGCTGTGTACTAGACCGGATGTGTCCAATGCTCTTAGTTTGACGAGCAGATATCAAAGTGATCCAGGAGTGGAACACTGGACAGCCGTGAAGAACATCCTAAGGTACCTAAATAGGACTAAAGAAATGTTCTTAGTCTATGGGGGTGATGAACAGCTCGTCGTAAAAGGTTACGTCGATGCTAGTTTCGACATCGACAAGGATGATTGTAAATCTCGCAGGATACGTATATTTTGAATGGAGGAGCTATGAGCTGGAGAAGCGCAAGCAAAGCGTGATCGGGATCTGATGAGAAGCGGAATACATGGCTGCCTTGAAGCGTCAAGTGAAGGAGTTTGGATCAGAAACTTCATCACTGAGCTTGGCGTGGTTCCAAGTGCATTGGACCCACTGGAGATATTGTGTGACAACACTGGCGCCATAGCACTCGCTAAGGAACCAAAATATCATCCAAAGACCAAGCATATCAACCGCAAGTTTCATATAATCCGAGATTATATAGCAGATGGAGATCTGAAGATCAGCAAAGTACATATAGATCTGAATGTCGTAGATCCATTGACTAAACCTCTTCCACGTGTAAAACATGATCAGCACCTCAGTGCCATGGGTGTGAGATTGTTGCCAAATGTAAACTAGATTATTGACTCTAGTGCAAGTGGGAGACTGTTGGAATTATGCCCTAGAGGCAATAATAAAGATGTTATTATTATAATTCTTGTTCATGATAAAGTTTATATTCCATGCTAGAATTGTATTAAGCGGAAACATTAATACTTGTGTGGTTTGTGAACAACACCGTGTCCCTAGTACGCCTCTATGGACTAGCTCATTGATCAATGATGGTTAAGGTTTCCTAACCATAGACATGAGTTGTCAATTGATAATGAGATCATATCATTGGGAGAATGATATGGTGGACAGACCCAAACTAAGCGAAGCAATTAGATCGTGTCATTGTGTTCATCTTTGCGAAGCTTTTCCTATGTCAAATATTGTATTCCTTAGACCATGAGATAATGCAACTCCCTGGTATCGGAAGAAAGCTTTGAGGTCATCAAACGTCATCCTATGAGAGGATGATCATAAAGGTGTCTCTCAGGTCATCGGAAAGTATCTGTTGGGTTGTATGTATCGAGATGGGATTTGTCCCTCCCAAGTCGGAGAGATATACTTCGGGCCCACTCGGTAATCGATATCAACAACGCTTGCAAGCATGTGGTTAAGGACTTAATCACAAAGTGATATCGGATTACGGAACGAGTAAAGTACTTGCTATGAACGAGATTGAACTAGGTATGACGATACCGACGATCGAATCTCGGGCAAGTAAAATATCGCGAGACGAAGGGAATATATATATGGGATTGATTGAATCCTGGCATCGTCGTTCATCCGATATGATCATCGATGAATGTGTGGGAGTCAATATGGGTGCCCAGACCCCACTGTTGATTATTGATAGAAGATCATGTCTGCATATTCTCGAACCCGCAGGGTCACACACTTAACGTGTCTCGACGCTAGGATAGATTGGATACTTGGTTTATGAATTTTTGTTCGGAGTCTCGGATGGGATCCGGGACATCACGAGAGGTTCCGGAGTGGTCCGGAGAATAAGATTCATATAAGGGAGTGCAGTTTTTGGAGTTCGGAATTGTTCCGGGTTAATCGGTATTGTACCGGAAGCTTCTAGAACATTCCGGAAGGGGGCCAACGTGGTCCCACCTTCTGGGAGGGGGCATGGGCCTATGAGGGAGTGTCCTGGCCGCATTGGGCCAGGGGCACAAGGCCCCATAGGGCCCAGCCGATCCTAGATAAGTTTAACTCGTTTAAATCTAGAGATAGAATTTCTAGATAAGGGAGAGTTTAAATTGTTTAAACTAGAGATAGGCTTGGAGGATGGGCAAGGGCTGGCCGCACCCCCCTCTATATATAGAGGGCTGGTGCTCCCCCTCTCCCCACAACCTACACCTTCCTCCAAACCCTAGTTGCCCTGCTGCCCTCCTCTCTCCCTCCCGACTGTTTGTAGGCGAAGCCCTGCTGCAGAAATTCTCCACCATATACACCGCGCCGTCGTGTTGTAGATCCAATCTATCTCTCCACCCTACTTTCTGGTCCGAGGAAGGAGGAGACGTCAAGGTGCCGCACGTGTGCATCTCACGGAGGCACCGCCACTTGTGGTGCTAGATCGGATCGGATCGCGAGGAGGAGAAGCAAGTACGACTACATCACCCACGTTAAACGCTCCAGGCGTTCGCTGTGCGAATCTTCAAGGGTATGAAGATCTAATCCAATCTCTCTCGTTGTTTGCATCTCCTAGATTAGATCTTGGCTTTCCCTCTGTTCGCTTCCGTAGAAAATTTTGATTTACTATGCTGCAAAACCCTTCAGAAGCGGAAGTTCATTATGATGCCAGTGCTCATCCAAGGCCCGAAGCAACCCGGCAATGACATTGATGTGTACCTAAGGCCATTAGTTGATGATATTCTACAATTGTGGGCCAAAAGATGGGGGGCCTTATCTGGGGGAGGCTTATCTGGGAGGGCCTTATCTGGGGGGTGGCTAACCTTTAGTACCGGTTGGTGGGTGCAACCGGGACTAAAGGTGGTTTTTGTGTCATCTAACAAAACTGTCGGTGGGATAAGGACGCGTGGGTAACCTTTAGTACCAGGTGGGGGCTCAAACCGGGACTAAAGCTGTCGGTAGGGTAAGGACGCGTGGGTGGACTACACTGCTCGATGTAGCGCACGACGCCCTGTCGAAGGAAGAAGACAAAGTAGAAGCGACGCCGTGCCTATAAAAGGAGCATCGATACACCATGGCAAGCAACTCAACAAGCCAACATGGATGGAGAGTTTCATCCCCATGGATGGAGGAAAGGGTTGGGAAATCTCCCGTGGCGGAACTTCTCGAAGATGCCCTTGGTGCACACGCCCTATGGCATCTTCGGAAGTTCCGCCTCGGAAAATATTTTCCTGCTAGCCCGTGAAAGACTACATCTCCGCCTCCCTGGGGTTAGAGGTATGGTGGAAGCCATGGGATAGAGTGGAGAGAGGCGGCAAATATGAGTGTAGATGTGCTATGGCAACGACCAAGCCAACATGGATGGAGAGTTTCATCCCCATGGATGGAGGAAAGGGTTTGGAAATCTCCCGTGGCGGAATTTCTCGAAGATACCCTTGGTGCACACGCCCTATGGCATCTTCGGAAGTTCCGCCTCTGAAAATATTTTCCTGCTAGCCCATGAAAGACTCCATCTGCGCCTCCCTGGGGTTAGAGGTATGGTGAAAGCCATGGGATAGAGTGGAGAGAGGCGACAGATATAAGTCTAGATGTGCTATGGCAACGACCAAGCCTAAACCCTAAACCCTAAACCCTAAAGGGGCTACCCTCGTACAGAGAAAGCTACAAGGGTAGACAATCCGAGGCCCCCGGTCTAGGGTTTCACCGGAGGAAGACCACCGGAGCGCCGGAATCACATGAAAATGGCAAAATGGTTAATAGTTTGACTAGTTAAAATAAGCAAACAGATACATCACACGATGAGCCAAAGCGTCACATAGTTCTTTCAGGGAAAAGAAACATCGTGGAAGTGGAGGACAAGACAGACATGTCAGAAGATTATAATAAGTTTGATTAAATTCCGCCCTTCAGAGTGAAGACTGACTCAACCATCCTGTTAAACGGTGTTGATACTCCATGGTTACGGCCGACGCGATCATAAGATTGACTATATATATTAATTGAGCCATTTTTGGCACACATATGTATCTCAACATGGAAATCAATGTCATATTTCTTCTGTTAACAGCATATGTATTAAATGAGCCATTTTTCTTCCTTCTATTTCTTCCCTCCATTTTTCTTCACGCCATTTTTTCCCGCCATTTTTCTTCCCGCTATTTTTTCCCGCCATTTTTCCCCTTGATTCTTCCCTTGATTCTTCCCTCCAGTTCTTCACTATATATATATGTAGGTTGGCCTCCATTGTCATTGCACATCTCTAGACTCATATCCGCAACCTCATCACTCTTTCCCATGGCTTCCACCGTAGCACTAACCCCTAGGAGGCGAGGCGCTTTCGCCGAACTACCCTGCCCGCCGGCTCATCGTGTCCCCGTCGGCTGGATGCTGAGCGCCGGAGGCGTGCCGGTTCCTCCTATCCCTCAAGGTGTGGTGCGCCGGATGGCCATCACGAACCACTACTACTTCGAGCTCACGCCGGAGCAGCGGAGGAATCCCAGATGGCATCCCGACTATTTCCCTACTTGGGAAGCCTTCTTCGTGGATTGGCGTGAGAGGGCGCTCGCCAGGCACGAGGAGGACGACCCACCTCCTCCGAACTTCAACGAGGCCGGCCGTCGGCTATGGTGGCGCAGTCGGACTCTCCAGAGCGTCATGGCCTATGACACTGCCGCCGACTCTAACCCCTGTCTGCGCTACCCTCAAGTCCAGCCCACGCGTACTCAGCCTTCAAGGTTCAATTACGGCGACCCCGACGACGATAGCGATGACGACGGCGGCGAGTACGATGACTAAAGTGGCGAGTATTACAGGTGTAGGCAGGAGCATGACTGAATCACTCCAACATTCTGAAACAAGTTCGGCCGATTGTTACTTAATCTGGCCATGTATCTTAATTTTCAGTTCTTTTATGTATCTTAATTTTCAGTCGTGCTTTATGTAACTTACTATTAGTTGCATTCTGTATTTTAATTCCAGTTCTTTCTGTACTTTAAGACAAATTCCTGCCGAATCGGCAGGAAGTGGGTCAGATATGAACTACAGGTACATGATACGATGCTCATGATTTTTTACAAAAATCATTTTTAGGTTCACAATATGCTATTTTATCAAAAATCCAATGCAAGTTGAGCGAGGCTTTGTCAGATTCAAGTGTATACAAAAGATGCGGCATTTAAATATCCAATCAATTCAAAAATGTTAATACAAAATAAAATATGATTTGCTCTAATAAAATAGGGTTAGATTCCTTTTTAGATGCTTAATATTTCTTATGTTCAAAGTTTTAGGATTTGACAATTTATTTTTGTTTGAATTGAATAATCAAAATTTATATGTAAGTGTTTTAATCATTTTGAAAATTTTCATCTAAAGTAAATATAAAATGTTTTTACATGAATGGATAGATATTATTTTTTTGAAAATTATGATATATTATTCATATTTTTCTGAGGTGAAATGAATAAGATATGAATTTTCTAAATTCATATCCTATTTTTTGAATTATAAATGCCCCCACCCCTTTAATGCATGAAATAAATGCCCCCCCTTTAACACCGGTTCCAGCCACGAACCGGTGTTAAAGGGGGCGATTATTCGTTACAAGACTTCCCCTTTAACACCGGTTCGTGGCTGGAACCGGTGTTAAAGGGAGGGTTGCGAACCGGTGTTAAAGGGGAGGGGTTATAACGCGCGCGCCACCCCTTCCTTCTTCCCCCAGCCAGATCGATTCTTCCCCCAGCCCTACGAGGGAGCAACTCGTCCGTACACCAGCCATCCGCCGCCTCAACTCCTGCCGTCTAGCCTCTTCCTCCTCCGTCTCCACGGTCCCTGCCGTCCTCCCTCGTAGTCTCCGGTCGGATCCCATCGTCCTCGCCCACCTCCGTCCTCCCGCCTGCTCCCACAAGGTCAACGGCGCCAAGAACCTCCGGGCCGCCCCCCGTCTTGCCGGAATACGCCCTCCTAGGCTGAGTTCGACTCCGCCGCTCCTCCCCAGCCGACCTCCGCAAGGTGAGCCTCCCGTCCCTCTCCCCATCAGCTTCGGTTGGAATCTTGCTGTTATACATGCTGTCATACCTATTGCTACTGGTACTGATGTTTGTAGAGTGATCTTGTTGCAGTTCTTGGTTTTGCTGAGAATAGCTAGTTGATCTGCAGTGTAACAGGACAAGGGATACAATGTTTTTGTGATAAAATATCTACAGAATTTTGCCTTTCAGATCGGCTAATTGATCTGCTATGTTTTGCTGTTCATTCCCTGAAATTTTCAATCAAAATGCAGTAATTAGTGATTATGGCGTGGGAGAAAAGATCATGTGCCACTATATTGTCGGTAGGTCATGGGCAGGACCAGAACGGCGACGGCATGGTGAACTGCTATGTTTGGAAAGAGGATGAACGGCGGCGAAGGACGACTGGGGGGCGAGTTCTGGGTCTATCCCTTCTTGGTCATGTTTGTAAAGCAGGACACGACACCCATACTGAGATATTTTAGACTGAATTTTTCTGAATGCGTGAGTTCAGAACGTGAGGCATGAGCTCCTTGTTCTTAGTTGTGTTCGGCACAAATGTCAGATCAATGTATGTCCCTTCGGGTAGCAGTTGTACATGTGGCATGTGTGTATGGTTCTGATGGATTCATCGTAGTGTAGTTGTTGAATAGATAACGCGCGCGCCACCCCTTCCTTCTTCCCCCAGCCAGATCGATTCTTCCCCCAGCCGGTCGCCGTCGCCATCCCGCGGGAGCGCCTGCCCGATTCTCTCCGGCGCCGCCAACACCCCAACCGCCGCCGCCACTCCAGCCACCTCGCGTGTGCCCCCGGCCAGAGGTACACCCCGCCGCCCCTCCCCTTCGCTCCCCCGGCCCGTCCGGCTATGCTGCGACTTCACGTGCGTCCCATGCGCTGTGCCCAGTGACCTCGCCCAACCTCGTCTCACCGGCGCCGAGCGACCTCGTTCTCGTCTCCGCTAGAGCTCCCTGGCCGCAGCTCGCTGGCGCAAAGACCCGGTTGATTTTTATTTATGTGTATAGGGAGCCGGCCGATTGCTTTTTGTTTGTGTATACAGGGATTTTAGTGTGATTTTGTTAGTTAATTAGTGTGATTTTGTTAGTTAATTAGGGATTTAGTAGTGATTTAGTTAGGGATTTTAGTTAATTAGGGATTTAGTTAGTTAGGGATTTTAGTAGTGATTTAGTTAGGGATTTCAGTTAGGGATTTTAGTAGTGATTTAGTGAGTGATTTAGTTAGGGATTTTAGTAGTGCTTTAGTTAAGGATTTTAGTTAGGGATTTTAGTAGTGATTTAGTTAGTGATTTAGTTAGGAATTTTAGTTAATTAGGGATTTAGTTAATTAGGGATTTTAGTAGGGATTTTAGTAGTGATTTAGTTAGGGATTTTAGTAGTGATTTAGTTAGTGATTTAGTTAGGGATTTTAGTAGTGATTTAGTTAGGGATTTTAGTTAGTTTATTATTAGGGCTTAGGGTTTTATTAGGGATTGGGGTTTATTAGGGATTAGGTTTAGTTAGAATACTTAGTTAATAAGGTTTAGTTTAGTTAGTGATAGGTTTAGGGTTATTGTTATTAGGGCAATATATACTTAGTGATTTAGTTACTGTTTATATTTTATGATTGTTTATTGCTATTTTTTAGTTATGCCGCGTCCATCTCGTCCGAGCCTACTGGACTCTGTCGGGGATGTTCGAGTCTGGGCTCCGCTGGGTTGGCGCTGGGAGGTGCTACCTGCCGGGACTCGTACCTTGGTGAGGAATCTAGGTATCATCGTCGACCCGGAGCTTCTTTGGTGGCGTCCACGAGGTCCAGGAGCGGTGCAGAGGGAGCCAGCCCCCGAGGAGGTGGTACGTCGTCGTATTAGGGAGGAGGACGAGCATGTACGGCGATACATGTATCTTTTGGAGACTAGGTTCTCCAATATCTGGCAGGTTCATGGATCTCACCCGAGCTATTCTCCGGTGATGGTTCCTCTTCTGTGGCTGCAGAGCTCCCGTAGCATAGAACGCGGCAGCCGCGTTCGCTAGTTTATCTTAATAATGTACTTTATCTTATACTTTATCCTATAATGCACCCGAGCTATTCTCCGGTGATGTATTAATAATGTACTTTATATTATACTTTATCCTATAATGCACCCGAGCTATTCTCCGGTGATGTATTAATAATGTACTTTATCTTATACTTTATCCTATAATGCACCCGAGCTATTCTCCGGTGATGTATTAATAATGTACTTTATCTTATGTACTTTATCCTATTTGTGTATTTTTGTATGAATAATATGTATATTTGTGTATGAATCCAAGTCCACTTGAATGTTTACTCTCTTACTCTAGATAATATTATTGTTTTAGAAACTATGGATCCACTTAGTAGAAACCTTGAAGAAGAAGAAATAATGGAGAACATTATCGATGAGGACACCTCACAATATCTAGACTTGGAGGGACATGATGACAACTCAAGTAGTCATGGAGAAGATGAAGACTCCGGTGAACGCAATTTAGTGATTACAAAGTCTGGCGAGGTATATGCATTGATTAAGCCTCAGCTGACTTCCACCAACAATCTTATTCTACATGTATTAATTAACGCTTCTTTCTTCTTTTAGCCCTCTGGATCGACCAGCCAGCAACCATCTTCTTCTACGAAAAAGAGCAAGCGAGGCGCGAGCCATCGGTTGAAAGATCGTGCAAAGTTCACGATCGAAGCAGTCCGTGTTGATGGCAGGCCGATGGAGCCCAAGAAGGCCGCATACAAATTTGTACGTCAGGCTGGAGTTCTTGTTAGGGATCAAATCCCAATCATAATTGAATATTGGAATAAGCCAAAGAAGGGCGATTGTACCTTTGTCGATGAAAGATCCAAAGAAACGCTTTGGAATTCGCTGTTGGTAAACCCTTCCGCCAGAGGAGGATGAAAACAAACCGGTTATAAAGGAAAAGGTCAAAGAGTGGACTCTAAAGAAGATGGCTGACGCTTTCCGCAACTGGAAGACAAAATTGAACAAATTTGTCAAAACTCGCGAGACTCCAGATTTCAAAGACGCATATTATGCGAAGATAAGACCTCACTGGCGCGAATTTGTGGCATAAAAGGAAGGTGCTATAGCTACAAAGAGGTCAGAAACCAATACGCTAAATGCCCAGAAGAAGGAATATCACCAGAGGACAGGGTCAGGTGGATACATATCTCAGAGGCCTAAGTGGGAGGAAGCTGAGAAGGCCCTGCGCAACAGAGGGATCACACCCCAGACACATGGATGGGACCTACGTGCAAAGACTTGGTTCTACGGAATCGGGGCAAGGTTAGACCCAGAAACAGGATTGTGTATCTTCCCAACCCGCCTCCTTGCCAAACCCGTCACTGAACTCATCACGGCATACGAGGAAACAGCCGCCAGGACCTTCCATCCCGATAGAGAGAATGACCAGCTCACACGCGCCATCGGTAAAAAAGAACACCCTGGACATGCACGAGGCACAGGGGGTATGACGTGGAAGGATGGGTTTGCCGAGTGGAGCGACTCTTACAGATGGCGGCAGAAAAGAAAAGAGCGTCTGAGCGGATGACACAGATAGAACATGCACTTGTGGCGCTGAAGGCGCGAGTGAATGCAACAGAGCCATCAAGCTACCGCCCATCTCAGCGGCACGAAGAGCACGCATTGGAAAGCCGCCGGCCGGACTCTGCGCGGAAAAGCAGCGTGGCTTCCACGGAGAACGTGCAGCCCACGCTTGAAATGGCGGGTCCTTGATACCCTGTGGATGAGATCATAGAGAGCGAACACGCTGAGCTGCATGTGAGATTAATGGGCTTATCCATTAAGGTGGCTATCGGCTATGCCTTACCTCCTGTAGCTGGTGGAACTTACCACTGCCGACCGATTCCAGATGGCTATGCTATTGTCGGGGTGGATGAGGTTGTGAAGGAATATGAGGAAGCACAGCTTGACCATGCTACAGGTGAAGGGGAAACTCAACTCAAATTTGTAGTGAAAACAACCATTCTTTGGAAGAAGGAACACATCGTGCTTCCAAATTGGAGGCCACTGGCACCCCCGCCGTCTCCGCAGCGTCAGTGAGCCGAGTCGCTTCAGCCATCTCTGCTGGCAGCCATCTCCGGCGCTTCAGCCATCTCCTGCACGGCAGCCATCTCCGGCGCGCCAGCCATCTCCTGCCCGTCAGCCATCTCCGGCGCTTCAGCCATCTCCTCAGCGTAAGCGGAAGAGCACTGCCACGAAGAGCATCACTAGCACTGCCAGAAAGAGTTCAAAAAACTACGTCCCGCAGCCTTCCGCCAAGCCATTGCCGGTTTTACCGTGGAATCGCAGCGACGAGGAGACCAATAGGATCTCGGAAGAAGAGGTCAAGAAATTCTTTGCACCTAGACGGGCCGAGCCAAAGGAGAAAATAGATCCGGTGGTGGTGGAGAAGTTTTACAAAAATCTTTTGAAACCTGAAACCCCACTTGTCTTGCATTCTGGCGCCAGATTTTGAAGGCGGATGCAAGGCGCCGTAGGGAGACTGAAAGTAGCAGTCGTGCGGCACCCCAGAAAACAGTTCCCATGCTCGGAGAGAAGGAAAACCAATCATGCGCCCCGCTCCAAGTGTTCGACACACGGGACGCTCCTCCCGTAAATGATTACGAGGGAGAGCTACAAATAAAGGCCAATGAGATGGGGATGACTTACATTGCATACTTGAACATCATGGGAGACAACTTGCCCAAATGCGATGCCAACCCCATACAGCCATGGAAGTATGGGAAGAATCTCGTCAAGAAAGAGGAGCTCAAGAATCTACCAACAAAGATGCGAAGATTGCACAAGTGGTACCTTGATTTCTGCAAGACGAGAAAGGAAGAATGGATCACGGCGCATATAAGAGATGAGATTTTCTTGTGCGGAGACGACGAGATCGACTTCAACATTCAAGACTTGCATTTTCTATTCAATCAGAAGGAACTCGACAAAGCTGCCATCAGCCTTTATTGTGTGTAAGTACTATTTCTGTATTTTCTATCTCATCTCATTCACTTCATTAATTGCATGTATATATATATGCTCACCATATATGTATATACTATTATGCAGGAAAAAGGTTATGGAATGCATGAAAGGAGGACCTTTTGACATTGGGTTCGTTGACCCAAATAGAGTTCATGAAGAAGTGGTAAGAACCAAACCCGGGCAAACAGAAGATTTATTGCTAAGGTCTTTACTGAGACAACAAACCAAAAGGGAAATACTATCGCCTTACAACTTCTCGTGAGTACTGTTACCCTCTCTTGTACACATTCTGTTTCGGCTTACTCGATGTTAAGTATAACTGATGATGAGTTATGCGTGCGTAGGTTCCACTTTATTCTGCTAGTCATTCAACCTGACTCAGGAAAAGTCCTTGTCATGGACTCGTTACGAAAAGAAAAAGAGCTATGGGCAGACTTTAGAGAGATGCTCCAGAGGTAATTTCAATCATATTATCGCACTAGATCGGCAACTTTCGTGACAACAAGTAATTAATTACTCCTTTATCCATTTTCTTTGCCGGACAGGGTTTGGAAAAGGTTCACGGGCAGGGCCGTGGGTGAATGGTCAGAAGAACTAAAATTTGTAGACCAAAATGTAAGTAATACTAGCTAGCTAGGTCTGCGTATCTCTTTGATTCTGCTTCCAATTCCATTATATCATGCTTTATTGATTATTATTTTGATTGAACTCTCTATTCTCGTAAAGTGCGCGCATCAGGGACTCGACAATAATTTATGTGGGTACTATGTTTGCGAGTTCATTCGCAACACGATATGTGCGACGGGCCAAGCCGCACTAGAACAACTTAGAGTAAGTAAACAAAGTACACAACATTATTTTATTACCATCAATTGTGTTGAGTTTTATTCTTATATATATATTGACCCCATTCTTCATATATATTCAGATCGAACGGATGCGGGACCAACTCCTACCATTTGACCGCATACGAGCCATTCAAGAGGAATTGGCGGGGTTCATACTTGATGAGGTCGTCACGCCTGGCAGAGAACTCTTTAGATATCCACCAAAATGAACGTTGTATATATGCTTGAACGTGTTTGTCTTGTACTTGATGCTTCAACGTTTACGGAGAATACCACACAATGACGATGTTATGTATAATAATAGTTTCTTAATTATTCATGTACTCGTATGTACCGATGACGATGTATGTGTATACCGCTCCCGATCGATTGCCCCTCCCTCCCTCCCCGTCCCCGCCGCGCCGCAGAAATACGCCCAGAACGGGGCAGGGGCAGAACTCTGCCGCGGCAGAGATTTAGGCCGTTTTCCTGCATGACACAGAATTTTAACACGGTTCGTGTTACGGACCGGTGTTAAAGGGGCTGAGCCTGCGGCAGCCCGTCGGCGCTATTTAACACCGGTTCGTAAGAACCGGTGTTAGGGCCCTAACACCGAACCCTCAACAGCGGTTCTGCAACCGCTGTTAGAGGGCCCTCCAAACCGGTGTTAGAGGGGGGGGGGGTGTGCACTAGTGAAAATATGCATCCGGTAGGAATTGAACAACTAGTAGTGTAAAAAGTCACCATGAGATTGTAAAAACTTGAATTCACTCTTATAGATAATTATTCCGCAACAGTGAGTGGAAGACATACATACAATCGGCTCATCGAGATTTATATGTGCGAGTTGTCCCGGTTCTTTTGGGTAGCTAGGGATGGACACCAAAATACCATATGGATAAATGAGTTGATATCTGCACCCCCAAGATTCTTGGGGTCATAGGGATTCTCAATACGTGCCACTTCAATTTGGCCTTGATGCTAAAATGGGTGTGGCGTGTTTTATTTCCAGGATGATGGGGGTTGTGACTTCAACTTATTAAGGACAAATATCTCCGCAGCCGAACCTTGCTAGCATGCGAGCGTTGGGAGGGCTTCTAGTTTTGGCAAGCCATCTAGGACATCAAACATGACACCAGCGTGGGGCACTTTTTGCCGCTGGCAACGGGCGAGAAGTCCTCTTTTGGTTGGACCCTTGGCTAGCGGCATCCCCCGCACCAGGAGTTCCTGGCCTTATTCGCCATTTTCACAGCTCCCACGATGTTAGTGGTCGAGGCAGGACAAGAAGGTACCGGGAACATCCTGCTTCGAAGGACCTTTTGCTTCGTCGAGGCCGCTGACTTCTAAAGACTGCGGGACGCCCTGCCCATGTCCCTCTCGGATGAGAGGGACGGGTAACTTGGCGCCGGTCTCCTTTGGGAGCCTTTTCGGTTAGTTCGGCCTACGGGGCCTTCTTATAGGGTCCAGAGCTCGCGTGAATGACCCTCCTTTGGAAGGCACCCCGACCCTTAGCCTGGGGATCTTTGTGTGGCAGCTGCTACGGGATCACCTTCTTTCAGGGGTAGAGGTGTCGAAATGTAATGGCCCTGGCAACGAATTGTGCCCATTATATAGGATTCCTGAAGACTGAAGTGCACGCTGCAGTACACACGGGATGATCGATGCTTCCGGCCCAGACGCATGATCATAAGATGTTAACTAAAGAGCAAGGAATCGAGGCATCGAGCGTAAATTGTGATGCAACAAAGCTAATACTAGTTTGGAATAATTTCTTTCTGGCCATGCATGAGAGAAACCAGACTCTTTTGGACTTTTGAGCAGCCTTTTGACACCAGCTGGACTCTGATTTTCACACGGTCTAGTACTCCCTCGGTTTCAAAATATAAGATTTTTTAGCTTTGTGAAAGAAGTGTATCTAGATCACTTTTAGTGTCTAGTTTCACTTCAAATCTAGATGAACCTAGACACTAAAAGAGATCTAGATACACTTTATTCATAAAACTAAAACGTCTTATATTTTAAAACGGAGGGAGTAGATACTCTAGCTAAAACTCGTTTTTTTTCAGATTGGAAACATCATCTGCACACAACACCAGCAGTCCATAGTCTAGACAGCCGTACTGTGAAGGTGAAGCAGTGCCGTGATAGTATCAGATCTTATCTTAGCTACTAAGGCAGAACACGCCATGCATGATTTACTTGGTCGTCTCCGGCGACATTTGGCCGGCTGGCCGGCGGCGATGCGGTCGTGAAAGGCTGATCAAACTAAACCGGCCGCCCCCAATAATATGCATCACGCGGACATCAGATTGCGTGTTCGCGTAGGTACCACCGATCGACCAGCGTGTGTGCTGGATCTGTTCGCGTCGAATAAGATTGCACGCAACCAAGAGTAATGGCGACATCTGGTCGTTCGAGATATAACAGAGTGGTTATTAACAGGATCGCGTCTAATATGGCCTTCTCTTGGAAATTCTGATCACTGCTTCTTATTATTTAGCAGTTAACAGGATCACTGAAATTAACACAGCGATATAACAGAGTGGTCAGAGTGTTCTTCCCCTATAACGTGCTACGTTCGTGTTGAATTTTCGCGTGTCATCAATCAAGTCAACCTATGTACGGGAAGACTCGTTCGTTCTTCCCCTCTTCCTTGCAAACCACGCCACCTCCCATGGGGTACGGTGTGTTCTCTATAAATCCCGCGACCCCCCTGTTGGCCCAGCCCCAATCACGCCGAGTGCAGTCCGGCGTTGACGACAAAGAATTCCGGCGAGACGTCACGTACGTACAGTAGCAAATCGCCGAGACGCGCACGTTCCAGCGAACCAGCTAATCAATTCCAGTATTACTGATCGATTCTAGCTAGACTACTCTCAACTTCACGTACATAACACACAACAATTGATCTGATGGCTACAGGTGCCTGTCGCACCTGCTGTGTTGTATTGCTTCAACTCTGGGTAGCTTACAAGGACGTGTACAGGGGTATATGTACCCGGCAAGCGACACAGCGCAATACAGACTCGGTTTGGGACTCTACTTCTACTCGGACATGCACTAGGAACACACACGGAAACACTTCATGCAACACGACTCTGTACCGGAGACCTATCAATGATTATACGCTAACAATCACCCCCCTAAGCATGATGTCTCCGTCTTCACAGCTTGAACGCCGATCCTTCCTCGCATCTCTGCGAACTTCACTCGTCCCAAAGATTTAGTTAGGATATCCGCAAGCTGATCGTCGGTGTAAACATAGTTGACTTCAATCTTGCTCTCCTCTACACACTGCCGTATGTAGTGATACTTCGTATCAATGTGCTTACTCCTGTCATGATGCACCGGATTCTTGCACAATGAAATTGCAGACTTGTTGTCAATATTGAGCACCACATATTCCGCCTCTTGATTGGTGAGATCACCGAGTAGACTTCTTAGCCACACACCTTGACACACCGCAGTTGCAGCCGCAATTTACTCAGCTTCACAGGATGACTGTGCCACCACTTTTTGCTTTTGTGATAGCCAACTTACTATGCTTCTTCCCAAGAAATATGCCACGCCCGAGGTACTCTTACGGTCGTCAATATCTCCTGCCATGTCGCTATCACTGTAGCCAAGTAGCTTCACCTCCTCCTTCTCTTTCGAGTAGACAATACCAAAGTTTGTAGTACCTTTGATATACCTGAGTATATGTTTCACGGCTGTCCAATGCTCCATTGTGGGTGCTTCCATGAAGCGACTCACATAGCCAACGGAATAGGCCAAGTCGGGTCTTGTGTTAATGAGATACCTCAAACTTCCGACAACGCTCCTATACTCCGTTGCATCAACCGCAGGTGCTTCACTCCTTTTGCTCAGTTTAAGACGAGGTTCCATCGGAACATGAGTTGGATTGCATTCTTCCATGCCACACTTCTCGAGTATCTTCTTTGCATATGCCTCTTGGCATAGCGTGATCTCACCCAGCTTTTGATGTACCTCGATCCCAAGGTAGTAGCTCAACAAGCCTAGATCACTCATCTTGAATAACTCCTTCATCTGTAGCTTGAACTTTGCAATCTCCTTCTCATCTGCTCCTGTTATCAATAGATCATCAACATAGATGCCAACTAGTAGATGATCCCTTCCTTTACCTCGCTTATACATCGTGATGCTCCAAAGTGGGCTCTTCTCGAATCCGAGAGAGATCAATGTACGATCAAGCTTGATGTTCCACGCCGAGGGGCTTGCCGTCTTCATAACGCCTTGTGTAGCTTCAAAACCTTGCGTTATTCTCCCTCTTTGATGTATCCCGGTGGTTGCTTCACATAAACTTCTTCTTCTAACTCCCCATTCAAAAACGCGGATTTCACATCCATGTGATGCAATTTCCAAGATTCTTGAGCTGCGAGAGCAATAAGTAATCTCACCGATTCCATCCTTGCAACGGGAGCAAACACTTCTTCGAAATCCACACCTTGCTCTTGCACATACCCCTTGGCAACTAGCCGAGCTTTGTGTTTTACCAACTTCCCTTCGGCATCCTTCTTGATCTTGTACACCCACTTGAGCCCTATGGCCTTGTGATTGTTGGGTAGATCGACAAGCTTCCATGTATTGTTGTCGCGGATCGACCCCAACTCCTCATCCATAGCCCGACGCCAACACTCCTCCGTATTAGCATCCTCGAATTTCGTCGGCTCCTCGGTGAGTAAACACCGACCTTGTCCTCTCCCTCGTGCACGCACTGTACGAAGGGTCTCCGGCGGATACAACTCCAGTACACTTCGGAATTTTTCTGGAGTAGGTGGCCGTCTCCTTTCTTCCCGTGCACTTGGAGGAGACGTGGAAGCTGACGTAGTACTTGTTTCAGCGTCTACTGAATTTCCTGCAGTTTCTGTCGGTGTACTGCATGTTGGCGACGTGACATCGTCGCCCGCGTCCACTTCTGGACTGCCGCTAGTCCCTCCTGGACGGGAGTGTGCAGCTGATGGGCCACTTGCGCCAGGGCTCTCGTCCGCGCGTGGACTGGATGGCGACGTCGAGCCTCCAGGTGCAGCGCGTGAGCTGCTGCTCGTGCCGGGACTCCCACGCGGAGATACCTCTCCAGGCGTAGCGCTGCTGCTGCTCACTTCCGGACTTCCATCTTCTGAACCAGCGCCTAAATCCGTAACGCCACGGGACGCCGTTTCTTGATCATCTGCATGCGAATCACTGTAGACTACAGTAAATATTTCATCAGAAATTGATTGTACCGGTTCCGCAGAGCCCCAATTCCATGATTTCTCCTCCTCGAAGACGACGTCACGTGTCACCACCAACTTTTTGTTCACTGGATTGTACGCGCGATACGCCTTCGAACCGTATTCATAGCCGATCATGACCATTGGAGTACTTCGATCTGCCAACTTGCTAGTATGCCCGGTCACCGTCTTCACATGCGCCACGCACCCGAAAGTGCGAAGATGATCAACCGAGGGCTTGCGCCCGTACCATGCTTCGTACGGCGTCATACCAACTACACTCTTAGTTGGCGCCCTGTTCAGCAAATAGACAGCTGTACTAACTGCCTCACCCCAAAACCTGCCTGGCATGCCTTTGCTCTTCATCATGCTGCGTGCCATGGCCACCACGGTTTGGTTCCTTCTTTCCACAACACCGTTTTGCTGCGGTGAATATGGTGCGGTGAGATACCGCCGGATCCCATGAGCTTCGCAAAACTCCTTGAATTCATTGGATTTGAACTCCCCACCCCGATCGGTACGGAGGGCCTTCAACTTTGCCTCGGACTCCACCTCGGCTGCCATCTTCACAATCCTGAACGCTTGCAAAGCTTGATCCTTACTCTTCAGCAGCACAACCCACATGTATCTACTGAAGTCGTCGACGATGAGCAAAAAGTACTTGTTCCCGGCGGGGGTCGCCGGCGTGATTGGTCCGCATAAGTCTCCATGCACCAACTCAAGAACCTTACTTGCTCGATATTGTCCCTCCCTTGGAAACGGGGCTCGCCTTTGCTTCCCAATGAGACAACCGTCGCACACCTGCTCAACATGATCAACACACGGTAAGCCACGTACCATCTCCTTCTGTCCAAGTTGTCGTAGAGCTTGGAAATTTAGATGTCCGTAGCGTGCATGCCACTTCCACGCCGAGTCTTCCATGCTTGTCATCAAACATACTGGATCCGCCTGATTGAGATTGAGAATGTAGAGTCTATTCTTCGACCTCTCCACCTTCATGATGAGCTGCCTTTGGCGGTCATATCCCCACAGGAACTCGTCCTCCAACACGATCTTGCATCCACGCTCCGCGAGCTGACCAAGACTGATAATGTTGGTCTTAAGCTTGGGAATATAGTACACGTCAGTGAGTACCTTGTGACCTCCATCCTTCAACTCAAACAGGACAGTGCCTCGTCCTGCAATCTCCACCTTCGACCCATCGCCGAATCGAACGGAGCCTCCAACCATGAGGTTCAACTCAGAAAACTGAGCCTTGTCGCCGGTCATGTGGTTGCTAGCGCTTGTGTCGAGGTACCAAACGTCGTGAGCCGTCTGCATCCTCTGCGGGAAGACCTTCTCTTCCACGAGCGTGACGATCTCCGTAGCGGACTCCTGAGGAGTTGATTCCTTGGTGGCCATTAACTCGCAAGCTTCGAGCATGAGCATCATTGGTCCATCATCTCCTTCCTTCGCCATGAGAGCCTTCTCCTTTGAACGGTTGGGACACTCCGATTTGAAGTGCCCGAGCTGATTGCACTTATGGCAGCGAAGATTCTTCTTGTCGAATTTCTTCTTTGGCTTCTTGACTTGCTGTCCGACTTCTTCGCGGGACCGAACCATCGCCATCGCCGGATGCCTTATCGCTCCTCTCCTTGGCGACCATTGCCTGCCACTGGGCACGTGTAAGCATGAGGTGCTCATCTTGATTCGCGTCGCCGTAGGTGATCTTCATCCGCTCGTCATGCGCCTTGAACCGTCCAACCAGGTCATCCATCGTGAGGGTGGTGAGATCAACGCATTGCTCGATTGCCGACACCACAGATATGTACCGCGGCGGCGCCGCGCGAAGGAAACGCATTACGACTGAGATATCTTCCAGCTTCTCACCTTGCGCGCGAATCCCGTTGACAATTGTGGCTACCCTCGAGGCAAAAGCGTCCAGCGTCTCATCTCCTTCCATCTCCAGGTTCTCGTACTTCTTCTGCAAGGTTTGTAGGGTCGCCCTGCGGACGCGCTCGTGCCCAAGATTCAACGTCTTGAGTGTCTCCCACGCCGCCTTTGCAGAATCCTTCGAGATCAGGTGCTGCATCACGTCCGCCGGCACCACGGAGCCGATGGCCGTGAGTGTCTGTCGGTCCTGCGTGCCAGCGCCCTTCTTGAACTCGTCGCCGCCGGGATCGACAGCCTCCCAGATGTCGTTGCCCTCCATGGCCCACTCCATCCGTTTCGCCCACGTCGTGTAGTTGCCGCGATCATACCGCGGGTACTGCGACGACACCGATGCACCCGCAGCCGCACCGGAGTACTCGCCTTGATCCTTGCCCGTCATGACCTCCCGTTACTAGGAGATCCTCCTCGAGGCTCTGATACCAATTGTTGGCCCAGCCCCAATCACGCCGAGTGCAGTCCGGCGTTGACGACAAAGAATTCCGGCGAGACGTCACGTACGTACAGTAGCAAATCGCCGAGACGCGCACGTTCCAGCGAACCAGCTAATCGATTCCAGTATTACTGATCGATTCTAGCTAGACTACTCTCAACTTCACGTACATAACACACAACAATTGATCTGATGGCTACAGGTGCCTGTTGCACCTGCTGTGTTGTATTGCTTCAACTCTGGGTAGCTTACAAGGACGTGTACAGGGGTATATGTACCCGGCAAGCGACACAGCGCAATACAGACTCGGTTTGGGACTCTACTTCTACTCGGACATGCACTAGGAACACACACGGAAACACTTCATGCAACACGACTCCGTACCGGAGACCTATCAATGATTATACGCTAACACCCCCGAGTGCTTCCACGATCATTACTAACTCATCAGTCAGTGCAGAGCGAGCAAACACTAGATCAGCCATGTCGCTTGTCGGGGAAATCTGGGTCCAGAGGGTGGAGAAGATCGGTTCCGAGAGGAAGACGACGTCGGCCACCCTAGCGCAGCTGGAAGGAATCGATGCAGCCGCGGCGGAGTCTATGCAGGCTATGGCTGTGTAAAAGATTAATTCCTTACTTTTATTCTTTCGACTCACAGTATTGTTGGGTTTTTTAAATGGATAGAGTATCATGCATATGTCATGTGTTCTAGCCTTCTGCGATCACTGTAAATAATGAGATAGGATGGGGGAGTTCTTGATTTTTATAAATATGTATTCTGTAATCAGTGTGTCGATGACATATACGATCGGCTCAGCGTGATGTATATGTTCATTTTGAGGTCTTGCAGTAAATGTGAAAGATCATTAATTAGCTAGTCAGAGCATCTCTTAACGAACCCCTAAATCTTAAGTAGATGATAGAAAAGATCCCCTGTCCTTTTGATCGTCTAAAAGTTGACGGCCCAATTCCGAACCCCTAAATCTTAAGTAGATGATAAAAAGACTCCATGTCCTAGATGATCAAATTTTTGATCATCTAAAAGTTGGCCACCCAATTTCGAACCCCTATATTTGGATGATCAAATTATTTTGAGCTTCATTTTCAAGCCTCTATCAAATACGGCAAGAAAACCATGACATATGATCAAACGTTCAAATGACTTAAATACAATAAGTAACAAGTATTCGAATACACAAAATTTAAAATGCACATATATTACTCAAGAAAGAGCAACTAGACCAAGTTTATTAGCCAAAACCACAAGCCTCCTAATTGGGCCAAGATCTTGGCACGAGCATGCTCCCAATACTCTCTAGCCGTAGCATCCAATGTGCTTGGATGCATGAACATGTTGGTGTGGACGTATGAGGTTTTGTGTTGTAGCACCCAATACACCCTAGCCATAGAACCCAATAGACGGCCTAGTTTTGTGTCCTTTTGTTCTTGGTGCCGACGTATGAGTTTGTGTTGCCGTCTCCACCTTGGCCATTGAGCCCTTGCAGACAACTCCAATTGGGACATGAATTTGGCGACGGTGATTTCGCAAGGCCGGACATTTCGTCGACCACCTCGTAGATGGCGACGCGACCGCGAGTTGCGAGAGTCGCGTGCGCCACTGGCTTGGGGATGGGAGGCAGGAGCGGCTGCCTTGCAAGCTGTCGTGGTCAAAGAAGACGTCGTGATCGACGCCGCGGACTTTCTCTTCTTCTCCTCCTCCGTCGCCGTGGAGAGAGCCTTCATGGCCTTCGTCGGCTTCCGCGCCCGCAGGCCACTCACCACAGGCGCAAGGGGCGGGTGAGCCCCCTGCGCTGCCGTCGTAGTCGTCTTGACGCCCTCCCCTATCGCCCGCACCACGCCGGAAGTGCCCAACCGCTTCCGTGGCACCTGAGGCATTCTGGGGGTTCGATTTTGGTGGCATCGCGTCGGCAGGAAACTCCGGCAAAGGTTTGGAATCGCCTTCTAGTGTCATTTCGGCTAGGGCTGGGGCTGGGGCTAGAGCTGGACTTATAACTCGAAACTCGCGAACTAAATGAGTAACTCGTGACTCGGCTCGACTCGGCTTGAACTCGGTGCCTAACGAGTCAAGTCGAGTTTCATATTTGAGCTCGTTTGTTCACCCAAGCTAAATGAGCTACTTTTGAGCTACTCGTTTAGCTCGTTAAACTTGTTCAAATACAAAGTTTGTAAGTTTTTTAGATGAGGGCCATACTACTAATGTTTCTTGAACATGCAATGGTATAGAGCTACTATATTTTTCATTGATCTTGTCTTCTTGTTATTATGAAGGTAGTATCATTGTTCTAGTTCCGGAATAGTAGGAGAATTACTATTTTTTTATATGTGCTCCTATTCCCAACTTATAACAAGCTACTCGTGAGTTTATGGAGTCGAGCCGAGTTTCAAATATGGGCTCGTTATGTAAACGAGCCGAGTCAAGCTAGCTTGTTAGTTGAACAAGCTTTAGCGAGTCGAGCCGAGTTGGCTCGGCTCGGCTCGAATTCTAGCCCTAGTTGGGGCCAATGGTGGCGCCAACGGTGAGGGTTCTACGAGTTTCGGCGGGAGAGTGGGCGGGTCAGCGGGAGAAAGGGAGGAGAAATTTTTCTCAGCGCTTTGTGCGGCCGCGCAAAAAAGAGAGAGTCGAGGAAGATTTTGAGGGGACCTATATTTTTTATCATCTAGCCATCTTGCAAGTCTAGCAAGGTGTTTTTTTTGGAGCAACCAGCAGGAACACTGCCTTTTCATTAAGGGAGAGGGAAAATCCCAACAAGGTGTACAGGGTGGTGATGCATGCCAATGTTTATGCCAAAAACATAAACATACAAAAACTAAGGGGTCAAAACTAATCTGGCTCCGCAGAAATTGCCTCTCCGACTGCCGCGAACGCCCTAGCCTATTTCCTAATGTCTACCCTAGCAATCTCTGCGACCTCGACATAAGTTAGGCGTTTGACCGTGAAGATCCTTCGATTCCTTTCTTTCCAAGCGTTCAAGACGATGTAGAGCAGGTGCCCGCTGATCATACCCTGGTCATTTGTAGGATGGCCAGCGATTAGGTTGTCCCACCAATCCGAGATGGAGGGCATCCCCTGACCTAGCGCACCACCGGTGTTATTGTCCCAGAGTTGGGCGAGGTTCCAAACCGCGGCGGTGAAATGGCAGTCCTTAAGCAAGTAGCTGACCGTATCGGCGATGCCGAGACAGAGTGCGCAGACTAGGTCATGGTCCCAACCTCTCGTTGCCAGGTTGTCGGTCGTAAGCAGCTTGTTGTCAATGGGAGCCAGGCAAAAAGCTTGCACTTTGGCTCGGTGTGCGCATCCAAAAAAAATTCTTCTTTGAACTTAGGGTTGCTCCCGTGGAACTGAGCATGGTATGCAAAGCTGGCACTGTAGTTTCCATCCGCTGTCAGGATCCACTCGATGGTGTCAGCTTGATCAGCCACCTAGGTTGTGTCCTCAAAGACCTCCCAAAGGCGGAGGTACTGAGCTAGGTGCGTCCAAGTGTTCAAACGTGCGATGGACCTGATCCATGTGTTGGCGGAGATCTCCTTGCCTACCGAATGATTCTTCCTAGTCGCGATATTGTAGAGATCAGGCACGAGGACACAGATGGGGCCAAGATTGGACCAGTTGTCGTGCCCAAAGGAAGCGGTCTCTCCACCCACATGGATGAGTGGACTTTTGAGTGGAGGAATACTTATGTGAGTAGGAGATCCACCCACATGAATGATGGAAGAGGTGGGGGCACCTTCATGGCCGCCGGCCATGGAAGGGGGCTGCCCCCTCTCCCTATAAAAGGCCCCTCTCCATCCTCTCATCTTACACCTCCTCGTGAAAGATCTCTCTCTCTCCCTCTAGAATTATTTTTCCATGGTATCGGATTAGTAAGATACATGTTCTCGATGGCTTTGTCTGAAATAAATTGCTGCTTCTGCTGCATCGCTAGAGCGAGGACGTGGAGGTTGTCGGGTACCGGACGTGTGTGCGATTACGAATGCACCGCTGCTTTGCGGTGCTAGAGTTGCTGGTGCTGGACCTGCTGGACTTCATTACGATCTTGAGATCGTCAAGTGTATGACTACATCATCCATGAAATCAGATTTCGTTAATGATGCTTTGTTGCTCTTCAAGGGTATTTTCTCTATAGATGTATATCCACTCGTTGATTATATCTAGGTAGATAGATAAGGTGCTTAGTAGTTTACATCGTAGGCAACAGATAGGCACCGGCATACTGTTTTGAACATTTCTAACCAGACCGATGATTTCCCCCAAAAACTTCGGAGAACACGGGAAAGGCTGTTAATATCCTCTTTAATTTGACAGAGACGATGTTGATGTGATGTGCATTAAACAAAACACCTTTTTTTTTGCGGGGAATTAAACAAAACACCTTGCACCACCTTTCTGGCTGAATTTCCTCTTGACAATATATAATCCACACGTGCCATTTTGTTGGGAATATGCCTTTCTTGACTTTTGCGTTGCCTTAACTCCCAAGGATATTTTTGCTCACATGATGTTCTTCGTATATAGTAGTATGTGCATGGTCAAGTCGTGGATGCTGGAAAGATATTGCCATATCCATATACATAAGGGACATGGCCCAGAAAGTTCACTGATCGATCGGCCAACTTTGATAGATCGGCCCAGAAAGCACACCATTTTCAGACAGAGGGAGAATAAAGTTTTAAAAGTTTCGCAAAGCACCATCTAGAAAAAAATGTCTGTCAAATAACGTGAAAAAAGGCTAAAAAACCACATGAAAAAAGAAAAGGGAACCTTGATAAAATAAAACTGGAACAGATGCCAGAGGGGACCGGTGTGTACGTGCGTGACGTTATAGCTAGACTACTCGCGCCATCGAGTCAACCTATGTATGCAACACTCTTTCTCGGCTTCTTCCTTGCAAACCACGTACGCCACCACATATGATCTGCTAGCTCTATAAATACAGCAGTCCCTCGAGAGCCTCTAGACATCATTCACCCCCTCCACCATCATTCACTCAATAAGACAGTCCAAATCAGAAGCAAGAGCTCAACACTAGATCATCAGAAATGTCGCGTATGGGAGAAATCTGCGTACAGAGGGTCGAGAAGATCGGTGCCGAGAGCAAGACGACTACGGCGACGACCGTACACAGGAGCGCCGGCTCCCGAGCGCAGCCAGGCCGAGTCGATGCGGCCGCGGCGGAGTATATCATGAGGGTGCATCACCGGCTGGCGGCGGAGGAAGCGGCGAGGGCTGCTACTGCTGCAGCAAGGCGCTAGCTAGCTAGTTAGGGTCGGTCTGTTCATGCATACGCCCGTACAAAAATTTAATTATTTAATTTTGCTCTTTATCAACGCAGTATCATATAGCACTGTCGTAGCAGTATCATACAGCTTATGTATTTGTAGAATCTTAATGTCTATTTATATATAAGATTAATTTTCATTAAATTTTCTTGTGTTACGTGCCATCATACTATGTAATAATATATTATCACTATTCCGAAATAAGCTTTCGTCCCTGCTTTATGAACAAATCCATCCAACGGCTGAACTCATACAAAGAAATGAGCAAACACGCACGTACAAGACAGACCAGGTCTTCTGGGTAGGATTCGGTCCGAGGCTAGGGCTTGGGCGCTGCTGGTGCGATTGTCTTACGGCCTTGATACCCGTAGCCCCGAGAGGTCTAGTGAGTAGAGTTATACAGGGTGGCTCTCTTTTAGCCATGTATATGTTGTATATAACTCTCTTTTTCTATTAATAAATCGAAACGCAAGGTTTTTGCGTTTTCATGAAAAAAAAAGACTCGCTATTAATTAATACCATACATGTCGTGTGCTATAAGATCACTATAAATTAAGACGATGGTGCTTTTTCTTTTTATAAACAAGATGATTTTTATAGTTTATCTCTTTTTGTTATTTTGTGGCACTAGTTATCTCATTTACACTATATTTGTATCCACAGAAATATGCTTAGAATCAGGGAATTGAGATGAGATTGTAGCCTCTAATTCATCCATTTCGCAATCGAAAACCAATTCCGGGCCACGCACCCGAAATGGACCTCGCGAGTTTTGAAACCTTCTGAAATCCTATGAAGGGGATTTAGAATTCTACAAAATTTATGTTCCAAATTAAATTTTGTCCCACTGTATTTTGCTCCCATTAGTGACACCTTAGTCCCACTGAGCAGGCCTACGTGGATTCTGACTTTGACCGTCAAGTTTGAGGCGTATTTAAATTGTATGTTTTCTTCATGAAATCGCTGGACACACTAAGCCCCACGCGGCCACCGGTACCCACCTAAACCTAGCCATAACTCACAGTCTTGCCTACCGATTCGGTTCTCTTTGGTCGACGCCAACTCAAAACACAGAGGAAGCATGACATTTTGCCGATGTGCGAGCTTAGTGGTGGTGAGTCGGGTGATTTTGTGTAGAAAAAAGGAGTGATTTTGTGCAAAAGAAGGGAAAATGATATACACATCACACTCGCTGCGGATTTAAGGCTACGCCATCGGCACAAGCTACGCCTACGGTTTATAAGGCTATGCCGACGGCAATTGACGTCAGCGTTAGTAACGATTCCCGTAGTGTACCGTGTAGACTGAGATACGGGGGTAAGTGTAGAATGATCATTAGCTAATTATATTAGGACAGAAATGGTTGTGTGATCTGACTACACAGAACCTTTTGCCCAATCGTTCTAGCGGCTCTCCTCCTGTTAAAAAAATAATAGTTATAACAGGTCCTTTTGACTTTGTTGTGCCTTAAGTCTGATGTGCTGCTTCCATGCATATATGCATCAATGGGTGGTCAAGTCGTGGATTCCCGGCATGTCGCGTGTGCTGGTCATGCGTCGGTGGTACACGAAAAAGTACACAAGGGCACTGAAGTTTACTAAACCGCGTGATTCGTGAAGACTGAAGTGCATGCAGTACACACACACGGGACGATGCTTCCGGCCCGGACGCATGATCATAAGATTTGTTAACTAAAGAGCAAGGAATCGAGGATTCGAGCGTAAATGCTGATGCAACAAAGCCAATACTAGTTTGGAATAATTTCTTTCTGGGCCATGACGAGAGAAACCAGACCCTTTTGGACTTTTGAGCAGCCTTTTGACACTAGCTAGCCTCTGATTTTCACACGGTCTAGTAGATACTCTAGCTAACACTAGTAGAAAATGGGCCTTTGGTTCGGGCCACTAGTCCTGGCTGTGGCTGGGGCCGGGACTAATGGTCCGAATCAGACAGTCCGAGGAGGCCGAGTCACTATGTCCCGGTCCGTAAGGAACCATTAGTCCCGGTTTGAGATACAAACCAGGACAAATGGGTTTGGGCGGGCGCGCGTGTTCCTGGCAGAACCTTTAGTCCCGGTTTGTATCTCAAACCGGGACTAATGGCCTGACCCTATATATATTCACCCAGCCCTCCACTTTCTCCTGTTTTTTTCCTATGTGAGAGGTGGGTATAACTTTGTGCTAAGTTTTTTTCTTCATATGCACTAGAGGTGTTTGGTGAAATGCCTATTAGAGCGATGCCACTTGAGTTCACACAAGACAAAATATGATATGAGGTGCCAGAGCGACACTTAAGGTTTCTCCTCTTTGTTTTGAAGTGTCCTAAAAGGTTAGCAAATATTTTCTCGTTTTGACTGCGCGGTACTAATTTAAGCATCGTGATTGCGTTTGATATATATGCATGGTTGTATGATGCAGATGAGCCACCCATGGATGTACGGTGACCGGCCTCGGCGCTTACAGAGAAGGCGTGCGTTCTTTTTGCCTTGTGGCCGAGGCGAACAAGCGGCGGGATGGTTTTATGTGTTGTCCATGTGTTGAATGTCGGAATGAGCAGGCTCACACTTCCTCAAGAGTCATTCAGAGCCACCTGCTTCGGTCCGGTTTCATGTCCGGCTATAATGTTTGGACCAAGCATGGAGAAAGAGGGGTTATGATGGAAGACAGCGATGAAGAAGAGAACGATGATGACAACTACTGATCTATGTTCCCTGAATACGATGATACCGCAGTTGAAGATAATGAAAAAAAAGGGAGTGAAGAACGGGAACCAGATGAGCCCGTTGATGATTTTGGTCGGGTCATTAGTGATGCAAGGCGAGACTGTGACACAGAAAAGGAGAGGTTGCAGTTCGAGCAGATGTTACAGGACCACAGCACATTGATGTATCTAACTTGTGAAGATGGCCAGAAGAAGCTGGGTAGCACACTAGAATTGTTGAAGTGGAAGGCAGAGACCGGTATGACTGACTCGGGATTTGAAAAGTTGCTGGTAATAATGAAGAAGCTGCTTCCAAGAAATAACCAATTGCCCTCCAGTACGTACGAAGCAAAGAAACTTGTCTGCCCTCTAGGATTAGACGTGCAGAAGATACATGCATGCCCTAATGACTGCATCCTCTACCGCGGTAAGAAGTACGAGAATATGGATAAATGCCCGGTATGCACTGCATTGCGGTATAAGATCAGAAAAGATGACCCTGGTGATGTTGAGGGCGAGCAACCCAGGAAGAGGGTTCCTGCCAAGGTGATGTGGTATGCTCCTATAATACCACGGTTGAAACGTTTGTTCAGAAATAAAGAGCATGCCAAGTTGTTGCGATGGCACATGGAAGACCGTAAGAAAGACGGGATGTTGAGGCACCCTGCTGATGGTCAGCAATGGAGAAAAATCGAGGGAGACTTTCCGGACTTTGCTGGTGACGCAAGGAACTTATGGTTTGGTCTAAGTACCGATGGCATGAATCCTTTTGGGGAGCAGAACTGCAGTCACAGCACCTGGCCCGTGACTCTATGTATCTACAACCTTCCTCCTTGGTTGTGCATGAAGCGGAAGTTCATTATGATGCCAGTGCTCATCCAAGGCCCGAAGCAACCCGGCAATGACATTGATGTGTACCTAAGGCCATTAGTTGATGAACTTCTACAGTTGTGGGCCAAACCAGGTGTACGTGTGTGGGATGAGCACAAACAGCAGGAATTTGACCTACAAGCGTTGCTGTTCGTAACCATCAATGATTGGCCTGCTCTTAGTAACATTACAGGACAGACGAACAAAGGATACAATGCATGCACGCACTGTTTAGATGAGACTGAAAGTATATATCTGGATAAATGTAGAAAGAATGTGTACCCGTACAATCGTCATTTTCTTCTGCCCAGTCATCCCTTAAAGAAGAAAGGCAAGCATTTCAATGGCAAGGCAGAAACCCGGGCGAAGCCTGTCCCCCGTAGTGGTACTGATGTATTTGGTATGGTCAAGGATTTGGATGTAATCTTTGGAAAGGGTCCTGGAGGACAACCTGTTCCGAAAGACCCTATTACCGGACACGCACCCATGTGGAAGAAGAAATCTATATTTTGGGAGCTACCCTATTGGAAAGTGCATGAGGTCCGCTCTGCAATCGACGTGATGCACCTGACAAAGAATCTTTGCGTGAATATTTTAGCCTTCCTGGGCTTGTATGGGAAGTCAAAAGATACCCCGACAGCACGGGAGGACCAGCAACATCATAAAGGACGAGACGGCAAGCATCCAGGGCAGTTTCAAGGGCTTGCCAGCTACGCTCTTACCAAAGAAGAGAAGGAAATCTTTTTTGAAGTCCTTTTTAGTATCAAGGTCCCGTCTGGCTTCTCGTCGAATATAAAGGGAATAGTAAATATGAAAGAGAAAAAATTTCAAAACCTAAAGTCTCATGACTGCCATGTGCTTATGGCACAATTGCTTCCGGTTGCATTGAGGGGAATTCTACCAGAAAATGTTCGACTAGCCATTGTGAAGGTATGTGCATTCCTCAATGCAATTTCTCAGAAGGTAATCGATCGAGAAAGTCTATCAGGGTTACAGATTGATGTGGTCCAATGTCTGGTCAGCTTCGAGTTGTTGTTCCCGCCATCCTTCTTCAATATTATGATGTACCTCCTAGTTCACCTAGTCGAAGAGATTAGACTTCTCGGTCCTGTGTTTCTACACAATATGTTCCCCTTCGAGAGGTTCATGGGAGTCTTAAAGAAATATGTTCATAACCGTGCTAGGCCAGAAGGAAGCATCTCCAAGGGCTATGGAACAGAGGAGGTCATTGAGTTTTGTGTTGACTTTCTTCCTGACCTTAAGCCGATTGGTGTTCCTGAATCTCGGTATGAGGGGAGGATGACTGGAAAAGGCACACTAGGAAGTAAATCAATGGTATGTAGGGACGGGCATTCTTTCACTCAAGCACACTACACAGTTCTACACAATTTTACCGTGGTGGCTCCGTATATCGAGAAACTGTTGGGTCCGCAGCATAGAAAACAAAAAAATTCCTACGGTGTGAACAACATGCCAAGATCTATCTACTAGGTACAAAGCAACGGGTGGACATACATCCAACGAGAACTTACCCTCGTAGACAGCAAGCTTTGTTAATGAGTAGGAACTCGTGGTTGATGTAGTCGTACACTTGCCGATCTCAAGATCGTGATGAAGTCTAGCAGGTCCGGCTCCAGCACGTCCAAGTCCAGCACCACCAAGTCCAGCACCGCAAAGCAGCGGTGCATCTGTGATCGCACACACGTCCGGTACCCCGACAACATCCGTCCCTCGCTCCAGCAAAGCAGTGAAGCAAAGAACTCCTTTCGAGATAAAGCCAATGGGAACATGTATCGCTAATCCGAGACCATGGGGAATAATACTAGAGGGGGAGAGATCCTTCGAAGGAGGTGTGTGAGAAGTGAGGAGGGGTGGCCTTTATAGGAGGAGGGTGCCCCTCCTTCATGGCCGGCACATGGAGGGGGTGACCCTTCACCTCCTCCATTCATGTGGTGGTAACCCCTCAACATTAAAATGCCCCTTCACATTCTCTTTTAAAGTCTCCACTTTAAATGCATTAAATTTATCCAAATTTAATGCTCTCTCATTTAATAAAAGCCTTTTATTATTTTTATTCAGAATTTTGTTAATTACTTTAATTAACAAACATTCACATAAAACCCCCATGCAACATTTCAATATTACATGCAGAACCAATTTCAGTAATTTCACCCGAAACAGTTTCGGTGTCTATTGAAATAATTCTGGCGCTTTCTTAAATCTTTATCTGAAACATAATTGCTCCAAATGGTGTCGGTATCCCTTAAGTGTGTCACCCTATGGTTCGCGAATAATGCAGACATGATCGAGACCCCTCTCCGATCAATAATCAACAGCGGGACCTGGAGATCCATACTGACTCCTACACATTCAACGATGAGTTCTGTGATCGTGAGAACCTTTAACGCTAGTAACTAAATCCCTTTGTCCCGCGATATATTACATGTCCGAGATTCGATCATCGGTATCTCCATACCTAGTTTGATCTCGTTACCGACATGCACTCTTTTCTCGTTCCCATGATATAACATTCTAGTGATCACATCACTTGCTTGCAAGCTATTTCAATGTGATATCACCGAGAGGGCCCAGAGTATATATATCCGTCATCGGGATGGACAAATCCCACTCTTGATCCATGAGCCTCAACATAACACCTTCGTAGCACTGAACCCACCTTTATAGTCACACTGTTACGGTGTGACGTTTGATGTTATCAAGATACTCTTCCGGTGTTAGCAATTAACATGATCTCATGGTCTAAGGATAAAGATTACTTCGTATGATGTTATGGCAATATAAACATAATGACTTTGATCGTAATGCTATACTTCGGATGAATGTTCACCACATCATTCCACCAATGTTGTGACCTCGTTATTAACAACATCCAATGTCCATGATCAGGAAACCTTGATCATCTTGTTAATCAACAAGCTAGTCTATAAGAGAGGCATAACTAGGAACCCTTTTTGTTTATTAAACACACATGTATTGATGTTTCTGATCAATACAATTCTAGCATGTAAAATAAACATTTATCATAAACATAGAACAAGATAATAACCACTTTATTATTGCCTCTCGGGCATATTCCCTTTAGTCTCCCACTTGCACTAGAGTTAATAATCTAGTTTGAAAAACTTTGCGTGTTGAACACCTATGGCTTTCTGGTGTTGCATATACGCTATTGCTAGTGGTTAACATAATCTCTGGATCTGATAGTTTCAGGTCCGTGTGTATTTGCATGTCTCTGCGTCTCTACGCATCACTCATTCTCAAATGAGATGGCATTGTATAGATTTTGTCCTTTGGTGAGACCTTTAGTTCGTTCGGCTCAAAATATGTTGATATTATTGTCACACAATATATCTTCATAGTATTAGCCCACTTTGAACCACACCTAGTTTGATAACAAACTACTTAACACAAATGCCATCCTTTGCTGCTACTATAGCAGTCATATACTTAGCCTTTTGTTGTAGTGTCCGTCACAATGTCTCAACTTTGGAACTCATCCAAATCCATCATGGAACATCCTTTCCATTACATTGTGCCACCCATAGTCTAAATTGAGATATTTAATTTGTATCTTGTGACAAAACTAGTATCAATGTAACACTTTACAATGAACTACCTTTAACTATTTGTCATTTATACATTATAGATTCTTAGTTCTTCCAAAGCTCATAAGAATATCTTTACTATTGTCCAATGATCATCTTATGAATCATTCTGGTATATGCTCATAACATTTAGAGCATAGGACATTCTGGATATATACATATCATGGTATAATCGATCAAAATCTTCATGTGATTTTACTCACCAAGTGTTGAAACACTTGAATTTTGATACAATAATTTCCATGCAGCAAGAACCTTTCTTGTTGTTTCCATACTGAACCCTTTCAATATCTCATATATGTATGTCTGGCACAACCATATTAGCGCCTTAATCTATCCATATAGATATTGATGCCTAATATTCCGGGTTTGCCCAAGTCTTTCATCGAAATCTTATTTTAATGAAATTCTTAACTTGTGTCAATACAAGATACATCATTTCCAATCAACAATATGTCCTCTACATAATGTATTAGAAATATGTCTCATTGCTCCCACTTAATTTCTTGCAAATGCAAGCATCTTCATCATCTCTGATGAATTTAAACTCTTATAATAGTTTCATCATGGTGAAGATTCCAACTCCGCTATGCTTACTTCAACTATTGAAGTTTACATGCCCTTTTAGCACCCTTTGAATTAACAAAACCCTTCGGACCATGTCATGTACATGTCCTAGGTTACCGTTCTATTAGAAGAACCTTGTTTTGTTTATTCAACTACCATATACCAAATTATATGTAGTGGTTTCTACATTAATCCGTCAAGACTATATATCGCTATGAAAGATCAAATCTTGTCATAGTCAACTCCTTGAACATTGTCGTAAACTTCTTTCCGACATGTCGACTATTTCCTAGATGTTAAACATCCATGTCTTATTTCTTTATAGATCCAAACACAACTGATAGGCTTCACGCCTTTCCGGAGGGTCTTCCAAGTTCAGAAACTTGTTTTCTCGTGTATGGATACTATCACGAATTCTGTGACTTCTAGTCATTTTATGGAGTCAGGGCCCATCATCGCTTCTTTGCATGTAGTCGGTTCATCATTGTCAAAACAATAACGACTTTTTTTATCAAATCTTACTATTTGATTCTTACCGACCCACACGGTTCTATAGGAACTCTAATCTCCGAGATCACACCTTTTGTAATCACGAGAGCCATGAGCATTGTGGCCGCCACCGGAACACTTTCCGGCGCTGCGCTACTTAGCACATATAGCTAAGGTTCAACAACCTTATCAAAGTTCTATTGTCCTCCCACTTAACTTTTCACGAAAAATTCCTTCTCAAGAAACTTGAGGTTCCAAGTAACAAACTCTTTTGTCCTCGGTGTTATGGAGAAATTCCCAACAAATTCTTTGGGATAACCTACAAAGATGTGCTTATCCGACTTTGGTTGTAAACATTTTACTTATGCATAGCATACCAAAATTTAAGAAAAGACAATTCGGGTTTTATCCCAAACCATAACTCATATGGTGTCATTTCAATGGATCACGATGGTGCTCTTTTCAGTGTAAAATCGGTAGTCTCTAAAGCTTCAGTCCTTAAAACATAATGGCAGTTTTATAAATGACACCCTTGATCTTACCATGTCAAACATGGTTTGATTTTATCTCTCGAATATGCCATACTCCTATGGTTTATCGGGAAACACAAATCATGGAACAATTCCTCATGTCTTAGGTGTTTTTGCTAAACATGTAACTCAAATGTCTTCCTTTATGATCGAATCATAAACTCTTTATTTTCTTGTTACAATGATTTTCCACTTCATCTTGCAAGTCTTTGAACAATTTTCTAATGTTTCATACTTCTTCCTTATTAAGTAAATATACAGATATATTCACTCAAATTTTCGGAGAAAGCATATGAAGCAAAAAGATCCATCGCATATGGCTACACATAATGGACTATGCACATCAGCATGCACAATTTCCAATAAGCTAGTCATCCATTCCTCTCTGGCCTATGGACGGAGTTTCAATTATCTCGAGGAAAGTCTCACATGCGTCAATTGATCAAAATCAAAGACTCCAAAAATCCATCAACATGGAGTTTCTTCATGTTTTCTTTCAAATATAATTTAAACAGCGATGTCACTTCATAAGTGATCTTTCAATCATTTGTCTTGCGACATTTTAGCAATAGTGTCTATGGATGTGATTTATCCAACTAGACTTGTAAAAGTTCATCCATCCTTTATGGAATACGGTAATTATTTGAACAGCCATTGTTCTCATGATACCGGAACAAAATAACAATTATTTAAACAAATCTTGAAGGCTTGGTTTGATGACAACGAAAAACACAATAACACTTTATTTGTTTTCGATGAACATCATCACTCATTCTCTTGCTGGTTACTTAGGCCATTATAGTTCATGAATTGCGTTGTCCTGTATGACACTTCATACCAACCAATTCGGTATCTAATACCGGTATCCAATACCTAAGAACCACATTGTTTAACAAGCAAGTAATATAGCCATAACATGCATATCTTCTACATACCTAAGTTGGACATCTCCATCCTTTTATTTTCTGCCAAATATTTTATAGATTCTCTTTCAGCAATTCCTTTTCTTTTAAAAGAATCTATCAACATCAATAGTGGTGTCATGAACATGACACATGGTACAAAGCGTATATAGTCAAATACTAATACCTTTGGACTTGCACTTTGAAGTGGATCACCATCATCAAATGTTTGGTGTTCTTTCAAAAATCCATTCTTTAGTAATCTATTAGTGTACTAAACATTTTACTTACATCTTCTATTCATCCTTATCATGACAACTTTCATGATCAAGCTACTATAGCCTATAAGGAAGAATCGCAAGTATAATATGAGTTCCCAAAACCTTTTTGGTAGATTCGGATGCCTAGCATCTCCATCCTTCACAAATTCTCATACAATATGAGAACATGTATTTTGCTAAATTATACTCTATCATAATGCAACCAAAAAACATTGTTTCAGATATCACAATATCTTTCACACATGATGGTTTCTGAAACAATATTCAGCTCCAATATAATCTTGATATTAAAACAACTTTTTGAATATCAATAATCATGGAGGCAAACATGATACTTTAGATACTAACATTGGAATTCTTACTCTTGATTTAATACTACTTATTAAACTTCATGGAGTAGATAGAGTTTGCTGAAAGTTTGCAATAGGACTTATAAACTTTAAATTGACATTCGAAACAATACGATACCAGTTAGTAAAGTAAATATCCAGAATTCTATAGTTCTATTATCTCAAATAAAAACTAAGCATAAGGTAGAAAACGAATGCCAATGACTACAACAAACTATGCAAATTCACTTTGATTTAATTTATGATAAATTTGGTTTGACTAATACAAATTAGAAATAAACTCCCACTCAAAAACGACATCCCTCGTGCCTTTTTGGTGATTACATGAACCAAATCCACTACACCAAGTCCGATCATCACGTGAGTTGATGTAGCTTCAAAGGCGAGCATCTATATGGGAATCATATCAACTATATGACTCATGCTTAACCTTTCGGTCTGTGTTCCGAGGCCATGTCTGTACATGCTAGGCTCGCCAAGTAAGAACCTTAGTACTCGCATGTGTAAAACTGTCTTACACCCGTTTGTATGAAAGCGTAGAGTCGAGTACACCCGATCATCACGTGATGTCTCAAATCGATCCACAAACGGTGCATACTTAAGGAAGAACACATTTTTATCTTGATATCTAAAAGAGGGATCATCTTACAATGCTACAGAAAGCGCCAAACTAGCAGTATAAGATGCTAACATCTAATGTGTAAAGTGAGATGATATGGTCCATGCATTTGATCTCTATCATTCCTTTGTGTGTAAGGCCAAGGTCTATGGAACTTACACGTTGAGTGTGTTGTAAGAGTATCTATCATACATCTACTTACAACAATACCATATCAATACACTAGCCCAGCAACGATCTAAACTAGACGCCTCTAATTTATCAATTGCAAGTTTTACGTGGCTTAGGGCTTTCGGAGATAGATCCGTTCTTACCTACGAACATGAACCACAACGAGAATAACTAAGTTATTAGCAACTCGTTGTAAATCAGATATTGACTATAGTAGGAGAGACAGACACCTGCCAGCCACTTATGCAAAACAAGTTGCATGTCAGTCGTGGAACCGGTCTCATGTACGATGATATGTAAGGTTGGTCCGGGCCGCTTCATCCCACTATGCCACCAATATCCAGAATACATAGAAGATGCAATAACATGATCATCATCGCCCACATATCAACATATGTGTACTACCCGTGCTAAGCACCTACGCATAGATGAGGCTCTGATACCACTGTTGGGTCCACAACATAGAAAACAAAAAAGTTCCTACGGTGTGAACTACACGCCAAGATCTATCTACTAGGTACAAAGCAACGGGTGGACATACATCCAACGAGAACTTACCCTCGTAGACAACGTGCTTTGTTAACGAGTAGGAACTCGTGGTTGATGTAGTCGTACACTTGCCGATCTCAAGATTGTGATGAAGTCCAGCAGGTCCGGCTCCAGCGCGTCCATCAGATCCAGCTCCAGCACCACCAAGTCTAGCACCACAAAGAAGCGGTGCATCCGTGATCGCACACACGTCCGGTACCCCGACAACCTCCGTCCCTCGCTCTAGCAAAGCTGCGGAAGCAGCAACTCCTTTCCAGATAAAGCCACCGGGAACATGTATCTCGCTAATCCGAGACCATGGAGGAATAATACTAGAGGGGGAGAGAGATCCTTAACAAGGAGGTGTGTGTGAGAAGTGAGGAGGGGGTGGCCTTTTATAGGAGGAGGGGGGGTGCCCCTCCTTCATGGCCGACGCATGGAGGGGTGACCCTTCACCTCCTCCATTCATGTGGTGGTAACCCCTCCACATTAAAATGCCCCTTCACATTCTCTTTTAAAGTCTCCACTTTAAATGCATTAAATTTCTCCAAATTTAATGCTCTCTCATTTAATAAAACTCTTGTATTATTTTTATTCAGAATTTTGTTAATTACTTTAATTAACAAACATTCACATCAAACCCCCTACAACATTTCAATATTACATGCAGAACCAATTTCAGTAATTTCACCCGAAACAGTTTCGGTGTCTATTGAAATAAGTCCAGCGCTTTCTTAAATCTTTATCTAAAACATAATTGCTCCAAATAGTGTCGGTATCCCTTAAGTGTCTCACCCTACGGTTCGCGAATAATGCAGACATGATCGAGACCCCTCTTCGATCAATAATCAGCAGTGGGACCTGGAGATCCATACTGACTCCTACACATTCAACGATGACTTCTATGATCGTGAGAACCTTTAACGCTAGTAACTAAATCCCTTTGTCCCGCGATATATTACATGTCCGATATTCGATCATCGGTATCTCCATACCTAGTTTGATCTCGTTACCGACATGCACTCTTTTCTCGTTCCCGTGATATAACATTCTAGTGATAACATCACTTGCTTGCAAGCTATTTCAATGTGATATCACCGAGAGGGCCCAGAGTATATCTATCCGTCATCGGGATGGACAAATCCCACTCTTGATCCATGAGCCTCAACATAACACCTTCGTAGCACTGAACCCACCTTTATAGGCACCCTGTTACGGTGTGACGTTTGATGTTATCAAGATACTCTTCCGGTGTTAGCAATTAACATGATCTCATGGTCTAAGGATAAAGATTACTTCGTATGATGTTATAGCAATATAAACATAATGACTTTGATCGTAATGCTATACTTCGGATGAATGTTCATCACCTCATTCCACCAATGGTGTGACCTTGTTATTAACAACATCCAATGTCCATGATCAGGAAACCTTGATCATCTTGTTAATCAACAAGCTAGTCTATAAGAGAGGCATAACTAGGAACCCTTTTTGTTTATTAAACACACATGTATTGATGTTTCCGATAAATACAATTCTAGCATGTAAAATAAACATTTATCATAAACATGGAATAAGATAATAACCACTTTATTATTGCCTCTCGGGCATATTCCCTTCAGAAACACAAGAATATTCTACGCTCCGAAAACCTGGGGAAGCCTGAAACCTTGATTAAAGGGGAACACGAGAAGAATTTTGGCAATTGGTTGCAGACACATCTCATGAATAACACCACTGTTGGAGATGAGTTGTAGTCGTTGGCCAGGTTACCATCTTCGACTATATATACTTTCCAAGGGTACGAGATAAATGGGAATACATTTTACACGATCGCCCAAGATAAAAAGAGCACCAACCAAAACAGTGGTGTCCGCTTTGATGCAACAGATGACAATGGCAGATTGACACATATTATGGGTACATAGAGGAGATATGGGAACTTGACTATGGACCTACTTTTCAGGTCCCTTTGTTTCGGTGCAAATGGGTCAAGCTGACATGAGGCGGGGTACATGTAGACGAAAAGTACGGCATGACAACAGTGGATCTCAACAATCTTGCGTACATGGATGAACCATTCGTCCTAGCCAATGATGTGGCTCAGGTTTTCTATGTGAAGGACATGTCTACCAAACCGAGAAAAAGGAAAGATAAGCAAAAGAGTATAGAATACGATGAGCCAAAGCGCCACATAGTTCTTTCAGGGAAAAGAAACATCGTGGGAGTGGATGATAAGACAGACATGTCAGAAGATTACAATAAGTTTCATGAAATTCCGCCCTTCAAAGTAAAAACTGATCCAAGCATCCTGTTAAATGATGAAGATTCTCCATGGCTGTGGTGTAGAAGAAAACCACAACACTAGATGTTAGTGATGTGTAATAATGTATTAAACCTTTTATTTGAGACATAAATCTATGTAATTAAACCTTTTATTTGAGACATAAATCTATGTAATGTATTAAACCTTTTATTTGAGACATAAAGGTCCCCTTTCATGTAATACATCTTTCTCAATCAAACTAGACGTTCTGAGCCGCGGTAGGTGATCACACAAAGAGAAGGAACCATCACAAGAGAAGGAACCCACAAACACTAAGGATACATAGCACAACTGAAAATTAAGAAACATGCCTAATGGTTGGTGTGATTCGGTCATGCTCCTGCCTAGCCCTGTATGTCTGGCATACTTTGTAGTCGTCATAGTCACCGGGCGTCTGCCGTAAATGCCGGTCGTGTTGTAGGCCATGACACTCTGGAGAGTCCGGCTGCGCCACCACAGCCGACGGCCGGCCTCATTGAAGTTCAAAGGAGGTGGGCCGTCCTCCTCGTGCCTGGCAAGCACCCTCTCACGCCGATTGATGAAGAAGGCTTCCCAAGTCAGGAAATAGTCGGGATGCCAGTTGGGATTCCTCCGCTGCTCTGGCGTGAGCTCGAGGTAGTAGTGGTTCGTGATGGCCATCCGACTCTCCACACCTAGAGGGACAGGAGGGACCGGCACACCTCCGGCGCTCAGCATCCAGCCGGTGGGGACGCGGTAGCTCGGTGGGCAGGGGTAGTTCGAGGGGCAAAGCGCCTCCGCCTCCCAGGTGGTTAGAGATACAATGGAAGCCATGGGAAGAGAATGATGAGTCTAGATGTGATATGTAAATGGAGGCCAAGCGTACATATATATACTGAAAAAATGGTGGGAAGACAGAGGTGGGAACTGTGGAAGCCTTGCAGGGAAACTTTCATCCCGGGTGGGGGCTCAAACCGGGGCAAAAGATGGGGGGCCTTATCTGGGGGCGTCTTATCTGGGAGGGCCTTATCTGGGGGGTGGCTAACCTTTAGTACCGGCTGGTGGGTGCAACCGGGACTAAAGGTGGTTTTTGTGTCATCTAACAAAACGGTCGGTAGGATAAGGACGCGTGGGTAACCTTTAGTACCGGGTGGGGGCTCAAACCGGGACTAAAGCTATCGGTAGGATAAGGACGCGTGGGTGGACGCACTGCTCGATGAGATAAAGCATGTAGCGCACGGCGCTCTGTCGGAGGAAGAAGACAAAGTAGAAGCGGCGTCGTGCCTATAAAAGGAGCATCGATACGCCATGGCAAGCAACTCAACAAGCCAACATGGATGGAGAGTTTCATCCCCATGGATGGAGGAAAGGGTTGGGAAATCTCCCGTGGTGGAACTTCTCGAAGATGCCTTTGGTGCACATGCCCCGTGGCATCTTCGGAAGTTCCGCCTCGGAAAATATTTTCCTGCTAGCCCGTGAAACACTCCATCTCCGCCTCCCCGAGGTTAGAGGTATGGTGGAAGCCATAGGATAGAGTGGAGAGAGGCGGCAGATATGAGTCTAGATGTTCTATGGCAACCACCAAGCCAACATGGATGGAGAGTTTCATCCCCATGGATGGAGGAAAGGGTTGGGAAATCTCCTGTGGCGGAACTTCTCGAAGATGCCCTTGGTCCACATGCCCTATGGCATCTTCGGAAGTTCCGCCTCGGAAAATATTTTCCGGCTAGCCCGGGAAAGACTCCATCTCCGCCTCCCTGGGGTTAGAGGTATGGTGGAAGCCATGGGATAGAGTGGAGAGAGGCGGCAGATATGAGTCTAAACCCTAAACCCTAAGTCAGAGGAGGGAACTCTAAACCCTAAGTCAGAGGAGGGAACCCTAAACCCTAAACTAAAAACCCTAAACCCTAAACTAAAAACCCTAAACTAAAAACCCTAAACCCTAAACCCTAATCCAAAAACCCTAAACCCTAAACCCTAAACCAAAAACCCTAAACCCTAAACCAAAAACCCTAAACCATAAACCCTAAACCAAAAACCCTAAACCCTAAACCCTAAAGGGGCTACAATCCGGAAGAGAACGGGCGGGAAAAAATAAGGCGGGGTAGACGATCCAGTCTAGGGTTTCGCCGGAGGAAGACCACCGGAGCATCGGAATTACATGAAAATGGCAAAATGGTTAATAGTTTGACTAGTTAGAATAATTATTTTATAAAACAGAAAATTGATTTGAATCACTTATTTAAAAATATGCAAAATATAATATTTAATGCATTTTTAAATTGAAAATGGCAAAATGGTTATTAGTTTCGCTAGTTAGAATAATTATTTTATAAAATAGAAAATAGATTTGGGTTAGTTATTCAAATTCAAGAACTTTTCATGTTGAAATTTTTCTCGACTTATGCAAAAACTATAAAATTCAAATATTTAAATAATATGTTAATTGAATTTTTTTTAAACAGGCGCGCCCCAAGGTGATTTTTTTTGAAAAAGGGACCTTTAGTCCCGGTGCGTGCTACACCGGGACTAAAGGTGTGGCGTTGGCGTGCGCCTGTTGGGCTGGGCCGAAAACCCTTTAGTCCCGGTGGATGGCACGCACCGGGACTAAAGGGGGGGACCTTTAGTTAGTCCCGGTTCGTTATACGGACCGAGACTAAAGGCCTTCTCCTTATTACGCGCAACCCTTCACTCCCTCACCATCTCCACTACTCACGGCAGGGGAAAATCATGTGAGCTAGGCAACGGCACGCCCAGCCGCCTGCCACGCCGCTCTGTCTCTCACCGATTTAACGAGCCACACCACCGCCACTCCAGCCGCTGTCATCCCCGCTGGCAGGTAATACCGACAGCCATTGGCAGTGTGACTTTCATGGCACAAGGGGAGAATGGCCACGGGGGACCGTGGTAGAGGGGAGGCCAATGACAGCGACATGTGTGAAGTGTGGAGGTAGCGGCATGACGGGAGGCGCAATGGTCTTAGCGGAAGTAGCATGAAAGGCCGCCGGCAATGACTCTCTTTTGTAGAATTGTAATATTATTTTTATAGTGTAATATATTAGTAGTTTAATATATAGTAGTATATATTAGTGTAGTATGTTAATTAGTGTAGTATATTTTTATATTTTTTAGTAGTATATAGCAGTGTAATATAAAGTGTATTTTTTTAATATATAGTAGTATATATTAGTATAGTATGTTAATTAGTGTAGTATGTTAATTAGTCTATATAGTAGTGTAATATAAAGTGTATTTTTTATTTTTTTGGTAGTATATATTAGTGTAGTATGTTAATTAGTGTAGTATATTTTTTATTTTTTGTAGTATATAGTAGTGTAATATAAAGTGTATTTTTTATTTTTTTAGTAGTATATATTAGTGTAGTATGTTAATTAGTGTAGTATATTTTTTATTTTTTAGTAGTATATAGTAGTGTAATATAAAGTGTATTTTTTATTTTTTTAGTACTACATATTAGTGTAGTATATTTTTTTATTTTTTAGTAGTATATAGTAGTGTTATATAAAGTGTATTTTTTATTTTTTTAGTAGTATATATTAGTGTAGTATGTTAATTAGTTTATTATATAATATGTTAATGTAGTATATAGTATGGTGGTGCTCGCGGGCCCCCGCACTTAGGGTTAGGGTGGTAGTGCTCGCGGGCCCCGTACTTATGGTTAGGGTGGTAGTGCTCGCGGGCCCTGCACTTAGGGTTAGGGTGGTAGTGCTCACGGGCAGACGGACTTAGGGTTACGGTGGTGGTGCTGGTGCTCGCGGGCCCCCGGACTTACGGTTAGGGTGGTAGTGCTCGCGGGCAGCCAGACTTAGGGTTAGGGTGGTGGTGCTCGCGGACCCTCGGACTTAGGGTTAATGTGGTAGTGCTCGTGGGGCCCGGACTTAGGGTGGTAGCAAATTGCGTGTTCATATTATTGTTTAGTATTATTTTATGCAGCAATATTGAATGAAAAATGTTATTGTGTGCATTTTGTAGAAAACTATGGATCCAATCCAGAGAGACCTAGCACAGGAAGAAATTCTCAAGGATATGATCAACGACACCCCCCATGTTGATCCACCCGAATCTCCATCGATTTATCTGAACCCCTCCGGTGAAGGAGAGGAGGTCGACCGAAATGATCAAGGAGAAGCCGACGGTTCCGGTGGTGGAGAAGCCGACGGCGAGGTATATATATGAAGTCTGGTGATCAGTAGATGCATTAACTGAGTTGTATATATATAAATTGGCGAATGTTTCTTCTCTTAGGCCTCCACATCGAGCAAAAAATATTCCAAACGAGGCCCGGCCAAAAAGTTGGACGCATCTACGTGTTATACAATTACGCGGGTATCACCACGGGGTGAACCCGTGGAACCCAAAAAGGCTAAAACTGTATTTAAACAACAATGCGGAGTTATGGTTAGGTATCGCATCCCGATCACCGTTCGAGAGTGGAATAAGACCAAAGGGGCGAAAGAGGGTGAGTATATCTCCGACAGGTGCAAAGAGGGTCTTTGGAATGACCTCATGACACATTTCACCCTGCCAGAATGTGAGGATGATGCTGACACAGCTGCATTGAAGAAGAAAGTCAAGCAGTGGACTCTTACGAAGATGGCCGAACTATTCAAGAATTGGAAGAAAGCATTATGGCAAAAGTATCAGAAGACGAAGAAGGCTCCTAAATTTGAATGCTATCTAACGAAGCAGCCGGCTAACTGGGATGCATTTGTGAAGTACAAGGAGTCACAACCTGCTATGAAAATGTCGGAAAAAAACAAGAAAAATGCCGCGATGAAGAAATATCACCATCACCTGGGGCCAGGGGGCTACACGGCTGCCATGCCAAAGTGGGATGCTAAAGAGAATGAGCTGCTTGCTAAAGGGATCACTCCAGAACCAATACGAAGAATGGGATCGAGGGCAAGGAATTGGTTCCTTGGGCATGGGAGTGAGTATGACGAAAATCTGAGGGACCTTATTTGCGTGTGGGATTAGGATACCGGGATACATGGCAGAAAGTGGTGAAGGAAATTAAAGGGGACAACAAAGTTCTGTCGATAGAGAGAAAGACTTTGACAAGGTCCTCGGGAATGACGAATGCGGAGGACGGTACGAGGCCTTGGCCCTAGTTATACGTGGGAGATGGGGTTTCCAAAGACAGAGATACTTATAGGAGCCGAGAGAGAGCAAAGAGGCGGCGAGGAGGAGGAGGAGACAAGCTCACCGAGTTTCTAGGAACACTTCAATGCATCGACAGCAGATTGATGAACTTGAGGAGCGATGCGCTGCAAGATCCTGTACTCGATATTACCGCCGTCCCATCTCAGCGGAAAAGCAGCGTGGCTGAATCGGAGGTCCCTTCTGACGATGCACGTATGGTAGATGGCGGTCCCGGCTACCCCGTGGATGGAATCAAGGAGTAGGCATCTTGTGAGCTCCATCAGAAGGTGAAGAACCTATCCATCAAGGTGGCGGTCGGATGTGCTTTACCTTGTCCACTTGGCGCACGCTGGCATGGCCGTGAGATTCCAGCTGGCTATGCTAAAGTTGGTGTGGATGAAAACGCAATGGGGTGGGACTCAATGGAGCTTGACATCCCTGGACCTGAAGGTGAGAGGACACTCGGAGAAGTACTGGGTGGTATCATTCTATGGGACAAGAACAACATCAATCTTCCAGGCTGGACGCCAAAGCCAACACCGCCTCCGAGTGGTCGCATGTCACCTTCACCTCCATCACCTCCAAGAAGCCCACCCCATGACTACGACCACCACAACCCGAGTCCATCTCGATCTCCGCCGCAGCCTCCGATTAGTACTAAACAACGCAGGAGCCCAAAACGACAAAAGTCGCCCCTCCCAAGAGTACCTCATAAGAATCTTCCTATCAGACCATACGATCGTACTGACGAGGAAACCGACATGATCGTAAAGGCCGAATGTGTTGCGCAGCTTCAAAAGAAGAAACCCGAGCCCGCACCGGTATACACCGAGAAGCAAATCATCAAGTCAAAGTGCAACCGGGAAAAGAAAGGACGTCCCCCAGCTCGGGGAACAGGCCAAAAAATCGACCCCACCCCTCAAGGTGGTATCCTATGACACTCCCCAGCAGGATATGGAACAAGCTAAGAAGCTTGCAGCCGCTATGAATGTGATTGTTGAGGAATTGCTAGGTTCCCAGGACGACAAATTACCCAAGGCTCAGGTAGTCCCTACATATGTCCCAGGGAAGCCTCTGGTCAGCTTTGAGTAGTTCCAACAACTGCCAACACAAATGCAGTGTTTACATAAATGGTACTTGAAAGCCGTAAAGGAGGAGAGAATAATGATCGTGGCGAAAGTCCCACATGACTACTACTTCCGAGAAGAAGAGGTCCATGTTGAGTTTCCAGAACTCTTCCAGTTATACACTTTCGACGCCCTCGACAAAAGTCTCATGAGTTGCTATTGACTGTAAGTTGTTGAATTCATTTTCTATATATAAGTTGTTCATTTTTTTCAGTTGTTCAGTTTATTGCATGTAATTATCCTAATTATATCCTTTTGTACTCTATTATTATGCAGAATGAATATTATGGAATGTAAAAGAAGGTCAATCTTCAGTGTTGGGTTCATTGACCCAGATAAAATACATTGTCGGACGCTAAATGATAAACCCGAGGACACACAGGAAAACCTTCTAAGGTTTCTAACGGAGCAAAATTTCTGTGACCACATACTGTTTTCTTACAATTTCGCGTGAGTGTCTTACTCTATTGTACACATTCTCTTTTGCTTACTCGATGCTAAGTGTAATTGACGAGTTACTGATGTATATATAAACGTGTACAGTTTCCACTAGATTCTCATGGACATTCAACTTGATAAGGGAAGAGTTGAAGTCATGGACCCATTAAAGAGACCCCTGGAATAGTTTAGTGACATGCAAGACATGCTCCAGAGGTAATTTTCGCGCTACAACGGTCTCTTTCGTTGATTTCCTGAGATATCACGTAGTAAATAACTCATTCATTTTCTTTACCGGGTAGGGTTTGGAACTAGTTCAAGAGTGCGGTTACGGGTGACTTTACTGAGAAGCTGACGTTTAAGCCGGTCTCGGTAAGTAGTAGGCGCATCTCTTTACTTCTAGTTTTAATACAATTATGATGCTGGATTATTATTTTGATTGAATTCTATTCTCGTAAAGTGCGCAAGGCAGCCACAGGGGACGAATCTATGTGGATTCTACGTTTGCGAGTTCATTCGCACGTTTACCAGTGAGCTGAATGATTATAGAGTCGATGTAAGCAATACATTCATAACATTATTTTTATTACCGTCACTTTTTGTTATCATGATTGATATTCATATTGATCTCCTTTTCTTATATAGTTCGAGAAAATACGGGATCAGCTCCTACCACAGCAACGCGTAGTAGCAATTGCCGAAGAACTAGCAGGATTCTTGATGAACGAGATGATAGATGACGTCGGAGAATTTAGTGTGAATAGGCGCCGATGATCCCCGACCATGTAATTGAATAGACGGACTCTAGTCCCGATAATTGTGATCTCCATGTGTAACTATCATGTATATATTTGTATGTTCGTATGTGGTAGCGTAGAAAACTATTTTGAAATGAAAAAAAGAATACAAATTAAATTCTCTGCCGCGGCAGAGAAAGTGCCTAAAATTCTGCCACGGCAGAGAACCATTTGTCCCGGTTCGTCATACGAACCGGGACTAATGGGGGGCACCCAGCTCCCGCAGAGAAAGCCACGTGGATGCCCATTGGTCCCGGCTAGTAAGAGGGACGGGACTAATGGGTGGGCCTTTAGTCCCGCACCTCCAGTCCCGGTTAGCAGGACCGGACTGAAGCTCCTTACGGGCCGAGACTGGAGGCCCACTAGTGTAAAACTCGTTTTTTTTTTCAGATTGGAAACAGCTGCACACAACACCAGCAGCAGTCCATAGTCTAGAGAAACGTACTTTGAAGGTGAAGCAGTGCCCTGATAGTATCAGATCTTAGCTTAGCTACTAAGGCAGAACACGCCATGCATAATTTACTTGGTCGTCTCCGGCGACGTTTGGCCGGCCCGCCGGCGGCGACGCTGTTGTGAAAGGCTGATCAAACTAAACCGGCCGCCCCCAATAATATTCATTATCACGCGGACATCAGATTGCGTGTTCGCGTAGGTACCACCGATTGACCAGCGTGTGTGATGGATCTGTTCGCGTCTAATCATTGCGTCTGATCAGATTGCACGCAACCAAGAGCAATGGCGCGACATATGGTCGTTCCAGATATATTGTCTTTTCTTGGAAATTCTGATTACTGCTCCTTGTTGTTTAGCAGTTAACATGATCACTGAAATTAACACAGCGATATAACGGAGTGGTTAGAGTGTTCTTTACTCTAGACGACCACTTTTGCTTCCGTGTATCCCTCTTTTTAATCTTGGACAACAAAAACTCCGATACTGATTCGTTTCGACGACTATGAACCCACCTGAAACCTGTATGGTCCCCTTACATCTACTCATCGTACACGTATACTCACGTGCCTGCGGGAGGTGAAAATTAGTAGGTATATAGCAGCAGCCATTCAAAACATGACATGAAAAGACATAGATCGTGGTAACGGGAGGTTAGATCAGCCGGTAAGGACGTGAAGTATAACCAGTTTGACCGAGTACACCTATACGAAGATAGTCTTCATATAGGTTTCGACCGGTCAAAATAAAATAAAACTGGTCCATACAAACTTAAGTTAAGTTTTAGTAGGTAACAGCGAAGCACACCTCCTATACGACAGCTTCGTGGAACATATATAGAGAGCATATAACGTGCTACGTTGCTTGTCATCAAGTATAACGGGAAGGGAACCCTAACCGCCGCCACCCAGAGCCCCCTCCTCCCGCCTCCCTCCGTCTCGCCGCCGCCGGTCGGTGTCGCCGGGCAAAGCCCGGGCGCTGGCGGCGGCGGGGCTCCCCTTCCCCCCTCACATGGAGATGGCGGCGCGGGCCGTGGCAACCATGGAGAGCGGCGCGCTGGGCCAGGGGCGCGTCGGCACGGTCGGCCTCCGGCGGTGTGGCGGCCTGGCATGGCCGGCTGTTCCTGGGCGGCGGCGGCGGCTTCCTGTGGGCGGCGGCGGTCTGCGGCTCTGGACGGCACGGGCTCGGCCCTTCTCCCGGCGGCGCGGCTCGGCTGATTGGCGGCGGAGGTGGCGACGGTGAGGTGCAGGCAGGGGGCAGCAAGGTCATCTGGCGGCGTGGCTTGGATGTGGGGAGCCGCGGGCTCAATCTGGGCCCAATCTGGGCCAGGCGGGCACAGATCTGGGCCCGGTCTGGGCGTTGCGGGCTCTGCCCAGCCACTGTTGCTAGGTCTGGCCTACGGTCGGCGCGGAGGTTGCCGTGTCCGGTCTGCTTGTTGTCGTTGGCTTGTTCACCAATACCCCTTGCCCGTACCAATGGGTTAGCTGTAGTCTTGGCTCTCGGCTGATGGTTCGAGTCCGGTTCTCCTTAGACCGGCAGCAGTCTGGTTGTCCCGGGTGACCACGGTGGCGTTGGCGCGGCTACTTGGCGGCGGGGATCTGCGGTGGCGGCAGATCCACTGGTGGATGGTTGAGTCGGGACTTGGGCTAGGGTTGGTGGCGACGGTGACACCCCTGCTGCAGTGTGGCGCGGGGCTTAACGAGTCCATTTGGACTCGGCCGGGCCAGAGAGGGCCTGGTCTGTCCCTGCTGCTATATCCGGTCGGCTATCGCTTTTCGGCGGTGGAGGTCGTTCCCTCCCGCGTGTTACTGTTCCGCCGACCCCGCTGAAGTTTCTTCTTTTCGGTCGGACCAGCCTCACATTGTGGGCCATGGTGAGACGACGGTGGTGACTGCAAGACCATGGTGGCGTGTGCTGGTGGGCGGCGAGCTTGGTGGAGCAATTCGAAGCGTCCGGGAGTGTGGTTTTTTGAGAGGTCGGGAGAAATCCTTGTCGTCTTGACACCGACGCGCTGGCGCCTGTGGGTGTCAGCGTCCTTCTTGAAGGGCGTCGGGTGTATCTCTTTCCCACCTCTCGTAGCGTACCGGGGGAAACCCTAGGCCTAGTCCGGGCAGCAGCGTCGTTGTCGTCGCCTTCCCTCTTGGGGGTGCTGCTTGGTACGTGACGCTTCTGAGCGCTAGGAGCGTGGTGGAATTCTCCGGAGGGCGCAATGGTGGCGGGTCATCCTTGTTCGTCTAGCCACTGTTGTCGGCTTTGTTTTCTCTTTTTTTCTTCTTCGTTTTCTTTGTTTTTCTTTTGGGCGTTGTGCTGTCTGGCCCAGCAGCGGTCTCAAACGGTTGCTATATCTATATAGCTGGGCGAAAGCCTGTTTCGAGGAATTCCTTACTTCTATTCTTTCGAGTCACTGTATTGTTGGGTTTTTTAAATGGATAGAGTATCATGCATATGTCATGTGTTCTAGCCTTCTACGATCACTGTACATAATGAGATAAGATATGGGGGAGTTATTGATTTTTATAAATGTTTATTTTGCAATCAGTGTGTCGGCGATATATGTACGATCGGGGCATCGTATAACGTTCATTTTGAGGTCTTGCAGTAAATGTGAAAGATCATTAATTAGCTAGCCAGAGCACCTCTAACCGAACCCCTAAATCTTAAGTAGTAGATGATAAAAAAGGCCCCCTGTCCTTTTGATTATCTAAAAGTTGGCGGTCCAATTTCGAACCCCTAAATCTTAAATAGATGATAAAAAGACTCCATGTCCTAAATGATCAAAAAAATTATCATCTAAAAGTTGGCGACCCAAGTCCGAACCCCTATATTTAGATGATCAAATTATTTTGAGCTTCATTTTCAAGCCTCTATCAAATACGACAAGAAAATGATGGCATATGATCAAACGTTCAAATGACTTAAATACAATAAGTAACAAGTATTCGAATACACCAAATTTAAAATGCACATTGTATTATTCAACAAAGAGCAACTAGACCAGGTTTATTAGCCAAAACCACAATATAGCATGTTTACGTTGTGGGCATCATCACCACCTCACCTACCACCTCAAACACCATCTCAGCCTCCAAATTGGGCCAAGATCTTGGCACGAGCGTGCTCCCGATACGCTCTAGCCGTATCATCCAATATGCTTGGGTCCATGAACATGTTGGTGTGGACGTATGAGGTTTTGTGTTGTAGCATCCAATACACCCTAGCCATAGAACCCAATATACGCCCTAGTATTGTGTCCTTTTGTTCTTGGTGTCGACGTATGAGGTTTGTGTTGCCATTTTCACCTTGGCCACTCCTCCTCCTCGGCCACCTATTCCTATTCTTCATCCACCTCCTCTTTGACCATCTCTTCATCCACATGATTGTAGTTGAAAACATCAAGCCCTTGCACGTGAGAGGACTCCAAATTGGGACATGAATTTTGCGACGGTGATATCGGTCGCACTTGGTTCCACAAGGCCAGACATTTCGTTCAGACGGCGACGCGACCACAAGTTGCGACGGCCACGTGCGCCACCGGTTTAGAATCGCCTTCTGGTGTCATTCTGGCTGGGGCTAGGGCAAATGGTGGCGCCGACGGCGAGGGTTCTACGAGTTTCGGCGGGAGAGTGGGCGGGTCGACGGGAGAAAAGGGAGGAGAAATTTTGCTCAGCGCTTTTGGCGGCCACGCAAAAAAGAGAGAGCCGAGACCGATTTTGATGGGACCTATATCTTTTATCAACTAACCGTCTTGCGAGTCTAGCTAGGTGTGGTTAGCCAATCATTTGAGACTCCTTTTGTCATCTAAAGAAATATAAGGGTTCGGTTAGAGATGCTCTCGAGTTAGGATAGATATGTTTGTGTAGTCTCACTAAACAAAACACTTTGCACAATATTTTCTCGTGGTGTCTTTCCTCTCGATAAAAAAGTAATTAGCACACACACATATATACATATATATGCCTTTTTGACTTTGTTGTCCCTTAACTCTGAAGCACATGTTTGCCCACATAGTGTGCATCAATGGTGTATGTGTATGCTTGGTCAAGTCGTCGATTCCTGGCATGTCATGCGTTGAGGGTACACAAAAAAGTACACAATGGCACTGCGAAAAAGTTAGTGAAGAAGCTACCTGACATAGCATATACAGGCATGCCACGCGCGTGAGGTGCATGCAGTACCCACGGGATGATGCTTCCGGCCCGGACGCGTGATCATAAGATGTTAACTACGAGCAAGGCATCGAGGATTCGAGGCATAGAGCGTCTATGGTGATTCAACAAAGCCTACAATTTGGAATAATCTCTTTGTGACCTTGAGAGAATCAACTGGACTCTTTTGGACTATGGAGCAGCCTTCGGACACTAGCTAGCCCCTGATTTTCGCATACGGTCTACTAGATAGTCTAGCTAACACTCGTTTCTTGTTCTAACTAGGAAAATGCTCGTGCATTGCTACGGCGTAAAAATATTTAAGTATTTTGTATTTCATAATTCTACCCTCCATGCTCCATTCGAAAATGAGAGAAGGTGCTTTCAGCTTTACATCTGGTTGTGTTTTACTACATGGTCCGCTTAGGCGCAACTTTTATCCAGATCCATCCCTCTAATCTCCTCGGGAACAATGTGCGACGTGTGACATGCAGCAGTTTCGGAGGCTCAAGGATTTTACTGCCTCATGTACGTGCATGAATGATCAATATTTTTTAGAATCTAGAATAACTGGAGCAGCATGAACAATATTATGAACAAGAAGGTAAGCTTTGGCTTCTTTTATTTCTGAGTAGAACTGACACAATAACATAAGGATAACATCTTTTATTTGACAGGTGTATTCTGTCAGTATTAATGGTGTGTCTTAGAGCATACAAATTTATTACTATGCATATTGTAGGAGAAATAGATTTAGAAAGCAGTCTAAGAAATTGTTACTGAATTTTCTTGGAGCATACTAGACTTGACGCAGCTCAGCTCACCACTACGGGAAAAACTTTCTTTGCCGTGTGGCAAAACCACACGGCAAAGGCTTTGCCGTGTGTATACACATGGCAAATGCCACACGGCAACGTTTGCCACGGCTAAATAAGACACGGCAAAATCTTTGCTGTGTGTCTTACGCGTAGACACAGTAAAGTAAAGTGAGATGACGGTTCTTCTTGAAGATGACGGTGTCTATTCTTTGCCGTGTGTCATTTATAAATACAGCACGGCAAAGACAGCATTTGCCGTGTGTCAGCCATAAAACCTACACGACAAAGGCTGTCTTTGCCGTGTGTCGCCCATAAATCCTACACGGCAAAGGCGCCTTTGCCGTGTGTCACGTACACGGCAAAGAGGCTGCCTTTTCAAAATAAATTGAAAAAAAATCATTTTTTTAAACTTTTTTGAATATTTTTTACTTGTTAATCTCTTATGGGATACTTTTAATCCTAAGTATGTTTAATATTAGGTTAAATTGCACTCATGACCAAACTTCCCCTACGTTCCTTCCGAATGAGCTTCCCAGAAAGAAATCTTACCTTGTTGATGATACTTTTATAACAATCCTATTAACTATTGGACCATGATGTCACACATCTCAGTTTTAGATTCTAAACAATTATTTAAGTAGACAACAATAAATAAGTAATAATAATCTTGAATCCAAATAAAAAATAAAATGATTTTAATTTTTTACCTTTTTCTATTTAATATGGAATAATTCATATATTTAAATCCGTAAATCAGATTTTGACAAATAAAATATATAAATCGATCAGAAAAATAAGGGGAATCCAAATATGACATCCATATCATATTGTGAACCTACAAATAATTTTTATAAAAAATCATGAGCATCATATCATGTACCTACAGTTCATATCTGACCCACTTCCTGCCGATTCGGCAGAAATTTGTCTTTTTTCACCAAGGGTGGACGAAAAAGTTTTAAAATCCCCGGTTGAGACATTGTTCATGTAAGATGGTATAGTATTTTTGAAAAATTAGGTGGTAGCATTTTTGAATTGAACATTTGGTGTTGCTTTACAAAACGCCCCGATTTTTGCGCTCCGGAAATAGAAAATGGCTTTTGTGTGCGATGAAAAGAAAAACTTTCTCCTGCAATATTGTTCTCCATCCCATGATTCACATGAATGTACAATATGGACACATTATCACAAACTATATCGTGATTCTGCCCATAACATTGATCATTTGAACCAAAAGCTAAGAAACCTCGAATGAGATAGGTCATTTTATGAAGGTTTTTTTGAGACATAATCAATATACCAAGTTTGATATTTTTCCTTCCAACTATATCACAAAATATGACACCACGCGAAGGTCTCGCATTTTTTTGATATTTTTTAATTTAGTTATGGTCATTTGAAACTATCGTCAAACCCTAATCGAACAACAGGCATGACGATTCTTAGCTCGGGGTTGAGCCTCGCTAAACTTGCATTGAATCTCTGAAGAAACATCATATTATGAACCTAAAAATGATTTTTGTAAAAAATCATGAGCATCATATCATGTACCTGCAGTTCTTATTTGACCCACTTCCTACCGATTCAGCAAAAAAATGTCTTTTTCACCAGGGGTGGACGGAGAGGTTTTAAAATCCCCGGTTGGGACATTTTTCATGTAAGATGGTCTAATATTTTTGAAAAATGGGGTGGTAGCATTTTTGAATGGAACATTTGGTGTTGCTTCACAAAACGCCCCGATTTTTGTGCTCCGAAAATAGAAAATGATTTTTCCATGTGACGAAAAGGAAAACTTCCTCCTGCAATATTGTCCGCCATTCCATGATGCACATGCATACAAAATATGGATACATTATCACAAACTATGTCGTGATTCTGCCCATAACATTGATTATTTGAACCAAAAGCCAAGAAACCTCAAATGAGATAGGTCATTTTGTGAAGTTTTTTTGAGACATAATCAATATACCAAGTTTCATATTTTTCCTTCCAACTATATCACAAAATATTTCACCACGCGAAGGTCTCGCATTTTTTTGATTTTTTTTGATTTAGTTATGATCATTTGAAACTATCGTCAAACCCTAATCGAACAGCGGGCATGACGATTCTGAGCTCCGTGCTGAGCCTAGCTAAACTTGCATTGGATCTATGAAGAAACATCATATTTTGAACCTAAAAGTGATTTTTGTAAAAAATCATGAGCATCAGATCATGTACCTACAGTTCATATCTTACCCACTTCCTGCCGATTCAGCAGAAATTTGTCTTTTTCTCCACGGATGGACGAAAAGTTTTTAAAATCTATGGTTGGGACATTGTTCATGTACGATGGTTTAGTATTTTTTTTAAATGGGGTGGTAGCCTTTTTGAATTGAACATTTGGTGTTGCTTCACAAAATGTTCCAATTTTTGTGCTCCGAAAATAGAAAATGGCTTTTCCGTGCAACGAAAAGGAAAACTTCCTCCTGCAACATTGTTCTCTATCCCATAATTCACATGAATGCACAATATAGGCACATTATCACAAACTATGTTGCGATTCTGGCCATAACATTGGTCATTTGAACCGAAAGCCAGGAATCCTCGAATGAGATAGGTCTTTTTTTGAAGGGTTTTTTGAGACATAATCAATATACCAAGTTTGATATTTTTCCTCCCAACTATGTCACATAATATGACTCCATCCGAAGGTTTCACATTGTTTCGCTCATTTTTGTATTTTTATGCCTGTTTTAAACTATGGTCCAAATGGCGAGTATGGAGATTCATATTCAACATAAATATCTAATATTTGAGTGTAGATAGATAGATCTTATTTTTATGCAAATTTTGATATATTATTTCTATTTTTCTGAACTAGAATTAATTTTTTATGATTTTCCTAAGAGTAATGTGATAAAAGAGAGAAAAGAAAAAAAAAATAGAACTTTGCCGTGTATATATCGGAATACACACGGCAAAGGCCCTTTGCCGTGTATATTGCGGAATACACACGGCAAAGACCATTTGCCGTGTATACTGCGGAATACACACGACAAAGGGCTGGCAAGGGCACACGGCAAAGAGGCCACCATTTGCTGCAGTTAGCTCATTCCCGTCAAGTGGACCTATGGGGTCAAGGGTCCCACCTCGTTGCCGTGATGACACCTATGCCGTGTGCTGCTGTCAACTTTGCCGAGTGTTTTTTCTTTGCCGTGTTTCTTTGTAGGTCTTTGCCGGTTCTTTTTTAAAAATTTGCCGTGTTCGCGTACTTTGCCGTGTGCTGCTGTCAACTTTGCCGTGTTCCAGTCTATTTGGCACACGGCAAAGCCGTATCTACACGGCAGCGACAATTTTTCCCGTAGTGCACTTTACATCTTTCTTGTATGCTTTGAAATGATTGTTTTATATGACCTATCTCTGTAACCTTGATAATACATTTTGTTGTAGCAAGGAGTATAGAGGATCAGTGAGAAGATTAAGATGCTGCAGAGCCTAGTTCTTGGTTGTAGTAAAATGATCATAAAGCTACAACAACTGTACTGTTAGCTAGTTTCAGCAATAGCGAAATAGATAAAACAACAACTATGTGCCTTTTTCTGCACGGAGAACATGCTTATAATTGATGCGCTGGGGAAGCCAGCTAGATACTGGCAGAACTATAGAGTGCAGTCTATGGTTTGCTTGTGGAAACAAAGATGTGCATATTGGAAAAATTCAGAATACAATGTCCTCCGGTTCACGGACACCTTTGCTATATCAATTATGTTTGCAATCGTATTCTAGAAATCTGGATCAACCATATAAGTAGGAATGATGACAAGCCTGATGAGGATCTTCCATGAAAACTTATCATGCATAACTAGATAATTGAATTCCTATGCAATAAATATCGAGAGAAAGATTTATTCAACATACTAGGAGTTGCATATGGACCAACCCTATTTCCAGGCTTCATGAATTGCAGCATCTCCACCCTGGAGCCTGAGATGGGACGGACCTTGGCATCGAGGGTGCTAGCCGGTAGCAGTGAAGCTACCAGGTGACGGGTTGGTGTGCTAGACCTTGAGGCTGCAGGAGCTCGGGGATAGAGGCTGGTGTAGGCGTCAAAACAGGTGGGCGTCTACTGGAGACCGCGGCTCTCCTACCTTTCATGCGGCTGCGGCGGCGACCACGAGCGGAGCGTTAGCGCGGCCGGAGGGAGATGCAGTCGGCGGTGGAGTAGTGGGGGAGTTGCTCGAGTTAGGGGACGGATGGCAGGACCTGGCCGGCAGGGGAGCTCGCGATTGATTTCACGATTGATCTCGTGGGGAACTCACGATTGATCTCTGATAGTACTTCCTGGAGCTGGAGAGAGTCATGGCTAGCGGGGGAGCTCATGATAAGCCTCCTCTGCTCCTAGATCGACGGGGGATCGAGTTGCGGCCGACGGGAAGGGCGGATGGTGATTGAGGAAGACTCGAATTTGGAATCTGACAAGATTTGTAACAATTTGAATCGATAAGGTTTTATTTGAAATTTATACTTTAAACAGGCTCTGCAACCGTTAATTCGTATCAGAGGGAATATATGACAATATACCTCTATAATGCATATATCATATACCAGTGTCACAGTATTATACAATTTATGTATCGCAATGCACATTTGTGTCTAAGATAAATTTTGTATTAAATGTTCTTGTTTTGCATGCTATGATACAATATCATGATATGATATTACTATCACATTCGTATTCATTAATTACAGTGGTACATTATCATTTTATGACATGGGTTGCATGTCATAGTGGGAGTAACATAGTAACATATGTCAACGACCGAAATCATCAGGCAGTAAAGGGTGTCGCGAGCCTATTAAGTGCACCATGAAGTTCTTTTTCTCTGAGATAGCAAGAATAGATGGTGCGATGTCTTTGGGATTGAGTCCCTATAACCAAGGCGAGTGCCAAAAACTTGTGATCTTACTGTTGCTAATGGCTATGTCAATGGAGTTGTAGAATAGCTTCACATCTGTACCGTCACAAGGGTGCCCCAATCCCACCCAAGCACGCTTGCTCCGTCTACTTATACCAAGGCCACCTTAATCTCATGTGCCCTAGCAAAAAATTTGAGGTCCAACACTCCAATGCCTCCCATGTTCTTAGGCCGACACAGAATGTCCCATTTGACTTCACATTTCCCCCTAGGGATATTGTTCAAATCCTTGCATAGGAAAGCACGCTCGATCTTGAAGGTGGTATTCGATACGCTTGTAGGAGGAGTCAAAGTGGTGAGAGACTAAATTGTTCGTGAAGTGGTCACATATTTGATGAGAGCCGTCCTTCCGGGGGGTAATGACGTATTTTCCTTTGCCCAATTGGTAAATTTATCGCTATTGTTTCGCAATAAACTGGAAATCGACACCTCTAAAACGGTGTAACGATAGTTGGATGTCCAAGTATCTAATTGGGAAGTGGGAGCACATGGCATTGAAACCAAGGTGGGTGGCACGAAGATTAACCGCGGAGCAACGGATAGGCACCAGCATATTGTTTTGAACATTTCTAGCCAGGCTGACGATTTCCCGCCAAAACTTCGGAGAATATGGGAAAGGTTGTTAATATCCTCTTTAATTTGTCAGAGACGATATTGATGTGATGTGTACTAAACAAAACACCTTGCACCGTCTTTCTGGCTGAATTTCCACTTGACAATATATAATCCACACGTGCCATTTTGTGGGGAATATGCCTTTCTTGACTTTTGTGTTGCCTTAACTCCCAAGGATATTTTTGCTCACATGATGTTCTTCTATATAGTAGTATGTGCATGGTCAAGTCGTCGATGCGGGAAAGATATTGCCATATACACAAGGGACATGGCCCAGAAAGTTTACTGAAGCATGGTTGATCGATTGGCCAACTATCTCATGCTTTGTGTAGCCTGGTTTGTCGCTATCGGCTTGGTTGCTTTCGACAACCTTACATCACGTACGTACCTAATACGAAATCGAGCACGAAACATGCGGCCGGAAAGGCTGTCAATATCCTCTTTAATTTGATAGAGACGATGTTGGTGTGATGTGTACTAAACAAGACATCTCGCAAACTCGCACCTGTTGAATAAATATATATTGGATATTATCTTTCATTAGGTCTTTTGATTATGTTGAATAGTGTATAAATACTTTATGGTGTCAGAGCCAAGATGTCTTGAGTTCAAGATCCTACTCATGTAATATTAAAAAAAGAATATTCCGCAGACTATACCGAATAATGTACGCTAAAGACTAAAATAATTTAGACATGAGGAGGAGTGTTGAATATTGCACAATATCTTTTCATTAGATCGGTCTTTTGATAAGTTGGCAGGTGAATAAAACTTCTAGCACCGTCTTTCTGGCTTAATTTCTTGTTGACAGTATCCACATGTGCCATTTTGCAGGGAATGTGCCATTTTTGACTTTTTCGTTGCCTTCAATTCCAAGGACGTTCGTTTTCTTTGTGAAATCCAGTACAACACAGACGTTCACACATACACTCATCCCTATGAATGCACACGCACACATCCTACCCCTATGAGCACCTCCGAAAGACTGAGTCTGGGAAACTGATCTGGCGGGTCTTGAGATATATTGACAAAGTCATCATAGGCGCCTCACTATCGACTAAACCGTCGCCTCACACTGAAAAATATTCCGCCTTTTATGAGTTACGAAAGCGTCAAACCTAGAGTTTGAACTCTGATTGCTCACATGGTGTGCTTATGTATAGTGCGTACATGGTCATGTCGTCGATGCAGGAACAATCTTGCCATGAACATAAGCGACATGGTCCAGAAAGTTTATCGAAGCAACCTTTTTTTTTCAGGAGAAGGCCTGAAGGCCCTAGACGATCCAATCAAAGCGGTGGGAACAAGTTTACACACATGCCCCTAATATGGACTAGAGATGTATTCCTATCTAGACAAAGTTAAGAATATTAATATAGACCGAAGAAAGTAAAAAAAACCACATGAAAAAAGAAAAGGGAGCCTTGACAAAATAAAACTGGAACAGATGCCAGAGGGGACCGGTGTGTACGTGCGTGACGTTATAGCTAGACTACTCGCGCCATCGAGTCAACCTATGTATGCAACACTCTTTCTCGACTTCTTCCTTGCAAACCACGTACGCCACCACATATGATCTGCTAGCTCTATAAATACAGCAGTCCCTCGAGAGCCTCTAGACATCATTCACCCCCTCCACCATCATTCACTCAATAAGACAGTCCAAATCAGAAGCAAGAGCTCAACACTAGATCATCAGAAATGTCGCGTATGGGAGAAATCTGCGTACAGAGGGTCGAGAAGATCGGTGCCGAGAGCAAGACGACTACGGCGACGACCGTACACAGGAGCGCCGGCTCCCGAGCGCAGCCAGGCCGAGTCGATGCGGCCGCGGCGGAGTATATCATGAGGGTGCATCACCGGCTGGCGGCGGAGGAAGCGGCGAGGGCTGCTACTGCTGCAGCAAGGCGCTAGCTAGCTAGTTAGGGTCGGTCTGTTCATGCATACGCCCGTACAAAAATTTAATTATTTAATTTTGCTCTTTATCAACGCAGTATCATATAGCACTGTCGTAGCAGTATCATACAGCTTATGTATTTGTAGAATCTTAATGTCTATTTATATATAAGATTAATTTTCATTAAATTTTCTTGTGTTACGTGCCATCATACTATGTAATAATATATTATCACTATTCCGAAATAAGCTTTCGTCCCTGCTTTATGAACAAATCCATCCAACGGCTGAACTCATACAAAGAAATGAGCAAACACGCACGTACAAGACAGACCAGGTCTTCTGGGTAGGATTCGGTCCGAGGCTAGGGCTTGGGCGCTGCTGGTGCGATTGTCTTACGGCCTTGATACCCGTAGCCCCGAGAGGTCTAGTGAGTAGAGTTATACAGGGTGGCTCTCTTTTAGCCATGTATATGTTGTATATAACTCTCTTTTTCTATTAATAAATCGAAACGCAAGGTTTTTGCGTTTTCATGAAAAAAAAAGACTCGCTATTAATTAATACCATACATGTCGTGTGCTATAAGATCACTATAAATTAAGACGATGGTGCTTTTTCTTTTTATAAACAAGATGATTTTTATAGTTTATCTCTTTTTGTTATTTTGTGGCACTAGTTATCTCATTTACACTATATTTGTATCCACAGAAATATGCTTAGAATCAGGGAATTGAGATGAGATTGTAGCCTCTAATTCATCCATTTCGCAATCGAAAACCAATTCCGGGCCACGCACCCGAAATGGACCTCGCGAGTTTTGAAACCTTCTGAAATCCTATGAAGGGGATTTAGAATTCTACAAAATTTATGTTCCAAATTAAATTTTGTCCCACTGTATTTTGCTCCCATTAGTGACACCTTAGTCCCACTGAGCAGGCCTACGTGGATTCTGACTTTGACCGTCAAGTTTGAGGCGTATTTAAATTGTATGTTTTCTTCATGAAATCGCTGGACACACTAAGCCCCACGCGGCCACCGGCACCCACCTAAACCTAGCCATAACTCACAGTCTTGCCTACCGATTCGGTTCTCTTTGGTCGACGCCAACTCAAAACACAGAGGAAGCATGACATTTTGCCGATGTGCGAGCTTAGTGGTGGTGAGTCGGGTGATTTTGTGTAGAAAAAAGGAGTGATTTTGTGCAAAAGAAGGGAAAATGATATACACATCACACTCGCTGCGGATTTAAGGCTACGCCTACGGTTTATAAGGCTACGCCATCCGCACAAGCTACGCCTACGGTTTATAAGGCTATGCCGACGGCAATTGACGTCAGCGTTAGTAACGATTCCCGTAGTGTACCGTGTAGACTGAGATACGGGGGTAAGTGTAGAATGATCATTAGCTAATTATATTAGGACAGAAATGGTTGTGTGATCTGACTACACAGAACCTTTTGCCCAATCGTTCTAGCGGCTCTCCTCCTGTTAAAAAAATAATAGTTATAACAGGTCCTTTTGACTTTGTTGTGCCTTAAGTCTGATGTGCTGCTTCCATGCATATATGCATCAATGGGTGGTCAAGTCGTGGATTCCCGGCATGTCGCGTGTGCTGGTCATGCGTCGGTGGTACACGAAAAAGTACACAAGGGCACTGAAGTTTACTAAACCGCGTGATTCGTGAAGACTGAAGTGCATGCAGTACACACACACGGGACGATGCTTCCGGCCCGGACGCATGATCATAAGATTTGTTAACTAAAGAGCAAGGAATCGAGGATTCGAGCGTAAATGCTGATGCAACAAAGCCAATACTAGTTTGGAATAATTTCTTTCTGGGCCATGACGAGAGAAACCAGACCCTTTTGGACTTTTGAGCAGCCTTTTGACACTAGCTAGCCTCTGATTTTCACACGGTCTAGTAGATACTCTAGCTAACACTAGTAGAAAATGGGCCTTTGGTTCGAGCCATTAGTCCCGGCCGTGGCTGGGGCCGGGACTAATGGTCCGAACCAGACGGCCCGAGGAGGCCGAGTCACTATGTCCCGGTCCGTAAGGAACCATTAGTCCCGGTTTGAGATACAAACCAGGACAAATGGGTTTGGGCGGGCGCGCGTGTTCCTGGCAGAACCTTTAGTCCCGGTTTGTATCTCAAACCGGGACTAATGGCCTGGCCCTATATATATGCACCCAGCCCTCCACTCTCTCCCGTTTTTTTCCTATGTGAGAGGTGGGTATAACTTTGTGCTAACCTTTTTTTCTTCATATGCACTAGAGGTGTTTGGTGAAATGTCTATTAGAGCGATGCCATTTGAGTTCACACAAGACAAAATATGATATGAGGTGCCAGAGCGACACTTAAGGTTTCTCCTCTTTGTTTTGAAGTGTCCTAAAAGGTTAGCAACTATTTTCTCGTTTGGACTGCGTGGTACTAATTTAAGCATCGTGATTGTGTTTGATATATATGCATGGTTGTATGATGCAGATGAGCCACCCATGGATGTACGGTGACCGACGCTCTGACGCTTACAGAGAAAGCGTTCGTTCTTTTCGCCTTGTGGCCGAGGCGAACAAGCGGCGGGATAGTTTTATATGTTTTCCATGTGTTGAATGTCGGAATGAGCAGGCTCACACTTCCTCAAGAGTCATTTAGAGCCACCTGCTTCGGTCTGGTTTCATGTCCGGCTATAATGTTTGGACCAAGCACGGAGAAAGAGGGGTTATGATGGAAGACGGCGATGAAGAAGAGAACGATGATGACAACTACCGATCTATGTTCCCTGAATACAATGATACCGCAGTTGAAGATAATAAAAAATAAGGGGGTGAAGAACGGGAACCAGATGAGCCCGTTGATGATTTTGGTCGGGTCATTAGTGATGCAGGGCGAGACTGCGACACAGAAAAGGAGAGGTTGCAGTTCGAGCAGATGTTACAGGACCACAACACATTGCTGTATCCAACTTGTGAAGATGGCCAGAAGAAGCTGGGTAGCACACTGGAATTGTTGAAGTGGAAGGCAGAGACCGGTATGACTGACTCGGGATTTGAAAAGTTGCTGGTAATAATGAAGAAGCTGTTTCCAAGAAATAACCAATTGCCCTCCAGTACGTACGAAGCAAAGAAACTTGTCTGCCCTCTAGGATTAGACGTGCAGAAGATACATGCATGCCCTAATGACTGCATCCTCTACCTGTAGGGGTTCGTAGCATGGAAAACAAAAATTTTCTATCGCATACAAACAAACAAGCCAAGATCTATCTACTAGATTGTAGCAACGAGTCGATAAAGGAACTCACCCTCGAAGATTCCAAAGCGGTTAACGAGAGCAGATTCTCGTGGGTGATGTAGTCGTACTCTTTCCGATCTCAAGATCGCGTAGACGATCCTTCCAGCGCCACGTTCCAGCAGCGCTCCGCCTTGATCGATCGCGTTCGATTTTCGACGAAGACCTTCCTCTCCTTGTTCCAGCAGGCAGCGGAGGTTGTAGCACTCTCCTCGCGATTCCGGCACACTGGCGTGGTATGCAGGAGTAGAGGGAAATCCCATGAGGCTTCGCCTTAAGCAAATGCGGTATGGTGGAGCTTATGAGAGAGGCTATTAGTGGTCTAGTAATTAGACACACCAATTAGAAGGCTCTAAACCAATTAGAAGGCTCTAAACCGCTGGCTAAAGCAATTAGAAGCTCTAAACCAAAACGGCTCTAAACCGGAGATTGGAGGTGGAAACTTGTGTGTGCTAGGAGGGGAGCCCTGCCCCTCCTTATATAGGTGGGAGGGCTGGCCGGCCAAGGGGAGGGAGTGGAGTCCCTCCCCAACTCGGCCTTGGAGTGGGGCGCCGGCTTGGGAAGGAGGAATCCCTCCCCAACTCGGTTTCCACTTCTCCTCCTCTTTCCACTTTCCAAAACTTGCCGTTTGACTTTCAAACTAGCCGTTTGACTTTTCAATTTAGGATTTAAATAAACCCTTTATTTTGGACAGCGAGAACACTTAGTACATGATGCAATCATTCCAACTTACAATGACACATTCATGTACCCTTCCCCCAGTGCGGACATTCGGACCTTCTAGAATGTTCCCGATGAAAACACCGGAACCATTCCCCAACTCCGAAATGGGACTTTCCTTATATGAATCTTATTCTCCGGACCATTCCGGATCTCCTCGTGATATCCCGGATCCCATCCGAGACTCCGAACAACATTCGGTCTCTTTCTCATAATACCATAACTACTCAAACAACGTCGAATCCTTAAGTGTGTCTCCCTACGGTTCGTGAATTATGCGGACATGATCGAGACACTTCTCCGAACAATAACCACTAGAGGAATCTGGAAATTCATATGGCTCCCACATATTTCTACGATTACTTTGCGATCGAATGAACCACTTACATACGATACCAATTTCCCTTTGTCTCACGATATGTTACTTATCCAAGGTTATGATCGTCGGTATCTCTGCATACCTAGTTCAACCTCGTTACTGATAAGTACTCTTTTCTCGTTCCCGTGATATGTGATCCCTTGTGAGCCAGTCACATGCTTGCAAGCTAATTGGATGACATTTCACCGAGAGGGCCCAGAGTATATCTATCCGTCATATGGATGGACAAATCCCACTCTTGATCCATGTGTTTCAACCAATACTTTCCGAACACTCAATGCCACTTTTATAGCCACCTCATTACGGTGTGGTGTTTGATGACATCAAAGCATCCATCCAGTAAAGGTGATATGCATGATCTCATGGTCGAAGGAATTAGGTTACTATGTATCAGAAAGCATATAGCAATTTGAACTATTGAAATGACTTGATCTTTATGCTACGCTTATCTATAGGAGTATGTCCACCATATCATTCTCCTAACGATATGATCTTGTTGTTGATAACATCTCAATGTTCATGATATGGAAACCACAATCATCAATCAACCAACAAGCTAGTGAAGTATAGAGGCTATACTAGGGACTTCAAATTAAGTTTACAAATCACACAAGTATTAATGGTTTCCTTGTTAATACTATTATAGCATGAATGTAAACATTTATCATAAGTATGAAGATATGATAATAACCTACTTTATTATTGCCTCTTGGGCATATCTCCAACAGTCTCCCACTTGCACTAGAGTCAATAATCTAGTTTCAAACCTTTGTGTATTCAACACCTATGGCTTTCCGGTGTTGTATGTACACGATTGCTAGTGGTCAACTGATCTCCGGATCTGACACTTCCAGTCGTGTGTAATTGCATGTCTTTGCGTCTCTCGCATCACTCATTCTCTAATGAGATGGCTTTGTATAAATTTGGTCTTCGGTGTGACCTTTAGTTCTTTGGGGTTAAAACATGTTGATAATATTGCACAATATATCTTCATAGTATTATCCCATTATGAACTACACCTAGTTTGATAACAAACTACTTGACACAAATGCCCTCTTTGCTGCTATAATAGCAGTCATATACTTAGCCTTTTGTTGAAGTATCTGTCACAATGTCTTAACTTTGGAACTCATCCAAATCCATTATGGAACTCACTTTCCATTATATTGTGCCACCCTTAATTTAGATTGAGATAAACTTAATTTGTACTTTGTGACAAAGCTAGTATCAATGTAGTACTTTTACAATGAACTAACCATCTATTTGTCACTTCTACAAATAATATACTCTTAGTTCTTCCAAAAGATCATAAGAATATCCTTACTATCGTCCAATGATCATCTTATGAATCATTCTGGTATATGCTCATAATATTTATAGCATAGGACATATCTGGATTTGTACATATCACAGTATGATTGATATAAATACTCTTTGTGATTTCATACATCAAGTATCAATCTATACTTGAATCTTTGTTTCACTTACCAAGTGCCAATACACTTGAATATATCATCAACATTGAACTCTTTCAATCCTTTCTGTGCAACAAGAACCTTTCTTGTAGTTTCTATATTGAATTCATTCAATATCTCGTCTATGTACTTCTGGCACAACCATATTAGCGTCTATTGATGCCAAATATTTGGGTTTTGCCTAAGTCTTTCATCGGGATGAAATTCTTAATATGTGTTAATAAGATATACATCATTTCTAATCAACAATATGTCCTCCACATAATGTATTAGAAATATGTCTTTAGCGCTCCCACTTAATTTCTTGCAAATGCAAGCATCTTCATTGTCTCCGATGAAATTAAACTCTTTTAACAGTTTCATCATAGTGAAGATTCCAACTCCGCTATGCTTACTTCAACCATTGAAGTTTGCATATGCTTTTAGCATCCTTTGAATTAACAAAACCCTTTGGACCGTGTCATGCACACGTCCTAGGTAACCATTCTATTAGAAGAACTTGTTTTGTTTATTCTACTACCACATAACAAATTATATGTAGTGGTTGCTACATTAATCCGTCTAGACTAAAAATCGCTATGAAAGATCAAATCTTGTCATATACAACCTTTGAACATTGTTGTGAACTCTTTCCCAACATGTCGACTATTTCATAGATGTGAAACATCCATGTCTACTTCTTTATAGATCCAAACACAACTGCAAGGTCTTACACCTTTTTCGAGGGTCTTCCAAGTTCAAAACTTGATTTCTCGTGTATGGAACTATCACGGATTATATGGCTTCAAGCCATTTGACGGAGTCAGGGCCCATCATCGCTTCTTTGCATGTAGTAGGTTCATTATTCTCAAATAATGATTCAACCCTCAAATCTTGGTATTTGATTGTTCATCCGACCTACTTGTTTCAATAGAAACTTAGACCTCCGTGACCACAACCTTTGAGGCACGTGAGCCATGAGCATTATTCTGCCTCGGAACACTTTACGGTGCTGCGCAACTTGCACATATAGCTAAGGTTCTTTTAACCTTATCAAAGTTCTATTGTCCTCCCACTTAACTTTTCACGAAAAATTCCTTCTCAAAGAAACTTGACGTTCTAAGCGACAAACACTTTTGTCTCCGATGTTTATGGAGGAATATTTAACAGTAATACAAAGACAGGTTTATCCGACTTTGGTTGCAAACATCTTTCTTATGCATAGCATACCAATGTTTAAGAAAGGACTACTTGGGTTTTATCCCAAACCATAACCTTATATGGTGTCATTTCAGCGGATTATGATGGAGCTCTTTTAGTGGAAAACGGTAGTCTCTAAAGCTTTTAATCTTTAAAATATAATAGCAGTTTATGAATTATACCTTGATCTTACCATGTCAAACAAGGTTCAATTACATATCTCGCGCTCCATACTCTTATGGTGTTTCAGGAAATGCAAATCCACGGACCGATTCCTTAAATCTTAGGTATTATGCTAAACTTGTAACTTAAATATCTTCCTTTATGATCTTATCATAAACTATTTATATTCTTGTTACAATGATTTTACACTTCATCTTGAAAATCTTTCGAATTTTTCAAATATTTCACACTTCATCCTTATTAAGTAAATATTCACATATTCACTCAAATTTTCGGAGAAAGCATATGAAGTTGAAATCCATCGCTCTTGACTACACATAATGGAGTTCGTACAACAATATGCACAAGTTCCAATAAGCTAGTCATTCATTCCCTTTTGGCCTATGAACGAAGTTTTAATTATCTCTAGGAAAGTTTCACAAGCGTTATTTGATCAAAATCAAAAGACTCCAAAATTCCATCCACATGGAGTTTCTTCATGTTTTCTTTCCAATATAATTTAAACGGCGATGTCACTTCCTAAGTGATCTTTCAATCAATTTGTCTTTCGACAATTTTAGCACTAGTTTTATGGATGTGATTTCTCCAACGAGATTTGTGAATCATCCATCTTTTATGGATTACGGCAATTATTTGAACAACCCTTTTGTTCTCATAATACCTGATAAAACAAATTTTGAAGGCAAGCGTTGATGTTTAACGAGCAACAAAATAACCCTTTATTTGTTCTCGATGAACATCATCACCTATTCTTTGCTAGTTACTTAGGCCATTGTAGTTCATGAATTGTGTTGTTTCGTATGACGATTCACACCAACAAATTCAGTATCAAATACTTAAGAACCACATTGTTTAATAAGCAAAGAATATAGCCATAACACATATATCATCTATATACTTAAACTGAACAATTCTAGTCTTTTCTTTTCTGCCATATACTTATGAGATTCTCTTTCGATTTCCTTTTACATTTGAAAGAATCTATCAACATCAATCTTGAGTCATACTTATGACACATAGTCCAAAGCGTGTATAGTTAAATACCAATGTCTTTGAACTTGCACTTTGAAGTAGATCACCATTATCAAATATTTGGTGTTCTTTCAAATTCCTTTCTTTAGTAATCTCTTGGTGTAGTAAACATTTTACCTACATCAAATATTCACCCTCATCATGGACTTATCCATGATCTAGCTACTTTAGCTTGTAACGGTGAATCGCGAGTATAATGTTGCTCTCAAAACCTTTTGGAAGATTAGGACAACTAGTGTCTCCAACCTTTTGCAAATTCTCATCCAAATATGAGAACATGAACTTTGCCATATTATACTTTATCATGTTGCAACCAAAACTTTGTTTCAGATATCACAATATCTTCCACACATCATGGTTTACGAAACAACTCTTTCAGATCCTAGATAACCTTGATATTAAGAGAATCTTTTGAATATCAAGAATCATGGAGACAAACATGATACTCAAACACTAACACTTGGAATTGTCACTCTTGTTTTAATACTAATTATTAAACTTTATGGAGTAAGGAACTTCTTGAAAGTTTGCAATAGGACTTTTAAACTTTAGATTAACACTTCAAAACAATACGATACCAGTTAGTAAAAGTAACTAACCAGAATTCTATAGTTCTATCATCTCAATTAAAACTAAGCGCAAGGTGGTAAACGGATGCCAATGACTACAACAACTATGCAAATTCACTTTGATTTTAGTTTATGATAAATTGAGTTCTAACTAATAATTAAATTAATCTAGGTGAACTCCCACTTAAAACAACATCCCTCACATTGTTTTAGTGATCACATGAACCAAATCCACCACATCAAAACCGATCATCACGAGAGTTGATATAGTTTCAATGGCGAACAATCAACATGTTCATCATATCTACTATATGACTCATGCTCTACCTTTCGGTAATCCGTGTTCCTGAGGCCATGTCTGTACATGCTAGGCTCGTCAAGATCAAACCTTAGCTACCGCATAAGCAAATCTGGCTTGCTTACGTTGTATTCACCGCGGAATCAAAGACACCCGATCATCACGTGGTGCTTGAGCAGCAAGCTTTGGCAACGGTGCATACTAAGGGTGAACACTTTAGAACTTGAAATTTATGTGCATGAGGGATCATCTTATAATGCTACCGTTGTCTACTAAGCAATACAAGATGCATAAAGGATTAACATCACATGCAATTCATAATATGTGATATGATATGGCCTTTCTTCTTTGTGCTTCGATCTCCATCTTCAAACGAACATGATCTCCATCATCACCGGCATAGCATCAAGGTCAATGACGCTTCTTCATGGTTGTCGTCCACCAGCTTCAACTATTACAACTACTTTGAATAGACACGCAGGTCTTAACAAAATTAAAGACAACCATATGGCTCCTGCTGGTTGCCAACTTACAATAAGGAACATTGCATACATCAAATATAATCACAATCATGGCCATATCACATCACTGCACACCCCTGCAAAACAAAGTTAGACGCCTCTACTTTCTTTGCATATTTTACGTGGTTTGGGGCTTTCAATAAGTGTCGTTCTAACTTACGAACAAGAACCACAACATTGATACTAGCATTGTTGATTACCCGTTGTAAATTGGATCTTAACTATGCTAGGAGAAACAGGCACCCAGAGCCACTTATGCAATACAAGTTGCATGTCAAGCGTGGAGCAAGTCTCATGAACGATGTCATGTAAGGTTAGCCCGGGCCGCTTCATCCCAACATACCGCAAGATGCAAAGTACACAAAAAGCAATCTACAATAAAAGCATCAATGCCCACAATGACCATTGTGTTCTACTACTGCAACAGATCTACATATAGACACGGCTCTGATACCACTGTAGGGGTTCGTAGCATGGAAAACAAAAATTTTCTATCGCATACAAACAAACAAGCCAAGATCTATCTACTAGATTGTAGCAACGAGTCGATAGAGGAACTCACCCTCGAAGATTCCAAAGCGGTTAACGAGAGCCGAGTCTCGTGGGTGTTGTAGTCGTACTCTTTCCGATCTCCAGATCGCGTCGACGATCCTTCCAGCGCCACGTTCAGCAGCGCTCCTTGATCGGTCACCGTTCGATTTTCGACGAATACCTTCCTCTCCTTGTTCCAGCAGCAGCGGAGGTTGTAGCACTCTCCTCGCGATTCCGGCTGTGGCGTGGTCTGCGGAAGTAGAGGGAAATCATGAGGCCGCCTTAAGCTTGGTGCAGTATGGTGGAGCTTATGAGAGAGGCTATTAGTGGTCTAGTAATTAGACACGCCAATTAGAAGGCTCTAAACCAATTAGAAGGCTCTAAACCGCTGGCTAAAGCAATTAGAAGCTCTAAACCAAAATGGCTCTAAACCGGAGATTGGAGGTGGAAACTTGTGTGTGCTAGGAGGGGAGCCCTGCCCCTCCTTATATAGGTGGGAGGGCTGGCCGGCCAAGGGGAGGGAGTGGAGTCCCTCCCCAACTCGGCCTTGGAGTGGGGCGCCGGCTTGGGGAGGAATCCTCCCCAACTCGGTTTCCACTTCTCCTCCTCTTTCCACTTTCCAAAACTTGCCGTTTGACTTTCAAACTAGCCGTTTGACTTTTCAATTTAGGATTTAAATAAACCCTTTATTTTGGACAGCGAGAACACTTAGTACATGATGCAATCATTCCAACTTACAATGACACATTCATGTACCCTTCCCCAGGTCTTGGGACATTAGGGACCTTCTAGAATGTTCCCGATGAAAACACCGGAACCATTCCCCAACTCCGAAATGGGACTTTCCTTATATGAATCTTATTCTCCGGACCATTCCGGATCTCCTCGTGATATCCCGGATCCCATCCGAGACTCCGAAAAACATTCGGTCTCTTTCTCATAATACCATAACTACTCAAACAACGTCGAATCCTTAAGTGTGTCTCCCTACGGTTCGTGAATTATGCGGACATGATCGAGACACTTCTCCGAACAATAACCAAGAGAGGAATCTGGAAATTCATATGGCTCCCACATATTTCTATGATTACTTTGCGATCGAATGAACCACTTACATACGATACCAATTTCCCTTTGTCTCACGATATGTTACTTATCCAAGGTTATGATCGTCGGTATCTCTGCATACCTAGTTCAACCTCGTTACTGATAAGTACTCTTTTCTCGTTCCTGTGATATGTGATCCCTTGTGAACCAGTCACATGCTTGCAAGCTAATTGGATGACATTTCACCGAGAGGGCCCAGAGTATATCTATCCGTCATATGGATGGACAAATCCCACTCTTGATCCATGTGTTTCAACCAATACTTTCCGAACACTCAATGCCACTTTTATAGCCACCCTGTTACGGTGTGGTGTTTGATGACATCAAAGCATCCATCCGGTAAAGGTGATATGCATGATCTCATGGTCGAAGGAATTAGGTTACTATGTATCAGAAAGCATATAGCAATTTGAACTATTGAAATGACTTGATCTTTATGCTACGCTTATCTATAGGAGTATGTCCACCATATCATTCTCCTAACGATATGATCTTGTTGTTGATAACATCTCAATGTTCATGATATGGAAACCACAATCATCAATCAACCAACAAGCTAGTGAAGTATAGAGGCTATACTAGGGACTTCAAATTAAGTTTACAAATCACACAAGTATTAATGGTTTCCTTGTTAATACTATTATAGCATGAATGTAAACATTTATCATAAGTATGAAGATATGATAATAACCTACTTTATTATTGCCTCTTGGGCATATCTCCAACACTACCACGGTGAGAAGTACGAGAATATGGATAAATGCCCGGTATGCACTGTATTGCGGTATAAGATCAGAAAAGATGACCCTGGTGATGTTGAGGGCGAGCAACCCAGGAAGAGGGTTCCTGCCAAGGTGATGTGGTATGCTCCTATAATACCACGGTTGAAACGTTTGTTCAGAAATAAAGAGCATGCCAAGTTGTTACGATGGTACATGGAAGACCGTAAGAAAGACGGGATGTTGAGGCACCCTGCTGATGGTCGGCAGTGGAGAAAAATCGAGAGAGACTTCCCAGACTTTGCTGGTGACGCAAGGAACTTATGGTTTGGTCTAAGTACCGATGGCATAAATCCTTTTGGGGAGCAGAACTGCAGTCACAGCACCTGGCCCGTGACTCTATGTATCTACAACCTTCCTCCTTGGTTGTGCATGAAGAGGAAGTTCATTATGATGCCAGTGCTCATCCAAGGCCCGAAGCAACCCGGCAACGACATTGATGTGTACCTAAGGCCATTAGTTGATGAACTTCTACAGTTGTGGGCCAAACCAGGTGTACGTGTGTGGGATGAGCACAAACAGCAGGAATTTGACTTATAAGCGTTGCTGTTCGTAACCATCAATGATTGGCCTCCTCTTAGTAACAATTCATGACAGACGAACAAAGGATACAATGCATGCACGCACTGTTTAGATGAGACTGAAAGTATATATCTGGATAAATGTAGAAAGAATGTGTACCCGTACAATCGTCATTTTCTTCCGCCTAGTCATCCCTTAAAGAAGAAAGGCAAGCATTTCAATGGCAAGCGAAAACCGGACGAGCTTTGTCCCCGTAGTGGTGCTGATGTATTTGGTATGGTCAAGGATTTGGATGTAATCTTTGGAAAGGGTCCTGGAGGACAACCTGGTCCAAAAGACCCCATTACCGGACACGCACCCATGTGGAAGAAGAAATCTATATTTTGGGAGCTACCCTATTGGAGAGTGCATGAGGTCCGCTCTGCAATCGACGTGATGCACCTGACGAAGAATCTTTGCGTGAATATTCTAGGCTTCCTGGGCTTGTATGGGAAGTCAAAAGATACCCGGCAGCACGAGAGGACCAGCAACATCATAAAGGACGAGACCGCAAGCATCCAGGGCAGTTTCAAGGGCTTTCCAGCTACGCTCTTACCAAAGAAGAGAAGGAAATATTTTTTGAAGTCCTTTTCAGTATCAAGGTCCCGTCTGGCTTCTCGTCGAATATAAAGGGAATAGTAAATATGAAAGAGAAAAAATTTCAAAACCTAAAGTCTCATGACTGCCATGTGCCTATGACGCAATCGCTTCTAGTTGCATTGAGGGGAATTCTACCAGAAAATGTTCGACTAGCCATTGTGAAGGTATGTGCATTCCTCAATGCAATTTCTCAGGGTTACATATTGATGTGGTCCAATGTCTGGTCAGCTTCGAGTTGTTGTTCCCGCCATCCTTCTTCAATATTATGACGCACCTCCTAGTTCACCTAGTCGAAGAGATTAGAATTCTCGGTCCTGTGTTTCTACACAATATGTTCCCCTTCGAGAGGTTCATGGGAGTATTAAAGAAATATGTTCATAACCGTGCTAGGCCAGAAGGAAGCATCTCCAAGGGCTATGGAACAGAGGAGGTCATTGAGTTTTGTGTTGACTTTCTTCCTGACCATAAGCCGATTGGTGTTCCTGAATCTCGGTATGAGGGGAGGATGACTGGAAAAGGCACACTAGGAAGGAAATCAATGGTATGTAGGGACGGACATTCTTTCACTCAAGCACACTACACAGTTCTACACAATTCCACCGTGATGGCTCCGTATATCGAGAAACACAAGAATATTCTATGCTCCGAAAACCCGGGGAAGCCTGAAACCTTGATCAAAGGGGAACACGAGAAGAATTTTGGCAATTGGTTGCAGACACATCTCATGAATAACACCAATGTTGGAGATGAGTTGTACTTGTTGGCCAGGTTACCATCTTCGACTATATGTACTTTCCAAGGGTACGAGATAAATGGGAATATATTTTACACGATCGCCCAACATAAAAAGAGCACCAACCACAACAGTGGTGTCCTCTTTGATGCAACAGATGACAATGGGCAGATTGACACATATTATGGGTACATAGAGGAGATATGGGAACTTGACTATGGACCTACTTTTAAGGTTCCTTTGTTTCGGTGCAAATGGGTCAAGCTGACAGGAGGCGGGGTACATGTAGACGAAAAGTACGACATGACAACAGTGGATCTCAACAGTCTTGCGTACATGGATGAACCATTCGTCCTAGCCAACGATGTGACTCAGGTTATCTATGTGAAGGACATGTCTATCAAACCGAGAAAAAGGAAAGATAAGCAAAAGAGTACAGAATACGATGAGCCAAAATGCAACATAGTTCTTTCAGGGAAAAGAAACATCGTGGGAGTGGATGATAAGACAGACATGTCAGAAGATTACAATAAGTTTCATGAAATTCCGCCCTTCAAAGTGAAAACTGACCCAAGCATCCTGTTAAATGATGAAGATTCTCCATGGATACGGTGCAGAAAAAAACCACAACACTAGATGTTGGTGATGTGTAATAATGTATTAAACCTTTTATTTGAGACATAAATCTATGTAATTAAACCTTTTATTTGAGACATAAATCTATGTAATGTATTAAACCTTTTATTTGAGACATAAAGGTCCCCTTTCATGTAATACATCTTGCTCAATCAAACTAGACGTTCTGAGCCACGGTAGGTGATCACACAAAGAGAAGGAACCATCACAAGAGAAGGAACCCACAAACACTAAGGATACATAGCACAACTGAAAATTAAGAAACATGCCTAATGGTTGGAGTGATTCAGTCATGCTCCTGTCTAGCCCTGTAATACGTGCCATTGTAGTCGTCGTAGTCACCGGGGCCGTCGTCGTTGTCGTCGTCGGGGTCGCCGTAGTCGAACATTGAAGGTTGGGCACGCGTGGGCTGGATTTGAGGGTACCGCAGGCGGGGGTTATTGCCGGTCGTGTTGTAGGCCATGACACTCTGGAGATTCCGGCCGTGCCACCATAGCCGGTGGCCGGCCTCGTTGAAGTTCGAAGGAGGTGGGCCGTCCTCCTCGTTCCTGGCGAGCGCCCTCTCACGCCGTTTGATGAAGAAGGCTTCCCTAGTCGGGAAATAGTCGGGATGCCAGTTGAGATTCCTCCGCTGCTCTGGCGTGAGCTCGAGGTAGTAGTGGTTCGTGATGGCCATCCGGCGCTGCACACCTAGAGGGACAGGAGGGACCGGCACGCCTCCGGCGCTAAGCATCCAGCCGGTAGGGACGCGGTAGCCCGGTGGGCAGGGGTAGTTCGAGGCGCAAAGCGCCTCCGCCTCCTAGGTGGTTAGAGATACGATGGAAGCCATGGGAAGAGAATGATGAGTCTACATGTGATATGTAAATGGAGGCCAAGCATACATATATATACTGAAAAAATAGCGGGAAGACAGAGGTGGGAACCGGTGGAAGCCTTGAGGCAGCATGGCTGAAACTTTCATCCCAGGTGGGGGCTCAAACCGGGACAAAAGATGGGGGGGCCTTATCTGGGGGAGGCTTATCTAGGAGGGCCTTATCTGGGGGGTGGCTAACCTTTAGTACCGGCTGGTGGGTGCAACCGGGACTAAAGATGGTTTTTGTGTCATCTAACAAAACTGTCGGTGGGATAAGGACGCCTGGGTAACCTTTAGTACCGGGTGGGGGCTCAAACCGGGACTAAAGCTGTCGGTAGGATAAGGACGCATGGGTAGACGCACTGCTCGATGAGATAAAGCATGTAGCACACGACGCCCTGTCGGAGGAAGAAGACAAAGTAGAAGCGGCGTCGTGCCTATAAAAGGAGCATCGATACGCCATGGCAAGCAACTCAACAAGCCAACATGGATGGAGAGTTTCATCCCCATGGATGGAGGAAAGGGTTGGGAATTCTCCCGTGGCGGAACTTCTCGAAGATGCCCTTGGTGCACACGCCCTATGGCATCTTCGGAAGTTCCGCCTCGGAAAATATTTTCATGCTAGCCCGTGAAACACTCCATCTCCGCCTCCCCGAGGTTAGATGTATGGTGGAAGCCATGGGATAGAGTGGAGAGAGGCGGCAGATATGAGTCTAGATTTGCTATGGCAACGACCAAGCCAACATGAATGGAGAGTTTCATCCCCATGGATGGAGGAAAGGGTTGGGAAATCTCCCGTGGCGGAACTTCTCGAAGATGCTCTTGGTGCACACACCCTATGGCATCTTCAGAAGTTCTGCCTCAGAAAATATTTTCCTGCTAGCCCGTGAAAGACTCCATCTCCGCCTCCCTGGGTTAGAGGTATGGTGGAAGCCACGGGATACAGTGGAGAGAGGCGGCAGATATGAGTCTAAACCCTAAACCATAAACGCTAAGTCAGAGGAGGGAACCCTAAACCCTAAGTCAGAGGAGGGAACCCTAAACCCTAAACCCTAAACTAAAAACCCTAAACCCTAAACCAAAAACCCTAAACCCTAAACCCTAAAACCTAAACCCTAAACCCTAAACCCTAAACCCTAAAGGGGCTACGATCCGAAAGAGAACGGGCGGAAAAAAAAATAAGGCGGGGTAGACGATCCGGTCTAGGGTTTCGCCGGAGGAAGACCACCGGAGCGTCGGTTACATGAAAATGGCAAAATGGTTAATAGTTTGACTAGTTAGAATAATTATTTTATAAAACAGAAAATTGATTTGAATCACTTATTTAAAAATATGCAAAATATCATATTTAATGCATTTTTAAATTGAAAATGGCAAAATGGTTATTAGTTTCACTAGTTAGAATAATTATTTTATAAAACAGAAAATAGATTTGGATTAGTTATTCAAATTCAAGAACTTTTCATGTTGAATTCAAATGTTTAAATAATATGATAATTGATTTTTTTTAAACAGGCGCGCCCAGGGTGATTTTTTTTGAAAAAGGGACCGTGAGTCCCGGTGCGTGCTACACACCGGGACTAAAGGTGTGGCGTTGGCGCGCGCCTGTTGGGCTGGGTCAAAAATCCTTTAGTCCCGGTGGGTGGCACGCACCGGGACTAAAGGGGGGGACCGAACGGGACTAAAGGCCTTCTCCTTATTACGCGCGCCCCTTCACCCCCCCACCATCTCCTCACTGCAGAGGAAAATCGCGCGCGAGCTAGACGTAACGACGCCTTGGTGCTGCCCGTCTATAGCGCTACCGTCTCATAAACGCCCGCCTTCCACCGCCTCTCTCGAGCCGTCATCCCTGTCGGCCAGGTAATACCGACAAGCGATGATTAGCCTTGACATGTGGCAACAAGAGGAGGCAGTGGCTGGCGGCGACCTTGTAAGAGTGGAGGCTTGTGGTGTGGCAGGGAGGCCGTGGCAGCTTGGCGGTTGACCTTGGCGCTAACCATGCGAGGCGAGTCGGCGAACAGTGAGCAAAGCAGGCGTGACTCCTTTTTTAGAATTGTAATATTATTTTCATAGTGTAATATATTAGTAGTTTAATATATAGTAGTATATATTAGTGTAGTATATTTTTTTATTTTTTAGTAGTATATAGTAGTGTAATATAAAGTGTATTTTTTTAATATATAGTAGTATATATTAGTGTAGTATGTTAATTAGTGTATATAGTAGTGTAATATAAACTGTATTTTTTATTTTTTTAGTAGTATATATTAGTGTGGTATGTTAATTAGTGTAGTATTTTTTTATTTTTTAGTAGTATATAGTAGTGTAATATAAAGTGTATTTTTTATTTTTTTAGTAGTATATATTAGTGTAGTATGTTAATTAGTGTAGTATATTTTTTTAGTAGTATATAGTAGTGTAATATAAAGTGTATTTTTTATTTTTTTAGTACTACATATTAGTGTAGTATGTTAATTAGTGTAGTATATTTTTTTATTTTTTAGTAGTATATAGTAGTGAATATAAAGTGTATTTTTTATTTTTTTTAGTAGTATATATTAGTGTAGTATGTTAATTAGTTTATCATATAATATGTTATTGTAGTATATAGTATGGTGGTGCTCGCGGGCCCCCACACTTGGGGTTAGGGTGGTAGTGCTCGCGGGCCCGGCACTTAGGGTTAGGGTGGTAGTGCTTGCGGGCCCCGCACTTAGGGTTAGGGTGGTAGTGCTCGCGGGGCCCCGCACTTAGGGTTAGGGTGGTAGTGCTCGCGGGGCCCCGCACTTAGGGTTAGGGTGGTAGTGCTCATGCAGCGTGGGACTTAGGGTTAGGTTGGTGGTGCTCGCGGGCCCCCGGTCTTAGGGTTAGGGTGGTAGTGCTCGCGGGCAGCCGGACTTAGGGTTAGGGTGGTGGTGCTCGCGGGCCCCCGGACTTAGGGTTAATGTGGTAGTGCTCGCGGGCCTCCGGACTTAGGGTGGTAGCAAATTGCGTGTTCATATTATTGTTTAGTATTATTTTATGCAGCAATATTGAATGAAAAATGTTATTGTGTGCATTTTGTAGAAAACTATGGAGCCAATCCAGAGAGACCTAGCACAGGAAGAAATTCTCGAGGATATGATCAACGACACCTCCCATGTTGATCCACCCGAATCTCCGTCGATTTACTAGAACCCCTCCGGTGAGGGAGAGGAGGTCGACCGAAATGATCAAGGAGAAGCCAACGGCTCCGGTGGTGGAGATGCCGACGGCGAGGTATATATATGAAGTCTGGTGATCAGTAGATGCATTAACTAAGTTGTATATATATATATAAATTGATGAATGTTTCTTCTCTTAGGCCTCCACATCGAGCAAAAAATATTCCAAACGAGGCCCGGCCAAAAAGTTGGACGCATCTAGGCGTTATACAATTATGCGGGTATCACCACGGGGTGAACCGGTGGAACCCGAAAAGGCTAAAACTGTATTTAAACAACAATGCGGAGTTATGGTTAGGGATCGCATCCTGATCACCGTTCGAGAGTGGAATAAGACCAAAGGGGCCAAAGAGGGTGAGTATGTCTCCGACAGGTGCAAAGAGGGTCTTTGGAATGACCTCATGACACATTTCACCCTGACAGAATGTGAGGATGATGCCGACACAGCTGCATTGAGGAAGAAAGTCAAGCAGTGGACTCTTACGAAGATGGCCGAACTATTCAAGAACTGGAAGAAAGCATTATGGCAAAAGTATCAGAAGACGAAGAAGACTCCTAAATTTGAATGCTATCTAACGAAGCAGCAGGCTAACTGGGATGCATTTGTGAAGTACAAGGAGTCACAACCTGCTATGGAAATGTCGGAAAAAATCAAGAAAAATGCCGCGATGAATAAATATCACCATCACCTGGGGCCAGGGGCTACGCGGCTGCCATGCCAAAGTGGGATGCTATAGAGAATGAGCTGCTTGCTAAAGGGATCACTCCAGAACCAATACGTGAAGAATGGGATCTGAGGGCAAGGAATTGGTTCCTTGGGCATGGGAGTGAGTATGACGAAAGTACAGAGGACCTTATTTGTAGTGACGGGATTAGGATACCCCGAGATACATGGCAGAAAGTGGTGAAGGAGATTAAAGCGGGGACAACAAAGTTCCGTCCCGATAGAGAGAAAGACTTGCTGACAAAGGTCCTCGGGAATGACGAACGCGGAGGATGTGTACGAGGCCTTGGCCCTAGTTATACGTGGGAGATGGGGTTTCCCAAAGACAGAGATACTTATAGGAGCCAAGAGAGAGCAAAGAGGCGACAGCAGGAGGAGGAGGGAGACAAGTTCACCGAGTTGCTAGGAACACTTCGAATGCATCAGCAACAGATTGACGAACTTCGAGGAGCAGCGCGCCTGCAAGATCATGTACTCGATATTACCGCCGTCCCATCTCAGCGGAAAAGCAGCGTGGCTGAATCGGAGGTCCCTTCTGACGATGCACGTATGGTAGATGGCAGTCCCGGCTACCCCGTGGATGGAATCAAGGAGCAGGCATATTGTGAGCTCTATCAGAAGGTGAAGAACCTATCCATCAAGGTGGCGGTCGGATGTGCTTTACCTTTTCCACCTGGCGCACGCTGGCATGGCCGTGAGATTCCAGCTGGCTATGCTAAAGTTGGTGTGGATGAAAACGCAATGGGGTGGGACTCAATGGAGCTTGACATCCCTAGACCTGAAGGTGAGAGGACACTCGGAGAAGTACTGGGTGGTATCATTCTATGGGACAAGAATAACATCAAGCTTCCAGGCTGGACGCCAAAGCCAACACCGCCTCCGAGTGGTCGCATGTCACCTTCACCTCCATCACCTCCAAGAAGCCCACCCCATGACTACGACCACCACAGCCCGAGTCCATCTCGATCTCCGTCGCAGCCTCCGATTAGTACTAAACGACGCAGGAGCCCAAAACGACAAATGTCGCCCCTCCCAAGAGTACCTCATAAGAATCTTCCTATCAGACCTTACGATCGTACTGACGAGGAAACCGACATGATCGTAAAGGCCGAATGTGTTGCGCAGCTTCAAAAGAAGAAACCCGAGCCCGCCCCGGTATACACCGAGAAGCAAAAAGCGTATGCACTTTCTTTTCTGAACACAAAATCGCAATATGACTTGCACCATAAGCCAGATGACTATCGACGCACACTTCAGAAGGAAGTGAAGAAGAGCAAATTAAGTAGAAGTGCAAGCGGGAGAAAATCATCAAGTCAAAGTGCAACCGGTAAAAGAAAGGGCGTCCCCCAGCTCGGGGAACAGGCCAAAAAATCGACCCCACCCCTCAAGGTGGTATCCTATGACACTCCCCAGCAGGATATGGAACAAGCTAAGAAGCTTGCGGCCGCTATGAATGTGACTGTTGAGGAATTGCTAGGTTCCCAGGACGACAAGTTACCCAAGGCTCAGGTAGTCCCTACATATGTCCCAGGGAAGCCTCTGGTCAGCTTTGAGCAGTTCCAACAACTACCAACACAAATGCGGAGTTTACATTAATGGTACTTGAAAGCCGTAAAGGAGGAGAGAATAATGATCGTGGCGAAAGTCCCACATGACTACTACTTCCGAGAAGAAGAGGTTCATGTTGAGTTTCCAGAACTCTTCCAGTTATGCACTTTCGACGCCCTCGACAAAAGTCTCATGAGTTGCTATTGTCTGTAAGTTGTTGAATTCATTGTCTATATATAAGCTGTTCATTTTTTCAGTTGTTCAGTTCATTGCATGTAATTATCCTAATTATATCCTTTTGTACTCTATTATTATGCAGAATGAAGATCATGGAATGTAAAAGAAGGTCAATCTTCAGTGTTGGGTTCATTGACCCAGATAAAATACATTGTCGGACGCTACAGGATAAACCCGAGGACACACAGGAAAACCTTCTAAGGATAAACCCGAGGACACACAGGAAAACTATTTTGAAATGAAAAAAAAAGAATACAAATTAAATTCTCTGCCGCGGCAGAGAAAGTGCCTAAAATTCTGCCACGGCAGAGAACCATTTGTCTCGGTTCGTCATACGAACCGGGACTAATGGGGGTCACCCAGCGCCCGCAGAGACAGCCACGTGGATGCCCATTGGTCCCGGCTGGTAAGAGGACCGGTACTAATGGGTGGGCCTTTAGTCCCGCCCCTCCAGAACGGGCCGGGACTAGAGGCCCGTTTTCCACTAGTGTAAAACTCGTTGTTTGTTCAGATTGGAAACATCTGCACACAACACCAGCAGCAGTCCATAGTCTAGAGAAACGTACTGTGAAGGTGAAGCAGTGCCCTGATAGTATCAGATCTTAGCGTAGCTACTCAGGCAGAACACGCCATGCATGATTTACTTGGTCGTCTCCGGCGACGTTTGGCCGGCCCGCCGGCGGCGACGCGGTCCTGAAAGGCTGATCACACTAAACCGGCCGCCCCAATAATATTCATTATCACGCGGACATCAGATTGCGTGTTCGCGTAGGTACCACCGATCGACCAGCGTGTGTGATGGATCTGTTCGCGTCTAATCATCGCGTCTGATCAGATTGCACGCAACCAAGAGTAATGGCGCGACATATGGTCGTTCGAGATATATTGCCTTTTCTTGGAAATTCTGATTACTGCTCCTTGTTGTTTAGCAGTTAACATGATCACTGAAATTAACACAGCGATATAACAGAGTGGTTAGAGTGTTCTTTACTCTAGACGACCTCTTTTGCTTCCGTGTACCCCTCTTTTTATTCTTGGACAACAAAAACTCGATACTGATTCGTTTCAACGACAGTATGAACCCACTCGAAGCCTGTATGGTCCTCTTAGATATATAGTCACCGTACACGTATACTCACGTGCCTGCGGGAGGCGGAAATTGCGAGGTATATAGCAGCAGCAACAAAATTTCAAAACATGAAATGAAAAGACGTAGATCGTAATAACGGGAGGTTAGATCAGCCGGTAAGGACGTGGAGTATACCTAGCTCGACCGAGTACACCTATACGAAGATATACATAGCCTGGATATAGCTTTCGAGCGGTCAAAATAAAACTGGTCCATGCAAACTCAAGTTTTAGTGAAAACACCGAAGCACACCTCCTAGACGACAACTTCGAGAAACATAGAGAGCATATAACGTGCTACGTTCGTGTTCAGTTTTCTGTTGGGTCCGCAGCATAGAAAACAAAAAAATTCCTACGGTGTGAACTACACGCCAAGATCTATCTACTAGGTACAAAGCAACGGGTGGACATACATCCAACGAGAACTTACCCTCGTAGACAACGAGCTTTGTTAACGAGTAGGAACTCGTGGTTGATGTAGTCGTACACTTGCCGATCTCAAGATCGTGAGGAAGTCCGAGCGCCGCAACTCAGCAGCGCATCAGCACTCGCACACACGTTCAAGCCACCGGACAACCTCCACCTCCTCGCTCCAGCGATCTAGCGGAAGCAGGAACTCCTTTCAGACGAAATGCCACGGGGAACATGTATCTCGCTAATCCGAGACAATGGAGGAATAAATCTAGAGGGAGAGAGATCCTTCACAAGGAGGTGTGAGGATGAAGGAGGGAATGGGTGGCCTTTTATAGGAGGAGGGGGGTGCCCCCTCTCTCCATGGCCGGCGCATGGGGGGTGACCCCTCACCTCCCCCATTCATGTGGTGGTAACCCCTCCACATTAAAATGCTTCTTCACATTCCCTTTTAAAGTCTCCACTTTAAATGCATTAAATTTCTCCAAATTTAATGCTCTCTCATTTAATAAAACTCTTTTTATTGAATTTAATCAGAATTTTGTTAATTACTTTAACTAACAAACATTCACATATAGCCCCTTGCAATATTTCAATATCACATGCAGAACCACCTTCTGCAATTTCACCCGAAACAATTTCCGGTTTCTATTGAAACAATTCCTGTGCTTTGCAATTCTTTCATCTGAAACATATATGCTCCAAAATGGTGTCAGGTAACTCTTAAGTGTGCCACCCTACGGTTCACGAATAATGCAGACATGATCGAGACCCTTCTCCGATCAATAATCAGCAGCGGGACCTGGAGATCCCTACTGGCTCCTACACATTCAACGATGACTTCTGTGATCGTGAGAACCTTTAACGCTTGTAACTAAATCCCTTTGTCTCTCGATATATTACATGTCCGAGATTCGATCATCGATATCTCCATACCTAGTTTGATCTCGTTACCGACATGCACTCTTTTCTCGTTCCCGTGATATAACATTCTAGTGATCACATCACTTGCTTGCAAGCTATCCTAATGTGATATCACCGAGAGGGCCCAGAGTATATCTATGCATCATCTGGATTGACAAATTCCACTCTTGATCCATGAGCCTCAACATAACACTTTCATAGTACTGAACCCATCTTTATAGTCACCCTGTTACTGTGTGACCTTTGATGTTATCAAGATACTCTTCCGGTGTCAGCAATTAACATGATCTCATGGTCTAAGGATAAAGATTACTTCGTATGATGTTATAGCAATATAAACATAATGACTTGATCGTAATGCTATACTTCAGATGAATGTTCATCACATCATTCCACCAATGGTGTGACCTTGTTATTAACAACATCCTATGTCCATGATCAGAAAACCTTGATCGTCTTGTTAATCAACAAGCTAGTCTATAAGAGAGGCATGACTAGGAATCCTTTTTGTTTATTAAACACACATGTATTGATGTTTCCGAATCAATACAATTCTAGCATGTAAAATAAACATCTATCATGTATAAAGAATATATAATAACAACTTTATTATTGCCTCTCATGGCATATTTCCTTCAGTCTCCCACTTGCACTAGAGACAATAATCTAGTTCACATAGTGATAAATCTAACACCCATGGAGTTCTGGTGTTGATCATGTTTCGCCCTAGGGAGAACTTTAGTCAACGGATCTGCTACATTTAGGTCCGTATGTACTTTACAAATCTTTATATCTCCATCCTTGACATGCTCGCAGATGGAGTGAAACCGGCGCTTAATATGTTTGGAATTCTTGTGAGACCTCGGTTCCTTTATGCTATTATGGCTCCATTGTTGTCACAATAGATCACCATCGCGTCCAACGCACTGGGAACCACACCCAGTTCCGTAATGAACTCTTTCATCCAAACTGCTTCCTACGCCGCTTCTGAAGCAGCAACATATTCCGCCTCCGTCGTTGATCCAGCCACCACAGGTTGTTTGGAACTCCTCCAACTAATTGCTGCTCCGTTCAAGAGAAATACGTATCCGGATTGAGACTTAGAGTCATCCGGATCGGTGTCAAAGCTAGCATCGACATAACACTTAGCGACTAGCTCTTCTTCACCTCCGTATATAAGAAACATATCCTTAGTTCTTCTCAAGTACTTGAGGATGTTCTTTACCGCTATCCAAAGGTTCAACCTGGATCAGATTGGTACCTACTAGTCAAACTAATAGCATGTGCCACATCTGGTCTTGTACATGGCATGGCATACATAATAGAGCCTATGGCCGAGACATAGGGGATCTTATCCATCATCTCTCTTTCTTCCGCCGTAGCTAGACTTTGAGTCTTACTCAATGTCTTGCCTTGCAACATAGGTAAGAACCCCTTCTTACTTTCGTCCATATTAAACTTCTTTAATATCTTATCAAGGTATGTACTCTGCGATAGCCCAATTAGGCACCTTGATCTATCTCTATAGATTTTAATGCCTAATATATATGATGCTTCACCAAGGTCTTTCATTGAAAATTTGCTGTTTAGATAACTTTTAACACTGTTTAAAAGATCTATATCATTTCCAATCAATAATATGTCATCCACATATAATATCAGAAATGCCACATTGCTCCCACTCACTTTCTTGTAAATACAAGCCTCTCCATAAGTTTGGACAAATCCAAACTCTTTGATCACCTCATCAAAGCAGAGATTCCAACTCCGTGATGCTTGCTTTAGTCCATAGATGGATCGCTGAAGTACCTTATTAGCATCCTTAGGATCGACAAAACCCTTAGGTTGTATCATATACAACTCTTCTTCAATCTTACCATTGAGGAACGCAGTTTTGACATCCATCTGCCATATTAATAATCGAAATAAGCAGCAATTGCTAACATAATCCTAACCGACTTAAGCATCGCTACGGGAGAGAATGTCTCATCGTAGTCAACTCCTTGAATTTGTCGACACCCCTTTGCGACAAGTCGAGCCTTATAGATGGTCACATTACCATCAGCATTAGTTTTTCTTTTGAAAATCCATTTATTCTCAACGGCCTTTTGGTCGTGAGGTAAGTCCACCAAGTTCCAAACTTGGTTCTCGTACATGGATTCCATCTCGGATTTCATGGCTTCTAGCCATTTGATGGAATCCGGGCTCATCATCGCTTCTTCATATGTCGCAGGGTCATCCATTTCATCAGCCATGAAATTCACAATAGGATTGCCGTATAGTTCAGGAGCTGCACGTGTCCTGCTTGACCTGCGAGGTTCGGTAGTGTCCTCTTTCGGAGTTTCATGATCATTATCATTAGCTCTCTCTTCATCAGGTGAAGTCAACTCCGAAACAACTTCCGGTGTTGCGCCACTCGCCATTCCATGAAGAGAAGGTTCAATAACCTCTTCGAGTTCTACCTTTTGACTACTCACACCTTTCGCGATAAACTCCTTCTCAAGAAAGGATCCATTCTTGGCAACAAAACCCTTGCCCTCGGATCTGTGATAGAAGGTATACCCAATTGTTTCCTTAGGGTATCCTATGAAGACGCATTTTTCCGCTTTGGGTTCGAGTTTATCCGGTTGAAGTTTCTTCACATAAACATCGCATCCCCAAACCTTAAGAAATGATAGCTTAGGTTTGTTTCCAAACCATAATTCATACGGTGTCGTTTCAACGGATTTAGATGGTGCCCGATTTAAAGTGAATGCAGTTGTTCCCAGTGCATAACCCCAAAATGACAGAGGTAAGTCAGTCAGAGATATCATAGATCGAACCATATCCAATAAGGTATGATTACGACGTTCCGACACACCATTACGTTGTGGTGTTCCGGCAGGCGTGAGTTGTGAAACTATTCCAAACTCTTTCATGTGTGTGCTAAACTCGTAACTTAGATACTCTCCTCCACGGTCAGACCGTAGAAATTTGATCTTTCTATTACGATGATTTTCCACTTCATTCTAAAATTCCTTGAACTTTTCAAAAGTTTCAGACTTGTGTTTCATCAAATAGATATACCCGTATCTACTGAAATCATCCGTGAAAGTAACAAAATAACGACGACCTCGCGTCGACACACTCATTGGTCCATACACATCAGTATGTATGATTTCCAATAGATCTGTCGCCCGTTCCATTGAACCGGAAAACGGTGTTCTAGTCATCTTGCCCATAAGGCATGGCTCACATGTATCAAATGATTCAAAATCAAGTGATTCCAAAAGTCCATCAGAATGGAGTTTCTTCATGCGTTTAACGCCAATATGACCTAGACGGCAGTGCCACATATATGTAGACATATCATCATCAAGTTTAATCTTTTTAGCATTAACATTATGAATGTGCGTAATATTACTATCGAGATCCAACAGAAATAAACCATTCAACATAGGTGCATGACCATAAAAGATATCATTCTTATAAATCGAACAACCAGTGTTTTCAGATTTAAAGGAATGACCACTTTGCATCAAACACGATCCAGATACAATGTCCATGCTCAGTGCAGGCACCAAATAACAATTATTTAGGTTTATAACTAATCCCGATGGCAAATGGAGAGGTAGCATCCCGACGGCGATCACATCAACTCTCGATCCATTGCCCGACCTGCATCCTGACCTCATCCCTTGCTAGTTGTCGCTTGTTTCATAGCCCCTGAACCGAGTTACATATATTAGCAACCGATCCGGTATCAAATACCCAGGTGCTACTGCGAGTACTAGTCAAGTACACATCAATAACATGTATATCACATATACCTTTGTTTGCCTTGCTGGACTTCTTGTTCGCCAAATACTTGGGGCAGTTGCGCTTCCAATGGCCAGTCCCCTTGCAATAGTAGCACTCGGTGTCAGACTTAGGGCCAGCCCGGGGTTTCTTTTCAGGCGTGGCAATAGACTTGCCACCCTTCTTTCCCTTGTGCTTGCCTTTCTTGTCCTTCTTGAAACCGGTGGTCCTATTGATCATCAACACTTGATGTTCTTTCCTAATCTCCACTTCTGCAGTCTTAAGCATTGATGTAAGCTCGAAGAGACTTCTTCATGCCCTGCATATTATAGTTCATCACGAAGCTCTTGTAGCTAGGTGGCAGATATTGGAGAACACGATGTATGCCTAAGTCAATGGGAATCGTTATTCCCAAGGACACAAGCTTATCGGCGTACCCAGACATTTTGAGTACGTGCTCACTAACGGAGCTGTTTTCCTCCATCATGCAGCTAAAGAACTTTTCTGTAGCATTATAACTCTCTACGGCAGCATGGGTATCGAAAATAATTTTCAATTCTCCCATGGTATCAAAGGCATTTCCATTTTCGAAACGCTTTCGAAGTTCCGGCTCTTGCCCATACAGTATGCCGCAATGAACTAAGTTGTGGTCCTCCTGACGAGTCACATAGACATTCTTTTCCTCGTCAGGGGCATCAGGAGCTGATGGGGGGCCTAGCGGCGCATCTAGCACATATTGCTTTTGTGCAAAGAAGGAGGAGAATCCTCAAATTCATAGCCCAATTGGTGAAGTTGCTACCATTCGCAGCAAGTTTCTCTTTCTCCATGAACACATTGAAATTAAAAGCAGGTGGTGCCATCTACAACAGAATTTGTAAAGTTTATTTAGACTAAGTTTATGATAGATTGAGTTCAACTAATCCAAATTACTAATGAACTCCCACTCAAAAACGACATCCCTCGTGTCCTTTTGGTGATTACATGAACCAAATCCACTACACCAAGTCCGATCATCACGTGAGTTGATATAGCTTCAAAAGCGAGCATCTATATGGGCATCATACCAACCATATGACTCATGCTTAACCTTTTGGTCCGTGTTCCGAGGCCATGTCTGTACATGCTAGGCTCGCCAAGTAAGAACCTTAGTATTCGCGTGTGTAAAACTATCTTACACCCGTTCCTATGAAAGCGTAGATTCGAGTACACCCGATCATCACGTGATGTCTCGAAACACGATCCATAGAACGGTGCATACTCAAGGAAGAACACATTTTTATCTTGATATCTAAATGAGGGATCATCTTATAATGCTACCAAACGCGCCAAACTAGCAATATAAGATGCTAACATCTAATGTGTAAAGTGAGATGATATGGTCCATGCATTTGATCTCTATCACTTGCATCGTGGTATGATCTCTATCATTCCTTTGTGTGTAAGGCCAAGGTCTATGGAACTTACACGTTGACTGTGTTGTAAGAGTATCTACCATACATCTACTTACAACAATACCATATCAATACACTATCCTAGCAATGATCTAAACTAGACGCCTCTAATTTATCAATTGCAAGTTTTACATGGCATAGGGCTTTTGGAGATAGAACCGTTCTCACCTACGAACATGAACCACAACGAGGATAACTAAGATTTAGCAACTCGTTGTAAATCAGATATTGACTATAGTAGGAGAGACAGACACCCGCCAGCCACTTATGCAAAACAAGTTGCATGTCAGTCGTGGAACCGGTCTCATGTACGATGACATGTAAGGTTGGTCCGGGCCGCTTCATCCCACTATGCCACCAATATTCAAAACACATAGAAGATGCAATAACATGATCATCATCGCCCACATATCAACATATGTGTACTACCCGTGCTAAGCACCTATGCATAGATCAGGCTCTGATACCACTGTTGGTTCCACAGCATAGAGAAAAAAATTCCTACGGTGTGAACTACATGCCAAGATCTATCTACTAGGTACAAAGCAACGGGTGGACATACATCCAACGAGAACTTACCCTCATAGACAACGAGCTTTGTTAACGAGTAGGAACTCGTGGTTGATGTAGTCGTACGCTTGCCGATCTCAAGATCGTGAGGAAGTCCGAGCGCCGCAACTCAGCAGCGCATCAGCACTCGCAAACACGTTCAAGCCACCGGACAACCTCCACCTCCTTGCTCCAGCAATCCAGCGGAAGCAGCAACTCCTTCCAGACGAAATGCCACCGGAAACATGTATCTCGCTAATCCGAGACCATGGGGGAATAATTCTAGAGGGGGAGAGAGATCCTTCACAAGGAGGTGTGAGGATGAAGGAGGGAATGGGTGGCCTTTTATAGGAGGAGGGGGGGGGGCCCTCTCTCCATGGCCGGCGCATGGGGGTGTGGCCCCTCACCTCCCCTATTCATGTGGTGGTAACCCCTCCACATTAAAATGCCTCTTCACATTCCCTTTTAAAGTCTCCACTTTAAATGCAATAAATTTCTCTAAATTTAATGCTCTCTCATTTAATAAAACTCTTTTTATTAAATTTATTCAGAATTTTGTTAATTAATTTAATTAACAAACATTCACGTATAACCCCTTGCAATATTTCAATATCACATGTAGAACCAACTTCTGCAATTTCACCCGAAACAATTTCCAGTTTCTATTGAATCAATTCCCGCGCTTTGCAATTCTTTCGTCTGAAACATATGTGCTCCAAAATGGTGTCCGGTAACTCTTAAGTGTGCCACCCTACGGTTCGCGAATAATGCAGACATGATCGAGACCCTTCTCCGATCAATAATCAGCAGCGGGACCTGGAGATCCGTACTGACTCCTACACATTCACGATGACTTCTGTGATCGTGAGAACCTTTAACGCTTGTAACTAAATCCCTTTGTCTCTCGATATATTACATGTCCGAGATTCGATCATCGGTATCTCCATACCTAGTTTGATCTCGTTACCGACATGCACTCTTTTCTCGTTCCCGTGATATAACATTCTAGTGATCACATCACTTGCTTGCAAGCTATCCTAATGTGATATCACCGAGAGGGCCCAGAGTATATCTATCCGACATCTAGATTGACAAATTCCACTCTTGATCCATGAGCCTCAACATAACACCTTCGTAGTACTGAACCCATCTTTATAGTCACCCTGTTACGGTGTGACGTTTGATGTTATCAAGATACTCTTCCGGTGTCAGCAATTAACATGATCTCATGGTCTAAGGATAAAGATTACTTCGTATGATGTTATAGCAATATAAACATAATGACTTGATCGTAATGTTATACTTCGGATGAATGTTTATCACATCATTCCACCAATGGTGTGACCTTGTTATTAACAACATCGAATGTCCATGATCAGGAAACCTTGATCATTTTGTTAATCAACAAGCTAGTCTATAAGAGAGGCATGATTAGGAACCCTTTTTGTTTATTAAACACACATGTATTGATGTTTCCGAATCAATACAATTCTAGCATGTAAAATAAACATCTATCATGGTTAAGGAATATATAATAACAACTTTATTATTGCCTCTCAGGGCATATTTCCTTCATTTTCGCTTGTCATCAAGTCTGTACGGAGAACGAACTCCTCTCCTCCCTCATCCTCCCGAACCCCCGTCCCCTTGAGAGTCCCCCGTGCGCCCCCGGGCCGCTCCCGAGCCCTCCCCGACGGTGCTGCCGTCCAAAGATCGCGGAGGAGGGGCACCGGAGTAGGTAGTAGGTCTAGGGTTAGTGTCTTCGGCAGCTTGCCGGTACTTTGGAGTAGGGTAGCAGCTTCTCTGGCCCAGATCTGCTACATCATGTGCTGGTGTCTGGTCTTGGCCGTGCTCCGGTGGACGGAGGCGACGAAGAGCTTCTGCACCCCAGGGATCTCCGCAATAAGGGTGCAGGTCGGTGGTCGCTGGTCTCTGGCCAGATGCGTCGCTGATTGCTTCCCCTCTCTGGTCGGTCGCTGCGAGGAGAGAGGGGAATCGGGCAGTGGCACTGATGGACTTGGAGCCTGGCGAGGCTTTTCCTGGAGGGCGTTTCGGCACGGCGCCATCAGGTGGCTGCCTCCTCTCTTCGTCAAGCTTCTGTGGTGGAGCTTCCCGAAGGAAGATTTGGCAGTGAAGCCTCTTCTCTTCAATAAGCGCTGCCTCTCCCAGCGAGACAGCCCAGTCCCTCTACAGCTCTTCTCGGCCGGCCATGGTGGCGAGGGAGAAGACGGCGACGGCGCTGTTGCTGTTGTTGGTTGGGGGCGGTTCTGGAGGTCATTGGAGATTGCAACGCCGGTAGCAGTACCCAAGCGGAGCCGCTGTGAGGTAACCGCTATCCTCGGTCGTAAGGTCGACCCTGCTGCGCTTGAGCTCCGCTATGGCTCAGGCATCTTCTTCCTCCTTAACTGGAGGATCTGTCCGGATCTCGGCGTGGCGATGAGCGTTGCGGCAATCCCAAGTGGTTTCGTTCCCGGTGGTTGCAGCGACGGCCGCGCAAGAAGGTCAAAGCTCGTCGGCGGTAATATTGGACTCGATCGCGTTTCATCGAGCTGTTCTGGGGTGCTAGTCGAAATTGTAAAGGGCCTGGATGTTATTTTCATTTTTTTTGTGGCCCTCTTTGTAATTGTAACCGCACCGCCATTAAAGCAATCTCCAGGTCCTTCGGGACCTTACCCGTTCAAAAAAAAAGTCTGTACGGGAAGACTGGTTCGTTCTTCCCTTCTTCCATGCAAACCACGCCACCTCCATGGGGTGTCTGCTCTATAAATACCGCGAACCCCCGAGTGCTTCCACGATCATTACTAACTGATCCAGTCCGTGCAGAGCAAACAAACACTAGATCAGCCATGTCGCTTGTCGGGGAAATCTGGGCCCAGAGGGTGGAGATTCTCGGTTCCGAGAGGAAGACGACGTCGGCCACCATAGCGCAGCTGAGAGGAATCGATGCGGCCGCGGCAAAGTATATCACGAGGGTGCATCAGCGGCTGGCGGCGGAGGAAGCTGCGAGGGCTGCTGCCGCTGCGGCAAGGCGCTAAGCTACCGTAGCTAACTAGGTGCAGTCTATGCAGGCAATGACTGTAAAAGATTAATTCCTTACTTTTATTCTTTCGAGTCAGTATATTTTTGCGTTTTTTAAATGGATAGAGTATCATGCATATGTCATGTGTTCTAGCCTTCTACGATCACTGTAAATAATGAGATAAGATATGGGGAAGCATACGTACGATCGGGGCATCGTGATGTATACGTTCATTTTGAGGTCTTGCGGTAAATGTGAAAGATCGTTAATTAGCTAGTCAGAGCACCTCTAACCGAACCCCTAAATCTTAATTAGTAGATGATAAAAAAGACCCCTTGTCCTTTTGATCATCTAAAAGTTGGCGGCCCAATTCTGAACCCCTAAATCTTAAGTAGATGATAAAAAGACTCCATGTCCTAAATGATCAAAAAAATTATCATCTAAAAGTTGGCGACCCAAGTCCGAACCCCTATATTTAGATGATCAAATTATTTTGAGCTTCATTTTCAAGCCTCTATCAAATACGAAGAAAATCATGGCATATGATCAAACATTCAAATGACTTAAATACAATAAGTAACAAGTATTCAAATACACCAAATTTAAAATGTACATATATTATTCAAGAAAGAGCAACTAGACCAGGTTTATTAGCCAAAACCACAACATAGCATGTTTATGTTGTGGACATCACCACCACCTCGGCTACCACCTCAAACACCATCTCAGCCTCCAAATTGGGCCAAGATCTCGGCACAAGCATGCTCCCAATACGCTCTAGACGTAACATCCAATGTGGTTGTGTCCATGAACATGTTGGTGTGGACGTATGAGGTTTTGTGTTGTAACACCCAATACACCCTAGCCATAGAACCCAATAGACACCCTAGTTTTGTGTCCTTTTGTTCTTGGTGCCGACATATGAGGTTTGTGTTGCCGTCTCCACCTTGGCCACCTACTCCTATTCGTCCTCCACCTTAGCCACCTCTTCTTCGACCATCTCTTCATCCACTTGACTGTAGTTGAAATCATCGAGCCCTTGCACGTGAGAGGACTCCAATTGGGACATGAATTTGGTGACGGTGATTTCGGTCGCACTCGGTTCCACAAGGCTGGACATTTCGTCGACTACCTCGTAGACGGCGACGCGATCGCGAGTTGCGATGGCCGCGTGCACCGCCGGCTTGGGCATGGGAGGCAGCAGCAGCTGTCTTGCGAACTGTTGTGGTCAAAGAAGACAACATGGTCGATGCTGCGGCGCTCCTCTTCTTCTTCTCCTCCGTCGGCGTGGAGAGAGCCTTCATGGCCTCCATCAGCTTCCGGCATACTCACACGAAAGCGCACGGGGCAGGCGAGCCCCCTGCACCACCGTTGTAGTCGTCTTGCCGCCCTTCCCTACCGCCCGCACCACGCCGGTAGTGCCCAACCGCTTCCGTCGCACCGGAGGCATCGTGGGGGTTCGATTTTGGTGGTGTCGCGTCGGCAGGAAACTCCGGCCGGGATTCGGAATCGCATTCTGGTGCCATTCCGGCTGGGGTTGGGGCCCATGGTGGCGCCGGTGGCAAGGGGTCTACGAGTTTCGGCGGGAGAGCAGGCGGGTCAGCGGGAGAAAAGGGAGGAGAAATTTTTCTCAGCGCTTTGGGCGGCCGCGCAAAAAAGAGAGAGCCGAGGCCGATTTTGAGGGGACCTATATTTTTTATCATCTAACCGTCTTACAAGTCTAGCTAGGTGTGGTGAGCCAGGCTCTCGTGTTAGGACAAAGATGCTTGTGTAGTCTCACTAAACAGAACACTTTGCACAATATTTTCTGGCGGTGTCTTTCCTCTCGATAAAAAAGTAATTAGCACACAAACATACATATATCCCTTTTTGACTTTGTTGTCCCTTAACCCCGAAGCATATGTTTGCCCACATAGTGTGCATCAATGGTGTATGTGTATGCTTGGTCAAGTCGTCGATTCCCGGCATGTCGTGTGTGCTGTATACTTACGCTGTCATGCGTTGAGGGTACATAAAAAAGTACACGATGGCACTGCCAAAAAATTTAGTGAAGAAGCTACCTGACATAGCATATACAGGCATGCCACGCGCGTGAGGTGCACGCAGTACCCACGGGATGATGCTTCCGACCCGGACGCATGATTGTGTGCAAGACATCGAGGCCGAGAGTGTCTATGGTGATTCAACAAAGCCTAAAATTTGGAATAATCTCTTTGTGACCTTGAGAGAATCAACTGGACTCTTTTGGACTATGGAGCAGCCTTTGGACACTAGCTAGCCCCTGATTTTCACATACGGTCTACTAGATAGTCTAGCTAACACTCGTTTCTTGTTCTAACTAGGAAAATGCTCGTGCATTGCTACGGCGTAAAAATATTTAAGTATTTTGTATTTCATAATTCTACCCTCCATGCTCCATTCGAAAATGAGAGAAGGTGCTTTCAACTTCACATCTGATTGTGTTTTACTACATGGTCCGCTTAGGCGCAACTTTTATCCAGATCCATCCCTCTAATCTCCTCGGGAACAATGTGCGACGTGTGACATGCAGCAGTTTCGGAGGCTCAAGGATTTTACTGCCTCATGTACGTGCATGAATGATCAATATTTTTTAGAATCTAGAATAACTGGAGCAGCCTGAACAATATTATGAACAAGAAGGTAAGTTTTTGCTGCTTTTATTTGTGAGTAGAACTGTCACAATAACATAAGGATAACATCTTTTATTTGACAGGTGTATTCTGTCAGTATTAATGGTGTTTCTTGGAGCATACTAGACTTGACGCAGCTCAGCTCACTTTACAGCTTTCATGTATGCTTTGAAATGATTGTTTTATATGACCTATCTATTTAACCTTGATAATACATTTTGTTGTAGCAAGGAGTATAGAGGATCAGTGAGAAGATTAAGATGCTGCAGAGTCTAGTTCTTGGTTGTACTAAAATGATCATAAAGCTACAACAACTGTACTGTTAGCTAGTTTCAGCAATAGCGAAATAGATAAAACAACAACTATGTGCTTTTTTCTGCACGGAGAACATGCTTATAATTGATGGGCTGGGGAAGCCAGCTAGATACTGGCAGAACTATAGAGTGCAGTCTATGGTTTGCTTGTGGAAACAAAGATGTGCATATTGGAAAAATTCAGAATACAATGTCCTCCGGTTCACGGACACCTTTGCTATATCAATTATGTTTGCAATCGTATTCTAGAAATCTGGATCAACCATATAAGTAGGAATGATGACAAGCCTGATGAGGTTCTTCCATGAAAACTTATCATGCATAACTAGATAATTGAATTCCTATGCAATAAATATCGAGAGAAAGATTTATTCAACATACTAGGAGTTGCATATGGATCAACCCTATTTCCAGGCTTCATGAATTGCAGCATCTCCACCCTGGAGCCTGAGATGGGACGGACCTTGGCGTCGAGGATGCTAGCCGGTAGCAGTGCAGCTACCAGGTGACGGGTTGGTGTGCTAGACCTTGAGGCTGCAGGAGCTCGGGATAGAGGCTGGTGTAGGCCAAAACAGGTGGGCGCCTGCTGGAGACCGCGGCTCTCCTACCTTTCATGCGGCTGCGGCGGCGACCACGAGCGGAGCGTCGGCGCGGCCGGAGGGAGATGCAGCTGCCGGTGGAGTAGTGGGGGAGTTGCTCGAGTTAGGGGACAGATGGCAGGACCTGGCCGGCAGGGGAGCTCGCGATTGATTTCACGATTGATCTCGTGGGGAACTCGCGATTGATCTCTGATTGTACTTCCTGGAGCTGGAGAGAGTCATGGCTAGCGGGGGAGCTCATGATAAGCCTCCTCTGCTCCTAGATCGACGGGGGATCGAGTTGCGGCCGACGGGAAGGGCGGATGGTGATTGAGGAAGACTCGAATTTGGAATCTGACCAGATTTGCAACAATTTGAATCGATAAGGTTTTATTTGAAATTTATACTTTAAACAGGCTCTGCAACCGTTAATTCGTATCAGAGGGAATATATGACAATATACCTCTATAATGCATATACCATATACCAGTGTCACAGTATTATACGTTTATCGCAATGCACATTTGTGTCTAAGATAAATTTTGCATTAAATGTTCTTGTTTTGCATGCTATGATACAATATCATGATATGATATTACTATCACATTCGTATTCATTAATTACAGAGGTACATTATCATTTTATGACATGGGTTGCATGTCATAGTGGGAGTAACATAGTAACATATGTCAACGGCCGAAATCATCAGGCAGTAAAGGGTGTCGCGAGCCTATTAAGTGCACCGTGAAGTTCTTTTTCTCTGAGATAGCAAGAATAGATGGTGCGATGTCTTTGGGATTGAGTCCCTATAACCAAGGCGAGTGCCAAAAATTTGCGATCTTACTGTTGCTAATGGCTATGTCAATGGAGTTGTAGAATAGCTTCACATCTGTACCGTCACAAGGGTGCCCCAATCCCACCCAAGCACGCTTGCTCCGTCTACTTATACCAAGGCCACCTTAATCTCAAGTGCCCTAGCAAAAAATTTGAGGTCCAACACTCCAGTGCCTCCCATGTTCTTAGGCCGACACAGAATGTCCCATTTGACTTCACATTTCCCCCTAGGGATATTGTTCGAATCCTTGCATAGGAAAGCACGCTCGATCTTGAAGGTGGTATTCGATACGCTTGTAGGAGGAGTCAAAGTGGTGAGAGACTAAATTGTTCGTGAAGTGGTCACATATTTGATGAGAGCCGTCCTTCCGGGGGTAATGACGTATTTCCTTTGCCCAATTGGTAATGTCGTGGAAATGGCCACGGCAGTCGCTGCCACTGGCAGCGATTGAGTGTTTCGTGAGGAAGAGTTGGCGGCCATCTGCGGTGCGAGATGGGGGCGGATGCACATGGGTTTACCCAGGTTCGGCCCCCCGGAGGGTAAAGACCTACTCCTGCTGGTTTAGATTATTGGAGAGCGAGTTACAAGGGTGGCGAGCTCGGCGGCTGTGCGGCGAGTCGCTTGAGGGGGTGTATGATGGAACGTGAGTCTCTAGGGTACCCTAGGGAGGTTTATATATGAGGCACCTTGCTAGGGTTTACAGGTTACCACCGAACAAGATAAGGACTCGGAGGTCTTGACCTAATCCGACTGGGCTTCATACGCTCTTGGGCTTCCAGTCACCGGGCTTCCTCTTCCATTGTAGTCCAGTCGTCATCCTTCAGGCGTATTCGCAGGCCTTTCGGCCCGCTCGAAACATCCTGCTGGGCATACCCTCTTTGGCATATCCCCATCAGTAATCCCCGAGGCCATCGTTGATGCAGGCGCAGCGCCCTTGGCGCTCGAGTAGACGAGCCCAATTTGGGCGCCCAGTGAGTCGATGATGGACTCCATCAGAACCAAGGAGAATTTCCCCATGTTTCCATTCGCCATCCCAATGAATGCTACTGCTACCAAGTCGCCGTTTCGGCGAGTGGAAAAGACTAGCGGGTAGCGGGTGAAATGAAGGAGTTGGACCGTCAAATATGGTCAAACTATCCGTTGGAATTTCCGAAAGGTAACTTCGACGCAATTACCATGAGTAACGGCTATCCCGATTTTGGCGGGTGGCGTTCCCATATAAGGGGAGTGATGGTTCAGCTCTACAGACCTTCTCTGCATTCTTCATTCTTCCTCATTCGTTCTTCCTATCTCCAATGTCCCTGCCTACATTCTTCTGATTTGTTTTTTCCGCATCGTGCGATTCCACATCCCACTCGATGGCGCCTCCCAAAGGCTCATGGGGGAAATCCAAGTGTACCACAGCCCAGCTTAAATCTTTCGAGGATGCCCGAGTACTCCGCAAGGGGAACTAGCGGGTTTCGCCCTCCTCCGAGACCAAGCCGAAGCCGCGATCCGGTGAATTCATCTGCTTCTCCAGCCATCTTGAGAGGGGTCTGGGATTCCCCACTTCACTCTTTTTCTGCCGCTTCTGCGCGTACTACGGATCAAGCCGTCGGATCTCGGTCCGCATAGCATCGAAAGCAGTGGCGATCTTCGCCTTCCGCGAATGCTACCTCGACTGCAGGCCGTACTTCCCGCTATGGCTGGAGCTCTTCCACGGCCGCATCGGGCGCGAGGCGTCCGGTGGCTTGAGGTTGGCCGCAGGTGGCGTCACATTCAACTGAAGCCGAAGGCCAATTTCCTCAAGCTCCTCCTGCCGAAGAAGGCCACCAGCGAGTGGAAGAAGAGCTGGTTCTACGTCAAAGAAGCCACTCCCTCCGGCGAGGCAGCTCTTCCCGAGTTCGTCGCCGAGAGGAGCGAGCCTCACCAGTTGGCGCCGAAGAAGCTCCCCGAAGACCAGCGGATGGCCGTCGCGGAAATGATGGACTAGATCCAGAAGCTGAAGGACCAGGGGTTGATTCCGATCAACCTCTACAACTGCTGGCTCGGGCGGCGCCTGGTTCCGCTGGCGGCTCGGCCGCACTGGATGTACGAATACAGCGGGAAGCATGATCCATCCCGAACCAGCAAGGAATCATGGGAGGCTGAGGACTACAAGGTCACCCTAAAGAAGATCACCGATACGGAGTTCACTAGTGTGGCGGTCGGGCTCGCCCCGTACACTCCTGTGAAGAATGAAGCCCCCACAGTAAGTTCTCTTCCCAGTCGCTATGTCCGTACTTCAATCCCCAGTCTTCGCGTTTGGTGTTTTACTCATGGTGGTTCTCAGCTTTTCTAGGTGTTGGAGGGCTGGCTCCCTCCGCTCGATGAAGAGGTTCCCCAGGAACTGGAGGAAGACTCCAAAGGAGACTCTTCCGACAGCGACGGGGAGGAGGAAGAGGTTCCTCCCCCAGTGCGTGCGGATCGCAAGACCCGCATGCAGAAACAACGTGAGTTCGAGGCGAGCCGCAGCCTGGACGAACACGATGGAGGCGACGAGGTCATGCAGGAGCACACGTCCCGGCATACTGCTACGCCGTCGAAGCCCGCACGCAAGCCCAAGTCGCCAGCGAAGAGGCCCACGTCGCCGTCCAAATCGTCGGTGGTGTTCGAGTCGGATGACGACTCCGATGATGAAGGTTCCCCCGAAGTCTCGCACAAGGCCCCAAAGGATGCAACCCTGACAAAGGGGTTAGAGGGCGAGGACACGGAGGTAGTGGTAGAGGTTCCCCTGGCGGCGATTGCGCCGACAGCCTCGGGGGTTTCAAGCCAAGAAGCGGCTGAGGCGATGACATCCAAGTCGCCGCAGCCGTCAAGGGCGGCCACGTCGGAGCCGGATATCCCGGCGACTGCGGCTTCATCATCGAGGAAGGCCGCGGTTTCGTGGGATTCAGACGTCTTCGAGAGGGGGCTCACCCGCAAGTTGGGTCCCGAGTTGGACAAGCCCGCCCACATCAGCACCAGTTCCGGCGTCCTCCCGGTCGCTAAGTGAGTACTGCTCCGTAATCCTGAATCGCCTCGCTCTTTTATGTATCGTCATTATACTGATTGTGGAAATTCGTGCAGGCCGGGGGCTAAGAAGATTGGCCGTCCCTCGGTGGCTAAAATTCCACCGGCTGCCCCACGGGAGAGGGCGACCTCCCCAAGAAGAGAAAGGCCGTCGGAGATGTGGTGACCGCTGCAATCGCGAAGAAGCGTAAGGGTGCCGACGGCCACAGCCAAAGATAGCGCCACGGAGCGATGCGCCGCGCCGAAGAGGTGGTGGCGGCGCGATCGGAACCGGTCTTGGCTGCGTCCGTGCCGGAAGGGCCGGCCCTGACAACCAGAGCCCCCGCCAGAGCATCGGCAACGTTCCCGTGCTTCATGGCGAGGGGGTTTCTATGTGTGGCGGACACCCAGTCTCCGCAGAGTCCAGAGATCGTGGATGCGGACATTGGGTCCCGTCGCGGGCGCACTTCCTTTACGATCCCGTCGACTGACGCCGGAGAACTTCACAGGATGCCCGGCGCTGCTATTCAGGTATGTCCAGTCCCCGAGTTCCTAGTCGCTGAATTTCAGCGGCTGGGAACTGAACTTCTTGCTCCTTCTCCAGTCCCCGATTTCCTAGTCGCTGAATTTCGGCGGCTTGGAATTGAGCTTCTTTCTCCTTCTCCAGTCCCCGAATTCCTAGTCGCCGAATTTCGGCGGCTAGGAATTGAGTTTCTTTCTCCTTCTCCAATCCCCGAGTTCCTGTTCGCTGAATTTTAGTGGCTGGGAACTAGGTTTTTGTTTTGTCAAATGCTGAGGTTTGTTGTTTGTTTGCAGGGATTGCAAAGGGAGGCCACCGATCGGCAGGCCGCGAGAGAGCGCTTGGAGCGTGACTTGCGCGAAGCGCAAGAGGCGAACCAGCGGCTTCAGGAAACTATTGGTGAGTATTCGTTTGTCTTTCTTTTCCTCTGTCGGGTGTGAACTATTGGTGTATATCACGCTGATGGTTTCTCTTGCAGATGGTTTTCCGGCTGTGATTTCCAAGGCCCGTGAGGGGTATATTCCAGTCGCCGAGCTGGACGCGGCGAATGGACGAATAGCCTCCCTGGTCCAGGACTTGGAGGAGGCGAAAGTGGCTTCAGTTTCTTCGGAGGAGCGAGCGAAGGCTGCCGTTGCTGCGGCTGAGGAAGAACTAAAAGCCACGGACTCCATCATCGTGGGTCTGCACAACGAGCAAGCCGCTTTGGAGAAACACGTCATGGAGAACTGCCGCAAACTCCTTGGTGAGTCTCCGTCTTCGCCTGACCCGTTTGTCGAGTCCCTGATTTGGGGGTTTCATAGTTTCACTGACACCTGACTATGCAGCTGTGGTAGGCCAAAGCGATCTGGTGGTGCAGACCTACAATGCCTCGTAGTGCGTGACTGCCGTGGTGAATGCAGCCACGGCCTCAGCGTTGTGCGTCCAAGCGGCTCTTCAGGGCATGTCCCCCACCGAAGTTATTCCTAGGGGGCTTACGGAGGTGTGGTGCTATCTGGAGGAGGTGCCTGCCGTTGTGGAGTGGATGGCGCGCTCAGCGTTCAGGCGCGGGGCCACCACAGCGTTAAGCTTAGGTCTCACCCACTTCCCCGACGACATCGACCTTGACGACGTGACGAGTGGCTATCCATCGGCGACCGGCATGGTGGAGATGTCAGAGGTGCTGAAGCTGACCGCGAAGGCCACCCCTTACGCAGATCGGGTCTTGGCGATGGGGGATCTGCTGCCGTACCAGGAGACGGTGTTGGCGCCTGGCGACCCTGAGCCAGAGCATCGTGACATGAAGTTGGAGCAGCCCTTCCGGTCGTCGTTGTCGAAGTCGCTGACGACATACCCGGCGAACCCGTGGCAGCCTTTTGTTCGTGTCAAGGGAGGCGGCGCTGCTTCTTCATCAGGGGCCTGTGTAATAAACAATGTAATTGTCCAATTTGTGATGTATGCCAAGTGGCGAGTGCTGTAAAATATTTTGCAATATATGCCAAGGGGATTCAATCGACTCGTATTGCGACTAGGATTGTGTGTTGTGTTTGTTTTTGGTTGAGCGAGTCCCCGAGCGCGTCCGCCCTTTAACTCGACTATATACTTTTGTGTATTGTTTTGGTTAGGCACTGTTTTTATCTCTCGCGTCTTCTGAGTGGCGAGTCCCCGAGCGCGAGTAGGACTGACTTGCAAGCGAGTCCCCGAGCGTGGTGCCCGACCACATTGGTCATGTTCTGTTGCAGGTTGTGAATGTGTTGTTTGTAACGCTCTCCTCTCCTGCCCGGAGAGCCCGCTTATGAGTCCTAGGCAGCTCTCTTACTTGGTGTGTTCCCAAGCCGTGGTGGTTCCTGTTTGCAGAGTCCCCTGCGTGGTACTTAACCGCTCGAGTCGCTTTGCGAGGATGGAGGGACAGGTCGCTGGAGAAGCGTGTATCGGTTGTCTTGGCCCGTGAGCTACGGGCTAGGCGACTCAATGGCGGCTCGAGTTGGCGTTGTGGACGCACCCAAGGCGAATGTTTCCGGTGCTTTGTGCCGCACTACTTAGCCATGCCGGCCGCTCGACCAGAGGTTGACTTCGTAAGTAGCGTATTGCTGTACGAAAGCGAGTGGCACAAGAATATGGCGAGTGGACACAATTTGTGCGATCTGGATGAATTTTATTATATATTCAAGGAGTACAATGTGAGGTTCTAAGTGTAGAACTTTCGAGGAGTTTTACATTCCATGGCCTCCCGACCTCCAGCTGGTCGTTACCCCGTATGTCGATGAGGTAGTAGACATCATTGCCAAGGACTCGGCCTATGGCGAATGCCCCCTCCCATGGGGGGGAGAGTTTGTGCATGCCCTTGTTGTCTTGGGCTACCAGAGACCAGGTCGCCTTCCTAGAAGGTGAGAGTTCGACTCGGCGGCTGTGGTAGCGCGGAGTCCTTGCTGGTATATGGCGGTGCGGGACCGAGCCAGGTCGCATGCCTGCCGAGTTGATCGATGTGTCTTGGCGGCGACCTGCTGGTCGCCTCGACAAAGTTGGCGACTCGAGGTGAATCATGCCTGTGTCGGTTGGCATTACGGCCTCGGCGCCATACACCATGAAGAAGGGTGTGAACCCGGTGGAGCGATTGACGGAGGTGCGGATCCCCCATAGCACAGAGGGGAGCTCGTCGACCCAGCATCCTGGGGTGCGCTCGAGGGGCACCTGGAGTCATGGCTTGAGCCCGTGGAGGACGCTCTGGTTGGCGCGTTCTGCTTGGCCATTTGACTCCGGGTGGGCGACTGATGCGAGGTCGAGTCGTATGCCATGTTCTTCACAGAATTCCGCCATGGCCCCCTTGGCGAAGTTGGTGCCATTGTCTGTTACGATGCTGTGCGGGTAGCCGTACCGGTAGATGAGCTCGCGTAGAAACTTGGTGGCCATCTTGCCGTCGCCCTTTTTTATTGGCTTGGCCTCACCCATTTGGTGAACTTGTCGATCGCGACCAGGAGGTGAGTGAAGCCGATGCGCCTTCTTGAATGGGCCTACCATGTCCATGCCCCATACGCTAATGGCCACGAATGGGGATGGTCTTGAGTGCCGAGCTAGGAAGGTGCGTCTGGTGGCGATTTAGCACTCGACGACGATCGCTGGATTACGTTGGTGGCGCAGCGGTGAGCCAAGAGAAACCGTGCCGCATGGCCTTGAGAACTTGGCGCCGCGCGATGGCCGCAGCGCCGCGTGAATGTCTTAGAGGATCTGCGGCCTTCTCTCGATGTACGCAGCGCTGAACACGCCGTCACGCCGCGTCTGTGGAGCTCGCTGCTGATGATGACGGCGATTTGCAGCGGCGATGGATCATTCGCGCCCGACTCATTGCTTGGTAAGAGTTTGTGTTCCAAAAAGGTGACGTATGGTGCTGTCTAGTCGCTAGGTTCCATAACCATGGCGACTAAGGCCGGTTCTGGTTGTAGTGGGATCCCGGTGTCGATCTCTTTTGGTGGGCTGACCGGTTTGTGGATGATGTCGAGGAAGAAGCCTACCGGCGCTTTGTCGGGTCAATCCAATCCGGGAGAGGGCGCGCCTCCTTGTTTTTGGCGCTTGTCGATCCACTCGACGAGTAGCCGTCGAAGTGTCCTCCCAACTGGTCGACAGCTTGGCGGTACGCGATCATTGTTGGGGAGACGGCGGCGCACGTCCCGGCGACTTGGCCGGCGACTAGGTCGGAGTCGCCATAGCATCATAGGCGATTGACGTTCATCTCCTTAGCGGCTCTCATGCCGTGAAGGAGGGCATCGTATTCTGCAATGTTGTTGGTGCAGGGCTTGAAGTTGAGGTGGAGCACGTAGCGGAGCTTGTGTCCTTTGGGAGAGGTCATGACCCCATCCCCGCGCGTCTCTGCGTTCTTGGAGCCGTCAAAATGGAGCGACCATTAGTGGAGGTACGGGAGCTTCTCTGGCTGCTGTGCTTCTTCCCAGTCTGCAAGGAAATCAGCCAAGGCTTGTGACTTGATCGCTTTGCGGGGCTCGTATTTGATGTTGTGGACGCCGATTTCGAGGGCCCACTTGGCGACTCGCCCACCGCGATTATGTATGATGTCTTGCAGGCGCTGGAGGAGACCACCGTGATTGGGTGCTCGAAGTAGTGGGAGTCGCCATTGTGCTCGGAATACCGCACACCAGTTTTTGGTATTACAGTAGCGTTGTCGTGAGTTCGTTAGGACTTCGCTGATGTAGTAGACGTGGCGCTGTATGGGCGCTTCTTGCCCTCTTCCGTCGTTCGACGACCATCACGGCGCTGACGACCGAGTAGAGGTCGACATAAACGAGCATTGGCTCTTTGTCGAGTGGAGCAGCGTAGTGGCACCGAGTAGCACTTCTTGAGCGCTTTGAGTGCGCCGTCGGCCTCCGCATCCCATTGAACGTGGGGTTCTTGCCCATCAGCGGTAGAGGGCATTGCCTTCTCGCCTAGTCGGGGGATGAAGCGACTGAGGGCCGCGACTCGCCCTGCCAACTTCTGGACGTCGCGTAGGCACTCGGGTTTCCCGAGTCGCGCGATGGTGTGGATCTTGGTGGGGTTGGCTTTGATGCCTTGTTTGGAGACTACATATCCCAGGAGTTGTCCGGTGGGGACGCCGAAGGTGCATTTTCCGGGGTTCAGCTTGATGTTGTACCTCCGCGGGTTTGCGAAGGTTTCGGCTAGGTCGGCGAGCAGGTCATCCTGGCTGGTGGATTTTACCACCATGTTCTCTATGTAGACATGAATGTTGCGGCCAATTTGGCTCGCTAGGCACTCCTGCATGCACCTCTGGTATGTGGCGCCTATGTTCTTGAGGCCAAACGTCATGGCCGTGTAGCAGAAGGCACCGAATGGCATAATGAACGCTGTCTTCTCCTCGTCCTCGATCGCCATCTTGATCTAGTTATAACCAGAGTAAGCGTCAAGGAAGCACAGCGACTCCGATCCCGCGGTCGAGTCGATGATCTGATCGATGCGCGGTAGGACGAACTCCTCCTTCGGGCAGGCGCTGTTGAGGTTGGTGTAGTCGATGCACATTCTCCATGTGTTGTTCTTTTTTAGAACCAGGACTGGGTTTGCCAGCCACTTGGAGTATTTGATTGGCCGGATGAAGCCTGCGGCTAGCAGGCACTGAACTTCTTCGGTGATTGCCGACGGCGCCTTTCATTGAAGGGTCGAAGCGCGCTTACCGGGTCGCACTTTGGGGTCGACATTGAGTTTGTGCTCAGCGAGTTCCCTCGGGACACCTGGCATGTCAGATGGCTTCCATGCGAAGATGTCGCGGTTCTCATGGAGGAACTCGATGAGCACGCTTTCCTATGCGGGGCTCATGTGCGCCCCAATGGTGACCGCCTGGCTGGAGTCGCCGGGACGAGCTCGACGGGTGCGGGTGGTGAGTCGCCGAACGTGGAGTTCGCGGCGGTTGGTTTCTTTAGGATGGTGGGGTTGTCCTTGTTGATGTTGCCCGCATATTTCGCGAGCTCCTCCGCGTGGTCGGTCTCCGCGGTGATGACGGCGTCGGCGAGCTCGGTGCCTTTGTCCTCGTGATTCCACAGCCATGTCGGGTCGCCAGGATGTTGATGATGCCGCTGGCCCGGGAGCTTCATCATGTTGTACGCCAGAGTGGGGTCGCCATGAATTTGGCAAACGTCGGCCCCAGCACGCAATGGTAGGGTTGTGGAAGTTCACCAGCTCAATTCGATTCGCTTGGTGTGGTAGTTTGCCGGTGTGCGAAGGTGGCAGCGCCACTTTTCCGATCGGGTATGCCTTCCGACCGGGACGATGCCTTGAAGGTTGTCGGTCGGCTGGATTGCTGACTCGGGAGCTGTAACCTCTTGAACGTGTCCAGGTACATGATGTTGATGGAGTTCTGCCGCCCATTAATGTCTTGGTAGCGTAGTCGGCCTTTGTTTGACTACCAGGCGATCGCCTGGGTACTTGATTCGGGGCGTGGTCTGGCGACTCAAGTGATACTCTGACGGACCCATTGAGGAAGCGTGGGATGTCGACCTGAGTCACCGCATTGACGGGCATCGGCGGGCGCAGCACCTTTCTCGCGCTTGGTGCCGAGTCCGGTGAAGGTGTGGAGTCCCGAGCGCAGCCAGGCCGAGTCGATGCGGCCGCGGCGGAGTATATCATGAGGGTGCATCACCGGCTGGCGGCGGAGGAAGCGGCGAGGGCCGCTACTGCTGCAGCAAGGCGCTAGCTAGCTCGTTAGGCTCGGTCTTCTATCCACTCATACAAAGAAATGAGGAAACACACACGTACAAGACAGATCAGGTCTTCTAGGTACGATTCGGTCTGAGGCTAGGGCTTGGGCCGCTGCTGGTGCGATTGGCTTACGGGACTTGATCCCCGCAGCCCAGTAGGTCTAGTGAGTAGAGTTGTACGGAGTCTTGACTCTCTTTGAGTTGTGTATATGTTGTACGGAACTTTTTTATTCTATCAATGAATCGAAACATAAGTTTTTGCGCGAAAAAAGACTGGCTATTAATTAATACCATACATGTCGTGTGCTATAAGATCATCGTAAATTAAGACGATAGTGCTTTTTCTTCTTATAAACAAGATGATTTTATACTTTATCCCTTTTTGTTATTTTGTGGCACTAGTTATCTCATTTACACTATATTTAGATGCACAAAAATATGCTTACAATCAGGGAATTGAGATGAGATTGTAGCCTCTAATTCAACCGTTTCGCAATCAAGAACCAATTCCAGGCCACGCAACCGGAAATGGACCTCACGAGTTTCGAAACTTTCTGAAATCCTATGAAGGGGATTTAGAATTCCACAAAATTTATTTTCTAAATTAAATTTTGTCCCATTGTATTTTGCTCCCATTACTGACATTTTAGTCCCACTGAGCAGGCCTACGTGGATTCTGACTTTGACCATCAAGTTTGAGGCGTATTTAAATTGTATGTTTTCTTCATAAAGTCGCTCGAGACACGAAGCCCCACGCGGCCACCGGTACCCACCTAAATTGTATGTTTTCTTCATGAGGCGTATTTAATTATTTATTTTTGCTCTTTATCAACGCAGTATCATATAGCACTGTCGTAGCAGTATCATACAGCTTATGTATTTGTAGAATCTTAATGTCTATTTATATATAAGATTAATTTTCATTAAATTTTCTTGTGTTACGTGTTATCATACTATGTAATAATATATTATCACTATTCTGAAATAAGCTTTCGTCCCTGCTTTATGAACAAATCCATCCAACGGCTGAACTCATACAAAGAAATGAGCAAACACGCACGTACAAGACAGACCAGGTCTTCTGGGTAGGATTCGGTCCGAGGCTAGGGCTTGGGCCGCTGGTGCGATTGGCTTACGGCCTTGATCCCGTAGTCTCGTGAGGGTCTAGTGAGTAAAGTTATACAGGGTGGCTCTCTTTTAGCCATGTATATGTTGTACATAACTCTCTTTTTCTATTAATGAAACGAAACGCAAGGTTTTTGCGTTTTCATGAAAAAAGACTCGCTATTAATTAATACCATACATGTCGTGTGCTATAAGATCACTATAAATTAAGACGATGGTGCTTTTTCTTTTTATAAACAAGATGATTTTTATAGCTTATCTCTTTTTGTTATTTTGTGGCACTAGTTATCTCATTTACACTATATTTGGATCCACAGAAATATGCTTAGAATCAGGGAATTGAGATGAGATTGTAGCCTCTAATTCAACCGTTTCGCAATCGAAAACCAATTCCGGGCCACGCACCCGAAATGGACCTCGCGAGTTTTGAAACCTTCTGAAATCCTATGAAGGGGATTTAGAATTCCACAAAATTTATGTTCTAAATTAAATTTTGTCCCACTGTATTTTGCTCCCATTAGTGACACCTTAGTCCCACTGAGCAGGCCTACGTGGATTCTGACTTTGACCGTCAAGTTTGAGGCGTATTTAAATTGTATGTTTTCTTCATGAAATCGCTGGACACACTAAGCCCCACGCGGCCACGGGTACCCACCTAAACCTAGCCATAACTCACAGTCTTGCCTACCGATTCGGTTCCCTTTGGTCAACGCCAACTCAAAATACAGAGGAGGCATGACATTTTGCCATGTGCGAGCTTAGTGGTGGTGAGTCGGGCGATTTTGTGTAGAAAAGAGGAGTGATTTTTTACAAAAGAAGGGGAAATGAAATACACATCACGCTCGCTGCTTATTTAGTGTCTTCTTCGGCCTAAATGTGTACGCACATGTCGTCAAAAAAGGACAATGTGGTTAAATAGGGTAAATTTTGACACACAAATAAGGTGTAAAATATGAGAAAAGAATATGCATCCTGTCATAATTAAACCACTAGCAGTGTCAAAGTCCCAAGGAGAATGTAAAAAATTGAATTCACTGTTATAGATATTTATTTCGCAATAGTGAGTGGATGCCATACATACAGTAGGCTCACCATGATTTTTTCAAAATTCCACCGATATATTAAATATCATCAACAATACTACAAAGATAACCAAAAGTAATAAAATTAGAATTTGGTCACTAGACCAACTACCAACGACTACAGTCACTAGCGTGGGCCGAAGCCGCGCCGCTGCCCTCGCTCCTCCAACACCGGCTCACCGTGATTTATACCGTGCAGACCGAGATCTGGCGTTAAGTGTAGAATGATAGCTAATTATATTAGGACAGAAATGGTTGTGTGATCTGACTACACAGAACATTTTGCCCAATCGTTCTAGCGGCTCTCCTCTTGTTAAAAAAATAATAGTTATAACATGTCCTTTTGACTTTGTTGTGCCTTAAGTTTGATGTGCTGCTTCCATGCATATATGCGTCAGGCCTTGTTTACTTCTCTCGTATTCGCTAATGTATTCGCGGGGATCGTAGGGGATTGTTCCAATTCCCGCAAAATCCCCGTAGTCTGTTTACCACGCCAAGTTTGGTCAGGATAATCTCGACATATTCCCGTAAATCCTTCATATTTTTGTCTAGATTGAAAACTCTCCTCTAAACTAGAGTATTTTTAGGAAAAGGTATTTTGGCGAATTGGAGAGTATCGGGTGAATACCAAATCCCTGCATATTTCCGAAACTCTAGTGGATAAAAATACGAGACAACTAAACAAGGGCTCAATGGGTGGTCAAGTCGTGGATTCCCGGCATATCGCGTGTGCTAGCCATGCGTCTGTGGAACACGAAAAAGTACACAAGGGCACTGAAGTTTACTAACCGCGTGATTCGTGGAGACTGAAGTGCATGCACTACACACACGGGACGATGCTTCCGGCCCGGACGCATGATCATAAGATGTTAAATCGAAGAATGGAGCGTAAACGGTGGTGCAACAAAGCCAATAGTTTGGAATAATTTCTGCGAGCGTAAACTATATATTTTGGCCTTTGGCCCTCTGGTAATACAAGCATCTATTACCCTAACATGGTATCAGAGCCGTAAGGCCTTTTTTTTCCCTACGCAGCCGCCGCCGCCGTCGCTCGCCCCGGCATCCCGCCGCCGCGCCTGGCCGCCGCCGCCGCTTCGCACTCGCCACGCTGCCTTCGTCGCCGCCGCCTCCATCCCGGCTGCCCGTTTCGCCGCCGCCGCTCGCCTCGCCGCTCTCCGTCCCTCGCACGAATCCGCCGCCGCCTCCAGCTTCGCTGCCGTCTGCCTTCGTCTGATCTCGATCTGTTCTGGAAAAAAAGAGCTATGTCTTCCTCGTCGGGCGATGTTGCGATTCCTCGCTGCCCGGTGATTTTTGATGGCGCGAATTATCCTGATTTCGCTGCCTTTATGCGCGTCCACATGCGCGGTCTTCGCCTTTGGGGTGTGCTTTCCGGTGAGGTCTCCTGTCCACCGCGCTTCAAGAGCTTACGGCGCCTATTGCACCGACGCCCGTTGCCCTTGCCCCTGACGCCACTCAGGCGGTCAAGGATGCAGCCCAGAGTGCTGATGATACTGCTCGGGATGATTATGACCGCAAGGTCTAGGAGCATTCTACTGCTGTTGCGACCTACCGGCTGGATCTGGCTGACTACACTCAGTGGATAGATGAGGATGCTCGTGCTGCTACTGTTCTCACTTCCAGTGTTCTGCCTCAGTATGCTGCTGAGTTCATGGGTCTTCCCACTACTGCTGCTCAGTGCGCTTTTCTTCGTCAGCGCTATCAGCCGTCTGGAGATGCTCTTTATAAGTCTGTGGTTCGTCAGGAGCATGACCTTAAGCAGGGTGATTCCACAATTGATGAGTTCTATACTCAGAGTGATGCTATTTGGCGTCAGCTTGACTCTCTTCGTACAGCTGTGTGTAACACCTGTCCCTGTTGTCTGATTGTGCGCGCGGATCTGGAGTTCCAGCGCGTCTTTGAGTTCTTGTCGCGTTCAAGAAGGAGTTTGAGCTGCTGCCTAGCAGCTTGCCCGTGGTCGTGTTCCGCCTCGAGGTAACGCTGAGCTTCGCTGAGGAGACTCATCTTCGTGGTGCTGGTCTTCTTGAGGTTCCATCTGTTCTGCTCGTGGTCCCTCCGTGTCGCCGCTTCGTCATGTCTCTAGCTCGCCGCTACTTCGCTTCCACCGCCCAGGTTAGAGTTAGCCTCAGCAGCTCGTGGTTCTCGCCCTCCTCGCTCACTGTGGGCAAGCCCGCCACGATATCTCCGGCTGTTGGACGAGGGATCCCCGCCACGCCAGCAGACCTTGCTCGCCGGGCAGTTCTTCGTGATCTTCCGCCGCTGTTTCCGGACCTCCTGCTGGTGCACCGCCCGATCAGGATATTATCCGTGGTCTTCGTAGTCCGCCGCTGCCAAGTGCTCTTCCTCGCCGGCATCGCTGGTTCTGCGGCTCAGCTCTTCCGCACCGCTGACCATCATCTTCTACATGTCAGTACGCTATCCCGTGGTGGAAATCGTAAAGATTATTTGATTTGATATCCGATTCGAGCTTCTTTTCATATGACTTCTACGCCTTTCTATTCTTTCGCTTCTTCGCTTCTTATTTTTCCTGCCCATGTTATTACGCTGATGGTACCTCTCTTCCTGCTTCCAGCCGAGGCACCCTCTCTACTTCCTCTTTCTCTCGTTCTTGATGTTTCTCATGTTCCCGCCTTAAGATGAACCTTTTCTCGCTAGTCACCATTGATTCTGGTTGTCGTGTCATTCTTGACGCTGATTCTTGTGCTGTTCAGACCGCTGCATATGTGCTCTCGTTGGAGCTGGCCTCGCAGCATTGAGTCTCCGGGCTATGAGAGTTAGACTGGCTTCAGGTTCCTTCCGCCGACACTTCCTCTCGCCAGTTCTCCGCGTTGCTTCGTCATCACCGGCTCGTTTCAGCAGTGGCATCATCGGCTGGGTCATCTTTGTGGCTCCCATTAATCGTCATTAGTTCGTCGTGGTCTTCTTGGGCCTGTCTCAGGAGATGTGTCTTTGTAGGGGTTCGTAGCATGGAAAACAAAATTTTCTATCGCATACAAACAAACAAGCCAAGATCTATCTACTAGATTGCAGCAACGAGTCGATGGAATAACTCACCCTCGAAGATTCCAAAGTGTTTAACGAGAGCAGATTCTCGTGGGTGATGTAGTCGTACTCTTTCCGATCTCAAGATCGCGTAGACGATCCTTCCAGCGCCACGTTTCAGCAGCGCTCCAGATCGGTCACACGCGTTATCGGATTTAACGAAGACCTTCCTCTCCTTGTTCCAAAGCAGCGGAGGTTGTAGCACTCTCCTCGCGATTCCGCAGACAACTGGCGTGGTACCGGAAGTAGAGAAATCCGAGGCTTCGCCTTAAGCAGTATGGTGGAGCTTATGAGAGAGGCTATTAGTGGTCTAGTAATTAGACACACCAATTAGAAGGCTCTAAATCAATTAGAAGGCTCTAAACCGAAATAGCTCTAAACCGGGGTTTAGGTCTATGGTTTAGATTAGAGGATAGGAACTTGTGTGTCTAGAGGAGGAGGCCCTGCCCCTCCCTTTATAGGTGGGAGGGCCGGCGGCCAAGGGGAGGAGTCCCTCCCCAAGTCGGCCTTGGGAGGCGCGCCGGCCAAGGGGACTCCTCCCCAAAGTCGGTCTCCACCTCCTCCTCTTTTCCCACTTCCCAAAATTGCCGTTTGACTTTCAAACTAGCCGTTTGACTTTTCAATTTAGGATTTAAATAAACCCTTTATTTTGGACAGCAAGAACTCCTAGTACATGATGCAATCATTCCAATATGTAATGACACATTCATGTACCCTTCCCCCTCCGGAGTGCCGGACATTCCGACCTTCTAGAATGTTCCCATGAAAACACCGAACCATTCCCCAACTCAAACGGACTTTCCTTATATGAATCTTATTCGACCATTCCGGATCACCTCGTGATATCCCGGATCCCATCCGAGACCAACAACATTCGGTCTCTTTCTCATAATACCATAACTACTCAAACAACGTCAATCCTTAAGTGTGTCTCCCTATGGTTCGTGAATTATGCGGACATGATCGAGACACTTCTCAACAATAACCAATAGAGGAATCTGGAAATTCATATGGTTCTACATATTTCTACGATTACTTTACATCGAATGAACCATTTACATACGATACCAATTTCCCTTTGTCTCACGATATGTTACTTATCCGAGGTTATGATCGCCGTATCTCCGCATACCTAGTTCAACCTCATCGATAAGTACTCTTTCTCGCTCCGTGATATGTGATCCCTTCCGACCTAGTCACATGCTTGCAAGCTAATTGGATGACATTTCACCGAGAGGGCCCAGAGAATATCTATCCGTCATGTGGATGGACAAATCCCACTCTTGATCCATGTGTTTCAACCAATACTTTCCGAACACTCAATGCCACCTTTATAGCCACCGTTACGGTGGGTGTTTGATGACATCAAAGCACCCATCCAAAGAAAGGTGATATGCATGATCTCATGGTCAAGGAATTAGGTTACTATGTATCAGAAAGCATATAGCAATTGAACTATTGAAATGACTTGATCTTTATGCTACGCTTATCTATAGGAGTATGTCCACCATATCATTCTCCTAACGATATGATCTTGTTGTTGATAACATCTCAATGTTCATGATAGGGAAACCACAATCATCAATCAACCAACAAGCTAGTGAAGTATAGAGGCTATACTAGGGACTTCAATTTAAGTTTACAATTCACACAAGTATTAATGTTTCCTTGTTAATACTATTATAGCATGAATATAAACATTTATCATAAACACAAAGATATAATAATAACTATATTTATTATTGCCTCTAGGGCATATCTCCAACAGTCTCCCACTTGCACTAGAGTCATCTAATCTAGATTACATGGTAATATACCGAACACCCATGGCAGTTTGGTGTTGGTCATGTTTTGCCCTCGGGAGAGGTTTAGTCAACGGATCCGCCACATTCAGATCTGTGTGTACTTTGCAAATCTTTATATCCCCATCCTGGATATGTTCTCGAATAGCGTGAAAACGCAGCTTGATATGCTTCAGCTTCTTGTGTGACCTTGGTTCTTGCGCATTGGCTATGGCGCCCATGTTATCACAGTAGATAGACATTGGGTCCAGCGCACTTGGAACCACACCCAGCTCTGTAATGAACTCTTTCATCCATATCGCTTCTTGTGAAGCCTCTGAAGCAGCCATGTATTCCGATTCAGTTGAAGATCTCGCCACAACGCTTTGCTTTGCACTCCTCCAGCTAACCGCACCATTCAAAATAAATACGTATCTAGATTGTGATTTAGAATCATCCGGATCGGTGTTCCAACTAGCATCGGTGTAACCATTAACAACGAGCTGTTCATCACCTCCATAAGAAAGAACCATATCCTTAGTTCTTCTCAAGTACCATAACTACTCAACTCGTTGTAAATCAGATATTGACTATAGTAGGAGAGACAGACACCCGCCAGCCACTTATGCAAAACAAGTTGCATGTCAGTCGTGGAACCGGTCTCATGTACGATGACATGTAAGGTTGGTCCGGGCCGCTTCATCCCACTATGCCACCAATATTCAAAACACATAGAAGATGCAATAACATGATCATCATCGCCCACATATCAACATATGTGTACTACCCGTGCTAAGCACCTATGCATAGATCAGGCTCTGATACCACTGTTGGTTCCACAAAGATAGAAAAAAAATTCCTACGGTGTGAACTACATGCCAAGATCTATCTACTAGGTACAAAGCAACGGTGGACATACATCCAACGAGAACTTACCCTCATAGACAACGAGCTTTGTTAACGGTAGGAACTGCGTGGTTGATGTAGTCAGACGCTTGCCGATCTCAAGATCGTGAGGAAGTCCGAGGCCGCAACTCAGCAGCGATCGCGATCAAGAAACACGTTCAAGCCACCGGACAACCTCCACCTCCTTGCTCCAGCAATCCAAAAGCAGCAACTCCTTCAGCATTTAAATGCCACTGGAACATGTATCTCGCTAATCCGAGACCACGGGGGAATAATTCTAGAGGGGGAGAGAGATCCTTCACAAGGAGGTGTGAGGATGAAGGAGGGACTGGGTGGCCTTTTATAGGAGGAGGGGGGGCCCTCTCCATGGCCGCATGGGGGTGGCCCTCACCTCCCCTATTCATGTGGTGGTAACCCCTCCACATTAAAATGCCTCTTCACATTCCCTTTTAAAGTCTCCACTTTAAATGCAATAAATTTCTCTAAATTTAATGCTCTCTCATTTAATAAAACTCTTTTTATTAAATTTATTCAGAATTTTGTTAATTAATTTAATTAACAAACATTCACGTATAACCCCTTGCAATATTTCAATATCACATGTAGAACCAACTTCTGCAATTTCACCCGAAACAATTTCCAGTTTCTATTGAATCAATTCCCGCGCTTTGCAATTCTTTCGTCTGAAACATATGTGCTCCAAAATGGTGTCCGGTAACTCTTAAGTGTGCCACCCTACGGTTCGCGAATAATGCAGACATGATCGAGACCCTTCTCCGATCAATAATCAGCAGCGGGACCTGGAGATCCGTACTGACTCCTACACATTCACGATGACTTCTGTGATCGTGAGAACCTTTAACGCTTGTAACTAAATCCCTTTGTCTCTCGATATATTACATGTCCGAGATTCGATCATCGGTATCTCCATACCTAGTTTGATCTCGTTACCGACATGCACTCTTTTCTCGTTCCCGTGATATAACATTCTAGTGATCACATCACTTGCTTGCAAGCTATCCTAATGTGATATCACCGAGAGGGCCCAGAGTATATCTATCCGACATCTAGATTGACAAATTCCACTCTTGATCCATGAGCCTCAACATAACACCTTCGTAGTACTGAACCCATCTTTATAGTCACCCTGTTACGGTGTGACGTTTGATGTTATCAAGATACTCTTCCGGTGTCAGCAATTAACATGATCTCATGGTCTAAGGATAAAGATTACTTCGTATGATGTTATAGCAATATAAACATAATGACTTGATCGTAATGTTATACTTCGGATGAATGTTTATCACATCATTCCACCAATGGTGTGACCTTGTTATTAACAACATCGAATGTCCATGATCAGGAAACCTTGATCATTTTGTTAATCAACAAGCTAGTCTATAAGAGAGGCATGATTAGGAACCCTTTTTGTTTATTAAACACACATGTATTGATGTTTTCGAATCAATACAATTCTAGCATGTAAAATAAACATCTATCATGGTTAAGGAATATATAATAACAACTTTATTATTGCCTCTCAGGGCATATTTCCTTCATTTTCGCTTGTCATCAAGTCTCAGACGAGAACTCCTCTCCTCCCTCATCCTCCCGAACCCCCGTCCCCTTGAGAGTCCCCCGTGCGCCCCCGGGCCGCTCCCGAGCCCTCCCCGACGGTGCTGCCGTCCAAAGATCGCGGAGGAGGGGCACCGGAGTAGGTAGTAGGTCTAGGGTTAGTGTCTTCGGCAGCTTGCGTACTTTGGAGTAGGGTAGCAGCTTCTCTGGCCCAGATCTGCTACATCATGTGCTGGTGTCTGGTCTTGGCCGTGCTCCGGTGGACGGAGGCGACGAAGAGCTTCTGGACCCCAGGGATCTCCGCAATAAGGGTGCAGGTCGGTGGTCGCTGGTCTCTGGCCAGATGCGTCGCTGATTGCTTCCCCTCTCTGGTCGGTCGCTGCGAGGAGAGAGGGGAATCGGGCAGTGGCACTGATGGACTTGGAGCCTGGCGAGGCTTTTCCTGGAGGGCGTTTCGGCACGGCGCCATCAGGTGGCTGCCTCCTCTCTTCGTCAAGCTTCTGTGGTGGAGCTTCCCGAAGGAAGATTTGGCAGTGAAGCCTCTTCTCTTCAATAAGCGCTGCCTCTCCCAGCGAGACAGCCCAGTCCCTCTACAGCTCTTCTCGGCCGGCCATGGTGGCGAGGGAGAAGACGGCGACGACGCTGTTGCTGTTGTTGGTTGGGGGCGGTTCTGGAGGTCATTGGAGATTGCAACGCCGGTAGCAGTACCCAAGCGGAGCCGCTGTGAGGTAACCGCTATCCTCGGTCGTAAGGTCGACCCTGCTGCGCTTGAGCTCCGCTATGGCTCAGGCATCTTCTTCCTCCTTAACTGGAGGATCTGTCCGGATCTCGGCGTGGCGATGAGCGTTGCGGCAATCCCAAGTGGTTTCGTTCCCGGTGGTTGCAGCGACGGCCGCGCAAGAAGGTCAAAGCTCGTCGGCGGTAATATTAGACTCGATCGCGTTTCATCGAGCTGTTCTGGGGTGCTAGTCGAAATTGTAAAGGGCCTGGATGTTATTTTCATTTTTTTTGTGGCCCTCTTTGTAATTGTAACCGCACCGCCATTAAAGCAATCTCCAGGTCCTTCGGGACCTTACCCGTTCAAAAAAAAAGTCTGTACGGGAAGACTGGTTCGTTCTTCCCTTCTTCCATGCAAACCACGCCACCTCCATGGGGTGTCTGCTCTATAAATACCGCGAACCCCCGAGTGCTTCCACGATCATTACTAACTGATCCAGTCCGTGCAGAGCAAACAAACACTAGATCAGCCATGTCGCTTGTCGGGGAAATCTGGGCCCAGAGGGTGGAGATTCTCGGTTCCGAGAGGAAGACGACGTCGGCCACCATAGCGCAGCTGAGAGGAATCGATGCGGCCGCGGCAAAGTATATCACGAGGGTGCATCAGCGGCTGGCGGCGGAGGAAGCTGCGAGGGCTGCTGCCGCTGCGGCAAGGCGCTAAGCTACCGTAGCTAACTAGGTGCAGTCTATGCAGGCAATGACTGTAAAAGATTAATTCCTTACTTTTATTCTTTCGAGTCAGTATATTTTTGCGTTTTTTAAATGGATAGAGTATCATGCATATGTCATGTGTTCTAGCCTTCTACGATCACAGTAAATAATGAGATAAGATATGGGGAAGCATACGTACGATCGGGGCATCGTGATGTATACGTTCATTTTGAGGTCTTGCGGTAAATGTGAAAGATCGTTAATTAGCTAGTCAGAGCACCTCTAACCGAACCCCTAAATCTTAATTAGTAGATGATAAAAAAGACCCCTTGTCCTTTTGATCATCTAAAAGTTGGCGGCCCAATTCTGAACCCCTAAATCTTAAGTAGATGATAAAAAGACTCCATGTCCTAAATGATCAAAAAAATTATCATCTAAAAGTTGGCGACCCAAGTCCGAACCCCTATATTTAGATGATCAAATTATTTTGAGCTTCATTTTCAAGCCTCTATCAAATACGAAGAAAATCATGGCATATGATCAAACATTCAAATGACTTAAATACAATAAGTAACAAGTATTCAAATACACCAAATTTAAAATGTACATATATTATTCAAGAAAGAGCAACTAGACCAGGTTTATTAGCCAAAACCACAACATAGCATGTTTATGTTGTGGACATCACCACCTCGGCTACCACCTCAAACACCATCTCAGCCTCCAAATTGGGCCAAGATCTCGGCACAAGCATGCTCCCAATACGCTCTAGACGTAACATCCAATGTGGTTGTGTCCATGAACATGTTGGTGTGGACGTATGAGGTTTTGTGCTGTAACACCCAATACACCCTAGCCATAGAACCCAATAGACACCCTAGTTTTGTGTCCTTTTGTTCTTGGTGCCGACATATGAGGTTTGTGTTGCCGTCTCCACCTTGGCCACCTACTCCTATTCGTCCTCCACCTTAGCCACCTCTTCTTCGACCATCTCTTCATCCACTTGACTGTAGTTGAAATCATCGAGCCCTTGCACGTGAGAGGACTCCAATTGGGACATGAATTTGGTGACGGTGATTTCGGTCGCACTCGGTTCCACAAGGCTGGACATTTCGTCGACTACCTCGTAGACGGCGACGCGATCGCGAGTTGCGATGGCCGCGTGCACCGCCGGCTTGGGCATGGGAGGCAGCAGCAGCTGTCTTGCGAACTGTTGTGGTCAAAGAAGACAACATGGTCGATGCTGCGGCGCTCCTCTTCTTCTTCTCCTCCGTCGGCGTGGAGAGAGCCTTCATGGCCTCCATCAGCTTCCGCGCCCGCGGGCCACTCACGACAGGCGCACGGGGCAGGCGAGCCCCCTGCACCACCGTTGTAGTCGTCTTGCCGCCCTTCCCTACCGCCCGCACCACGCCGGTAGTGCCCAACCGCTTCCGTCGCACCGGAGGCATCGTGGGGGTTCGATTTTGGTGGTGTCGCGTCGGCAGGAAACTCCGGCCGGGATTCGGAATCGCATTCTGGTGCCATTCCGGCTGGGGTTGGGGCCAATGGTGGCGCCGGTGGCAAGGGGTCTACGAGTTTCGGCGGGAGAGCAGGCGGGTCAGCGGGAGAAAAGGGAGGAGAAATTTTTCTCAGCGCTTTGGGCGGCCGCGCAAAAAAGAGAGAGCCGAGGCCGATTTTGAGGGGACCTATATTTTTTATCATCTAACCGTCTTACAAGTCTAGCTAGGTGTGGTGAGCCAGGCTCTCGTGTTAGGACAAAGATGCTTGTGTAGTCTCACTAAACAGAACACTTTGCACAATATTTTCTGGCGGTGTCTTTCCTCTCGATAAAAAAGTAATTAGCACACAAACATACATATATCCCTTTTTGACTTTGTTGTCCCTTAACCCCGAAGCATATGTTTGCCCACATAGTGTGCATCAATGGTGTATGTGTATGCTTGGTCAAGTCGTCGATTCCCGGCATGTCGTGTGTGCTGTATACTTACGCTGTCATGCGTTGAGGGTACATAAAAAAGTACACGATGGCACTGCCAAAAAATTTAGTGAAGAAGCTACCTGACATAGCATATACAGGCATGCCACGCGCGTGAGGTGCACGCAGTACCCACGGGATGATGCTTCCGACCCGGACGCATGATTGTGTGCAAGACATCGAGGCCGAGAGTGTCTATGGTGATTCAACAAAGCCTAAAATTTGGAATAATCTCTTTGTGACCTTGAGAGAATCAACTGGACTCTTTTGGACTATGGAGCAGCCTTTGGACACTAGCTAGCCCCTGATTTTCACATACGGTCTACTAGATAGTCTAGCTAACACTCGTTTCTTGTTCTAACTAGGAAAATGCTCGTGCATTGCTACGGCGTAAAAATATTTAAGTATTTTGTATTTCATAATTCTACCCTCCATGCTCCATTCGAAAATGAGAGAAGGTGCTTTCAACTTCACATCTGATTGTGTTTTACTACATGGTCCGCTTAGGCGCAACTTTTATCCAGATCCATCCCTCTAATCTCCTCGGGAACAATGTGCGACGTGTGACATGCAGCAGTTTCGGAGGCTCAAGGATTTTACTGCCTCATGTACGTGCATGAATGATCAATATTTTTTAGAATCTAGAATAACTGGAGCAGCCTGAACAATATTATGAACAAGAAGGTAAGTTTTTGCTGCTTTTATTTGTGAGTAGAACTGTCACAATAACATAAGGATAACATCTTTTATTTGACAGGTGTATTCTGTCAGTATTAATGGTGTTTCTTGGAGCATACTAGACTTGACGCAGCTCAGCTCACTTTACAGCTTTCATGTATGCTTTGAAATGATTGTTTTATATGACCTATCTATTTAACCTTGATAATACATTTTGTTGTAGCAAGGAGTATAGAGGATCAGTGAGAAGATTAAGATGCTGCAGAGTCTAGTTCTTGGTTGTACTAAAATGATCATAAAGCTACAACAACTGTACTGTTAGCTAGTTTCAGCAATAGCGAAATAGATAAAACAACAACTATGTGCTTTTTTCTGCACGGAGAACATGCTTATAATTGATGGGCTGGGGAAGCCAGCTAGATACTGGCAGAACTATAGAGTGCAGTCTATGGTTTGCTTGTGGAAACAAAGATGTGCATATTGGAAAAATTCAGAATACAATGTCCTCCGGTTCACGGACACCTTTGCTATATCAATTATGTTTGCAATCGTATTCTAGAAATCTGGATCAACCATATAAGTAGGAATGATGACAAGCCTGATGAGGTTCTTCCATGAAAACTTATCATGCATAACTAGATAATTGAATTCCTATGCAATAAATATCGAGAGAAAGATTTATTCAACATACTAGGAGTTGCATATGGATCAACCCTATTTCCAGGCTTCATGAATTGCAGCATCTCCACCCTGGAGCCTGAGATGGGACGGACCTTGGCGTCGAGGATGCTAGCCGGTAGCAGTGCAGCTACCAGGTGACGGGTTGGTGTGCTAGACCTTGAGGCTGCAGGAGCTCGGGGATAGAGGCTGGTGTAGGCGTCAAAACAGGTGGGCGCCTGCTGGAGACCGCGGCTCTCCTACCTTTCATGCGGCTGCGGCGGCGACCACGAGCGGAGCGTCGGCGCGGCCGGAGGGAGATGCAGCTGCCGGTGGAGTAGTGGGGGAGTTGCTCGAGTTAGGGGACAGATGGCAGGACCTGGCCGGCAGGGGAGCTCGCGATTGATTTCACGATTGATCTCGTGGGGAACTCGCGATTGATCTCTGATTGTACTTCCTGGAGCTGGAGAGAGTCATCGCTAGCGGGGGAGCTCATGATAAGCCTCCTCTGCTCCTAGATCGACGGGGGATCGAGTTGCGGCCGACGGGAAGGGCGGATGGTGATTGAGGAAGACTCGAATTTGGAATCTGACCAGATTTGCAACAATTTGAATCGATAAGGTTTTATTTGAAATTTATACTTTAAACAGGCTCTGCAACCGTTAATTCGTATCAGAGGGAATATATGACAATATACCTCTATAATGCATATACCATATACCAGTGTCACAGTATTATACGTTTATCGCAATGCACATTTGTGTCTAAGATAAATTTTGCATTAAATGTTCTTGTTTTGCATGCTATGATACAATATCATGATATGATATTACTATCACATTCGTATTCATTAATTACAGAGGTACATTATCATTTTATGACATGGGTTGCATGTCATAGTGGGAGTAACATAGTAACATATGTCAACGGCCGAAATCATCAGGCAGTAAAGGGTGTCGCGAGCCTATTAAGTGCACCGTGAAGTTCTTTTTCTCTGAGATAGCAAGAATAGATGGTGCGATGTCTTTGGGATTGAGTCCCTATAACCAAGGCGAGTGCCAAAAATTTGCGATCTTACTGTTGCTAATGGCTATGTCAATGGAGTTGTAGAATAGCTTCACATCTGTACCGTCACAAGGGTGCCCCAATCCCACCCAAGCACGCTTGCTCCGTCTACTTATACCAAGGCCACCTTAATCTCAAGTGCCCTAGCAAAAAATTTGAGGTCCAACACTCCAGTGCCTCCCATGTTCTTAGGCCGACACAGAATGTCCCATTTGACTTCACATTTCCCCCTAGGGATATTGTTCGAATCCTTGCATAGGAAAGCACGCTCGATCTTGAAGGTGGTATTCGATACGCTTGTAGGAGGAGTCAAAGTGGTGAGAGACTAAATTGTTCGTGAAGTGGTCACATATTTGATGAGAGCCGTCCTTCCGGGGGTAATGACGTATTTCCTTTGCCCAATTGGTAATGTCGTGGAAATGGCCACGGCAGTCGCTGCCACTGGCAGTGATTGAGTGTTTCGTGAGGAAGAGTTGGCGGCCATCTGCGGTGCGAGATGGGGGCGGATGCACATGGGTTTACCCAGGTTCGGCCCCCCGGAGGGTAAAGACCTACTCCTGCTGGTTTAGATTGTTGGAGAGCGAGTTACAAGGGTGGCGAGCTCGGCGGCTGTGCGGCGAGTCGCTTGAGGGGGTGTATGATGGAACATGAGTCTCTAGGGTACCCGAGGGAGGTTTATATATGAGGCACCTCGCTAGGGTTTACAGGTTACCACCGAACAAGATAAGGATTCGGAGGTCTTGACCTAATCCGACTGGGCTTCTGTTACGCTCTTGGGCTTCCAGTCACCGGGCTTCCTCTTCCATTGTAGTCCAGTCGTCATCCTTCAGGCGTATTCGCAGGCCTTTCGGCCCGCTCGAAACATCCTGCTGGGCATACCCTCTTTGGCATATCCCCATCAGTAATCCCCGAGGCCATCGTTGATGCAGGCGCAGGCGTCCTTTTGGCGTTCGGAGTAGACGAGCCCAATTTGGGCGTCCAGTCGAGTCAGTGATGGACTCCATCAGAACCAAGGAGAATTTCCCCATGTTTCCATTCGCCATCCCAATGAATGCTACTGCTACCAAGTCGCCGTTTCGGCGAGTGGAAAAGACTAGCGGGTAGCGGGTGAAATGAAGGAGTTGGACCGTCAAATATGGTCAAACTATCCGTTGGAATTTCCGAAAGGTAACTTCGACGCAATTACCATGAGTAACGGCTATCCTGATTTTGGCGGGTGGCGTTCCCATATAAGGGGAGTGATGGTTCAGCTCTACAGACCTTCTCTGCATTCTTCATTCTTCCTCATTCGTTCTTCCTATCTCCAATGTCCCTGCCTACATTCTTCTGATTTGTTTTTTCCGCATCGTGCGATTCCACATCCCACTCGATGGCGCCTCCCAAAGGCTCATGGGGGAAATCCAAGTGTACCACAGCCCAGCTTAAATCTTTCGAGGATGCCCGAGTACTCCGCAAGGGGAACTAGCGGGTTTCGCCCTCCTCCGAGACCGAGCCGAAGCCGCGATCCGGTGAATTCATCTGCTTCTCCAGCCATCTTGAGAGGGGTCTGGGATTCCCCACTTCACTCTTTTTCTGCCGCTTCTGCGCGTACTATGGATCAAGCCGTCGGATCTCGGTCCGCATAGCATCGAGCAGCTGGCGATCTTCGTCGCCTTCTGCGAATGCTACCTCGACTGCAGGCCGTACTTCCCGCTATGGCTGGAGCTCTTCCACGGCCGCATCGGGCGCGAGGCGTCCGGTGGCTTGAGGTTGGCCGCAGGTGGCGTCACATTCAACTGAAGCCGAAGGCCAATTTCCTCAAGCTCCTCCTGCCGAAGAAGGCCACCAGCGAGTGGAAGAAGAGCTGGTTCTACGTCAAAGAAGCCACTCCCTCCGGCGAGGCAGCTCTTCCCGAGTTCGTCGCCGAGAGGAGCGAGCCTCACCAGTTGGCGCCGAAGAAGCTCCCCGAAGACCAGCGGATGGCCGTCGCGGAAATGATGGACTAGATCCAGAAGCTGAAGGACCAGGGGTTGATTCCGATCAACCTCTACAACTGCTGGCTCGGGCGGCGCCTGGTTCCGCTGGCGGCTCGGCCGCACTGGATGTACGAATACAGCGGGAAGCATGATCCATCCCGAACCAGCAAGGAATCATGGGAGGCTGAGGACTACAAGGTCACCCTAAAGAAGATCACCGATACGGAGTTCACTAGTGTGGCGGTCGGGCTCGCCCCGTACACTCCTGTGAAGAATGAAGCCCCCACAGTAAGTTCTCTTCCCAGTCGCTATGTCCGTACTTCAATCCCCAGTCTTCGCGTTTGGTGTTTTACTCATGGTGGTTCTCAGCTTTTCTAGGTGTTGGAGGGCTGGCTCCCTCCGCTCGATGAAGAGGTTCCCCAGGAACTGGAGGAAGACTCCAAAGGAGACTCTTCCGACAGCGACGGGGAGGAGGAAGAGGTTCCTCCCCCAGTGCGTGCGGATCGCAAGACCCGCATGCAGAAACAACGTGAGTTCGAGGCGAGCCGCAGCCTGGACGAACACGATGGAGGCGACGAGGTCATGCAGGAGCACACGTCCCGGCATACTGCTACGCCGTCGAAGCCCGCACGCAAGCCCAAGTCGCCAGCGAAGAGGCCCACGTCGCCGTCCAAATCGTCGGTGGTGTTCGAGTCGGATGACGACTCCGATGATGAAGGTTCCCCCGAAGTCTCGCACAAGGCCCCAAAGGATGCAACCCTGACAAAGGGGTTAGAGGGCGAGGACACGGAGGTAGTGGTAGAGGTTCCCCTGGCGGCGATTGCGCCGACAGCCTCGGGGGTTTCAAGCCAAGAAGCGGCTGAGGCGATGACATCCAAGTCGCCGCAGCCGTCAAGGGCGGCCACGTCGGAGCCGGATATCCCGGCGACTGCGGCTTCATCATCGAGGAAGGCCGCGGTTTCGTGGGATTCAGACGTCTTCGAGAGGGGGCTCACCCGCAAGTTGGGTCCCGAGTTGGACAAGCCCGCCCACATCAGCACTGGGCTTCGCGTCCTCCCGGTCGCTAAGTGAGTACTGCTCCGTAATCCTGAATCGCCTCGCTCTTTTATGTATCGTCATTATACTGATTGTGGAAATTCGTGCAGGCCGGGGGCTAAGAAGATTGGCCGTCCCTCGGTGGCTAAAATTCCACCGGCTGCCCCACGGGAGAGGGCGACCTCCCCAAGAAGAGAAAGGCCGTCGGAGATGTGGTGACCGCTGCAATCGCGAAGAAGCAGAAGGGGGGTGCCGACGAAGCCACAGCCAAAGATAGCGCCACGGAGCCAGATGCTGCGCCAGTCGCCGAAGAGGTGGTGGCGGCGCGATCGGAACCGGTCTTGGCTGCGTCCGTGCCGGAAGGGCCGGCCCTGACAACCAGAGCCCCCGCCAGAGCATCGGCAACGTTCCCGTGCTTCATGGCGAGGGGGTTTCTATGTGTGGCGGACACCCAGTCTCCGCAGAGTCCAGAGATCGTGGATGCGGACATTGGGTCCCGTCGCGGGCGCACTTCCTTTACGATCCCGTCGACTGACGCCGGAGAACTTCACAGGATGCCCGGCGCTGCTATTCAGGTATGTCCAGTCCCCGAGTTCCTAGTCGCTGAATTTCAGCGGCTGGGAACTGAACTTCTTGCTCCTTCTCCAGTCCCCGATTTCCTAGTCGCTGAATTTCGACGGCTTGGAATTGAGCTTCTTTCTCCTTCTCCAGTCCCCGAATTCCTAGTCGCCGAATTTCGGCGGCTAGGAATTGAGTTTCTTTCTCCTTCTCCAATCCCCGAGTTCCTGTTCGCTGAATTTTAGTGGCTGGGAACTAGGTTTTTGTTTTGTCAAATGCTGAGGTTTGTTGTTTGTTTGCAGGGATTGCAAAGGGAGGCCACCGATCGGCAGGCCGCGAGAGAGCGCTTGGAGCGTGACTTGCGCGAAGCGCAAGAGGCGAACCAGCGGCTTCAGGAAACTATTGGTGAGTATTCGTTTGTCTTTCTTTTCCTCTGTCGGGTGTGAACTATTGGTGTATATCACGCTGATGGTTTCTCTTGCAGATGGTTTTCCGGCTGTGATTTCCAAGGCCCGTGAGGGGTATATTCCAGTCGCCGAGCTGGACGCGGCGAATGGACGAATAGCCTCCCTGGTCCAGGACTTGGAGGAGGCGAAAGTGGCTTCAGTTTCTTCGGAGGAGCGAGCGAAGGCTGCCGTTGCTGCGGCTGAGGAAGAACTAAAAGCCACGGACTCCATCATCGTGGGTCTGCACAACGAGCAAGCCGCTTTGGAGAAACACGTCATGGAGAACTGCCGCAAACTCCTTGGTGAGTCTCCGTCTTCGCCTGACCCGTTTGTCGAGTCCCTGATTTGGGGGTTTCATAGTTTCACTGACACCTGACTATGCAGCTGTGGTAGGCCAAAGCGATCTGGTGGTGCAGACCTACAATGCCTCGTAGTGCGTGACTGCCGTGGTGAATGCAGCCACGGCCTCAGCGAATGCGTCAAGCTCTTCAGGGCATGTCCCCCACCGAAGTTATTCCTAGGGGGCTTACGGAGGTGTGGTGCTATCTGGAGGAGGTGCCTGCCGTTGTGGAGTGGATGGCGCGCTCAGCGTTCAGGCGCGGGGCCACCACAGCGTTAAGCTTAGGTCTCACCCACTTCCCCGACGACATCGACCTTGACGACGTGACGAGTGGCTATCCATCGGCGACCGGCATGGTGGAGATGTCAGAGGTGCTGAAGCTGACCGCGAAGGCCACCCCTTACGCAGATCGGGTCTTGGCGATGGGGGATTTGCTGCCGTACCAGGAGACGGTGTTGGCGCCTGGCGACCCTGAGCCAGAGCATCGTGACATGAAGTTGGAGCAGCCCTTCCGGTCGTCGTTGTCGAAGTCGCTGACGACATACCCGGCGAACCCGTGGCAGCCTTTTGTTCGTGTCAAGGGAGGCGGCGCTGCTTCTTCATCAGGGGCCTGTGTAATAAACAATGTAATTGTCCAATTTGTGATGTATGCCAAGTGGCGAGTGCTGTAAAATATTTTGCAATATATGCCAAGGGGATTCAATCGACTCGTATTGCGACTAGGATTGTGTGTTGTGTTTGTTTTTGGTTGAGCGAGTCCCCGAGCGCGTCCGCCCTTTAACTCGACTATATACTTTTGTGTATTGTTTTGGTTAGGCACTGTTTTTATCTCTCGCGTCTTCTGAGTGGCGAGTCCCCGAGCGCGAGTAGGACTGACTTGCAAGCGAGTCCCCGAGCGTGGTGCCCGACCACATTGGTCATGTTCCTGTTGCAGGTTGTGAATGTGTTGTTTGTAACGCGTCTCCTCTCCTGGCCCGGAGAGCCAGTCGCTTGGCGAGTCCTAGGCAGCTCTCTTACTTGGTGTGTTCCCAAGCCGCGTGGTGGTTCCTGTTTTGCAGAGTCCCCGTGCGTGGTACTTAACCGTTCGAGTCGCTTTGCACGAGGATGGGAGGGACAGGTCGCTGTGAGAAGCGTGTATCGGTTGTCTTGGCCCGGTGAGCCAGTCGGGCTAGGCGACTCCAATGGCGGCTCCGAGTTGGCGTTTTCGTGGACGACCCAAGGCCCGAATGTTTCCGGTGCCCTTGTGCCGCACTACTTAGCCATGCCGGTCGCTCGACCAGAGGTTGACTTCTGTAAGTAGCGTATTGCTAGTATGTACGAGTGCGAGTGGCACAAGAATATGGCGAGTGGACACAATTTGTGCGATCTGGATGAATTTTATTATATATTCCGGCGGAGTACAATGTGAGGTTCTAAGTGTAGAACTTTCTGAGGAGTTTTACATTCCATGGCCTCCCGACCTCCAGCTGGTCGTTACCCCGTATGTCGATGAGGTAGTAGACATCATTGCCAAGGACTCGGCCTATGGCGAATGCCCCCTCCCATGGGGGGGAGAGTTTGTGCATGCCCTTGTTGTCTTGGGCCAGTCGTAGGACCAGGTCGCCTTCCTAGAAGGTGAGAGTTCGCACTCGGCGGCTGTGGTAGCGGCGGAGTCCTTGCTGGTATATGGCGGTGCGGGACCGAGCCAGGTCGCATGCCTCGTCGAGTTGATCGATGCTGTCTTGGCAGGCGACCTCGTTGGCCGCCTCGACAAAGTTGGCGACTCGAGGTGAATCATGCTCCAGGTCGGTTGGCATTACGGCCTCGGCGCCATACACCATGAAGAAGGGCGTGAACCCGGTGGTGCGATTGACGGAGGTGCGGATCCCCCATATCACAGAGGGGAGCTCGTCGACCCAGCATCCTGGGGTGCGCTCGAGGGGCACATGGAGTCGCGGCTTGAGCCCGTGGAGGACGCTCTGGTTGGCGTGTTCTGCTTGGCCATTTGACTCTGGGTGGGCGACTGATGCGAGGTCGAGTCGTATGCCATGTTCTTCACAGAATTCCGCCATGGCCCCCTTGGCGAAGTTGGTGCCATTGTCTGTTATGATGTTGTGCGGGTAGCCGTACCGGTAGATGAGCTCGCGTAGAAACTTGGTGGCCATCTTGCCGTCGCCCTTTTTTATTGGCTTGGCCTCGACCCATTTGGTGAACTTGTCGACTGCGACCAGGAGGTGAGTGAAGCCAGATGCGGCCTTCTTGAATGGGCCTACCATGTCCATGCCCCATACGGCGAATGGCCACGTAATGGGGATGGTCTTGAGTGCCGAGCTAGGAAGGTGCGTCTGGTGGGCGTACTTCTAGCACTCGACGCATCGTTGGACGATGTTGGTGGCGTCGGCGTGTGCGGTGAGCCAGTAGAAACCGTGCCGCATGGCCTTGGCAACTTGGCGCCGGCGCGATGGCCGCAGTCGCCGGCGTGAATGTCTTAGAGGATCTTGCGGCCTTCTCCTGGATGTACGCAGCGCTGGAACACGCCGGTCACGCTGCGTCTGTGGAGCTCGCCGTTGATGATGACGAAGGATTTGCAGCGGCGATGGATCATTCGCGCCTCCGACTCATTGCTTGGTAAGAGTTTGTGTTCCAAAAAGGTGACGTATGGTGCTGTCTAGTCGCTAGGTTCCATAACCATGGCGACTAAGGCCGGTTCTGGTTGTAGTGGGATCCCGGTGTCGATCTCTTTTGGTGGGCTGACCGACGGTTTGTGGATGATGTCGAGGAAGAAGCCTACCGTTGGCGCTTGTCGGGTCAATCCAATCCGGGAGAGGGCGTCTGCCTCCTTGTTTTTGCGCTTGTCGATCCACTCGACAGAGTAGCCGTCGAAGTGTCCTCCCAACTGGTCGACAGCTTGGCGGTACACGATCATTGTTGGGGAGACGGCGTCGCACGTCCCGGCGACTTGGCCGGCGACTAGGTCGGAGTCGCCATAGCATCATAGGCGGTTGACGTTCATCTCCTTAGCGGCCCTCATGCCGTGAAGGAGGGCCTCATATTCTGCCATATTGTTGGTGTAGGGCTTGAAGTTGAGGTGGAGCACGTAGCGGAGCTTGTGTCCTTTGGGAGAGGTCAGTATGACCCCATCCCCTGCGTCGTCTGCGTTCTTGGAGCCGTCAAAATGGAGCGACCATTAGTGGAGGTACGGGAGCTTCTCTGGCTGCTGTGCTTCTTCCCAGTCTGCAAGGAAATCAGCCAAGGCTTGTGACTTGATCGCTTTGCGGGGCTCGTATTTGATGTTGTGGACGCCGATTTCGAGGGCCCACTTGGCGACTCGCCCAGTCGCCTCGCGATTGCGTATGATGTCTTGCAGGGGCGCGGAGGAGACCACCGTGATTGGGTGCTCCTGGAAGTAGTGTGGGAGTCGCCGCTGTGCTCGGAATACCGCGTACACCAGTTTTTGGTATTACAGGTAGCGTTGTCGTGAGTTCGTTAGGACTTCGCTGATGTAGTAGACGTGGCGCTGTATGGGCGCTTCTTGCCCTCTTCCGGTCGTTCGACGACCATCACGGCGCTGACGACTCGAGTAGAGGCCGCGACATAAACGAGCATTGGCTCTTTGTCGAGTGGAGCAGCGAGTAGTGGCACCGCGAGTAGCACTTCTTTGAGCGCTTTGAGTGCGTCGTCGGCCTCCGCATCCCATTGGAACGTGGGGTTCTTGCCCATCAGGCGGTAGAGGGGCATTGCCTTCTCGCCTAGTCGGGGGATGAAGCGACTGAGGGCCGCGACTCGCCCTGCCAACTTCTGGACGTCGCGTAGGCACTCGGGTTTCCCGAGTCGCGCGATGGTGTGGATCTTGGTGGGGTTGGCTTTGATGCCTTGTTTGGAGACTACATATCCCAGGAGTTGTCCGGTGGGGACGCCGAAGGTGCATTTTCCGGGGTTCAGCTTGATGTTGTACCTCCGCGGGTTTGCGAAGGTTTCGGCTAGGTCGGCGAGCAGGTCATCCTGGCTGGTGGATTTTACCACCATGTTCTCTATGTAGTCATGAATGTTGCGGCCAATTTGGCTCGCTAGGCACTCCTGCATGCACCTCTGGTATGTGGCGCCTATGTTCTTGAGGCCAAACGTCATGGCCGTGTAGCAGAAGGCACCGAATGGCGTAATGAACGCTGTCTTCTCCTCGTCCTCGATCGCCATCTTGATCTAGTTATAACCAGAGTAAGCGTCAAGGAAGTACAGCGACTCCGATCCCTCGGTCGAGTCGATGATCTGATCGATGCGTGGTAGGACGAACTCCTCCTTCGGGCAGGCGCTGTTGAGGTTGGTGTAGTCGATGCACATTCTCCATGTGTTGTTCTTTTTTAGAACCAGGACTGGGTTTGCCAGCCACTAGGAGTATTTGATTGGCCGGATGAAGCCTGCGGCTAGCAGGCGCTGAACTTCTTCGGCGACTGCTCGACGGCGCTCTTCATTGAAGGGTCGTAGCGACTGCCTTACTGGTCGCACTTTGGGGTCGACATTGAGTTTGTGCTCAGCGAGTTCCCTCGGGACACCTGGCATGTCAGATGGCTTCCATGCGAAGATGTCGCGGTTCTCATGGAGGAACTCGATGAGCACGCTTTCCTATGCGGGGCTCATGTGCGCCCCAATGGTGACCGTCTGGCTGGAGTCGCCGGGGACGAGCTCGACGGTGCGGGTGTGCGTAGTCGCCTCGAACGTGGAGTTCGCGGCGGTTGGTTTCTTTAGGATGGTGGGGTTGTCCTTGTTGATGTTGCCCGCATATTTCGCGAGCTCCTCCGCGTGGTCGGTCTCCGCGGTGATGACGGCGTCGGCGAGCTCGGTGCCTTTGTCCTCGCATTCCACAGCCATGTCGGGGTCGCCGTGGACAGTGATGATGCCGCTTGGCCCGGGGAGCTTCATCATGTTGTACGCGTAGTGGGGGGTCGCCATGAATTTGGCAAACGTCTGGCGTCCCAGCACGCAATGGTAGGGGCTGTGGAAGTTCACCAGCTCGAATTCGATTCGCTTGGTGTGGTAGTTTGCCGGTGTGCCGAAGGTGACTGGCAGCGTCACTTTTCCGATCGGGTATGCCTTCCGACCGGGGACGATGCCTTGGAAGGTTGTCAGGGTCGGCTGGATTGCTGACTCTGGGAGCTGTAACCTCTTGAACGTGTCCAGGTACATGATGTTGATGGAGTTCCTGCCGTCCATTAATGTCTTGGGTAGCCAGTAGTCGGCCACTTTGGGCCTGACTACCAGGGCGACTCGCCCTGGGTACTTGATTCTGGGGGCGTGGTCCTGGCGACTCCAAGTGATACTCTGCACGGACCCATTGAGGAAGCGTGGGATGTCGACCTGAGTCACCGCATTGACGGCGACCGTGCGGGCGAGCACCTTTCTCTCGCGCTTGGTGCCGAGTCCGGTGAAGGTGTGGAGTCCCGAGCGCAGCCAGGCCGAGTCGATGCGGCCGCGGCGGAGTATATCATGAGGGTGCATCACCGGCTGGCGGCGGAGGAAGCGGCGAGGGCCGCTACTGCTGCAGCAAGGCGCTAGCTAGCTCGTTAGGCTCGGTCTTCTATCCACTCATACAAAGAAATGAGGAAACACACACGTACAAGACAGATCAGGTCTTCTAGGTACGATTCGGTCTGAGGCTAGGGCTTGGGCCGCTGCTGGTGCGATTGGCTTACGGGACTTGATCCCCGCAGCCCAGTAGGTCTAGTGAGTAGAGTTGTACGGAGTCTTGACTCTCTTTGAGTTGTGTATATGTTGTACGGAACTTTTTTATTCTATCAATGAATCGAAACATAAGTTTTTTGCGTTTTCGCGAAAAAAAGACTGGCTATTAATTAATACCATACATGTCGTGTGCTATAAGATCATCGTAAATTAAGACGATAGTGCTTTTTCTTCTTATAAACAAGATGATTTTATACTTTATCCCTTTTTGTTATTTTGTGGCACTAGTTATCTCATTTACACTATATTTAGATGCACAAAAATATGCTTACAATCAGGGAATTGAGATGAGATTGTAGCCTCTAATTCAACCGTTTCGCAATCAAGAACCAATTCCAGGCCACGCAACCGGAAATGGACCTCACGAGTTTCGAAACTTTCTGAAATCCTATGAAGGGGATTTAGAATTCCACAAAATTTATTTTCTAAATTAAATTTTGTCCCATTGTATTTTGCTCCCATTACTGACACCTTAGTCCCACTGAGCAGGCCTACGTGGATTCTGACTTTGACCATCAAGTTTGAGGCGTATTTAAATTGTATGTTTTCTTCATAAAGTCGCTCGAGACACGAAGCCCCACGCGGCCACCGGTACCCACCTAAATTGTATGTTTTCTTCATGAGGCGTATTTAATTATTTATTTTTGCTCTTTATCAACGCAGTATCATATAGCACTGTCGTAGCAGTATCATACAGCTTATGTATTTGTAGAATCTTAATGTCTATTTATATATAAGATTAATTTTCATTAAATTTTCTTGTGTTACGTGTTATCATACTATGTAATAATATATTATCACTATTCTGAAATAAGCTTTCGTCCCTGCTTTATGAACAAATCCATCCAACGGCTGAACTCATACAAAGAAATGAGCAAACACGCACGTACAAGACAGACCAGGTCTTCTGGGTAGGATTCGGTCCGAGGCTAGGGCTTGGGCCGCTGCTGGTGCGATTGGCTTACGGCCTTGATCCCCGTAGCCCCGTAGGTCTAGTGAGTAAAGTTATACAGGGTGGCTCTCTTTTAGCCATGTATATGTTGTACATAACTCTCTTTTTCTATTAATGAAACGAAACGCAAGGTTTTTGCGTTTTCATGAAAAAAGACTCGCTATTAATTAATACCATACATGTCGTGTGCTATAAGATCACTATAAATTAAGACGATGGTGCTTTTTCTTTTTATAAACAAGATGATTTTTATAGCTTATCTCTTTTTGTTATTTTGTGGCACTAGTTATCTCATTTACACTATATTTGGATCCACAGAAATATGCTTAGAATCAGGGAATTGAGATGAGATTGTAGCCTCTAATTCAACCGTTTCGCAATCGAAAACCAATTCCGGGCCACGCACCCGAAATGGACCTCGCGAGTTTTGAAACCTTCTGAAATCCTATGAAGGGGATTTAGAATTCCACAAAATTTATGTTCTAAATTAAATTTTGTCCCACTGTATTTTGCTCCCATTAGTGACACCTTAGTCCCACTGAGCAGGCCTACGTGGATTCTGACTTTGACCGTCAAGTTTGAGGCGTATTTAAATTGTATGTTTTCTTCATGAAATCGCTGGACACACTAAGCCCCACGCGGCCACGGGTACCCACCTAAACCTAGCCATAACTCACAGTCTTGCCTACCGATTCGGTTCCCTTTGGTCAACGCCAACTCAAAATACAGAGGAGGCATGACATTTTGCCATGTGCGAGCTTAGTGGTGGTGAGTCGGGCGATTTTGTGTAGAAAAGAGGAGTGATTTTTTACAAAAGAAGGGGAAATGAAATACACATCACGCTCGCTGCTTATTTAGTGTCTTCTTCGGCCTAAATGTGTACGCACATGTCGTCAAAAAAGGACAATGTGGTTAAATAGGGTAAATTTTGACACACAAATAAGGTGTAAAATATGAGAAAAGAATATGCATCCTGTCATAATTAAACCACTAGCAGTGTCAAAGTCCCAAGGAGAATGTAAAAAATTGAATTCACTGTTATAGATATTTATTTCGCAATAGTGAGTGGATGCCATACATACAGTAGGCTCACCATGATTTTTTCAAAATTCCACCGATATATTAAATATCATCAACAATACTACAAAGATAACCAAAAGTAATAAAATTAGAATTTGGTCACTAGACCAACTACCAACGACTACAGTCACTAGCGTGGGCCGAAGCCGCGCCGCTGCCCTCGCTCCTCCAACACCGGCTCACCGTGATTTATACCGTGCAGACCGAGATCTGGCGTTAAGTGTAGAATGATAGCTAATTATATTAGGACAGAAATGGTTGTGTGATCTGACTACACAGAACATTTTGCCCAATCGTTCTAGCGGCTCTCCTCTTGTTAAAAAAATAATAGTTATAACATGTCCTTTTGACTTTGTTGTGCCTTAAGTTTGATGTGCTGCTTCCATGCATATATGCGTCAGGCCTTGTTTACTTCTCTCGTATTCGCTAATGTATTCGCGGGGATCGTAGGGGATTGTTCCAATTCCCGCAAAATCCCCGTAGTCTGTTTACCACGCCAAGTTTGGTCAGGATAATCTCGACATATTCCCGTAAATCCTTCATATTTTTGTCTAGATTGAAAACTCTCCTCTAAACTAGAGTATTTTTAGGAAAAGGTATTTTGGCGAATTGGAGAGTATCGGGTGAATACCAAATCCCTGCATATTTCCGAAACTCTAGTGGATAAAAATACGAGACAACTAAACAAGGGCTCAATGGGTGGTCAAGTCGTGGATTCCCGGCATATCGCGTGTGCTAGCCATGCGTCTGTGGAACACGAAAAAGTACACAAGGGCACTGAAGTTTACTAACCGCGTGATTCGTGGAGACTGAAGTGCATGCACTACACACACGGGACGATGCTTCCGGCCCGGACGCATGATCATAAGATGTTAAATCGAAGAATGGAGCGTAAACGGTGGTGCAACAAAGCCAATAGTTTGGAATAATTTCTGCGAGCGTAAACTATATATTTTGGCCTTTGGTCCTCTGGTAATACAAGCATCTATTACCCTAACATGGTATCAGAGCCGTAAGGCCTTTTTTTCCCTACGCAGCCGCCGCCGCCGCCGCTCGCCCCGGCATCCCGCCGCTGCGCCTGGCCGCCTCCGCTCGCCCCGGCACCCCGCCGCCGCGCCCGGTCGCCGCCGCCGCCTCCATCCCCGGCTGCCCGTTCCCGGCCGCCGCCGCCGTCTCCGCCCGGCCGCTCTCCGTCCCCGGCCACCCCGAATCCGCCGCCGCCGCTCGCCCCAGCTCTTCGCTGCCGCGTCCGGCCTCTGTCTGATCTCGATCTGTTCTGGAAAAAAAGAGCTATGTCTTCCTCGTCGGGCTATGTTGCGATTCCTCGCTGCCCGGTGATTTTTGATGGCGCGAATTATCCTGATTTCGCTGCCTTCATGCGCGTCCACATGCGCGGTCTTCGCCTTTGGGGTGTGCTTTCCGGTGAGGTCTCCTGTCCACCGCGCCCCGTTGCGCCTACGGCGCCTATTGCACCGACGCCCGTTGCCCTTGCCCCCGATGCCACTCAGGCGGTCAAGGATGCAGCCCAGAGTGCTGATGATACTGCTCGGGATGATTATGATCGCAAGGTCCAGGAGCATTCTACTGCTGTTGCGACCTACCGGCTGGATCTGGCTGACTACACTCAGTGGATAGATGAGGATGCTCGTGCTGCTGCTGTTCTCACTTCCAGTGTTCTGCCTCAGTATGCTGCTGAGTTCATGGGTCTTCCCACTGCTGCTGCTCAGTGGGCTTTTCTTCGTCAGCGCTATCAGCCGTCTGGAGATGCTCTTTATCTGTCTGTGGTTCGTCAGGAGCATGATCTTAAGCAGGGTGATTCCACTATTGATGAGTTCTATACTCAGAGTGCTGCTATTTGGCGTCAGCTTGACTCTCTTCGTACAGCTGTGTGTAACACCTGTCCCTGTTGTCTGATTGTGCGCGCGGATCTGGAGTTTCAGCGCGTCTTTGAGTTCTTGTCGCGGCTCCGCAAGGAGTTTGAGCCGCGTCGTGCCCAGCTGCTTGCCCGTGGTCGTGTTCCGCTCTCTGAGGTACTGGCTGAGCTTCGTGCTGAGGAGACTCATCTTCGTGGTGCTGGTCTTCTTGAGGTTCCATCTGTTCTGCTCGTGGTCCCTCTGTGCCGCCGGCTTCGTCGCGGTCTCTAGCTCTGCCGCTACTCTCTGCTCCACCGGCCCAGGGTTAGAGTTAGCCTCAGCAGCCTCGTGGTTCTCGTCCTCCCTGCGTTCACTGTGGCAAGCCTGGCCACGATATCTCTGGCTGTTGGACGAGGGATCCCGCCACGCAGTGATGCTTGCTGCCGGGCAGTCTGGTTCTTCAGGATCTTCTGCCGTTGCTTCTGGACCTCCTGCTGGTGCACTGTCTGATCAGGATATTATCTGTGGTCTTCGTAGTCTGCTCGCTGCTACAGGCTCTTCCTCGTCGGGTACTGCTGGTTCTGTGCCTAGCTCTTCTGGCACCGCGTGACCATCATCTTCTACACAGTCAGGTACGTCATCCCCGTGGTGGAAATCGTGTAAAGATTATTTGGATTTGATATCTGGATTCTGGAGCTTCTTTTCATATGACTTCTACGTCTTCTATTCTTTCTGCTCTTCGCTCTCTTATTTTTCCTGTCCATGTTATTACGGCTGATGGTACCTCTCTTCCTGTTTCCAGTCGAGGCACCCTCTCTACTTCCTCTTTCTCTGTTCTTGATGTTTCTCATGTTCCCAGTCTTAAGATGAACCTTTTCTCTGCTAGTCAGCTTACTGATTCTGGTTGTCGTGTCATTCTTGACGCTGATTCTTGTGCTGTTCAGGACCGTCGTACACAGGCTCTGGTTGGAGCTGGCCCTCGCAGCATTGAGTCTCCGGGGCTATGGGAGTTAGACTGGCTTCGCGTTCCTTCCGCTGACACTTCCTCTGCCAGTTCTCCTGCGGTTGCTGCTTCTGTCACCGGCTCGTTTCAGCAGTGGCATCATCGGCTGGGTCATCTTTGTGGCTCCCATTAATCGTCATTAGTTCGTCGTGGTCTTCTTGGGCCTGTCTCAGGAGATGTGTCTTTGTAGGGGTTCGTAGCATGGAAAACAAAATTTTCTATCGCATACAAACAAACAAGCCAAGATCTATCTACTAGATTGCAGCAACGAGTCGATGGAATAACTCACCCTCGAAGATTCCAAAGTGTTTAACGAGAGCAGATTCTCGTGGGTGATGTAGTCGTACTCTTTCCGATCTCAAGATCGCGTAGACGATCCTTCCAGCGCCACGTTTCAGCAGCGCTCCCGCAGTCGGTCACACGTTCGGTACTCGACGAAGACCTTCCTCTCCCTTGTTCCAGCAGGCAGCGGAGGTTGTAGCACTCTCCTCGCGATTCCGGCAGCACAACGGCGTGGTACCGGAAGTAGAGGGGAAATCCCGCAGGGCTTCGCCTTAAGCCGGTGCGAGTATGGTGGAGCTTATGAGAGAGGCTATTAGTGGTCTAGTAATTAGACACACCAATTAGAAGGCTCTAAATCAATTAGAAGGCTCTAAACCGAAATAGCTCTAAACCGGGGTTTAGGTCTATGGTTTAGATTAGAGGATAGGAACTTGTGTGTCTAGAGGAGGAGGCCCTGCCCCTCCCTTTATAGGTGGGAGGGCCGGCGGCCAAGGGGAGGAGTCCCTCCCCAAGTCGGCCTTGGGAGGTGCGCCGGCCAAGGGGACTCCTCCCCCAAGTCGGTCTCCACCTCCTCCTCTTTTCCCACTTCCCAAAATTGCCGTTTGACTTTCAAACTAGCCGTTTGACTTTTCAATTTAGGATTTAAATAAACCCTTTATTTTGGACAGCAAGAACACCTAGTACATGATGCAATCATTCCAATATGTAATGACACATTCATGTACCCTTCCCCCTCCGGAGTGCCGGACATTCCGGGACCTTCTAGAATGTTCCCGATGAAAACACCGGAACCATTCCCCAACTCCGAAACGGGACTTTCCTTATATGAATCTTATTCTCCGGACCATTCCGGATCACCTCGTGATATCCCGGATCCCATCCGAGACTCCGAACAACATTCGGTCTCTTTCTCATAATACCATAACTACTCAAACAACGTCGAATCCTTAAGTGTGTCTCCCTATGGTTCGTGAATTATGCGGACATGATCGAGACACTTCTCCGAACAATAACCAATAGAGGAATCTGGAAATTCATATGGCTCCCACATATTTCTACGATTACTTTGCGATCGAATGAACCATTTACATACGATACCAATTTCCCTTTGTCTCACGATATGTTACTTATCCGAGGTTATGATCGTCGGTATCTCTGCATACCTAGTTCAACCTCACATCGATAAGTACTCTTTTCTCGTTCTGATATGTGATCCCTTCGACCCAGTCACATGCTTGCAAGCTAATTGGATGACATTTCACCGAGAGGGCCCAGAGAATATCTATCCGTCATGTGGATGGACAAATCCCACTCTTGATCCATGTGTTTCAACCAATACTTTCCGAACACTCAATGCCACCTTTATAGCCACCCTGTTACGGTGTGGTGTTTGATGACATCAAAGCACCCATCCAGTAAAGGTGATATGCATGATCTCATGGTCGAAGGAATTAGGTTACTATGTATCAGAAAGCATATAGCAATTGAACTATTGAAATGACTTGATCTTTATGCTACGCTTATCTATAGGAGTATGTCCACCATATCATTCTCCTAACGATATGATCTTGTTGTTGATAACATCTCAATGTTCATGATAGGGAAACCACAATCATCAATCAACCAACAAGCTAGTGAAGTATAGAGGCTATACTAGGGACTTCAATTTAAGTTTACAATTCACACAAGTATTAATGTTTCCTTGTTAATACTATTATAGCATGAATATAAACATTTATCATAAACACAAAGATATAATAATAACTATATTTATTATTGCCTCTAGGGCATATCTCCAACAGTCTCCCACTTGCACTAGAGTCATCTAATCTAGATTACATGGTAATATACCGAACACCCATGGCAGTTTGGTGTTGGTCATGTTTTGCCCTCGGGAGAGGTTTTAGTCAACGGATCCGCCACATTCAGATCTGTGTGTACTTTGCAAATCTTTATATCCCCATCCTGGATATGTTCTCGAATAGCGTGAAAACGTAGCTTGATATGCTTCACTTCTTGTGTGACCTTGGTTCTTGCGCATTGGCTATGGCGCCCATGTTATCACAAAGAGATAGACATTGGGTCCAGCGACTTGGAACCACACCCAGCTCAGTAATGAACTCTTTCATCCATATCGCTTCTTGTGAAGCCTCCAAGCAACCATGTATTCCGATTCAGTTGAAGATCTCGCCACAACGCTTTGCTTTGCACTCCTCCAGCTAACTGCTGCACCATTCAAAATAAATACGTATCCAGATTGTGATTTAGAATCATCCGGATCGGTGTTCCAACTAGCATCGGTGTAACCATTAACAACGAGCTGTTCATCACCTCCATAAGAAAGAACCATATCCTTAGTTCTTCTCAAGTACTTAAGGATGTTTTTGATCATGTCCAATGATCCACTCGATCACTTTGATATCTGCTAGTTAGACTAACAGCATATGCGATGTCGGTCTAGTACATAGCATGGCATACATTAGAGATCCTATGGCTGAGGCATAGGGAGTCTTACTCATCCTTTCTCTATCTTCGCCGATGTCGTACTTTGAGTTTTACTCAAGGTCGTATTTGGCAACATGGGTAAGAACCCTTTCTTGCTATCTTCCATTCCTAACCTCTTCAGAACTTTGTCCAAATATGTACTTTGTGACAATGATATTTGGCATTTCGATCTATCTCTATAAATCTTTATGCCTAATATGTAAGCTGCTTCGCCAAGATCCTTCATTGAAAAACTATTATTCAAATATTCCTTGACACTATTAAGAAGGTCTACATCATTCCCAATCAACAATATGTCATCCACATACGTATTAAGAATGCTACAGACCTCCCACTCACTTTCTGTTAAATACAATCTTCTCCATAAGTTTGAATAAAAACAAAACATATCATTACCTTATCAAAACGTTGATTCCAACTTAGGTCAGCTTGCTTCAATCCATAGATGGACCGTTGAAGTTTGCATACCTTGTTAGCATCTTTAGGATCGACAAAACCTTTGGGTTGCATCATATACAACTCTTCATCAATGTCTCCATTTAGGAATGCTGTTTTGACATCCATCAGCCATATCTCATAAACGTAATATGAAGCGATTGCTAACATAATCCTCACAGACTTTAGCTTCGCCTTGGTGAGAAAGTCTCATCGTAGTCAACTCCTTGAATTTGTCGAAACCCTTTTGCGACAAGTCGAGCTTTATAGATGTAACATTACCATCAGCATCTGCTTTTCTTCTTGAAAATCCATTTGTTCTCGACAGCCTTCCGCCATCCGTAAGTCTACCTAAGTCCATTCTTGGTTTTCTTACATGGATCCTATCTCGGATTTCTTGGCTTCTTGACATTTATTGGAATCTGGGCTCATAATCGCTTCCTCATATGTCTCGGGGTCATCGGTGTTGTCCACCAACATGACATTCATAACGGAATCATTCCAACTGGAGTGGTACGAGTTCTCGTTGACCTCCGAGGCTCAGAGCAACTTCAACCAAGTTTCATGATCACCATCATTAGCTTCCTCTCTTATTGGTGCAGCACCACAGAACTTCTTCGGTGCTGCGCTACTCGCAATTTCGAGAGAAGGTTCGACAACCTCGTCGAGTTCTACTTTCCTTCCCACTTCTTTCGAGAGAAATTCCTTCTAGAAAGGATCCATTCTGGCAACGAAGATTTTGCCTTCGGATCTATGATAGAAGGTATACCCAATAGTTTCCTTCGGGTATCCTATGAAGACGCATTTTTCCGCTTTGGGTTCAAGCTTGTCCGCTGTAACTTCTTTACATAGGCTTCAGATCCCCAAACTTTAAGGAACGACAATTTAGGTTTCTTCCCAAACCATAATTCATACGGTGTCGTTTCAACGGATTTAGACGGTGCCCTATTTAAAGTGAATGCGGCTGTTTCTAATGCATAACCCCAAAATGATAGCGTAAATCTGTAAGTGACATCATAGAACGAACCATATCTAAGAGAGTTCGACACGACGCTCGGACACACCATTACTGTGGTGTTCCGGCGGTGTCAACTGAAAGTATTCCACATTTCTTCAAATGCTCGCCAAACTCGTAATTAGATATTCACCTCCACGATCGTAACGTAGAAATTTAATCTTCTTGTTACGTTGATTCTCTACCTCACTTTGAAACTCCTTAAACTTCTAAAAGTTTCGGACTTATGTTTCATGAAATAGATATACCCATATCTACTCAAATCATCCGTGAAGGTAAGAACATAACGATAACCATCACATGATGCTACACTCATTGGACCACACACATCGGTATGTATGATTTCCAATAAGTGCGTAGCTCGCTCCATCATACCGTAAAATGGAGTCTTAGTCATTTTACCCATCGACATGCTTCGATCTTTCAAGTGATTCAAAATCAAGTGATTCAAGAAGTCCATCGGAATGGAGTTTCTTCATACGCTTCACTCCAATGTGACCAAGACGATTGCCACATATAGGTCTAATTATCGCTGATTTCAAACGTTTAGCCTCAATGTTGTTGATATGTGTATTTCCACTATCGAGATTCAATAAGAATAGACCATCTATCAAAGGTGCATGTGCATAAAACATATTACTCATATAAATCGAACAACCATTATTCTCGGATTTAAACAAGTAACCGTCTCGCAATAAACAAGATCCTGATATAATGTTCATGCTCAACGCAGGCACCAAATAACAATTATTTAAGTATAAAACTAATCCCGATGGTAGATGAAGAGGTAGCGTCAATCCGCGATCACATCAACCTTTGATCCGCTTCACGCCGATCGTCACCTCGTTCTTCACTAGCTTCCGTTTATTCGCAGCCCTGCTTCGAGTTACAAATATGAGCAACGAACCAAGATCAAATACCTGTGCACTACTACGAATACTAGTGAGATACACATCAATAACATGTATATCAGATATACCTTTCTTCTTGATGTTGCCGTTCTTCAAATCCGCCAAGTACTTTGGGCAATTCCGCTTCCAGTGACCTACTCCCTTGCAGTAAAAGCACTCAGTATCAGGCTTGAGTCCAGCCTTGGTCCTCTTCGTCGGCGTGGCAGCTTTCTTACCACCCTTCTTGAAGTGTCCCTTTTGCTTAGACTTGCCTTCCTTGAATTTGGTGGTCTTATTGACCATCAACACTTGGTGCTCTTTCTTGATCTCCACTTCTGCAGATTTTAACATAGCAAATAGTTCTGGCAACTCTTTGTTCATGTTCTGCATGTTGTAGTTCATCACAAAGTTCTTGTAACTTGGTGGTAGTGATTGGAGGATGCGGTAAACCCCCAAAGTATTAGGAATCACTATACCCAAACTTTGAAGTTTATTTGCGTGCCCAGACATCTTAAGCACATGCTCACTGACGGAGCTACCCTCTTCCATCTTGTAGTTAAAGAACTTTTCAGAAGCTTCATAACTTTCAATTGCCGCATGAGTCTCAAAGATTAATTTGAGATCCTCGACAATATCATATGGATCTGACTCTTCAAACCTTTTCTGAAGCTCCGATTCTAAACCATACAAGATAGCACACTGAACTATGGAGTACTGATTCTTCCGAGCGAGGTAAACATTCTTTACTTCATCGGTAGCATCAGCTGCAGGTGGGTCACCCAGCGGTGCATCCAGCACATAAGTCAAATTACCAGCTGTGAGGACAATCCTCAAATTGCGGAACCAATCCGCGAAGTTGCTTCCATTGTTTTTCAACTTTTCTTTCTCTAGGAACGCATTAAAATTGATGGTAGGGGCTGCCATTGATCTACAACATATTTGGAATAGTTTAGACTAAGTTTATGACAAATTGAGTTCAAATTAATTAATGAAATTAAACTAGGTGAACTCCCACTCAAAACAACATCCCTCACATTGTTTTAGTGATCACACGAACCAAATCCACTACATCAACACCGATCATCACGAGAGTTGATATAGTTTTAATGGCGAACAATCATCATGTTCATCATATCTACTATATGATTCATGCTTTACCTTTCGGCAATCCGTGTTCCTGAGGCCATGTCTGTACATGCTAGGCTCGTCAAGATCAAACTTTAGCTACCGATAAGCAAATCTGGCTTGCTTACGTTGTATTCACCAGGAATCAAAGACACCCGATCATCACGTGGTGCTTGAGCAGCAAGCTTTGGCAACGGTGCATACTAAGGGTGAACACTTTAGAACTTGAAATTTATGTGCATGAGGGATCATCTTATAATGCTACCATTGCCTACTCAGCAATACAAGCTGCCTAAAGGATGAACATCACATGCAATTCATAATATGTGATATGATATGGCTTTTCTTCTTTGTGCTTCCGAACTCCATCTTCAAGCACGAATATGAACTCCATCATCACCGCATAGCATCAAGGTCAATGACGCTTCTTCATGGTTGTCGCCCACCAGCTTCAACTATTACAACTATTTTGAATAGACACGCAGGTCTTAACAGAAATTAAAGACAACCATATGGCTCCTGCCGGTTGCCAACTTACAATAAGGAACATTGCATACATCAAATATAATCACAATCATGGCCATATCACATCATCAGACACCCCGCAAAACAAAGTTAGACGCCTCTACTTTCTTTGCATATTTTACGTGGTTTGGGGCTTTCAATAAGTGTCGTTCTAACTTACGAACAAGAACCACAACATTGATACTAGCATTGTTGATTACCCATTGTAAATTGGATCTTTACTATGCTAGGAGAAACAGGCACCCGCAAAGCCACTTATGCAATCTGAGTTGCATGCCAAACGTGGAGCAAGTCTCATGAGCGATGTCATGTAAGGTTAGCCCGGCCGCTTCATCCCAACATACCGCAAGATGCAAAGTACACAAAAAGCAATCTACAATAAAAGCATCAACGCCCACAATGACCATTGTGTTCTACTCGTGCAACAGATCTACATATAGACACGGCTCTGATACCACTGTAGGGGTTCGTAGCATGGAAAACAAAATTTTCTATCGCATACAAACAAACAAGCCAAGATCTATCTACTAGATTGCAGCAACGAGTCGATGGAATAACTCACCCTCGAAGATTCCAAAGTGTTTAACGAGAGCAGATTCTCGTGGGTGATGTAGTCATTTTTCCGATCTCAAGATCAGAGACGATCCTTCCAGCGCCGTTCAGCAGCGCCCATGATCGGTCACACGTTCGGTACTGACGAAGACCTTCCTCTCCCTTGTTCCAAAGAAAGCGGAGGTTGTAGCACTCTCCTCGCGATTCCGGCAGCACAACGGCGTGGTACCGGAAGTAGAGGGGAAATCCCGCAGGGCTTCGCCTTAAGCCGGTGCGAGTATGGTGGAGCTTATGAGAGAGGCTATTAGTGGTCTAGTAATTAGACACACCAATTAGAAGGCTCTAAATCAATTAGAAGGCTCTAAACCGAAATAGCTCTAAACCGGGGTTTAGGTCTATGGTTTAGATTAGAGGATAGGAACTTGTGTGTCTAGAGGAGGAGGCCCTGCCCCTCCCTTTATAGGTGGGAGGGCCGGCCAAGGGAGGAGTCCTCCCAAGTCGGCCTTGGGAGGCGCGCCGGCCAAGGGGACTCCTCCCCAAAGTCGGTCTCCACCTCCTCCTCTTTTCCCACTTCCCAAAATTGCCGTTTGACTTTCAAACTAGCCGTTTGACTTTTCAATTTAGGATTTAAATAAACCCTTTATTTTGGACAGCAAGAACACCTAGTACATGATGCAATCATTCCAATATGTAATGACACATTCATGTACCCTTCCCCTTCCGGAGTGCCGGACATTCCGGGACCTTCTAGAATGTTCCCGATGAAAACACCGGAACCATTCCCCAACTCCGAAACGGGACTTTCCTTATATGAATCTTATTCTCCGGACCATTCCAGATCACCTCGTGATATCCCGGATCCCATCCGAGACTCCGAACAACATTCGGTCTCTTTCTCATAATACCATAACTACTCAAACAACGTCGAATCCTTAAGTGTGTCTCCCTACGGTTCGTGAATTATGCGGACATGATCGAGACACTTCTCCGAACAATAACCAATAGAGGAATCTGGAAATTCATATGGCTCCCACATATTTCTACGATTACTTTGCGATCGAATGAACCATTTACATACGATACCAATTTCCCTTTGTCTCACGATATGTTACTTATCCGAGGTTATGATCGTCGGTATCTCTGCATACCTAGTTCAACCTCACATCGATAAGTACTCTTTTCTCGTTCCCGTGATATGTGATCCCTTGTGACCCAGTCACATGCTTGCAAGCTAATTGGATGACATTTCACCGAGAGGGCCCAGAGAATATCTATCCGTCATGTGGATGGACAAATCCCACTCTTGATCCATGTGTTTCAACCAATACTTTCCGAACACTCAATGCCACCTTTATAGCCACCTGTTACGGTGGTGTTTGATGACATCAAAGCACCCATCCAGTAAAGGTGATATGCATGATCTCATGGTCGAAGGAATTAGGTTACTATGTATCAGAAAGCATATAGCAATTGAACTATTGAAATGACTTGATCTTTATGCTACGCTTATCTATAGGAGTATGTCCACCATATCATTCTCCTAACGATATGATCTTGTTGTTGATAACATCTCAATGTTCATGATAGGGAAACCACAATCATCAATCAACCAACAAGCTAGTGAAGTATAGAGGCTATACTAGGGACTTCAATTTAAGTTTACAATTCACACAAGTATTAATGTTTCCTTGTTAATACTATTATAGCATGAATATAAACATTTATCATAAACACAAAGATATAATAATAACTATATTTATTATTGCCTCTAGGGCATATCTCCAACAGTCTTTACATTCGTGTCAGGGTTGTAGGTTAGGCAAACAGATTCAGCTTCCCTATCCTACTAGTGTGTCTGTATCTCAGCGACCTTTTGATTTAGTTCATTCAGATGTTTGGGGTCCAGCTCCCTTTGCTTCAAAAGAGGGTCATCGATACTATATTTTGTTCATTGATGATTTTTCACGGTACACCTGGTTGTTTTTTATGCGCTCTCGCAGTGAGGTGCTTGCTATTTATTAGCGCTTTGTGGCCATGGTTCGTACTCAGTATTCCACTCCTATTCGTGTGTTTCATGCTGATTCTGCAAGATAGTATATCTCCCAGCACTTGCGTGGCATCCTTGTTGAGCAGGGCACCTTTGCTCAGTTCTCGTGTCCCGGCGCCCATGCTCAAAATGGTGTCGCCGAGCGTAACCATCGTCATATTCTTGAGACTACCCGTGCTATGATGATTGCTTCCTCTCTTCCGCCGCATTTCTGGGCTGAGGCTGTCGCTACGTCGACTTACCTCATTAACATCCAGCCTTCAGCTGCTCTTCAGGGTGGCATTCCTCTCGAGCGTCTCTCTGGTACCTATCCAGACTACTCGACTCTTCGTTTATTGTGTTGCAATTGCTATGTCCTTCTCCCTCCTCACGAACGCACCAAACTGACCGCTCAGTCTATTGAGTGTGTCTTTCTCGGCTACAGTGATGAGCATAAGGGCTATCGTTGTTGGGACCCCGTTGGTCGTCGGATGCGCATCTCTCGTGATGTCACGTTCGATGAGACGCGTCCTTTCTATCCTCTCCCTACCTCTGGTACTTACCCAAAGGATGATCTCTCTTTTCTTCTTTTTCCTGATACACCTTCCGTTGTCCCTTCTCCTCCACCTCCTCCTTCTGATGCGCCTCCTTTGTCTTCGGCGCCATCCTCTCCTCTGTCTAGTTCCCCTAGTTCTCCTTGTTCTCCGGCTTCGGACCCTTCCTCCGTTGTTCCTTCTTCCTCCTCTTCTGATGAGTCATCTTCCGCGGATGAGCTTCCTTCTTCACGGCATGTTCGTCAGCGTCGTGCTCCAGACCGTTACTCCCCTAGTCAGTATGGTCTCTCTGTCGTCTCCGAGCCGACTTCTTATCGGGATGCCGCGTGTCATCCTGAATGGAAGCTTGCCATGGCTGAGGAGATCGCTGCGCTTGAGCGCACTGGCACCTGGGATCTTGTTTCTCCCCCTTCTGGTGTTCGTCCTATCACGTGTAAGTGGATCTATAAAATTAAGACCCGCTCTGATGGATCTCTGGAGCGCTATAAAGCGCGTCTTGTGGCTCGTGGTTTTCAGCAGGAACACGACCGTGACTATGATGAGACTTTTGCTCCTGTGGCCCATATGACCACTGTGCGTACTCTTCTTGTTGTTGCTTCTGTTCGACGCTGGTCTGTGTCCTAGCTTGATGTTCAGAATGCTTTTCTTAATGGCGAGTTGAGTGAGGAGGTTTATATGCAGCCTCCTCCTGGGTATTCTGTTTCCGATGGGATGGTTTGTCGTCTCCGTCGTTCCCTTTATGGCCTGAAACATATTGGTGTTGATGCTCTTTATACACGTGCTTAGGTGCAGGATCAGGTTGTTGCGCTTCATTATGTGCCTTCAGACTTGCAGTTGGCAGATTTCTTTACAAAGGCACAAACCCGCGCACAGCATGATTTCTTACTCTCCAAACTCAGTGTTGTGGATCCACCATGAGTTTGAAGTGGGATGGGGGGGTGTTAGAGTATATATTTGTATATTGTAGTTTCCCCATATGTTAGGGGCTTTCTGTATATTTACACATGTACATGTACTATATATTCTAGCCTTTGGCCTTCTGGTAATAAAAGCATCTATTACCCTAACAGTTGTCATCCTTAATGAGTGTTATCTGAAGTTCTAAATTAAGTCGACTGGACTACTAATGCATTTCAAATGCTCGGTGGAAACTGGTTAGGTTTCAGTCAAATTCAAACGCCAATTTTGGACCGAGTGCAGCAATCCATGTCATTCGAAATTCGTGAGATAGTAGAGTTAGAGTGGTCTTGGCGACAGATTTTGTGTAAATTAGCGGTGAATTTCCTGGTGATATCCTGAGTATGCATGCATGCCTGCATATGGGGATATTATCTGCACGTATGTGCGTGTTTGAAACGGAAGCCGAATATATATTCTCAGACGACATGAAAAACGCATAATTGCATGCCTATTGAACGTTCCAAGGCCATTAATAAGTCAACCTATATGTACGGGCAAGACTCGTTCTTCGATTCTTCCTTGCAAACCCACGCCACCTTCGTGTCTACTGCTTGCTGTAGCCTGTATAAATACCGCATCCCGTCGAGTGCCTCCACGATCATTAACTCAATCAGAATCAGTCAGTGCAAAGCAGAAGCAAAGGCTCAACATTAGATCAGTCATGTCACGTATGGGAGAAATCTGCGTCCAGAGGGTGGAGAAGATCGGTGGGGAGAGCAAGACAACGACGGCGAGCGTGCGTGGGTCCGCCGGCGCAGTATATCATGACGGTGCATCGGCGGCTGGCGGCGGAGGAAGCTGCGGGAGCTGCTACTGCTCCAGCAAGGCGCTAGCTAGCATGTCACGTGTTCTGCTAGGATATATGAATGCATATACGGCCTTTGTAAAAAAAAATATTTTTGTTTGCTATTTTGAGTCACCGTAAATTAATACTACCATGCATGTCACCGTAAATAGTACTTACTAGTAAGATAAGATGAGAGAGTTGTTGCTTTTGATAAATAAAATTTATTCCTCTATCAGGGAGTCGAATATATATCGTATGATCGGCTCATGGTGGTGTATACGTGCAGGCTGAGATCCGGCGGTAAATGTGCAACGGCCATAAACTAATTGTATTAGGACAGAAATATGCTTGTGTAATCTGACTAGACAGAACATTTTACACAATCTTTCTGGCGGCTTTTACTCTTGTTAAAAAGTAGTTAGCACATATATGTGACTTTTGTTATGCACTAACTACGAAGGACATGTTTGCCCACATGATATGCGTACGTGGTCAAGTCGTTGATTCTTTAGTGTAGAGAATTGGAGACATGTATTCCGTAATAAGGAGACGATCGAAGGCAACCGTGTGCATCATTCTACAGGCCGGCTATTTCAGACTCCTTGTCGGAAAATAAAGCGAGAGTCGATATGATCCGCTCATGACCCAAGACCGGGCGCCAAATGTGGAGTGGTCATTAGCTAATTAGAGCAAGTACAGTAGTAGAGCCAGCCGCTGGATATAAGCCTTATCCACATCATATATAGTCAATCTAAGAGCTAACATGTACAATAGATAATACTACTTTGTTAGTGATATGGTTCATCTTTCATTCTCACATAGTGACTAGAGTACGTGTTGCAGCTAGCTCTTTTTCCAAGAGCCCACTCCAATTCTCACATAGGGACTAGACGAATAGTCCGGCTCGAGCGGTCCGAGGGTCGCATGGGAGCTGGGGGACTATTTGTAAGGGACTATTCGTCCCAGTTGCTATTAGTCCTGGTTCGTAAGGGACTATTCGTCCCGGTTACTATTATGAATCAGGACTAATGGTCGCGTGCTGAACCGGGCTAAAGGTCGTGCGCCAGACACGTGGCCCACCGCACACCTTTAGTCCCGGTTCGTAATATCAGCCGGGACGAATGCGCCGCTCTAGCCAGTCCCTCGCTCTGTTTTTTCTCTTGGTGGAAGGAGTGAGGTGTGTGTGTGCTAGTTTTTTTCTATGCACATTAGGTGTTCGACGAAATGTCTGAGAAAATGATACCGCTTGATTTCACACAAAAACAAAAATGATATGAGGTTTCTGAACCACACTTAAGACTTTCTCCTCTTTCTTTCCTTCTCGGTCGAGGTTAGCAACCTTATCCTTTTATCTATCATTGATATAATAATGCATGTGTCGATGTAAAATGGTCATCTCACTATTCATGATGTTCTGTAATGATGCAGATGAACTGGCGGGGATAGATGTACGATGACCGACGTGAATCCGTGTACATTCAAGGCGTGGATAAATTTATCGATGTGGCTAAGGCAAACAAAGAGAATGGTTTTATATGTTGTCCATGTGTTCAATGTCGGTACATCAAGGAGTACTCTTCCTTAAAAATCATTCGTGGCCACCTGGTTCGGGGAGGTTTCATGCCAATCTATAATTGCTGGACCAATCACTAAGAAACAGGGATTATGATGGAAGATAATGAAGAATAAGAGGAGGATGACAACTATTGTCATGTGTTCCCTAAATATGATGATACTGCAATGGAAGAGAATGAAGGAGTTGAAGAACAGGCATCAGATGAGCCCGGTGATGATCTTGGTCGGGTAATTTCTGATGCAAAGCGAGACTGTGAAACAGAAAAGTTGAAGTTGAAGTTGGAGGGCATGCTAGAGGATCACAAAAAATTATTGTACCCAAATTGCGAAGATGGCAGCACAAAGCTGGGTACCACACTGGAATTGCTGAAATGGAAAGCAAAGACTGGTTTATCTGACAAGGGATTTGAGAAGTTACTGAAAATAATGAAGCCAAAGCTTCCAAAGGATAACGAATTGCCCGAGATTACTTACGAAGCAAAGAAGATTCTCTGCCCTCTAAGATTAGATGTGCAGAAAATACATGCATGTATTAATGACTGCATCCTCTACCGTGGTGAGGAGTACGAGAATTTAGATAAATATCCGGTATGCACTGCACTGTGGTATAAGATTAGACGAGATGACCCGGTGATATTGATGGCGATGACGAGCCCCCTAGGAAGAGGGTTCCTGCTAAGGCTATGTGGTATGATCCTATAATACCAAGGTTGAAACGTCTGTTCAGAAATAAAGAGCATGCCAGGTTGTTGCGATGGCGCAATAAAGACCATAAGAAAGAAGGAAAGTTGAGACACCCCGATGATGGGTCGTAGTGGATAAAAATCGAGAGAGAGAGTTCCTGAACTTTGCAGGTGACGCGAGGAACTTATGGTTTGGTCTAAGTACAGATGGCATGAGTCCTTTTGGGAAGCAGAGCTGCAGTCACAACACCTGACATGTGACTCTATGTATCTACAACATTTCTCCTTGGTTGTGCATGAAACACAAGTTCATTATGATCCTAGTGCTCATCCAAGGCCCGAAGTAACCAGGCAACGACATTGATGTGTACATAATGTCATTAGTTGAAGAACTCTTACAGTTGTGGGAAAAACCAGGTGTATGTGTGTGGGATGAGCACGAACAGGAGCTATTTGACCTATGAGCGCTGCTTTTCGTAACCATCGATGATTGGCCTGCTCTTAGTAACCTTTCAGGACAGACAAATAAGGGATACAAGGCATGCACACACTGTTTAGATGATACTGAAGCTACATATTTGCATAAATGTAAGAATGTTGTGTCCCTAGGGAATCGTCGATTTCTTCCGACCGATCATCATGTAATAAAGAAATGCAAGCATTTCAAAGGTGAGGCAGATTACTGGAAGAAGCCTAACCTTCCTACTGGTGATGATATATTTTGTATGGTCAAGGATATAGAAATAATCTTTGGAAAGGATCCTGGCAGTCAACCTGTTCCGAACGACGTCGCTACCGGACACGCGCACATATGGAAGAAGAAATCTATATTTTGGAAGCTACCCTATTGGAAAGTCCTACATGTCCGCTCTTCAATCGACGTGATGCACGTAACAAAGAATGTTTGCGTGAACGTGCTAGGCTTTCTGGGCGTGTATGAGACGACAAAAGATACACAAGAAGCTAAGGACCAACAACATAAGAAAGATTCACAAAACATGCATCCACAGAACAAAACGAATAAAGGGTGTCACTTAAGTCCTGCCAGCTATGCTCTTAATCCCAAGGACATAGAGGATAAAATTATAATGACGTTAAGATTTTAAGAAACCAAAAGGGAAATATTATACCATGCAGAATGAGGTCTGGTGCTAAGTTCTTATGTGTACAATGATCATTAGCTAATTATATTAGGACCAAAATGGTTGTGTGATCTGACTACACAGAACATTTTGCCCAGTCGTTTCTAGGTTCCTCTTGTTAAAAATAATAATAATTAGAACAAGGTCCTTTTGACTTTGTTGTGCCTTAAGTCAAAAGAGTCTGATGTGCTGCTTCCATGCATATATGCGTCAATGCGTGGTCAAGTCGTCGATTCCTGGCATGTCGCATGTGCTAATTACTTACGCTGTGTCATACGTGGGCGGTGATGAAAAAGTACACAGGGGCACTGAAGTTTACTAAAGTTACCAAACAGCGTGATTCGACCTGAATCTATACACTAAAAGGGTTTAGATAAACTCTCTTTACAAAGCTAAAACATCTTATATTTTAAAACGGAGGGAGTAAAGAGCAAGGAATCGAGGCATGGAGCATTAAATGCTGATGCAACAAAGCCAATACTAGCTACACGTAATCACAGCACGCTAGTGAACACTTGCTCCTCTGTCCCACCGCCCCCTCCCCTTTTTCATAGTCGTGAGAGGCTTGTCGGCCCGACCCAGACCCCTCTCCGGTGGCGCCGCTGGCCGGAGATGGCACGGGAAGGCGTTGTAGTAGATTTTAGGGCTAGTTTTAGGTTTCCCGGCGTTTTGCCCGCAGTTGGGAGTAGGTGGCGAAGTCTCTCTCGGCGGATCTCGCTCGTCTTGACGGTTTCACTAGTAGAAAAATGGGCATCAATACCGGTTCTAGAGGCCCTTTTGTACCGGAAATGCAACTGGTACAAAAGATTCGGGACAAAAGCCCCTCCCCCTTTGGTACCGGTTCCTTACGAACCGGTATTAAAGGGGTCTCCACGTGGGCACCCAGGAGACCGCAGGGCTAGGGACCTTTGGTACCGGTTTGTAACACGAACCGGTACCAAAGGTTGGCTACCGCGGCAGAGAAAGTGCATTAATCTCTGCCGCGGCAGAGAATCCAAGGCTTAGGGTTTTAGGAGGGGTTTAGGGGTATCAGACCGTTTCATCCTACGAGGATCGCGTCGATGCGCCAGAAACGCGTTTGGGTTTAGGTAGTACATGAAGATCTAGGTGATGCATATCAACTTGGTGCGTATAATATAACACATGTAATTGCATAAGATCGCAAAATTAAGTAGTACATGCATGAAGATCGATCTTCATGTATAGTGGTACTCTCTGAGGCATACTATCTATTACATGTAGCATAGCGGTACTCTCCGAGTCAAACTACATATTACACGTAGATCTTCATTCATAGTGGTACTCTGCGAAGTTAGGTATGACGTCTCGAAGGAAAAATCCCGCCAATTCCTCGCCAATTGCTTTGAAGCGGTGCTCGATTGAGATCCTATCCCGCTTTCTTTCCAACTGTAAAAGAATGAGATACAAATGAATACATGAGCTATGTGCGTATATATATCAAAATCACAATCAAACAATTATGACTGAAACTCAGCACAAGTTATGGTAACAAAATAAATTTGTGAATATTGTTTTGGTACCTCTCTATTTCTTTGATTATTCGTTCTCTCGCTGATAATCTTGTGGATGTACTCGCAAACATAGTATCCACATAGATTAGTCCCCTTTGGTTGTTTCATGCATTTCTGTTTAAGAATATAATTCAATCAAATAATAATCAAGTATGATAAAGGTGTGTGGACCTAGGTAGTACTACTTACTTTGTTCGCATGCCATATCAGCTTCTGTTTCCATCCACCGGCCGGATCTTCCTGGATGAATGTTTGCCATACGCTGCCCGACTAAAGAAAATGCATCAAAGAGTTATCAATTTGTTGATATCAGGAAATTAACGAAAAACCGATAAGAACTAAAATTACTTTTTGAGCATATCAAAAGCCGTCTTGTATAGTATAGGCTCTTTGGTTAGTGAGTCAAAGACTTCAACATCTCCATCGTACATTTTAATGACGATAAGAATAAAGTGGAACTTGCGCACGTTTAAATATGCAGTGTCATAGATATAAGTCATTAGTTAAAATTTTAGCATATGGTGAGCAAAATAGAATGTGTTATAAGATAGTAACACTCACTTGAAGTTGTAAGGCCAAAGTATTATCTTTTTGTCACGTTGTCACTTCAAAAACCTTAGCAAAGTCTCCGATGTATCCTTGTTATAGATGGGATCTTCTATGGGTTTTTCATGCATTGTATCTGGGTCAATGAACCCAATGTCCGTGATTTCATACCTTTTGCATTCGAGCTTCTTCGATCTGCATAATATAGCGCACAAAAGATTAAATTGAGGATAATTTGCAGAGAATGAACGAGCTGAGCTAAAGACTTCTCAAATTACATTAATAAATCATTTACAGACAATAGCAACTGATGATAGATTTGTCGAGGGCCCGAAGATTGTATAACTGAAAAAGTTCACAAAAGTCAACGCTCACAGAGTATTCTTGGAAGTAGTGCTCATCCTTAACTCGCACCATGATAGCCTCGATCCCTCTCTTTGTGGCATTAGTGTACCACACATGCAAATTACGCATACTTGTTGGTAGCGATCTGATATTCTCGACCAAATCTTTCCCTTGAACAAATTTATATGCTACTTCAGCGATGGGGTAATCGGTTGTGTTTTGTCAAGAACTTTCAACGGCCTTCTCGTCAAACACCTTGAGAGGGGGGGCCGATTGAATGGGTTGTTCTCTGAGCTGGTGCACTTGTTTCCTTTTTATACCCGAGACCACCGATTTATCGGGTTTTTTTGCCTCCACCATATCATCATACGACCTTTCAATAGAACGCCTATAGTCAGATGGCGGCGATGGTACAGGGTCATATAGATTCTCAATGGTACGCACAACTTCCACCGGATCTAGAGTCTTCTCAAAAGGTATCTTTGGCACTTTCTTAGCAAAATGTTTTTCCACCTCGGACTTAGAGGTTTTGATGCATTTCTCGATATTTTTTCCCAAGGTAACTTCTCAATAGGCGGCAGTGGTTTCTCCTTGCTAGGTCTCTTCTTAGGCAGCGTACCGTTCCGCTTAACGGGCGCAGTCTTACGTGGAGGATCTCGAGATGGTGGACTCGCGCTGGGGTCCCTCTCAGGTAGGTGTGGACTTTGCTGATCATGTGGACTGCTACCAGGATGAGTCGATGGCCATTGATGCTCATGTGGAATTTCCTGCTCATGTGGACTGCTACAAGGAGGAGTTGGTGGCCTTGGCAAAAGGACGATGTATTTCTTGGACCATAGGGCGAAACCGCGCTTGACATCGGCCATTGTCTTCTCATCGTCACCTCCAGGAAAATCAAGCTCCACTGTTTCATAACCTGGAACAACATCATCCACCCCGACACGAGCATAGCCAGCTGGAATGGGCATATGATGGTGTGTAGCTCCATCTTCATTTGGGTAAACATAGGCGACCGCCACCTTAACAGACACATTCCTCATTGGCAAATGTAGCTCGCAATCTGTCTTCTCCATGACATAATCCACGTGGTAGCTTCCTCCACATTCAAGAAGCGAGGAACCCACACTGCTTCTTCGCTGAGATGGGGCGACATCGGCTTGAGGATCTTGTAGAAACAGCGGCTGATCAGGTGCCCTCTAATTTTTCTCAAGAACCTCCACCCTATTTATCAATTCCGTTAACCTGTCTGACTCCTGCTTCTTCTTTCTCGAACGGCTTCTATAAGTGTCAGCGCACTCCGGCCATGCTTCCTTCATGGTGACACCTGGGAGGGCTCGTATCCGTCCAACGTGTTCAGGATTCCCCAGAGCGAGTGTCAGCTCGTCATTCTCCCTATCGGGAATGTACTCTCCATTTCTAACTTTTTCAATTGCATCTATAAGCTCCGTCGTGATTGCTTCAATTTTTTTTCTTCCATTTTCCCTTTGCAACGATCTGCCCTGTCTTTGGGTCTAACCCTGCCCCATGCGCGAACAACCAGAACTTGGACCGGTCGGGCCAGTCCCATGTCTATGGAGTGATTCCTGCCTCCATCAGTTTAGCTTCAAATGCTATCCACTTCAGAATGGCAATCTTGTAGCCCAAATGATGGAAATGTTTCTTCTTTGAAGCATTTTTTGTATTTGTGACTGATCGGGACACAGCAGTAGACGATTTCTTATACCTCTTAAATGCGGGCCAGTGATATTTTATCTTCACTAGACTTTCAGTGAATACTGGATCTTCATCTTCATATCTGGCCCATAAATATTTCTTCCAGGTCTGGAATTGTGTGGCCATCTTCTTAAGAGTCTATTCCTTGACTTTCTTCTTCTAGCCTTCCGTCATGTCTTCCGATAGGATGAAGTGTGTCAGTAGACTGTCCTAAAGAAAAGTTTTAGAGTATCATTGACATAACTAGCTTTAGCCCCCGCGTTCTTCGGCTTATGCCACTATACAATGATTATCGGTACATGGTCCCTAACAAGAACTCAAGCTTGATTTATAAATTTATGGAAGTGCTCTTTGGGATCCACCAGTTCACCACTATCCTTAAATGCGGTGAGGGCTAACCTACCCTCACCCTTTAGACATTGCGTCGGGCCTCTTTGGTTTTTAACAGATTTGCTCGATGATCCAGAAGGCTAAAAGAAAAATGATTCATTAATAAGTGCAATACAAATAAATCAATGCATCTAGTGATGAACATAGCCTTAATATATAGATATACACCTCGCCGGAGTTTGTTAAGGACACTTTGTTGGCTCTTCTTTCTTCAGACTCAAGTCCCTCACCGACATCGTTCAGAAATTGTGAGCCGAAATCATCGTCATCTCCATCGGGTTCTCCATCGGATTTCGGTCCACGGGCACTCTCATATATCATTTTCTGCACCATTTCTTCTTGCTCCTTATCTCGGATGAAGGTGTTGTCCTCCATAGCTCAATGTCACTACAAAATTAAGTGCAATTATTTGATTCATCATGTCATGATCATAACAGATTGCTAGATGGATAACAATTCAAGTGAAGGGTGGCGCCCATCGACCCTCAGCAATCCCGGCTCCCCGGATCCTCCTGCCGCGGACCGACCTCGCGATCTGCCCCACGACATACCCAACCACCTCTCTCTTCTCCTCTCCGGCGGCGATGTGCGCCCTGCCTCCGCGACCGCCTTCGGCAACAGCGCCACCTTCTGCTTCCTCGTCTTCGCCATCCTGGCCGGCGTGGTGGGCGCCGCTTCCAAGATCGCAGGCGTGCACCACGTGCGCACCTGACACGGGGGCAACCTCGCCAACACCGTCGCGTCGGTGCTGGTGGCGTGCAAGGAGCACATCGGTGGGTACCGTGGGTGGCGGTTGCGCGTGTGCGGAGGCTGCGGCGCGAGCGAGTCTGCGGCGTGGGCGTCTGCGGCGCGAGCGAGGTAGCATGGACGTCTGCGGCATTTCGTCGACCACCCTAAGGGCGGTGTCGACGAAGCCCCGGAGCGCGGCTTGGCGTCGCAGGCGTGGGCGTCTGCGGCGTTGGTGAGGAAGCGTGGCGTGGCGAGGCCGCGTAGCCGGCGTAGGCAGCGTCGAAGTCGGACTCTGCCGGTGCGTGCGAGAGCGAGGGAGGGAAAGAAGGGGAGGAGCAGGGGACTAACCTGCGTCGGGGAGCGAACGGCATGGCTGCGGACGGCGGCACGGCGGCATGGCTGCGAATGGCTCATCTCTGGCGCTGGAAACGATGCCCTAGGGATGAAATCCCGTGGGGGGACCTTTGGTACCGGTTGGTGGGTGGAACCGGTACCAAAGGTCATTTTTCTGTTTTTTCTTTTCTGTTTCTTTTCTTATTTTTTCTGTTTCTTTTTATTTTCTATTTTTTCTTTTCTATTTCTTTTCTTTTTTTTGTTCCTTTTTCTTTTCGTTTCTATTTCTTTTTCTTTTTTATTTCTTTTTCTTTTTCTTTTTCTGTTTCTTTTTCTATTTCTTTTTCTTTTCTATTTTTTCTTTTCTATTTCTTTTTCTTTTCTATTTATTTTTGCTTTTTCTATTCTGTTTTTTTCCTATTTCTTTTTCTTTTCTATTTCTTTTTTCTATTTCTGTTTCTTTTTCTTTTCTATTTCTTTTTCTGTTTCTTTTTATTTTCTATTTCTTTTTCCATTTCTATTTCTTTCTCTTTTCTTTTCTTTTTTTGTTTATTTTTCTTTTCTATTTCTTTGCTTTTCTTTTTCCTGTTTCTTTTTCTTTTCTATTTCTTTTTAAGTTTCCCGCCACGACGCCGCGCGGGAGGAAAAGGGCGGGAAGCAAATTTTATTACTATTGAACTCGAATGTTGGAGTCATTCAGTCATACTCGTGCCTAGCCCTATAAACATCGCCACTTTGGTCATCGTAGTCGCCAACGTCATCGTCGCTGGCATCGGGGTCGCGGTAGTCGTGGCTAAAGCTGTCGGAAGGATAAGGACGCATGGGTAATCTTTAGTCCCGGCTGGTGGGTGCAACCGAGACTAAAGTTGTCGGCAGGATAAGGACGCGTGGGTAGACGCACTTCTCGATGAGATAAAGCATGTAGCGCACGACGCCCTGTCGGAGGAACAAGACAAAGTAGAAATGGTGTCGTGCCTATAAATGGAGCATCGGTACGCCATGGCAAGCGTCTCAACAAGCCAACATAGGTAGAGAGAGTTTCATCCCCATGGATGGAGGAAAGGGTTGGGAAATCTCCCGTGGCGCAGCTTCTCGAAGATGTCATTGGTGCACATGCACTACGGCATCTTCGGAAGCTCTGATGACCCACAAGTATAGGGGGTGTATCGCAGTATTTTCGAGGGAAGTGAAACCCAATTTATTGATTCGACACAAGGGGAGCCAAAGAATATTTATAAGCCTTAACAACTGGGTTGTCAATTCAGCTGCACCTGGAAACAGTCTTGCTCACAGCAGTTTATCAGTAGCAACAGTTTTGTAGTAGGAATAGTGAAGTAACAGCAGTAGTAAAGTAAAGACATCAGTAATAATAGCAGTAAACAGTAGGATTCGAGTGCGGTAGGCATAGGGATGGATGGACGGGCGTTGCATGGACAAGACAATTCACATGGCAATCAGAACATAGGGCAATTGCAGATAAATAAGATAAAGCATCCAAGTACTAGATAGTCCTAGGCATGTGTTCCATATATAGTCATACGTGCTCGCAATGAGAACTTGCACAACATCTTTTGTCCTGCCATCCTGTTTGTAGCGGGGCCTCAAGGGAACTACTGGCAATTAAGGTGCTCCTTTTAATAGAGCACCGGAGCAAAGCATTAACACTCCGTGAACACATGTGATCCTCACATCAAAGCCATTCCCTCCGGTTATCCCAATTTCTGTCACTTTGGGGCCATTGGTTCCGGACAACAACGTGTATATACAACTTGCAGGTAAGACCATAAAAAATACTATCATAATAAATCAATAACATGTTCAGATGAAATCATGGCACTCGGGCCCTAGTGACAAGAATTAAGCATAACAAGTCACAACAAAGTCATAAAGCACTAATAAAAGATACTAGGCACCATGCCCTAACAATCTGATGCCATTACATGAACGATCTCATCCAATCCCTACCATCCCCATAGCCTACAGCGGGGTATTACTCACTCATAGATGGGGGGAACATGGATGGTCGATGGAGAAGCGATGGTGATGATGATGGCGACGATCTCCTCCAATTCCCCGTCCCGGCAGGGTGCTAGAACGGAGTTTCTAGTGCTGTTTCGTGGAATCTGGTGGTGGCGGCAGAGCGGAACTCCTTCTGGAAAAACGTCAACCCCCCCTGAGTTTTTAGGTCAGAAGGCAACTCATAGGCAAAGAGGGAGACCGAGGGGCAGTCTAGGGTGGCTAGACCACCCCCTGGCGCGGCCTGGGCTTGCCCGATCGGCCAGGTGGTGTGGTCTGGGCCCAACCCCCCTCTGTCTCGTAATCTGGCTCCAGGAGTCCTCTGGTGAAATAGGAGTTTTGGCATATTTTCTGGGATTTTTCCTGAAAGTTGATTTTCTTCACAAAAAGTAGACACCAAGGCAATTCTGCTAAAAACAGCGTCAGTCCGCGTTAGTTGCATCCAAATCACACAAGTTTAGAGGAGAAACAATATCAAAAGTGTTCGGGAAAGTAGATATGTTTTGGACGTATCAACTCCCCCCAAGCTTAGCTTATTGCTTGTCCTCAAGCAATTCAGTTGAAAACTGAGTGCGATAAAAGAACTTTCACGAACACATTTGCTTCATATGATGTATATATTGTCAGCATGTGATCAACTACTTAGGCAATTCATAATAAAGAGTATGCTACTGAGTCTACTTAATAGTCATTGCAAGCTATGAAGAGATTCTAACTCAAAAATAATAAGTAGCATGAAGCATAAACATAAGCAACATTACAATGCTCATAAAAAGGAATGATAGAGTGGTATCTCGCTTGCGTTTGATTATGAATGTCTAGGCACCTCTGAAGTTCAAGTGATGACTAGAAGTAAAGATATCAAAGATACAAGCATCAAAGTCATAACACAAATAATCAAGTAATGAGACAAGCGCAAAGAATGACAACTATGCTCTCAAGAAGGTGCTCAAGGAATATATGGAGACTCAACAAGTAAAGGAAAAGGTTTTGAATAATTTGAAAGGCTTCCAAATGCTGAAAGTATGATACTCATTAGCTTTGAGCTCTCATTGCCCCTATCATAAGAATCTTTAATGTGGTTAAGGTGAAAGTGAGGTCCAATCTGAGTTATATGCTTGACAGACTATAAACTGAAAATCCCATGTCCCTTGAGTACGAGGGCCGCTCATCATGCTACTCAACTTTAGTTACCGATAAGTTCTTGTCATCGTAAATATATGCGTATCATAGAGAATCGCCAACAGGGTACCCCTTGCCCGATGATACGGAAGAATCCCCATATCAAAATGACAAGGCAAGAAGATAATGAGTATCTCAGCAATCTTCTTATTTACCATGGGAAAATGGTGCTTTTTTCTCTGTTTCCTCTTTTCATAAATCTCCTTTTTTTCTTTTCTCAATAGCTATTTTTTTATAAGAAGAATGCTTCATAGATATCATTATGGTTACGCTATAGGTTTCCACCATGTCAGCATGGATTAGACCAGTGGCCCAGGCGTTTCTCTAACACACATACATAACTCCATGGACTTACAAGCTCCCATTTTATTTCACACCGATGACATCCGCAAACAAAAGAGCATGGTATCAACTGGGTATATATTTACAAGTGTTGAAAGCGTTCCCCATGACAAAGCAGTTACGCTAATCCCCAGCCTATAATTTGCAAGCATATAACTTTCATGGACAGTCACAATGGTTCAGGTTTATTAAGTGCAGAAAATAAAGTGTGCCATCAAGTTCGTGAGAGCTTTACTAACTAACTTTCTTATAACAAGAGAACATTTTATTCGGAAGAAAACAAGGCATATTGAATATGCACGGAAGTAGCAAATGATGCTAATAGGTAGGTATGGTGGACACTTTGGAAATATTTGGTTTAGGGAGTTGGAAACTTGAGTAAAAGTCAGTGTAAGTGAAGGCTAGCAATATTAAGGGAGCGACAAACGAGAGAGCAATAGCTGTCAAAATCATGCTTGCAACAAAACAGGACTAATCATGGCATGAAAGTGATTCAAGATCCTCAAGGCAAAATAATTCATCAAGGCTTAACTGATTATTACAGTCATATGCATGCATGAGCATGTGCCAAGTCAATTCAAATGAAACATTCAGAGGAGGATACCACGGTGTCATACCAAGTTATGAATAGAATAATGCAAGCAAACATTCATAAGACATGCTACAAACTATTAGCAAGCAGGAACTAAGCGTATGAAAGCAAGAACCACTAAGCATCCAAAGATAACATACACCCTACACGGACAGACTAAGCATGCCCACAGTGATGAGTATATGTACAAAAATGAAAACAAATAGAGTTCGTTACCAGCCTCTTACCACGCCTCAAGTCGTCATTAATCCTCATTATTGCTCTTCACTTGTGTGGCTTGAATAATAATATGAAACCAATATCCACTGAGGACTGCTAAACCCTGCAACAAACTCACAAAGCCAAAGAAGAACAACAAATATTTTTGGAGTTTTCGATTTTTTTTAAAGCAAGAACCAAAAAGGAAAAACAAACAAAGCAAAATCTTTTTGGGTTTTTCGAATAGTTCAAACAAAGCAAAAAGGGAAAAGCAAACCAAGGCAAAAGAAGAAGAAACAAACCAAAGAGAAACAATAGAAATATTTTTGGTCTTTTTGTGTTTTAGAAAGCAAAAAACAAAGAAAGAACAAAAACTAAAAAGAGAACGAAACATGAATATACAAAGTACCGACACAAAATGATATGGAGATGAGTGCGGTGTCGGCGTACCTCCCCCCAAGCTTAGGCTTTTGGCCTAAGTGGGTATCAATCCCAAGCCGACCAGGATGAAGTGTCACCGTGGTACGACGAGGAGGTACCCTCGTCCTGGTGCGGGCTCGAGTACGTCCCTCCGTAGTGTGCGGAGTAACCGTAGGAGGGTACATCCTCCTAGTGCTCCTCGTGGAAGCCCAACAAGCGAAGCTACTCGTCCACCTCCTCCTTGGAGCGTGACCATGGTCTCCTATGAACACTAAACAAAGAAGGCTGTGGCAAAGGGATCTCCCTTTCATCCCTGTCAGTGAAGAGCATCCTATATACTAGACTGTCCAAATCAGAAGTAGCAGTGACAAAGTGATGGGTTTTCATAGCAACAAGGTCAAGCCTCTGTAGTGCCAGTACAGTATCATTGGGGTCCACTAAAAGGCCTAATGCATTGACCATACGCGAGGCAATGATGCCCCCATAGACATGCCCCCTAGCACCTAGGCGGCGAGCAATAAGCGAGCCAAGATTGTACCGAGTATCATTGTTAAGCGTAGCAACAAGGAATGCTAAATGATAGTTGGAGATATTACTTGTGTTCTCCCTACCCAGTACGCTAGTAGCAAGATAATATGCAAAGTATCTAAGAGTAGGGAGTTGGATATTTCTTATCTTTCCGTGTTGCGCCACGCGGTCATCATCATTGGTCACCCCTCGGTAAAGCTCCAGCAAATCAGCGGGTCGCCCTTAAATTTTCTTCACGGTCCCTGTCATGCTTACACCTACAATTCTGCAAAATCTCTCCAAAGGCATGGTGAAGGGCAGATTATAAATTTTGAAAGAGACAGTCGACTGATAGGATATGTTAGTAAACGTGAAGCTCTCAACAAAAGTTTTGGTGAGCATAGCGTATTGCTCACTCTCATCTTGCATATATGAGGTCAAACCAACCCTCTCAATCAGTAGCAAGAAATCATCAAGAATACCTGCAGCTCGTAAGAAAGTAAAACAAGGAAAAGTAGATGGATGAGCATCCCCATCATCCCTTTCATTACCAATATGAGTTGCAACGAGATCTTCGTTGTATGATGGCCTAAACTGAGAGGCTGATCTTGAGGGCCTCGACCTCCTAGGTGCATCACTCTCAAATATCTCTCCAAAGGTATGGTTGTTCATGCTTGGTATTCTGAAATTTAAACACCTATTAAACAAGTGATTGCAAAGTAAATATAATGAAGGATTCTACTCATAGGGACTTGTAAGATGCCTAAACATGCATCAAAACTATATCTCTAAGCATCAAACAAGCTTACAAGCCCTCAAAACCTGTCACCTACAACAGCAAAATACTCAATATATAATCCACTAAACACAAATCTACTTGGACAAGGGGAGGAGTCACATACCAAGGAACAAATGCTCCAAATTTCAGCAAGAAAGATGGGCTGAGCAAGGAGATCGAAAAAATCGAGAGCAAGCACAGCAAGAACGCGATTTTGAGCAATGAACTGGAGCTTGCTCGGGAGAGAGAAGAAAGTTGCAGGTGAGAGAGTTAGTGGGGGCCAGGGGTGGCCCACACCAGGGCATGGCGCCACCCAGGGCAGCCGCGCCACCAGGTGGTGTGCCTGCCTGGTGGGTCCCCCTGGTACCTCCCACGTACTCCTCTGCCCCTTTTTCACATAAAAATTTAATATGAATTTTCTGGAATTTTTCTAGACACTTTTTTTTTGGCATTTTTCAGAAATAGAAGAATGATTTTCTGACAGACAGATTTTTTTTGGAAATGATGCAATGACAAAACAAGGCTAGAACTACAGAAGTTCTAAGACACTCTAACATGCAAGCAACTAACAACAAAGAAAACTAAACAAAAACAAAAACTAAAATGGATAGAATAGTACACAGAGATAATCATAGTGAAAACATTGTTTTGTTCAACGAAATCCTTTTGTTAACAAGGTTGATCAGGTCTTGTTACCAAAACAATTCCATATGAGACAAAACTTTGTATTCCACTAATGATTACGTTACCTCAACCTTGATAGCAATGGTCCCAATCATAATAGTTTCAAATTTTTCTCTTGGTATGGGACAATATATTTCTCCAACTTGAATGCCCTCAACATGTTCAATTGAATTCAAACCATAAGTCCTTTCAATCTTCTTGGGGAAATAGACAGTATGTTCCTTGTCATTCACATTGAAAGTCACCTTTCCTTGATTACAATTAATAACAACTCCTGCAGTATTAAGAAAAGGTCTCCCAAGAACAACAAAATTATCATCTTTAGGCATTTCAAGCACAACAAAATCAGTTAATATCAAGCAATTATGAGACACTTGAATAGGTACATCCTCACATATACCAACAGGAATAGTGGTAGATTTATCAGCCATTTGCAAAGATATATCAGTTGGTATTAATTTTTCTAGTTGAAGCCTCTTATAGAGAGAGAAAGGCATAACACTAACTCCAGCTCCCAAATCACACATAGCAGTTCTAACATAACTATTCTTAATAGAGCAAGGGATAGTTGGAATCCCAGGGTCTCCAAGTTTCTTAGGAACCTTACCATTGAAGGAATAATTAGAAAGCAAAGTAGAAATTTCTTCATTAGGGATCTTCCTTTTATTCGAGACAATATCCTTCATATACTTTGAGTAAGGAGCCAATTTAATAGCATAAGTCAAAGGAATTTGCAGGAATAAATGTTTCATCCACTCACAAAACTTATTATAGTGTTCATCTTCCTTTGACTTGTGTTTCTTATCAGGGAAAGGCATAGGTTTTTGGACCCAAGGTTCTCTTTCACTACCATGTTTCTTAGCAATAAAATCTTCTTTAGTGTATTTAGTATTCTTAGTGTGGTTTTCAGGTTCTTCTTCAACTTTTTCTTCATTAGGAACTTCATTTTCTTCATTACCACCTTCAGTTTCAGCATCAGAGATAGATATACTATTAGGATCTATAGCAGGTTCAGAGGGTTCTACAACAGTTTTATGTTTCTTTTTCCTTTTCTTACGAGTAGAGCCACTATTTTCAGCTTGTTGAGAATCCTGCTCAATTCTTCTGGGATGCCCTTCAGGATATAGAGGATCCTGGGTAGCAGCACCACTTCTAGTTCTAATTTCATAAGCATGTTTTTCTTTAGCAGCATTAACTAGCAAGTCTTTTTGCACTTTAACGAGTTGATCTATTTTAGTTTGAACCATTTGAAAGTGTTTAACAATCATTTTAACATCATCAGAAGTTCTTTCCACAATATATTTCAACTCAACAATAGCTCTAGTGTTTTCCATTAGATGATTTTGCACCCTTTTATTAAAATTATCTTGCTTAACAATAAAGATATCAAATTATTCTAAGCATTGATCAGGAGGTTTAGAATAAGGGATATCACCTTCATCAAAGTGTTGGAGAGAGTGTACCTCAATAGTAGATGAGTAGGGGATAGGCTTACATAATTCTTCTATATGAGGTAAATTCTTATCATCTACAGCTTTAATTCCCTTCTCCTTAAGACATTTCTTAGCTTCCTTCATTACTTCATCATTCAATTCAATAATTCCCCTCTTCTTAGGTGATGGAATAGGCACAGATATAATAGGTTCAGGTACAATTACTTCAGGTATAGCTTGTTCAGGAGGAGTCCAATCTTCATAGTTCTTACTTATTTTAGCCATTAATTCCTCATATTCCTTAGGAGTCCTATTCCTGAAAACATAATCAGCACAACTATCTAGGTATGTCCTAGATTCCTCGGTTAGTCCATTATAAAATGTATCAAGAAGCTCATTCTTAGGTAATGGACTTCTAGCTTGTGCATGAATCAAAGCACAAAACCTTGCCCAAGATTCAGGCAATACCTCTTTTTCTCCCTGTTTAAAATCAAAAAGTTCCTGCAAAATAGCATATCTAGCACTAGGAGGAAAATATTTCTGCAGGAAAGTACTAATCAAGCACTCAGGGCTATCAATAGATCCAGGAGGTAAATTACTAAACCAAGTTTTAGCTTCTCCTTTTAGTGAAAAGGGGAAAATCTTAGATACAAAGTAAGTACGCATCTTAATATCATCAGAAAACAAGCCACTCATGGTAGAAAGTTCATTCATATGTGCTACCGCACTTTCATTCTTAGTCCCACAAAAAGGTTCTTTCTCAACAATAGCTATGTAAGATAGATCGAGAGAGAAATCATAATCTTTATATGTAATGTTTATGGGAGAAGCAGCAAATTTAGCAATAGGAGACAATTTTGGTCTAATAGTACGCCTCTCAAGGAGACTCTTAGCAGCGCTCCTATCATGGGTGTTTTTACATTCTTCAATAAATTTATCGGTCATCTCAACATAACCGTCTTCAATATCATAACTCTCACTAGACTCAGGTGAACTAATAGGTGTGGTAGTGTCTTCATTAGGAGTTTCAGTATTTCCAGCTATAGTTCTAGCAATCGTAGCATCTAGGAAAGGACCTAATGAACCACTCTTATCAAACACAGTAGAAGCAGCATCATAAGCATCAGAAGTTTCAGATTCAGTAGTAGTAGCAGTGTGTGTAGCATGTGTATGTGGTGGTGTAACGAGCTTACTTATAATAGATGGTGAATCAAGAGTAGCAGAGGTGTTCAGAACCGTACCTCTTCTTGTAGTGGATGGTAAAATAGGAAACTTACCATCACGAGACTTATCCATGATGGATGGATAGCAGCGAACAATAGAGAATCCAAGTGAACTTGATAAATAAAGCTATGCTCCCCGACAACAGCGCTAGAAAATAGTCTTGATGACCCACAAGTATAGGGGGTGTATCGCAGTATTTTCGAGGGAAGTGAAACCCAATTTATTGATTCAACACAAGGGGAGCCAAATAATATTTATAAGCCTTAACAACTGAGTTGTCAATTCAGCTACACCTGGAAACAATCTTGCTCACAGCAGTTTATCAGTAGCAACAGTTTTGTAGTAGGAATAGTGAAGTAACAGCAGTAGTAAAGTAAAGCCAGCAGTAACAATAGCAGTAAACAGTAGGATTCGAGTGCGGTAGGCATAGGGATGGATGGACAGGCGTTGCATGGACAAGACATCTCACATGGCAATCAGAACATACAGAAATTGCAGATAAATAAGATAAAACATCCAAGTACTATATAGTCCTAGGCATGTGTTCCATATATAGTCATACATGCTTGCAATGAGAACTTGCACAACATCTTTTGTCCTGCCAGCCCGTTTGCAGCGAGGCCTCAAGGGAACTACTAGCAATTAAGGTGCTACTTTTAATAGAGCACTGGAGCAAAGCATTAACACTCCGTGAACACATGTGATCCTCACATCAAAGCCATTCCCTCCGGTTATCCTGATTTCTGTCACTTCGGGGCCATTGGTTTCGGACAACAACGTGTGTATACAACTTGCAGGTAAGACCATAAACAATACTATCATAATGAATTAATAACATGTCAGATCTGAAATCATGGCACTCGGGCCCTAGTGACAAGCATTAAGCATAACAAGTCGCAACAAAGTCATAAAGCACTAATAAAAGATACTAGGCACCATGCCCTAACAATCTAATGCCCTTACATGAACGATCTTATCCAATCCCTGCCATCTCCATAGCCTACAGTGGGGGATTAATCACTCATAGATGGGGGAAACATGGATGGTCGATGGAGAAGCGATGGTGATGATGATGGCGATGATCTCCTCCAATTCCCTGTCCCGGCAGGGTGCTAGAACGGAGTTTCTGGTGCTGTTTCGTGGAATCTGGTGGTGGCGGCAGAGCGGAACTCCTTCTAGAAAAACGTCGAACCCCCCTGAGTTTTTAGGTCAGAAGGCAACTTATAGGCGAAGAGGGAGACCAAGGGGCAGTCTGGGGTGGCCAGACCACCCCCTGGCGTGACCTGGGCTTACCCGCGCGGCCAGGTGGTGTGGCCTGGGCCCAGCCCCCCTCCATCTCGTATTCTGGCTCCGGGAGTCCTCTGGTGAAATAGGATTTTTGGCATATTTTCCGGGATTTTTCCTAAAAGTTGATTTTCTGCACAAAAAGTATACACCAAGGCAGTTCTGCTGAAAACAACGTCAGTCCGTGTTAGTTGCATCCAAATCACACAAGTTTAGAGGAGAAACAATAGCAAAAGTGTTTGGGAAAGTAGATATGTTTTGGACGTATCAAGCTCCGCCTCGGAAAAATTTCCCTGCAAACCCGTGAAAGACTCCATCTCCTCTAACAGTGTTAGGGAAAGGGTTGGGAAATCTATCGTGGTGGAGCTTCTCGAAGATGTCGTTGGTGCACACGCCCTACGGCATCTTTGGAAGCTCCGCCTCAGAAAAATTACCCTGCAAGCCCGTGAAAGACTCCATCTCCTCTAACAGTGTTGGGGAAAGGATTGGGAAATCTACCTTGGCGGAGCTTCTCAAAAATTTCCCTGCAAGCCCGTGAAAGCTACTTAACTAGTAAAACAAGCCAAACATCTCCATTGTTAATATCTTACATACAGTAACATCATTACACAAAAATAAATGGGAAAGTGATTTCCATATTGAGATACACAAGTTATGATCCCTATCTAGTCTTTTGAGTTTTCTTCGTGTGTTTCGCTTTCTTCTTATTGGGATGCAACCATGGACAATCTTCATTATTTAACATGATGCTTGGGTCAGTTTTCACCTTGAAGGGTGGAATATCATCAAACTTATTATAATCTTCTGACATGTCTGTCTTGTCCTCTACTCCCACGATGTTTCTTTTTCCTAAAAGAACTATGTGGCGCTTTGGCTCATCGTATGATGTGTCCTCTTGCCTTTCTTTTCTTTTTTCGTTTTGGTAGACATGTCCTTCACATAAAAAACCTGAGCCACTTCACTGGTTAGGACGAATGGTTCGGTGTCGTACCCTAGATTCTTGAGATCCATTGTAGTCATTCCGTACTGCGGGTCTACATGTACCCCATCTTTCAGGTTGAACCATTTGCACCGGAAAAAGGGGACCTTGAAATTAGGTCCATAGTCAAGTTCCCATATCTCCTCTATGTACCCATAATATGTGACCTTCTTCACATTGTCCTCTGCTGCATCAAAGCGGACACCACTGTTTTGGTTGGTGCTTTTTTTATCTTGGACGAACGTGTAAAATCTATTCCCATTTATCTCATACCCTTGAAAAGTCGATATAGTCGAAGATGGTTGCTTGGCCAACAAGTATAGTTGTTCTTCATTAGTGACATTCATGAGACGTGTTTGCAACCAACCGCCAAAAGTCTTCATGTGTTCTGCATCAATCCAATCTTCATGTTGCTCTGGGTATTCAGAGCATAAAATATTCTTGTGTTCCACTATGTACGGATCCACCAAGATGGAATTATGTAGAACTGTGTAGTGTGCTTGAGTGAAAGAATGTCCGTCCATACACATTGTTGCTTTCTTTCCTATCATGCCTTTTCCACGCAGTCTCCCCTCATAGCGCGACTCAGGAACACTGATCGGCTTAAGGTCAGGAATAAAGTCAACACAGAACTCAATGACCTCCTCTGCTCCATAGCCCTTGGAGATGCTTCCTTCTGGCCTAGCACGGTTATGAACGTATTTCTTTAAGACTCCCATGAATCTCTCAAAGGGGAACATGTTGTGTAGAAATACAGGACCGAGAACGCCAATCTCTTCGACTAGGTGAACGAGGAGATGCGTCATAATATTGAAGAAGGATGGTGGGAACACCAACTCGAAGCTAACTAGACATTGCACAACATCCTTCTGTAAATTTTGTAGAGTTAGTGGATTGATCACCTTTTGAGAAATTGCATTAAGGAACGCAGATAGCTTCACAATGGGTACTCGAACATTTTCCGGCAGAAGCCCCTAATACATTGCAAATGTATCTATAATTTTTGATGTTCCATGCTTGGTTTTATCCACTTTCTTGTGTTTTGTTCCAACTTTGGAGTAATTTTCATATGATTGCTTGGACCAACCCATTAACAAGAGCCATAGTGCCAGTTGCCTGTTTTCTGCTATTTTTGGTTCCAGGATGTCAGAAAATGAATATTCTCGGAATTGGACGAGACAAAAGCCAAAGTTACTATTTTCCCGGAAGATTCACGGAGCCAGAAGGAGAGCCGGAGGGGGGCCACAGGGTGGCCACACCACCCCTAGGCGCGGGTCCACCTAGGTCGTGCCAGGGCATGGTGTGGGCCCCCTGGCCGCCCACCGACCTTGCCCTCTGGCCTATAAGAAGCCTCCCGAAGTCAAAACCCTAAATCATCAAGCCTCTATCCACGAAAAGTTCCGCAGCGCCGCCGCCACCAAGGGGAGATTCGGGGGACAGAAAGTCTCTGTTCCGGCACCCTGCCGGGATGGGGAAGTGCCCCCGGAGCCATCTCCATCGATCTCCACGCCATCTCCATCACCATTGCTGATTCCCATGATGAGGAGGGAGTAGTTCTCTCTCGAGGCTAAGGGTTCTACCGGTAGCTATGTGTTCATCTCTCTCTATGCATGATCTTATTGAGATCATGAGCTTGTAATCTATAGATCTACCTTGCTAATCAAGTGCTTTAATAGATCTCTGCTCTCCCCATGTGTGTGAAAGTGACAGCGTGCACACCATGGTGGCACTTAGGCTGGAGATTACAAATACTTGTTATGAGTTATATTTGGAGTTGGATGTCTTTATGAAATTGTGGTGTTTGTTGGAACCATCTAGTACTCAAGGTGACAGTGTGGGGTTTTCTAGATGGGAAAGGCTTACTTTGAGGTGTGCTGTTATAGCCCTACCATCGATTAGAGTGTCCAATCGGAGAGTAGTTCAGCGTAGTATCATAAAGAGAAGATATTTATATGAGAGTGTTCACTAGTGAAAGTATGATCCCTAAGCCTTATTTCTAAGCACTGAAACATCATTTGCTATTAGATCTATTACATGTTTGCTTGCTTCCTTCTTTATTTCAGTTTTACTTTAGTCTTTTCTACGACACCAAGCTATTCTCTATCACCATTACCACTTATAATTATCCATACCACTTGTGTTTCACTATCTCTTCGCCGAACTAGTGCACCTATACACCTGACAAGTGTATTGGGTGTGTTGGGGACACAAGAGACTTCTTGTATCTTGATTGCAGGGTTGCTTGAGAGGGGATACCTTTGACCACTTCCTCCCTGAGTTCGATAAACCTTGGGTGATCCACTTAAGGTAAAACTTGCTGCTGTTCTACAAACCTCTGCACTTGGAGGCCCAACAACTGTCTACAAGAATACAAGTGCGTAGACATCAAGCTATTTTATGGCGCCATTGCCGGGAGGTAAGGTAAAAGGTACTAACATCATCCGGTGTGAGTGCTCGAAGTTATTTCCTTTAGATTCTGCAATTTTGTCTTTTTGTTTCTTGTTTTCACTAGTTAGGCTTAATGGAAAACAACAACAAAATTAGAGAGCTTTATAGTATTTATCTTGATTTAGGACATGAAGTGTTTGAAGAGAAATTTTAAAAACCTATGGAACTTTATTTGCATGCTAATAGCAATGTTGTTAGTATGAATTCTTTGGACACCATTATTGCTAATGCTATGGAAAAGTCTAAGCTTGGGGAAGCTAGTTTTTATGAAAATGATCTTTTTAGTTCCCCAGCTTTGGAAGATAGCTATTCTATTGTTTATGATGATACCAAACCTCCAATATATGATGATTACAATGATGAATATGATATTTTCAGTCCACCTACTATTGAGGAGGAAATTAATTATGACTACAATACGCCTCCTATATATGATGATTATGGTGATGAGAATAATAATGATAGCTATTTTGTTGAATTTGCTCCCACTACAATTAATAAGAATGACTATGCTTATGTGGAGAGTAATAATTATTATATGCATGTGGCTCATGATAAGAATGTTACATATGATAGTTATATTGTTAATTTTATTCATGATGCTACTGAAAGTTATTATGAGAGAGGGAAACATGGTTTTTTGCATCTCAATAATATTAAGTTTCCCCTCTTTATGTTGAAAATTTTGAAGTTGCACTTGTTTTGCTTTCCTATGCTTGTTGCTTTGTGCTTTCATGACTTGTTTCTTTACAAGATTCCTATGCATAGGAAGTGGGTTAGACTTAAATGTGTTTTGAATTTGCTTCTTGATGCTCTCTTTTACTTCAATTCATATTTCTTATGTGAGCATCTTCTCAAACTATCATGCCTAACTTAAAGGCGTTAAAGAAAAGTACTTATTGGGAGATAATCCAAAAGTTTTAGATGAGTCTTGGAAGTTATTACCTTAGTAATAACCGCTCCTTATCCTTTTTATTTGCTTTTTGTGCCAAGAGTAACCTCTAATGAGAGAGAAGTAATGATTGGGAAAGTTGCTGTTCCGAAACAGATTTTTGTGCTTCACCGTAAAAATTCGTGAGAGATCTCTGTATGACGGATTGAGCTGTAATTTTTTGTGCTTCTGCCCCTGGTTGTTATCTAACTTACGTTAGTTCAACACTTTTTTATTTGAGCGACAGAAGGTCTTCGAAACAATTCGTCTTTACCTGCTGGTCTTTTTTGACAGATTTCTGCCATTTTCTGCATTGCTTCTTCTTGGTTCCTTTTTGAGTTCTTTTGGGGAATTGAGATTTTTGAGGGAAGTGCTACTGTAGCTAGTGTTCTAATGGAAGTTTATTTGGTGTTAGAACTGAACCTTAAGACTTATTTATCTTGAGTGCACTAATGTTGCTAATAAAGATTGTGTGAAGTTTTGTATCAAGGAAAAATTTCAGGTGTATGGAAGGAATGAGTAATGAGATGAAGGATGGACTAAAGCTCAAGCTTGGGGATGCCACGCGTGTCACCCCAAGAAATCTCCAAGAAGTACAAGCGTCAAAGCTTGGGGATGCCCAAGGCATCCCCTTCTTCATCAATAAAAATCCCAGGTTTCTTCCAAACGCTTCATTTTTATTGTTTCATGCACAGTTGTGTTTTTCTTGGAGCGTCTTATTTTTCGTTTTTGTTTTGGTTTTTTGTTTGCTTTGTTTGCTTTGTTTGCTGAATAAATTGGTTGGACCCCCTCTTTCATACATTGGTTTTCAAATAGTTTGGTTTGGTTTGGAAAAGAGTAGGAAAGTTCATGCTTATGTGTTAAAGAGAGCTTGTTTTTGACTGTGGCCTATGATTTGTCATGCCATGCTCAATATTGTTTTGGCTTTATGCTTAGTATTTTTTTCTGTAGCATGACTTGCTATAAATCAATTGAGATTGCTTAATGTGCCTTGGATGAATCATGCGTTGTTTTAGCATATTAAAGCATAGTATAGTGGTATTCTCCTTTGATGCTTTATTTGGGTTGACTTGGCGCATGCTCACACCATGTTATGACTATCAAAAGTCACCATAGCCTTAATGATCCTTTAGTTTTCAACTTGTAGTATCACTTTATGCTTTGATCAATGATGTTTTGTCGCTCTGCATGATTATGGCCATTATTGCTCTCTTAGTTTGTCGCTCCCAGTCTTTTGCTAGCCTCCACAACAAAGTATGAGTTCCACTCATGCATGCAACTCCCTAAACCAAGTTATTCCAAAGAGTCCACCATACCTACCTACTAGCTTATTCTATTCCAAGTATATTCATGCTTTTGTTTACCTTCCACTTGTGATGAGAAAACTAGTGATTAAAGCTCTCACGAACTTGATGGCACACTTTACTTTACTTGCCCTTAATAAACTTGAACCATTGTGTCTTCTATGTTGTATATGCTTGCACTTATTTGTTGGGAATTAGCAGAACCATGTTTTCATGGGGAACGCTTTCAACATTGCACTTGGTACTTGTACCTAGTTGATATCATGCTCTTTTGTATATGGATGTCGTCGGTGTGAAATGAAAGGGGAGCTTGTAAGTCCATGGAGTTATGTATATGTGTTAGAGAAACGCCTGGGCCGCTGGTCTAATCCATGCTGACATGGTGGAAAGCTGCAGCGTAACCATAATGAGTTGTCTATGAAGCATTCTTCTTATAAAAAAAGAGTCCTATATTGAGAAAAAAAAGATTATGAAAAGAGGAAAGAGAGAAAAAAGCACGATATTCCCATGGTAAATAAGAAGATTGCTGAGATGCTCGTTGTTTGCTTGCCTTGTCATTTTGATATGGGGATTCTTCCATATCATCGGGCAAGGGGTACCCCATTGGCGGTTCTCTATGATACACATGTACTTACGATGACAAGAACTTATCGGTGACTAAACTTGAGTAGCATGAGAAGCGGCCCTCGTATACAAGGGACATGAGATTTCTGACTTATACTTCGTCAAGCATGTACACCATAGTTTGTTCACTTTAACCTTAATCACTTCAAGATGCTTATGATAGGGGCAATGAGAGCTGAAAGCTATAAGTACCATAATTTTTGGAAGCTCTTTATGAGACTTGAATCCCTACTTCCTTCTATAAAGGCCTTTCTTCCACCATTATATTGAGTCTCCACTTTCTACCTTTATGCACTTACTTTGAGAGCATAGTGGCCATTCTTAGTTCTATGTGCATTGTCCCAAGACTTGTTGATTGATGCATAGCTTTGATATTGCTTGTTTTAAACTAATTTTATCTAGTCACCCTTATAAACTTTGAAGGTGTCCTATGCATTTATGTTTGCTACTCTATGAGGGACAAGCTAAATGCTACTATGCTATGTTTTCTTTATGTGAAACAAACAAACCTCTTGCAAAGCATTGTTATTCATGAATCTTTTGTTTGTGCCTTTTCATGTTGCAACATAGTTTATTTGTCTTATTGCTAGAACCTTGTCTTTCATGCTATGATTGAAGTACTATGATCCCATCTTTGAATGTTTTGCAAATACTTTGATCAAGTCTTTGATGGTGCATGTCACCTCAAAAATTATTTTTTTTTATCACTTACCTACTCGAGGACGAGCAGGAGTTTAGCTTGGGGATGTTGATACATTGCAAATGTATCTATAATTTTTGATGTTCCATGCTTGTTTTTATCCACTTTCTTGTGTTTTGTTCCAACTTTAGGGTACTTTTCATATGATTGCTTGGACCAACATATTAACAAGAGCCATAGTGCTAGTTGCCTGTTTTCTGCTGTTTTTGGTTCCAGGAAGTCAGAAAATGAATATTCTCGAAATTGGACGGGACAAAAGCCAAAGTTATTATTTTCCCGGAAGATTCACGGAGCCAGAAGGAGAGACGGAGGGGGGCCACAGGGTGGCCACACCACCCCTAGGCACGGGTCCACCTAGGCCGTGCCAGGGAATGGTGTGGGCCCCCTGGCCGCCCACCGACCTTGCCCTCTGGCCTATAAGAAGCCTCCCAAACTCAAAACCCTAAATCATCAAGCCTCTAGCCACAAAAAGCAGCGCTGCCGCCACCGAAGGGGAGATTCGGGGGACAGAAAGTCTCTGTTCCGGCACCCTGCCGGGACGGGGAAGTGCCCTCGGAGACATCTCCATCGATCTCTACCGCCATCTCCATCACCATTGTTGATTCCCATGATGAGGAGGGAGTAGTTCTCTCTCGAGGCTAAGGGTTCTACCGGTAGCTATGTGTTCATCTCTCTCTATGCATGATCTTATTGAGATCATGAGCTTGTAATCTATAGATCTACCTTGCTACTCAAGTGCTTTAATAGATCTCTGCTCTCCCCATGTGTGTGAAAGTGACAGTGTGCACACCATGGTGGCACTTAGGCTGGAGATTACAAATACGTGTTATGCGTTGTATTTGGAGTTGGATGTCTTTATGAAATTGTGCTGTTTGTTGGAACCATCTAGTACTTAAGGTGACATTGTGGGGTTTTCTAGATGGGAAAGGCTTACTATGAGGTGTGCTGTTATAGCCCTACCATCGATTAGAGTGTCCAATCGAAGAGTAGTTCAGCGTAGTATCATAAAGAGAAGATATTTATATGAGAGTCTTCACTAGTGAAAGTATGATCCCTAGGCCTTGTTTCTAAGCACTGAAACATTGTTTGCTATTAGATCTATTACATGTTTGCTTGCTTCCTTCTTTATTTCAGTTTTACTTTAGTCTTTTCCACGACACCAAGCTATTCTCTATCACCATTACCACTTATAATTATCCATACCACTTGTGTTTCACTATCTCTTCGCCGAAATAGAGCACCTATACACCTGACAAGTGTATTGGGTGTGTTGGGGACACGAGAGACTTCTTATATCTTGATTGCAGGGTTGCTTGAGAGGGGATACCTTTGACCACTTCCTCCCTGAGTTCGATAAACCTTGGGTGATCCACTCAAGGGAAAACTTGCTGCTGTTCTACAAACCTCTGCACTTGGAGGCCCAACAACTGTCTACAAGAATACAAGTGCGTAGACATCAGCCCCCTCAATGCAACCGGAAGTAATTGTGTCATAATCACGTGGCAGTCATGAGACTTTAGGTTTTGAAACTTTTTCTATGACATGTTTATTATTCCCTTTATATTCGACGAGAAGCCAGACGGGACCTTAATGCTACCCAGGACTTCAAAAAAGATCTCCTTCTCTTCTTTGGTAAGAGCGTAGCTGGCAGTACCTTGATACTTCTCTGGATTCAGGTTGTTTCCTTCATGGATACATTGCTGGTCCTGCCGTGCATCCGGTGTATCTTTTGTATTCCCATATACGCCCAAGAAGTTTAGCAGGTTCACGCAAAGATTTTTTGTCACATGCATCACGTCGATTGCAGAGTGAACCTCTAGGATTTTCTAGTAGGGTAGCTCCCAAAATATAGACATCTTCTTCCACATGGGTACGTGTCCGTCAACATCATGCGGAACAGATTGTCCGCGAGGACCCTTTCCAAAGATCACTTTTAAATCCTTGGCCATATCATTGAAGGAAATATGCCCTGAGAGGCAATAATAAAGTTGTTATTATATATTCCTTATACATAATCGATGTTTATTTTACATGCTAGAAATGTATTGATTTGGAAATATCAATACATGTGTGTTTAATAAACAAAAAGGGTTCCTAGTCATGCCTCTCTTATAGACTAGCTTGTTGATTAACAGGATGATCAAGGTTTCCTGATCATGGACATTGGATGTTGTTAATAACAAGGTCACACCATTGGTGGAATGATGTGATGAACATTCATCCGAAGTATAGCATTACGATCAAGTCATTATATTTATATTGCTATAACATCATACGAAGTAATCTTTATCCTTAGACCATGAGATCATGTTAATTGCTAACACCGGAAGAGTATCTTGATAACATCAAACGTCACACCGTAACAGGGTGACTATAAAGATGGGTTCAGTACTACGAAGGTGTTATGTTGAGGCTCATGGATCAAGAGTGGAATTTGTCAATCCAGATGACGGATAGATATACTCTGGGCCCTCTCGGTGATATCACATTAGGATAGCTTGCAAGCAAGTGATGTGATCACTAAAATGTTATATCACGGGAATGAGAAACGAGTGCATGTCAGTAACGAGATCAAACTAGGTATGGAGATACCGATGATTGAATCTCGGACATGTAATATATCGAGAGACAAAGGGATTTAGTTACAAGCGTTAAAGGTTCTCACGATCACATGAGTCATCGTTGAATGTGTAGGAGTCGACGGATCTCCGTGTCCCGCTGATTATTGATCGGACGTGGTCTCGATCATGTCGCATTATTCATGAACCATAGGGTGGCACACTTAAGAGTTACCAGACACCATTTTGGAGCACATATGTTTCGATTTAAAGAATTGCAAAGCGCAGAATTGTTTCAATAGAAGCTGAAATTGTTTCGGTGAAATTGCGGAAGGTGGTTCGCATGTGATATTGAAATATTGCAGGGCTATATGTGAATGTTTGTTAATTAAAGTAATTAACAAAATTCTGAATAAATTTAATAAAAAGTTTTATTAAATGAGAGAGCATTAAATTTGGAGAAATTTAATGCATTTAAAGTGGAGACTTTAAAAGGAATGTGAAGAGGCATTTTAATGTGGAGGGTTACCACCACATGAATGGGGAGGTGAGGTCACCCCCATGCGCCGCCATGGAGAGAGGGCACCCTCCTCCTATAAAGGCCACCCATTCCTCCTTCATCCTCACAACTCCTTGTGAAGGATCTCTCTCCCTCTAGAATTATTCCCCATGGTCTCGGATTAGCGAGATACATGTTCTGTGGCATTTCGTGCGGAAGGAGTTGTTGCTTCCTTGGATCGCTGAGCGAGGAGGTGGAGGTTGTCCGTGGTTTGAACGCGTGTGTGCAGTGCAGATGCTTGCTGAGTTGCGGCGCTCAGACTTCCTCACGATCTTGAGATCGGCAAGTGTACGACTACATCAACCACGAGTTCCTACTCGTTAACAAAGCTCGTTGTCTACGAGGGTAAGTTCTCGTTGGATGTATGTCCACATGTTGCTTTGTACCTAGTAGATAGATCTTGGCGTGTAGTTCACACTGTAGGAATTTTTTTGTTTTCTATGCTGCGGACCCAACAGTGGTATCAGAGCCTGATCTATGCGTAGGTGCTTAGCACGGGTAGTACACATATGGTTGATATGTGGGCGATGATGATCATGTTATTGCATCTTCTATGTATTTTGGATATTGGTGGCATAGTGGGATGAAGTGGCCCAGACCAACCTTACATGTCATCGTACATGAGACCGGTTCCACGACTGACATGCAACTTGTTTTGCATAAGTGGCTGGCGGGTGTCTGTCTCTCCTACCATGGGAGAATTGAAAATGATTTTCGATACCCATGCTGTCGTAGAGAGTTATAGTGCTACAGAAAAGTTCTTTAGCTGCATGATGGAGGAAAACAACTTTGTTAGTGAGCATGTACTCAAAATGTCTGGGTACGCCGATAAGCTTGTGTCCTTGGGAATAACGATTCCCATTGACTTAGGCATACATCGTGTTCTCCAATCGCTGCCACCTAGCTACAAGAGCTTCGTGATGAACTATAATATGCAGGGCATGAAGAAGTCTCTTCCTGAGCTTCTGTCAATGCTTAAGACTGCAGAAGTGGAGATTAGGAAAGAACATCAAGTGTTGATGATCAATAGGACCACCGTTTTCAAGAAAGGCAAGCACAAGGGAAAGAAGGGCGGCAAGTCTGTTGCCACGCCTGAAAAGAAACCCCGGGCTGGCCCTAAGTCTGACACTGAGTGCTACTATTGCAAGGGGACTGGCCATTGGAAGCACAACTGCCCCAAGTATTTGGCGGACAAGAAGTCTAGCAAGGCAAACAAAGGTATATGTGATATACATGTTATTGATGTGTACTTGACTAGTACTCGCAGTAGCACCTGGGTATTTGATACCGGATCGGTTGCTAATATATGTAACTCGGTTCAGGGGCTACGGAACAAGCGACAGCTAGCAAGGGATGAGGTCAGGATGCGGGTCGGCAATGGATCAAGAGTTGATGTGATCGCCGTCGGGACGCTACCTCTCCATTTGCCATCGGGATTAGTTATAAACCTAAATAATTGTTATTTGGTGCCCTTTGAGCATGAACATTGTATCTGGATCGTGTTTGATGCAAAGTGGTCATTCCTTTAAATCTGAGAACAATGGTTGTTCGATTTATAAGAATGATATCTTTTATGGTCATGCACCTATGTTGAATGGTTTATTTCTATTGGATCTCGATAGTAATATTACGCACATTCATAATGTTAATGCTAAAAAGATTAAACTTGATGATGATATGTCTACATATATGTAATTGCCGTCTAGGTCATATTGGCGTTAAACGCATGAAGAAACTCCATTCCGATGGACTTTTGGAATCACTTGATTTTGAATCATTTGATACATGTGAGCCATGCCTTATGAGCAAGATGACTAGAACGCCGTTTTTCCGGTTCAATGGAACGGGCGACAAATCTGTTGGAGATCATACATACTGATGTGTGTGGACCAATGAGTGTGTCGGCGCGAGGTGGATATCGTTATTTTGTTACTTTCACGGATGATTTGAGTAGATATGGGTATATCTATTTGATGAAACACAAGTCTGAAACTTTTGAAAAGTTCAAGGAATTTCAGAATGAAGTGGAAAATCATCGTAATAAAAAGATCAAGTTTCTACGGTCTGACCGTGGAGGAGAGTATCTAAGTTACGAGTTTAGCACACACATGAAAGAGTGTGGAATAGTTTCACAACTCACACCTGCCAGAACACCACAACGTAATGGTGTGTCGGAACGTCGTAATCGTACCTTATTGGATATGGTTCGATCTATGATGTCTCTGACTGACTTACCTCTGTCATTTTGGGGTTATGCACTGGAAATAGATGCATTCACTTTAAATCGGGCACCATCTAAATCCGTTGAAATGACACCGTATGAATTATGGTTTGGAAACAAACCTAAGCTGTCATTTCTTAAGGTTTTGGGATGCGATGTTTATGTGAAGAAACTTCAACCGGATAAACTTGAACCCAAAGCGGAAAAATGTGTCTTCATAGGATACCCTAAGGAAACAATTGGGTATACCTTCTATCACAGATCCGAGGGCAAGGTTTTTGTTGACAAGAATGGATCCTTTCTTGAGAAGGAGTTTCTCGCGAAAGGTGTGAGTAGTCGGAAGGTAGAACTCGAAGAGGTTATTGAACCTTCTCTTCATGGAATGGCGAGTGGCACAGCACCGGAAGTTGTTTCGGAGTTGACTTCACCTGATGAAGAGAGAGCTAATGATAATGATCATGAAACTCCGAAAGAGGACACTACCGAACCTCGCAGGTCAAGCAGGACACGTGCAGCTCCTGAACTGTACGGCAACCTGTTGTGAATTTCATGGTTGATGAAATGGATGACCCTACGACGTATGAAGAAGCAATGATGAGCCCGAATTCCAACAAATGGCTAGAAGCCATGAAATCCGAGATGGAATCCATGTACGAGAACCAAGTTTGGAACTTGGTGGACTTACCTCACGACCGAAAGGCCGTTGAGAATAAATGGATTTTCAAAAGGAAAACTGATGCTGATGGTAATCGAACCATCTATAAGGCTCGACTTGTCGCAAAGGGGTTTCGACAAATTCAAGGAGTTGACTACGATGAGACATTCTCTCCCGTAGCGATGCTTAAATCGGTTAGGATTATGTTATCAATTGCTGCATATTTCGATTATGAAATATGGCAGATGGATGTCAAAACTGCGTTCCTCAATGGTAAGATTGAAGAAGAGTTGTATATGATACAACCTAAGGGTTTTGTCGATCCTAAGGATGCTAATAAGGTGTGCAAACTTCAGCGATCCATCTATGGACTGAAGCAAGCATCACGAAGTTGGAATCTCCGCTTTGATGAGGTGATCAAAGAGTTTGGATTTGTCCAAACTTATGGAGAGGCTTGTATTTACAAGAAAGTGAGTGGGAGCAATGTGGCATTTCTGATATTATATGTGAATGACATATTATTGATTGGAAATGATATAGATCTTTTAAACAGTGTTAAAAGCTATCTAAACAGCAAATTTTCGATGAAAGACCTTGGTGAAGCGTCATATATATTAGGCATTAAAATCTATAGAGATATATCAAGGCGCCTAATTGGGCTATCGCAGAGTACATACCTTGATAAGGTATTAAAGAAGTTTAATATGGACGAAAGTAAGAAGGGCTTCTTACCTATGTTACAAGGCAAGACATTGAGTAAGACTCAAAGTCCGGCTACGGCGGAAGAAAGAGAGATGATGGATAAGATCCCCTATGCCTCGGCCATAGGCTCTATTATGTATGCCATGCTATGTACAAGACCGGATGTGGCACATGCTATTAGTTTGACTAGTAGGTACCAATCTGATCCAGGTTCGGAACACTGGATAGCGGTAAAGAACATCCACAAGTACTTGAGAAGAACTAAGGATATGTTTCTCATATACGGAGGTGAAGAAGAGCTAGTCGCTAAGTATTATGTCGATGCTAGCTTTGACACCGATCCGGATGACTCTAAGTCTCAATCCGGATACGTATTTCTCTTGAATGGAGCAGCAGTTAGTTGGAGGAGTTCCAAACAACCTGTGGTGGCTGGATCAACAACGGAGGCAGAATATGTTGCTGCTTCAGAAGCGGCGTAGGAAGCAGTTTGGATGAAAGTGTTCATTACGGAACTGGGTGTGGTTCCCAGTGCGTTGGACCCGATGGTGATCTATTGTGACAACAATGGAGCCATAGCCAACGCAAAGGAAGCAAGGTCTCACAAGAATTTCAAACATATTAAGCACCGGTTTCACTCCATCCGCGAGCATGTCAAGGATGGAGATATAAAGATTTGTAAAGTACACACGGACCTGAATGTAGCAGATCCGTTGACTAAAATTCTCCCTAGGGCAAAACATGATCAACACCAGAACTCCATGGGTGTTAGATTTATCACTATGTGAACTAGATTATTGTCTCTAGTGCAAGTGGGAGACTGAAAGAAATATGCCCTGAGAGGCAATAATAAAGTTGTTATTATATATTCCTTATACATGATAGATGTTTATTTTACATGCTAGAAATGTATTTATTCGGAAACAACAATACATGTGTGTTTAATAAACAAAAACGGTTCCTAGTCATGCCTCTCTTATAGACTAGCTTGTTGATTAATAGGATGATCAAGGTTTCCTGATCATGGACATTGGATGTTGTTAATAACAAGGTCACACCATTGGTGGAATAATGTGATGAACATTCATCCGAAGTATAGCATTACGATCAAGTCATTATGTTTATATTGCTATAACATCATACGAAGTAATCTTTATCCTTAGACCATGAGATCATGTTAATTGCTAACACCGGAAGAGTATCTTGATAACATCAAACGTCACACCGTAACAGGGTGACTATAAACAAGGGTTCAGTACTACGAACGTGTTATGTTGAGGCTCATGGATCAAGAGTGAAATTTGTCAATCCAGATGATGGATAGATATACTTTGGGCCCTCTCGGTGATATCACATTAGGATAGCTTGCAAGCAAGTGATGTGATCACTAGAATGTTATATCACGGGAACGAGAAACGAGTGCATGTCGGTAACGAGATCAAACTAGGTATGGAGATACCGATGATTGAATCTCGGACATGTAATATATCGAGAGACAAAGGGATTTAGTTACAAGCGTTAAAAGTTCTCATGATCATAGGAGTCATCGTTGAATGTGTAGGAGTCAGTACGGATCTCCAGGTCCCGCTGCTGATTATTGATCGGAGAAGGGTCTCGATCATGTCTGCATTATTCGCGAACCGTAGGGTGGCACACTTAAGAGTTACCGGACACCATTTTGGAGCACATATGTTTCAGACGAAAGAATTGCAAAGCGCAGGAATTGTTTCAATAGAAACAGGAAATTATTTCGGGTGAAATTGCAGAAGGTGGTTCTGCATGTGATATTGAAATATTGCAAGGGGCTATATGTGAATGTTTGTTAATTAAAGTAATTAACAAAATTCTTAATAAATTTAATAAAAATAGTTTTATTAAATGAGAGAGCATTAAATTTGGAGAAATTTAATGCATTTAAAGTGGAGAAAGGTCACCCTCCCCATGCGCCGGCCATGGAGAGAGGGGGAACCCCCCTCCTCCTATAAAAGGCCACCCATTCCCTCCTTCATCCTCACACCTCCTTGTGAAGGATCTCTCCCCCTCTAGAATTATTCCCCCATGGTCTCGGATTAGCGAGATACATGTTCCCGGTGGCATTTAAATGCGGAAGGAGTTGCTGCTTCCGCTGGATCGCTGGAGCGAGGAGGTGGAGGTTGTCCGGTGGCTTGAACGTGTGTGCGAGTGCGGATGCACTGCTGAGTTGCGGCGCTCGGACTTTCTCACGATCTTGAGATCGGCAAGTGTACGACTACATCAACCACGAGTTCCTACTCGTTAACAAAGCTCGTTGTCTACGAGGGTAAGTTCTCGTTGGATGTATGTCCACCCGTTGCTTTGTACCTAGTAGATAGATCTTGGCGTGTAGTTCACACCGTAGGAAATTTTTTGTTTTCTATGATGCGGACCCAACAATCATATATAACATCCCCAGTAGGGCGGCTAGGCTTCGTTCGGTTATCTGCCTCACCTCTGAAATGCTTTCCTCTCTTTCTTACGTGATGTTGTTTTGGAAGAAATCGACGATGCCCCAGGTACACATTCTTGTTTCCCAAATATATATTGTCAGTCTCACCTAAACAGTGTGTGCGTGCATTGTATCCCTTGTTTGACTGTCCTGAAATGTTACTAAGAGCAGTCCAATCATTGATAGTTACAAACAACAACGCTCGTCGGTTAAATTCCTTTTGTTCGTGCTCATCCCACACAGGTACACCTTCTTCATGCCACAACTGTAAAAGTTCTTCAACCAATGGCCTCAAGTACACATCAATGTCGTTGCCGGGTTGCCCCGGGCCTTGGATGAGCACTGGCATCATAATGAACTTCCGCTTCATGCACAACTAAGGAGAAAGGTTATAGATACATAGAGTCACTGGCCAGGTGCTATGACTGGAGCTCTGCTCCCCGAAAGGATTAAAGCCATCTGTACTTAGACCAAATCTTAAGTTCCTTGCGTCATCTGAAAATGACTTGAACTCTCTGTCGATTTTTGTCCACTGCGACCCGTCAGCGGGGTGTCTCAGCATCACATCTTTCTTACGGTCCTCTTTGTGCCATCGCAACAACTTGGCATGCTCTTTGTTTTGGAACAAACGTTTCAACCATGGTATTATAGGAGCATACCACATCACCTTCGCAGGAACCCTCTTCCTGGGGGTGGACTCGCCATCAACATCACCAGGGTCATCTCGCCTGATCTTATATCTCAATGCACCACATACCGGGCATGCATTCAAATTCTCATACTCCTCGCGGTAGAGGATGCAGTCATTGATGCATGCATGTATCTTCTGCACCTCTAATCCTAGAGGGCAGACAACCTTCTTTGCTTCGTATATACTAGAGGGCAATACGTTCTCCCCTGGAAGCATCTTCTTTATTATTTTCAGCAACTTTTCAAATCCCTTGTCAGAAATACCATTCTCTGCCTTCCATTGCAGCAATTCCAGTGAGGTACCCAGCTTTTTCTGGGCATATTCGCAATTTGGGTACAACAGTTTGTTGTGATCCTCTAACATTTTCTCCAACTTCAACCTCTCCTTTTCACTTCCGCAGTTTATCTTCGCATCAAGAATGGCCTGACCCAAATCATCATCGGGGTCATCAAAAATGGGCTCTTCTTCAGCTTCGTCTTCTCCCATTCTACTATCACCATCTTCAGTGAACATAGGATAGTTGTCACTATCCTCTTCTTCTTTGTTGTCTTCCATTATAACCCCTCTTTCTTCGTGCTTGGTCCAACAATTATAGCCGGGCATGAAACCATTCTCAAGCAGGTGGACGTGAAGGGTCTTTGAGGTAGAGTAATCCTTCGTATTCTTACAGGAACTACATGGATAATAAATGAAACCATTTGACCGCCTGTTTGCCTCAGCCACGTTGAGAAAATAATGCATGCCAGTAATGAAGTCGGGATGGCATCAGTCACCGTACATCCATTATCGATTCATCTGCATTATATATAAGTATATCAAAAATCATTAATTACACAACATCATGGATATATGAGTGACCAACTTAATTAATATTCAAGTTCATCACATAAAACTAAGTTTTTTTATAAAAAAGAAGAGGCTCACCGAGGTGGTACGGTGCCGGCTAGGGGACAACGCTGGCGATCGACGGTGGTGAGGACGGGGACGATACTAAAACCTACAAATCATACTTTAATTTGAGCTCAAATTTCTTATAAAAAGAATGAAATCCCTAACTTAGGCATTTCATCGAACACCTTGCTAGCACTACAAAAATAATACGAATTAAACTAGCAAAGAAATGAGCTAAATTAGGAACGCCGGAAGAAAGGATGATATTGCTAACCCTTGGATAGATGGGTGCCGTCAATATTGATAAAATGGTGGAGAAAAATGGAGATTTGTTGGAGTGTGAGAGGTGCAAAATATTTGGAAATGTGAGAGAAGAGAAGGAGAAGTGGAAATGAGATGCAGGCTGATCGGGCTGAAGAAATAGGGCAGGGACCCTATAGTACCGGTTCTTCAGATGAACCGTTACTAAAGGTTCAGCTCTGGCCCCACCTCCGCCTCAAAATTGGACTGAAACCCTTTCGTACCGGTTCGTAACACGAACCGGGATTGATGTTCCTCGGCCACCTGGGCAAGGGAGCCGGTACTAATGCACCCTTTAGTACCGGTTCGTAAGGGAACATGTACTAAAGGCTTAAACGGATGCCCATTTTTCTACTAGTGTTTGGGCCGCCGTCGTCCTGCTTCCCCCTCTTGGATCTCCACCAATGGTGTGAGCAGGTGGCGTTGCTTCCTGCTCTTGGATCTTTGGCAATAAAGCTTTATTGCCGTCTTCCTCTCTGCTTGGTTGTGGTGATGTTTCTTCTTCGATTGGCGGCCGCGAAGGGGAGGGGGAGGGGATGAACTATGCGGCAATCGGCATATCGAGAGGATGGTCAGGTGTTCTTTCCATCCTAGCTCAGTGGCGCATTGCTGGATGGACGTCGCTGCAGATCCTGGCCTGTATTCCATGGTGGAAGTGGACTGGTGTTGCTCCAGCGGCGAGCACCCTGAATAAGCGCTTTCGTTGTCCCTGCCTTCCTCCTAGTGTTGCGGTGATGCTCTCCCTTCTCTCGGCCGGCCATGGCGGCGAGTGTCTTCTCTATAAGAATAGGGGACATGATCGTATTTTACAATTTTTCCGGGGTCTTCTCTATAAAAGGACTAGCCATATCTCTGATTTCCCCTATTCTTAGGGGGCTGGCTGTAATTTTGCATGGCCGCTTTGTTTAATGAAAGCTTCCAAGGCCTTCGGGCCCATCCCGTTAAAAAAAAGCCAATACTATTTTGGAATAATTTCTTTCTGGCTAAAAGTCGTTTTTTGTTCAGATTGAAAGCAACTGCACACAATAGGAGTAGTCCATAGTCCAGACAGACGTATTCTCTATCACTATAAGCAGTGCCGTGCTAGTATCAGGTCTTAGCTTAGTGAACATGCCGTGATTTACTTGGTCGCCGCCGGCAATGTTTGGCCGGCCGGCGGCGACGCGGTACTGAAAGGATGATCAAAACTAATCCGGCCGCCCCCAATATGCATCACTCGGACATCAGATTTCGTGTGCGCGTGTGTGCGCGTGCGTACGTGTCGATCTGCTGGATCTGTTGGCGTCTAATCATCTGATCTGTTGTCATCCAAGTCCAAGGCCGAATCAGATTCTGGTTCCAGATATATACACATGCAGGCATGCAGCTAGCAGTTGTCCTTTCGGAAGCTGCTTGCACGCAACCCAGAAACATGCATGGCGCCATATGATAGTCGTTCGAGATTTATATACAGTATGGTCTTTTCTTGGCAATTCTGATCACTGCCTTTTGTTGTTTAGCGCGGTTAACAGAGTGGCTAGAGTGGCCTTTAAACTATAGGACTATCATACTACTAGTATCATATGCATGATACTAGTGTATGATACTAGCTCTATAGTGCATGTAGCAGGGGCGGGGCATGGTTGCCTGCGTCATGTCTGGTCATAACGGTTGCCTGCGTCATGTCCATCAGGGGCATAGACGTAACAAAATTGTATCTGCATGCTGATGGCATATCTTCAATTGCTTAATTCTTAGTGACATAGTACCAATTTCCGGGTGAACTAGGAACAATAAACCCATATTTAAATAGAGACGTTTGTGTCCGTAAAATGGAGTAATCGTTATTGTTTTCCTCTCTTAAGTTTTGATTACGTAGCAATAACATTAGCATAAACCTTTTTGAATTTGGTGTTGCCTTAATTCCTGAAGGACATTTTTGCTGGTATGCATGGTCGTTGGTCAAGTCGTCCACGGTGGTAGCTCCAGCAGCCCATGGTCGATTCGATCGACCAACTCATTAAGACTTTTCGGCAGCTTAGCATAGTTCACTAGACATTACTTCTCTGTTTCAAAATATAAGATGTTTTAGTTTTGTGAAAGAAATGTATTTAGACTGTTTTAGTATGTAGTTTCAATCTAAACCTACATACTAAAATAGGACTACATACACTTATTTCACAAATCAAAAATTTGTTATATTTTGAAACCGAGGGAGTACTAGTCAGGTAGTCACAGACTATCTAGGTCGCTTCAGCCTTACATCAGGCGGCCGGGTACAGTGGCACGAGAAGATGATCAGAAGTTTCATCTAAGGATTGCCGCGTGAAGCGTGTGCAGCAGAGTATATTTCATTGATCACGAGAAGTTAATTAAATAGCAAGGAATCGAGCATATATTATGATTCGACAAAGCCAACAGTTGGATCTTGGAACAATTTCGTTCTGGTCGCCACTCACATGTCCGACGGAAATTACCAAACCCCTTTTGGACTTTTGAGAGCAGACTCGTGACTATTTTTCACACAGTCCACCTTTTTTCGGTAGTCTCACTCATCAGAACAAAGATAAATAAATAAATAACAACATAATAAGTGCTTAGGATGACAATGAGTGGAGTGTGGTTAGGGTAGAGCGATATCATACTAAAACCCTTGTAACTCGAGGGTACACAATTCTACTCGGTGGCGGACACATAAACTTTTCAAAGCCCGGACAAACATGCTTAAGGTGTCAGTTTTTGGATAAAATCACTATAGAAAGCCACATAACATAAGAAGGGGCACCGCGAAGATTCCTGGATGACTGCCTGTGGGCTAGAGGGATACTACATTCGGCCCTGATTCTACCGAGACACTTACACATAGGTAAAAGACTTTACCCATTGGGTATATATCAACGTTACCTAGAAGCTCACAATTGCACATTTATCTACAACACATTTGATACAAAAACGCAGGACGGGTACACGTACCTATGGGTATAATTGTCATCCTTAATGAGTGTTATCTGAAGTTCTAAAGTCGACTGAACTACTAATGCATTTCAAATGCTCGGTGGAAACTGGTTAGGTTTCAGTCAAATTCAAATGCCAATTTTGGACCGAGTGCAGCAATCCATGTCATCCGAAATCCGTGAGATAGTAGAGTTAGAGTGGTCTTGGCGACAGATTTTGTGTAAATTAGCGGTGAATTTCTTGGTGATAACGTGAGTATGGATGCATGCATACATATGCATGGGGATATTATCTGCAGTTACGTGCGTGTTTGAAACGGAAGAAGCCGAATATATATTCTCAGACGACATGAAAAACGCACCTAGACCAAATCAAACTGGAATAGGGGGAGCATAATTGCATGCGTGTTGAACGTTTCCGAGGCCATGCATTGTAAGTCAACCCATGTACGGACAAGACTCGTTCTTCGATTCTTCCTTGCAAACCCACGCCACCTCGCTTGCTGTAGCCTGTATAAATACCGCATCCCGTCGAGTGCCTCCACGATCATTAACTCAATCAGAATCAGTCAGTGCAAAGCAGAAGCAAAGGCTCAACATTAGATCAGACATGTCACGTATGGGAGAAGTCTGCGTGCAGAGGGTGGAGAAGATCGGCGCGGACAGCAAGGCAACGACGGCGAGCGTGCGCGGGTCCGCCGGCGCCGGGATCGATGCGGCCGCGGCGCAGTATATCATGAGGGTGCATCGGCGGCTGGCGGCGGAGGAAGCTGCGAGAGCTGCTACTGCTCCAGCAAAGCGCTAGCTAGCATGTCAATTGTTCTAGGATCTATGAATGCGTATACGGCCTGTGTAAAAAATTAATTATTTATGTCATGTGTACCATGCATGTCATGGGTTCTAGCATCACTGTAAATAGTACTCTTCTATCAATTGTAGTAAGATAAGATGAGAGAGTTGTATTTTATAAATAAAATTTATTCCTCTATGAGTGAGTAGAATACATATCGTACGAATCGGCTCATGGTGATGTATACGTGCAGGCTGAGATCTGGCGGTAAATGTGCAATGACCATAAGCTAATTATATTAGGACAGAGATGCTTGTGTAATCTGACTAGACAGAACATTTTACACAATCTTTCTGGCGGCTTTTACTCTTGTTAAAAAGTAGTTACTAGCACATATGTGACTTTTGTTGTGCACTAACCGCGAAGGACATTTTTGCGCACATAATATGCTTGGTCAAGTCATTGATTCTTTAGTGGAGACATGTATTCCGCAATAAGGAGACGAAAGGCAACTGTGTGCATCATTCTAAAGGCCGGCTATTTCAGCCTCCTTTTCGGAAAATAAAGTGAGTCGATATGATCCGCTCGTGACTCGGACCCGGCGCCAAATGTGTGCAGTGATCATTAGCTAGCTAACTACTTCCTCCGTTTAAAAATATAAGACGTTTTATCTTTGTAAATCGAATGTATCAAGACGTATAGCTTTATAGAAGTTTGGAGTGAACCTATACACTAAAAAACGTTAGATATATTCATTTCACAAAGCTAAAATGTCTTATATTTTCGAATAGAGGGAGTATATGACAGAGATGTGTGTATAATTTGTACCAAATAGAGAACTCCTGCACTGCCTTTCTGGCTTGCCTCTTGATTAATAATTACTACTAGTATATATACCTTTTTTGACCTTTGTGTTGCCTTAACTCTGAAGAACATTTTTTGCTGACAAAAGTGATTCAATATGCATCAATGCATGGTCAACTGGTCAAGTCGTCGATACCCAGCATGTCGCGCCTTCTCTATATGCGCATGCCGCGTGAGGGATCGATGATGCTTCCGGCCGGCCGGACGTATGATCACGTGATGTTAGTAAAGAGCAAGGCAACAAGGCATAGAGCGTGACGTCGATGGTGATTCAACAAAGCCAAAAATTTGGAATATTTTCTTTCTGGGCCATGACGAGAGAAACCAGACTCTTTTGGACTTTTGAGCAGCCTTTTGACACCAGCTGGACTCTGATTTTCACACGGCCGGTCTACTAGATACCCTAGCTAAAACTCGTTTTTTGGTTGAGATTGGAAACAACTGCACACAATATGAGTAGTCCATATAGTCGAGACAAACGTGTATAAGCAGCGCCGTGCCAGTATCGGATCTTAGCTTAGCTACCAAGGCAGAACATGCCATGATTTACTTGGTCGTGTCCGGCAATGTTTGGCCGGCCGGCGGGTGCATGCCCCCAATAATTAATATCACGCGGCCATCAGATTTCGTGTGCGCGTACGTAGGTCTGATGATTGATCTGTTCGCGTCGTCTAATCATCTGTTGTCATCCAAGTCCATGATCGAATCTGATTCTGGTTCCAGATATAAACACATATGCAATAGCTAGTAGTGAATTTCGAGACAATCCGAGTGCATGCATGTGTTTTTTATTTCTAAAACGACATGAAAAAAAGAACCTTGACCCGATCAAACTGGCCGAACAGAGGGAGCATATACTCCCTACAGATGCACGTGCTATACGTTCGTGTTGAATTTTCAAGTGTCACTAGGTCTCAACCTACGAATGTACGGGAAGAGCCGCTCGTTCATCCTTCGCTTCTTCCTTGCAAACCACGCCACCTCCATGGGCTGTCTCCTCTATAAATACCGCGGCCCCCCGAGTGCCTCCACGGTCATTACCAACGCTATCAGTCGTTCCAGAGCAAACATGTCGCTTGTCGGGGAAATCTGCATCCAGAGGGTGGAGAAGATCGGTGCCGACAGGAAGAAGACGCCGGCCAGCGTGCGCGGGATCGATGTGGCCGCGGCAGAGTATATCATGAGGGTGCATCAGCGGTTGGCGGCGGAGGAAGCTGCGAGGGCTGCTGCTGCCGCAGGAAAGCGCTAGCTACTGTAAGCTAAATAGGTGCAGTCGTCTATGCAGCAATGGCCGTGTAAAAAAATAATTCTTCATTTTTGTTCTTCCGAGTCATTTTTTGTGTTTTTAAATCGCATGGAGTACCATGCAAGTCATGTGTTCTAAGATTGGTGTAATTAAGTAATGAGATAAGACGCTTTAGCGTTTTAGAGTACACACGATTGCCTCGGAGCATCTCCAAGGTGTCCAAACAAATAGGGCATATAAACACAAAAGCCAATGTAATTATGATCAATAAAGTATAACACCTATTATAGTACCAATTGTCCAAGCATAAAGGGCATGTGGAATTATTTTTCGGTAATATTTTGCAATGGCATACACGATCATATCCACAACCGCCGGCAAAGGCGTTGGTTGGGGGCTCTGCCCGAGAGTTTGGGGGAACCTCCCCACACCGGCAACCCCAAAATTAGCCGCCAACGATCACATGGGAGGATGCAGGCCTATGTGCCGCCGCTTTCTCTGCTGCTCACAGGGGAGAGGAGGCACAGGCCGATGCGATGCCGCGTGCTCCGCCACGCTCGCAAATGAGGCAGGCTACAATAATAATATTATTACAATAACAATAATATTACATTGTTCTTTTACAAATATCTAAATGGAAAGATAATAATACAATAAATAAATAAGTAATAATAGAGAAATTACAATAATTGGAAGTTGTAGCAATCTTTATGGTACACAGAATGTCACAATGTTCTTACAAGTGTTTGAAAGAAAAGCAAATTACAAAAGAATAAAAAGAAGATCCTAAACGAAATCTGCTTCTCCATCTTCTTACTGTTCTTGTTCCTGCAAGAGAAAAACACAAACAAAGAATAAAGAATAAAGAAAGGGGTTAGGGGTTAGGGGATGTTAGTGATTGACATAGGTATGCCCCATGGGCACCCAGGTTTGGCCTATACGGTGCAGCCCAAGAGAAGCCCACGGTAAAGCCTAAAAAAATCCAGGTGGCCCAACTCTAGGAAGATGCAACTCCTTGGAAAGCACGACAAGATGTAGATAGGAAACTTGAAGGGAAAACCCTAATCTGTAACCGACTCGGCCTGCTATCCTCAGACCTAGCCCCCTATATAAAGGCTAGGAGGGGGCGTTGAGGAGGACAATCCACAACCTAGCTTATACACCGCCAGATTGCATCTGCGCACCCCTGTACTTCTCGATTTCGTCGATAACAAAGAGTAGACAAGCACGAGTAGGATCCCTTCCGAGAGCCAGAACCTGGGTAAACCGCGTGTCCCTGATGTTCTTGTTTCCTAGCTGATCGATGTCTCCAGTGCTCCCCACTTCCTCAAACCCAAGTCCATCATCTATGGGAATTGGCGAGTTAACCCCTCGTCAATTGGCGCTGTCTGTGGGAACTGGGAGCGCTGATGTTGCGGCTTCGTCGGCCCCATCGCCTACGATCTACAACTCCGCTACAGCGGAGAATGTCCTCCTATTCGAAACCTTCGACTTCACTGTCCACTTGTCGGTGACTCGCCCAGATTTTGAGTCCGTGGGCGACGTAACTAGCATGACGATCGGGAGCTTACGCTTCCAAGTCGGTAAGATCGGCACGCTCCGCTTCCCCGATCACTCGCTGACACCTTCAATTGCACATGCCTCGTGGTTCCCGCCATCGATCGGTACCTTGAGCAAGCTCAGCGCGTCGGCTCCAGCCTACGATACGGATAGCAACAACAGTTACAAATCCAATATGTGCAATCTGTCATCGGGGAACGGCACCTACGGCTCCGGATCAGAAAGTTGCGGGAGCAACAGCCTCCCCAACCACTACATGTGTGTCGTCATCACCAACGGTGGTGGAGGCACCCAAGGAAACATCGGCAACGGATGGCCCACCAATGGATCTCCTACCAATGGCCCCGTCAACGGTGATACTCCCAACGCTCCCAACCCCGACACACAGGGCGTAAATGCCAACAACGGGTCGGAGCACCAACAGATCGACCACAACAAGGCTGGATGGCACGAGTCAGGGAGGCCCCGCAGGGCAACCCCATCCCAGCAGACGCATCACGCGACATGCTGATGGGATACCACTAGCTTCTCATCAAGGAGTTCAATCGCCAACAGGCGGTGAACGCTAAACTCGAGGCCCGTAAGCAGACCGCCGACGCGTCGAGTGCATGACGAGCAGCACTCTCCTCCATCGGTGGATCCTCCTCGAAGGGCAATGGTCCCGGAGCCACCAAAAGGCGCTCTCGACTCAACCACATCAATGACAAAGATCGGGAAGAGACTACCAAGTCCCTCGACTTTTTGTTCATGTCGGTGGACTCTTGGGGACACATGATCCCCAAAACACCGCAAGCCACGATGATAGCAGCTACCACGTACCTGCTGGCGAACCAGCCACCAGCCGGAGATCCACGATCTGCCGTGCACCGATCCGCCATGGTCGGACTCGGATTGGTAGAGGTTGCGCTCTCTAAAGAGCCAACACCAGAGCCAAATAAATCAAAGTCTCCATTCACGAGGAACCGCTCATTATCCTCTAGCGAGGAGGAACATGACCTGTCACGGCGATGCTGCAGCCCACGACAAAGAAGCCACAACTATGATGCGCGTGACGAAATCACGCAACGCAAAGTCGACAAGATGCACACCAAACGCGCCTACTCAATAGAGTCTAAATATGAGGAAATAGAGCTCTCCGGCACCAGCTGCTTCAGCAGAGCCATACGGCAAACTCGGATGTTGAAAGGCTTCAAACTTCCTTAGGATAATACGAAGTTCTACGGTCTCCAGGAGCCAAAAATTTGGCTAGATGACCACATATCCTCCGTCAAGTTGCACGGTGGAGCAAGAACACAACCTTGCACTGCCTCCAGCTACAGCTGCAGGGCGATCCTCGAGAATGGCTCAACAATCGGCCTCGCGGGTCGATCCACAGCTGGGAGGAGCTATACAGCTTTGTCCGCAACTTCAAGGGCACCTATAAGCATCCCCATCAATCGAAGAGCTCAGGGCCTGTTGCCAAAAGCTGAGCGAATCCCTTCACTTCTACATCCAAAGGTGGTCCATCATCAAGAATTTCGCGGAGGACATCTCCGAGGAGCGCGCAATCGACGCGTTCAATGGCGGCTTACGCCGCAGAGAGCTCAGGAAAGAGCTAGGCCGCACAAAGCCCAAAACCATCGACCACTTGATGGACATTGCAAACCGGTGGGTGGACGAAGAAGACTTGATAAACAAAAATCATGTTTGCTCCGATGACAAGGATGACCTCGGCCGCAGACGCGACCGCCGAGGAAAACATCGAATGCGCGGCTACAAAGACTGCGAGGAGGTCGACATGGTCGCAGCCAGCTACGCCTACAAACACGACGAGGTTAACCGCAACAACTGGTACCGCCGCAGCAGCTACCGTGATAGTGGAAAAACCATGGAATTGTGGCAACACTGCACCCGCAACAATGCACCTGGTGCACCCAGTGTCTTGGAGAAGTTGTATGTACCCTGCAACATCCACTTCTAAATTGACAAACATGATGGCAAGGAGAAGTCTAGTCACCTCCTCAAAGACTGCCGCAAATTCTAGAATCTCCATGAGGGATACGCCCAACTGCATCGCGACGTGATGAACCAGGGATACGGAGCCGTGCTGGGCGCCATAGCATATGGAGTGCCACCACCAGCACTTGGAGGACCCGACCCTTCCCTGTTGGGTAACATGGGCATGATCTAGAAAGGTCTTCCCTCCAACAGAGCTCAGAAGATAATCACCCGCCAAATCAACTTGGTGGTAACCGCTCCACCATCAACCCCTGAGTATCTCAATGGGTCCAAGTCCTGCATCACCTTTGACAAGAATGATCATCCGCGTCAGGTCCCTCGCCCAGGCCATTCTACCCCGGTGCGTGAGGCACAGATCAGCGGCTTCGAGATGAGCAAAGTCTTCATGGACGGTGGCAGTGGCATCAACCTCATGTTCGCCAGCACCTTGCGAGCAATGCGGGTCCCCATCTCGAGTCTAGAAGCATCCGAGACGACTTTCCACAGCATTGTACCAGGTAAGGGAATTTACCCGTGGGCAAATTTTGGCTAGACATGAGTTAGTAGGAAGAAGACAGGAAGTAGTAGTGCAAGTAGGAAAAGAGACATTGCCCAACTCGGAGAACAAGCAAAACAATCGATCTCCCCACTCAAGGTGTTACCCAGTGTTAATTAGATGGTGGACTTTGCTAGTGATGCTGGTATTAGTGTTCATCAAGCGCTAGGCGCACATGTCCCCATGCAAATGGAAATAGCATGGAAATATGAATACGGGAAGTCTCTGGAGACATGATGAGGTCGAGCTTCTACACACACAAATGCGAAGACTGCGTGACTGGTACTTGAAAGTCACAAAGGGAAAGAGTGACCATCAGTGCTTCTTATGAGAGTTACAAATGAGCATTTCATATGTGAAGACGAGATCCAAATTTGCTGCGGTGACCCAGCATACCACTGCATGATGTAGTACACTATAGTCGTTGACATAACACCAATGAAACACCATTCACTAGTATTACATCCCTCAGAGTGGTACAATAGAAACACAGCAGGTCCAAGACATGACTGTAGATTACAACTCGACTATTTACAAAAGATCTAGAGAACACTCTAGGTTAAAGAGGAAGAAACAAACTTCTTACAAAGAAGAACCAGAAATAATAACTCAGAACTATCTAGTAACTAAGACTGGTATCTAAACTATTTGGCTTGCCATTGCTGCTATTGCAATGCTCTACAGAAGTAGGTTTTACGGCTAGAGAATCTACTCCTATCTACTTAAGAACTTTGTCTTCACTTCGGTTGATGTATATGTTGACTTCATTGACTTTATTAAAGAACTTGAGTTGTCGATGATGGTTTCTTGAGCATAAGTTAATGTTGACATCGTCTTCAACAGCTTAGAACCTAGCAAGGGTTAAGAAGGTATGGTTGAGTATGAGCGTACTCAGCAAGTTCACTAAAAAGGAGTGCATGATGCACTATGTCTACAGCCATAGAACATAGGTCGTAGGCAATGCAGGTTTTCGTAAATATTTCTTCAAAGGTTGTTTTTATTCTGAAAACTATGTCCGACAGCCTTCACAGGTTGACTAGAACTTTCATGGAGTTCCTTTCCTACCACGTTCGTAGCTCCTTCCCAGAACAGGGAGTAATATCTCACAACTCTTACACTCTGCAGAGGTGCCTTACTTTACCCATGGGAGACCAACTTCTTGTTGCACAACCGAACAGCTTATTCCCATCCACAATTCCTTGATGTGGGGCCCAGTAGATGATCCAAGCTAATCACTACCACCTTCATGACCTCGCATGTTACCTTGCTATACGCCATGCCCACATCTTGAATTACGGCAATGGTTGGTACAGACCATTCATATGCCAGAACTATCATGGGACGTTGAGGGTTCCCACCCATATGCTGCATATCCTCTATGAATTACCAATTAATGCACACTACGAGGATAACGGCCACGACATATGCATCCGGATACATGCAAGAGGAAGAAGATACAACTGACTTCTCCGTCCCATTCCAAATCGCATGGTTAACCCGTAATATACGGTGCTAGAATCACTAGCAACATTGGTTGTTAAGTCCTAGATGATACATTCCTATACAATGGCGTTTCCATTGCCAGTTATAATAGATTAGCTGATCACCCTAGATCATTAACCGATACTTCTAGTTAATTATGAAAATAGTATTTTCGACCTTTTTGAAATGCAGGTGATGACAACAGCTAAGTTGCAAGCATAGAAAATAATCAAAGGACATGAGCAAGTGTGAACTTGCCTTTTGTGATTGCAAGATTAAGCACTCACGGTCTTCGAGATAATAGAAGATCCAAAATCTGGAAATAGCATCATTGGTCTGGTAAGGACTAATGTTTAAAGAAGCAAGATGCAATTATGCATAAGTAATGCAATTTGATAAACGTGAATCCTTGGAATAATCATATCTGATCTAGGGTTCAAAAACTGGGGATGGTTTCTTTAGAATGTGTTTCACTTTCATACCAGCATCAAACTTGTGCTTCTTATTAAGGTTGGTGAGTGTGTGTGTGTGTGAAACAATATGTAAATACAACAAGTAGCATACAATATTAAAGCACTCAAATGGGGCATGTTATCTAAAAGATTTCTTAAGCAAGATTATTAATCAATTAGAGCCTTTATAGAAATGCTGAAGGATTACTATTAATATTTCTTAAAAGAATAACCTTTTAGGAAAAGATTATTTTACAAGGTAAAAGCATTTAAGTGTTTAACATGAAAAGTATAAAAGTGAAGTATAATAATATTCTAAGATTGAGGAGAATTGCTATTTGGTAATTATGATGGGATTTATTATGTTAAGTTGTTAAGGGTTAAGGGACTTATTATAAGATTGTTGTTTGAAGTGACAAAACGAATAACTTTTGAAGAAGAGAGTTCTTTGTTAAAGTTTAAACATTCTTTGTGGTTAATCGAATGTGATTGATGTCGCTTGCGCTTATTCAGTAAGTTTGTACTTGGAATGCTTTACGACTTAGTTTGGAACAGACAAAAGTTAACTATAAAAACATAAATATACTTTAAGCATTATGCATGACTTGGTGTACCAAAGTTAACTTTAAAACATAAGTAGACCTAGAGTGTGATGTTTTAAAGTATTAATAACTTTTAAGTTTTGTAATAAGTATGTTTAAGACTGTGAGATCATTCACTTTCTATATAAGTGAATGATGAGTTTAACTATGATTTGTTACTATGAGATAGATTTGACTTATTAAAGAAAGCAAATTTGGCTAATATCACTTAATGTGTTGAGTTTTCAAAGTCATGTTAAGCCTGGTTGAGTTAAGAGGTAAAGATCATTTATTTTTATCATAAATGATTGATGTTTAAAACTTAGTTAAAATTGTTGGTTTACTTGGATTTAAGGTTTTAAAAGAGTTTTTATTGGGTTAATAGTTTTCATTTATGTTTTGCATAGATCCAAGTTATGGTATTGGAACTAGTATTTGAATATAAAAGATTTAAGGTTTTATATCAAATTATGATTATTTTTATTTAAGAAATGTTTCTAAAGAATTTATGAAATAGGTATTTTATAAAATAGATAAAGATTTATTACTTTAAAATCTTAAAAAGTTTTGGGCTAACATATGTAGTATTTTTCTAGTAAAATATATTTATTCAAGATCTTAAAAATGAATTTTTATTTATTTTTAGGTAATATCCTTATTTCTATAAAATTCAACAAAGGATTAAATGTTTTTAAATATTTGCTTCAAGTTTTATTTGTAAAAAATTAAGTTAGTATTTTTATCAAATATTAGTTTTATTTTCATATGCAAAAATGATTTTTATTCATTTTTAGGACCTTTTCTTGTTTTATGAAATTTCACTTAGGATTTAAGGGTGTTAATATTTATTTGCATGTTATTAAACTTAAATAAGTAAAATTTTATTTTTCTTAGGTAGATATTATTTTTTTGGTCTTTTTTATATATTATATATATTTTATATATTTTTCTAGGGTCCAGGATGTTTAGAGGGCATTTTAGTAATTCTCTTTACTCATTTATTTATTTTTTTTCTAATTTTCTTTATATTTTCATATTTGGGCCCACAGGTCAGTCCAGCCCACTAGGTTGGGCTAGAACACCTGGTCCGGTCCATTCGGTCGGTTGACCCCGACCAAATCCTCTCACTCGCTGCTCGCTCACTCTCGTATGACTCGGTGTGGCTCTCGTTCCCCTTCTTCCCATGCGGACGCGAAAGCCACTGCCTGCTGCAATTCCGGCCATGGCCGGCCGCGTCCGACCCAACCGCTCACTAGAGCTGCCTCGCCATCTCCTCCTCTTTCCTTTCCCCTGTCGATTTGGCTTAAGCACGCCCTCGCGCGCCCGGCTGAAACCCTAGTCGCCACGCCTCGGGGTCACGACGCGGCTCCCATGCATGCGCCTCCGGCTACTACTCGTGGAGGACCACGAGCCCCTTTTTGTCTACCTCGACCTCTGGTGCTCCTCCTCGATATGGCTTGCCCATCTTCCCCATGGTGGTGAGTACTACGGCTACTTCGGGTTGCCATCTCCATAATTGGTCGTGGTGTGCTACTACACTGTTGCGGCCGTGTTACCAACCCTCTGCCTTGAGTCCCTCCTCTATCATGTCCTCCTCAAGTTGACACCGGTGGGACGGCACTAACAACACAACCCCGAAGTCATTGGTGCTTCCTCGGATGCAGTGATGGTGTTAGACAAGAACTTCTCCTTGCCTTCGTCAAGCCTACGCTCCTGGTGCTCGGCATCCTTGGTAAGTTTTGCCCCTTTGTGACCAGCCTTTGTGTTGATGTGCTGCCCCAAGTTGAAACTAGGGTTCAATGGTGATGTGATGGCTATAAGCTATGGGTTTCTGCAACTTGATGATGATGATTTGTTCCTAGTGTATGTGCTATACTGATTATTGTGATATGCTGATATATGCCCTGTTTTGATACATTCCATATTGATTATCTGATCAGTGTTTTGATCTATAGTTTCTTGCTTATGTATGCATTTTAGTCCTGCCTAGTAGATACCCATGTACATCTCTAGCATACATGATTTTGAAAAAAAGAATTTATAGGTTGTATTCTTCAAGCAAGATGTAAGAGTGTGAAAAAAATATGCTTGAGCTACTAGTTGTGCAATGTTAGGGCTTATCAATCTGTGATAAAACAAGCTTCTGTTTAGTTGATTTAATTATAGTCAAATGCTTCCTTGAATCATTAGTTCACTGCTAGCCTTATAGAATGCAATGGCATGGCTTAACTCTATGTGCTACTGCACTGTGGTACTACATATTCTTAACTGAACCCTCTACTTAGGGCTGCCTATTATTTGGTATAATTTACATGATACAGGAAGCTGATAGAAATGATCCCTAGTACATACGATGATGGTTATGTGCTCTTGAATGAATACTTATCCTAGCTAGATGATTTTCTTATTATAAATACTAAGTATTTCTAGTTAGGTTGTAGCTGTAGCTTTATGAATAATGGCTTCCCTAATTACACAGAATCCTAGAGGATTTCATTAAGATGTGTACCTTCACTTGTACATATGGTTTTGAGTGTTATCAATTGCTGGTTTGATGTGTGTTCAGGTGATTGCTCCAGTGGTTCCTTTGTACACATCTTGCAACTACTTCCCAGGCTTGAAAGATTACACTTCTCCCCATATCACATGTGATAACAATCCTCTTGAATAAGTATGGTTCTACTCTCCATAATACAAGTTGTTCTTGTATTAACTTGTTAAACTACTATGCCTCCAACTACTCCATATACTCATGTTATATACTTCATCATACTCTAGCTTGACTTCTCATGAGCAAGCTAGATGATTTATCTTACTAGGACTTTACCTAATTTGGTATACTCATAACTCTTCTCTACCAGCTGGTCATCTATTCTAACATGACTTGAGAATAATTACCTCCAACCTTTCATCTAGCAAAGCTTAGGCTTCTAATTGTCTGATCAAGATCTATCATCAACAAGTAGTAGACGTGTACTAGTCTCTCTATAAATCTTATCTTATTAAGGAAGCTTACTCCATATTTGTATCTAATTGGCTTAACATGATTATCATTGGATACTCTAATACTACTAGCTTTCTCATAGCTCCATAACTACTATCTAAACTCTTGGGTTTAAATACTTCTTCTAGTTAACTCAGGAGTGAATTAACTCCTCCCTCATCAAATGGTTTGATCACTACTAAAGGTCACATTCCATTGATGATGGCACATCCTACCTAATCTAGTTCCTTCTTCTTATTAATTTACTTAAGATCTTTGGAAGGTCAATATAACAAGCCAAAGCTAAGAATCATTAAGTTCTAGGTCAATAATTTATCACTCAACCTTGATGATCAATTGTCTCTAGGACTTGGTTAAATAGGAATGTCATCTATTAACATGACACTAAGAGTATGTGATGGATGGTCTTGGCTCAACTTCTCTTTCTACTCTTGTGATAAGAGTTAATGTTTAAGAACCACCATGATACCCATGGTAGGAATAACTATGGAAAGCAAGTGTTTCAAGATTTAGTTATAGAGTTTCTTTACTTAAGTTATATACTTACCGAGTATTCAGGGTTTGTTGTAGATAATCCTTGATATAATCTTTAGAAGATTAAGTATTCATCCTTGAGTTGTTGTATGGAATACCATGTAAAGATCTCTAGAAGATCTAGTACTCCTTATTAAGCAGTGTGTTGTGACTTAGTTTTATTACATTTGATCTATCCTTAGATCAAATTATATTACCCAAAGTTAAGGTTTTAGCAAAGGTCATATAGAAACTTATCTCAGTGAACTTGATGATCTACTTCAGTTCCACCAAGTTAAGAGAATCTTCATTCACTTTGACAAGTTTTATTTAAAAGCGCGAAAATTATCCAGATTTTCTATGCATGAATGCAATGCACACACCTCATCTTAGCTTATTTCTAAGCTCTAATGCTGGGATGTTACAGACTCTCCCCCTTAAAATAAACTTTGTCCCCGAAGTTCATACTCTCTTACGTTTCGGAATAAGGTATTGGCTTGTATTGATCACAACATTTCTTAACTCCATTGTGATCATAATTGTGGATAATTGTGGTATCCCATATCCAGATCTTTTTCCTTGAATCTTCTTCATTCTTGACAATATCCACTATTGTTTCTAATTTATCCTATGGTTTCTTTTATTACAATCTCGTGGATTATGTCCTTCTTACGAGTGTTTTCTTCTTAAACTAGTCCATTGGGTTTAAGCGGTTATGTCTACTTCGATCATTTATCCGGACATACTCTTGAGAGTACTCTTTATACAGATGACTTCTTATAACCTTATGAGAATAAGGCTTAACCTCATCATAACTTTGTATTTCTTCTCCAACATTTAGTCAGAAAGTTAAACAACAACACTTTAGTGTTTATTGTTTACTCTCCCCCTTGGGGTTTCCTAATGGTCTATAAACTACACGTATAATACCCATTAGCTCAATAGCAAGGATATTGGTCTCTATCTAGCTTATACTTTACCAATATAAGGCCTCACGAAAGAATCTATGGTACACCCACACAGTTGTGGAAATCCGAAACAAATCTTCCATCATTATTTGTCTTACCTTTAACCTTTTGGACATTCTCTCTTTGGTAAGCCCGATTTCATGAAGTGTCTCGAAAGACGATCTTTAATTTCATATTTCCTTAGGTCTAACATAACTTAGGCCAAGTTTTATGCTCTTTAAATTATACAAAGATAACCTAATTAGCTAAACCAACAGGGTACCAGCTACGGATACCAACTATGGATACCAGCTGCGGATCCTCCTTGGTGCATGGATTACCCTATGGACTTTCTACTTCTTATTGGCATTCTCTCTGAGTAGTCGGAGCTTGAATACCACTTTTCTTCCAAGACTTCTTCTTTGCACTCATTCATGATACTTCCATGATCTCGAGACAACTACTTCATTAGATTCTGAGCAACATCACCTACCTTGAGTGAACTTAAATTCATTCCTTCATGTTGCTCCACATTTTTTTGCATTAATATTCCTTCTTATTGCCATCTCGTAGTGAGTTGGAATTGATCCATCCTTCAAAATATTATTGATACTCCTTTCATTTGGCTTCCTTCTTCCTGCAAGTCTTCATCTTGATCTTCGGAACTCGTCACTCCCTTTCACGAATTCCCTTATCTATCTAGGTCTATAACATAAAGTAATAACTTGATGTTGCAACATGCATTTGCACATCAAGTCAAACTTCATGTACAGATCTAGTCAATCAAGAAGATCCAAGAAAAATCAAGAAATCCAAACGTGGTACATACAACACACATTATTCTAAGCCCATGATATAGTAGTTGAGTAAAGCATCTCGAAACTGCAGGCTTAGCTGTGTAGTATATGACACCTCCTAGTATAGGTTTACTTTGTGATACTTAGCACTTAGGGCTTAAACTATTCTTTGTCTCAATACTTACCCAAATTGTTCAATTGCAATTGGATAATTTGAGCAAAAGTGATCTCACTTTGGTTTTGACTACCTTCTTACCTTTCTTTTGGAATTACTCAAGACTACCAATTTTCCATTCTATCGTAAATTATCCTCACATGATCTCTCAAAACTACTAACAAAATTGTAGTTACTACCTTAATCCAAAAAATTATCGTAATATTATAATACCTATGACTTCTATCATAGACCTACACTGTTCCTTACTTACTATTATTACAAGATTTGTTACTGAGTACTTGTCCTAATAACAGACTTATCATGGTCTCGGAGCTATTCTCACCACGAACTTGTTAAGATTTACCTAGTCATGATGATTGTGGAGCTAATCTCACCATGACGACTCTTCTTCTTAGCTTACTATTGTTGATTTAGAACAAAATTCAACTTCATCATGTAGAATTCTCAAGTGAATCCCACATGATTACTTCCCATTACATCTACACATGTTCCAATGGTCTTCATCATATAGCCTATCATTACCATTGAATAAAAAGATTTTGCTACTTTACATGGATCCTATGGATAGACTACACCATTTAAACTACTCCACCTGATATCCTATTCTTAGTCCTGATCTTATTTGATACTTTACTTACTTAAGACATCTTAGGGGTGTTATACCTATTTAGAGCTACTCTAAAATGATAATTCTCTAGAGAAGATAGATAACTAATCTTTAAGAAAGATGACAAGAACATCCAACTTAAGTGTGACAAGGTTTATCCTCAAGTGGATATCCATCACAAGTTTTGGTTTAGATAAGATGGCTCCTATAGTCACTATCCAACCTACAGATCTTCCTAAAAGGGTTTCAATCCTAAGGTCAAAGCATATGCTCTGATACCAGCTGCGGTGACCTAGCATACCACTTCATGATGTAGTACACTATAGTCGTTGACATAACACTAATGAAACACCAATCACTAGTATTACATCCCTCAGAGTGGTACAACAGAAACACATCAGGTCCAAGACATGACTATAGATTACACTTGACTCTTTACAAAATATCCATAGAACACTCTAGGTTAAAGAGGAAGAAAGAAACTTCTTACAAAGAAGAACTAGAAATAATAACTCAGAACTATCTAGTAACTAAGACTAGTATCTAAACTATTTGGCTTGCCATTGCTGCTATAGCAATGCTCTACAGAATTAGGTTTTATGGCTAGAGAATCTACTCCTATCTACTTAAGAACTTTTTCTTCACTTCGGTTAATGTATATGTTTACTTGATTGACTTTATTGAAGAAACTGAGCTATCAATGATGATTTCTTGAGCATAAGTTGATGTTGATGTCGTCTTCAACATCTTAGAACCCAGCAAGGGTTAAGAAGGTATGGTTGAGTACGAGCGTACTCAGCAAGTTCACTAAAAAGGATTGTATGATGCACTATTCTCTACAGCCATAGACCATAAGTCGTAGGCAATGCAGGTTTTCATAAATATTTCTTCAACGGTTGCTTTTATTCTGAAAACTATGTCCGACAGCCTTCACAGGTTGACCAAAACTTTCATGGAGTTTCTTTCCTGCTACGTTCGTAGCTCCTTCCCGGAACAGGGAGTAACATGTCACAAATCTTACACTCTGTAGAGTGATGACCCACAAGTATAGGGGTGTATCGCAGTATTTTCTATAAGTCAGAGTGTCGAACCAAACGAGGAGCAGAAGGTGTTGACGAGTGAAGTCTATGCACTTCTATTCTTGTAGATAGTTGTTGGGCCTCCAAGTGCAGAGGTTTGTAGAATAGTAGCAAGTTTTCCCTTAAGTGGATCACCCGAGGTTTATCGAACTCAGGGAGGAAGTGGTCAAAGGTATCCCTCTCAAGCAACCCTGCAATCAAGATACAAGAAGTCTCTTGTGTCCCCAACACACCCAATACACTTGTCAGGTGTATAGGTGCACTAGTTTGGCGAAGAGATAGTGAAATACAAGTGGTAATGGTGATAGAAAATAGCTTGATGGCGTGTGGTTGACGTGGGAAAAGACTAAAGGCAAACTGAAATAAAGATGAAAGCAAGCAAACATGTAACAGATCTAATTGCAAATGGTGTTTCAATGCTTAGAAACAAGGCCTAGGGGTCATACTTTCACTAGTGAACACTCTCATATAAATATATCCTTCTTTATGATACTACGCTGAACTACTCTCCGGTTGGACACTTTAATCAATGGTAGGGCTATAACAGCACACCTCAAAGTAAGCCTTTCCCATCTAGATAACCCCGCACTATCACCTTGAGCACTAGATGGTTCCAACAAACACCACAATTTCATAAAAACATCCAACTCCAAATAAAACTCATAACAAGTATTTGCAATCTCTAGCCTAAGTGCCACCATGGTGTGCACACTGTCAACTTCACACACATGGGGAGAGCAGAGATCTATTAAAGCACTTGAGTAGCAATGTAGATCTATAGATTACAAGCTCATGATTTCAATAAGATCATGCATAGAGAGAGAGATGAACACATAGCTACCGGTAGAACCCTTAGCCTCGAGAGAGAACTACTCCCTCCTCATCATGGGAATCAGCAATGGTGATGGAGATGGCTCCGGGGGCACTTCCCCGTCCTGGCAGGGTACTGGATCAGAGACTTTCTATCCCTCGAATCTCCCCTTCGGTGGCGGCGGCGCTGCGGAACTTTTCATGGCTGGAGGCTTGATGATTTAGGGTTTATGCATCGGGAGGCTCTTATAGGCGAGAGGGGAGACCGAGGGGGTGCTGGAGGGGTCCACACCACCCCCTGGCGCGGCCTGGCCTGGCCCGCGCCACCAGGTGGTGTGGCCAGCCCCTGGCCCCTCTCCGTCTCGTCTTCTAGCTCTGTGATTCTTCGAGTAAAATATCGACTTTGGCTTTTGTCCGGTCCAATTCTGAGAATATTGATTTTCTGACTTTCCTGGAACCAAAAACAGCAGAAAACAGGCAACTGGCACTGTGGCACTTGTTAATAGGTTAGTCCAAGAAATCATATGAAAAGTACTCCAAAGTTGGAACAAAACACAAGAAAGTAGATAAAACCAAGCATGGAACATCAAAAATTATGGATACGTTAGCAACGTATCAACATCCCCAAGCTTAACTCCTGCTCGTCCTCGAGTAGGTAAGTGATAAAAAGAAAGAATAATTTTTTAGGTGACATGCACCATCATAAACTTGATCAAAGTATTTGTAAAACATTCAAAGCTGGGATCATAGTACTTCAATCATAATATGAAAGACAAAGTTCTAGTAATAAGACAAAGAAACTATGATGCAACATGAAAAGACACAAACAAAATATTCATGAATAACAATGCTTTGCAAGACGTTTGTTTGTTTCACATAAAGAAAACATAGCATAGTGGTATTCAGCTTATCCCTCATAGAGTAGCAAATATAAATGCATAGGACACCTTCAAAGTTCATAAGAGTGACTAGATACAAATAGTTTAAAACAAGCAATATCAAGGTAAGCATAAATCAACAAGTCGTGGGACAATGCACACAGAACTAAGAATGGCCACTATGCTCTCAAAGTAAGTGCATAAAGGTAGAAGGTGGAGACTCAATATAATGGTGGAAGAAAGGCCTTCATAGAAGGAAGTAGGGATTCAAGTCTCATAAAGAGCTTCCAAAAATTATGGAACTTATAGCTTTCAGCTCTCATTGCCCCTATCATAAGCATCTTGAAGTGATTAAGGTTAAAGTGAACAAACTATGGTGTACATGCTTGACGAAGTATAAGTTAGGAATCTCATGTCCCTTGATTACGAGGGTCGCTCCTCATGCTACTCAAGTTTAGTCACCGGTAAGTTCTTGTCATCGTAAGTACATGTGTATCATAGAGAACCGCCAACGGGGTACCCCTTGCCCGATGATACGGAAGAATCCCCATATCAAAATGACAAGGCAAGCAGACAACGAGCATCTCAGCAATCTTCTTATTTACCATGGGAATATGGTGCTTTTTTCTCTCTTTCCTCTTTTCTCATCCCTTTTTTTCTCAACCTCTATCTCTTTTTTATAAGAAGAATGCTTCATAGATTGCTCATTATGGTTATGCTGCAGGTTTCCACCATGATTAGGCATGGATTAGACCGGCGGCCCAGGCGTTTTTCTAACACATATACATAACTCCATGGACTTACAAGCTCCCCTTTCATTTCACACCGACGACATCCATAAACAAAAGAGCATGATATCAACTGGGTACAATGTACAAGTGAAATGTTGAAAGTGTTCCCATGATAGCATGGTTCTGCTAATTCCCAACGTATAAGTGCAAGCATATACAACATAGATGACACAATGGTTTAAGTTTATTAGGTGCAAGAAAAGTAAAGTGTGCCATCAAGTTCGTGAGATCTTTAATCACTAATTTTCACATAACAAGTTTAATTCAGAAGGTAGATAAAAACATGAATTTACTTGGAATAGCAATAATGCTAATAGGTGGGTATGGTGGTCACAAATGGCATGGGTTTTGGTTTAAGGATTGGGTGCACGAGAAGCATTCCCTCTCAGTATAGGTTTTAGGCTAGCAAGGTTGGGTAGCAAGCATAAGAGTTAAAGGAAACAAATAGACATACAAGTGATAAAAACAAACATGCAATCCTCCTTGGAAGCACAAAAGATCTTAACTAGAGAATACTTAGCTTATGAGCCAATCAAGAAAGAAAGATGATGAAATTATATTCTTTAAGAGTACTTTTATCTTTTTCATTCAATTCTCATAATAGTGTTGCTACTAACCGAGCCAGGTTTGCCAAAACCAACTAAATTAACACAATGATCCCAAAGTGATACCAATACTAATAACAAGATCAATCATATAATAGTAATTGAAAACTAAAATAAGATATGAAAAAGAGTAAATGATAGAACTTCTCATTAATATTCCATAATGGCAACTCACACCATGGGATACATATATATCTAACGAGAGGGGGGACACTTCCATAATGCAAACCATCCTACATGATAACTTCTCTACTCATGATATGACTCTACTAAAAAGGTAAAAAGATAGAATATAGTGATATGATACCACGACACTCCCCCAAGATTGGAAAAAACCAAGGGGATGCCAAAACCTGATGACGAATTACTCCTTCGGTGGTGGTGGTGTTCTCTCGATGAGCTTTTCAATCAATTTCCTTAAGTCCTCAATCTCGAAGGTGAGAGTATGAATCAACTCCGAGTTGTGCTCAATGTGGTTCATGATCATGTCGGGTTGTGAATCCTAGCTCGTACGATTCTTTCCCCACTCTTCCTCCTTGAAGTCTTCTTTTCCTGCATGGTTAGAACGAGGCATATCCCAATTGGATGGTAGTTTCTCCTTGGGCATATTCTGGAATTGATGCTCATGGATAAGGGTATGGAAGGGATTCTTGGTGCGTGGAGAAGGGGACCATGAAGCCAAGCGATGACGCGGAGTCTTCCCTCTAGTGGACATCCGTGTAGTCCTTTTGAACCTGGCAGGGTTTGCCCTCCAATGCATGCAATGGTGGTGCTAGTGTGTGGATGTTGGTCTTCCTTTGCCTCCTCTTCAACTTCACTATCGCTCTCTGATATGTTGCAAACGTATCTATAATTTTTGATGTTCCATGCTTGTTTTATATCTACTTTCTATTGTTGTGTCCACACTTTGGAGTATTTTTATACACCTATTAACAAGATGCCACAGTGCCAGTTGCCTATTTCTGCTGCTTTTGGTTCCAGAAAATCCAGAAAATGAATATACTCGGAATTGGACGGGACAAAAGCCAAAGTCAATATTTTACCGGAAGACACATGGAGTCTGTAGGAGAGATGAAGGGGGGCCACAGGGCGGCCACACCCCCCCTTGGCGCATGCAGCCCTAGGACGCGCCAGGGCATGGTGTGGGCCCCCTGGCCGGCCACCGACCTTGCCTCTTCGCCTATAAGAAGCCTCTGATGCAGAATCCCTAAAAAAATCCAGCCTCCAGCCACAAAAAGTTCCGCAGCACCGCCGCCACCGAAGGGGAGATTTGGGGGACAGAAAGTCTCTATTCTGGCACCCTGTCGGTATGGGGAAGTGCCCCCGGAGCCATCTCCATCGATCTCCACCACCATCTCCATCACTGTTGTTGATTCCATGATGAGGAGGGAGTAGTTCTTCCTCGAGGCTAAGGGTTCTACCGGTAGATATGTGTTCATATCTCTCTCTATGCATGATCATATTGTGATCATGAGCTTTGTAATCAAGTAGATCTACCTTGATACTCAAGTGCTTTAATAGATCTCTGCTCTCCCCATGTGTGTGAAAGTGACAGCGTGCACACCATGGTGGCACTTAGGCTAGAGATTACAATTACTTGTTATGACTTATATTTGGAGTTGGATGTTTCTATGAAATTGTGGTGTTTGTTGGAACCATCTAGAGCTCAAGGTGATAGTGTGGGGTTATCTAGATGGGAAAAGCGAACTTTGAGGTGTGCTGTTATAGACCTACCATGGATTAGAGTGTCCAATCGGAGAGTAGTTCAGGGTAGTATCATAAAGAGAAGATATTTATATGAGAGTGTTCACTAGCGAAAGTATGATCCCTAGGCCTTGTTTCTAAGCATTGAAACTTCGTTTGCAACTAGATATGTTACATGTTTGCTTGATGCCATCTTTATTTTAGTTTGCCTTTAGTCTCTTCCACGCCATCAAGCTATTTTCTGTCACCGTTGTCTTTTATCCATACCACTTGTATTTCACTATCTCTTCGCTGAACTAGTGCACCTATACACCTGACAAGTGTATTGGGTGTGTTGGGGACACAATAGACTTCTTGTATCTTGATTGTAGGTTTGCTTGAGAGGGATACCTTTGACCACTTCCTCCCTGAGTTCAATAAACCTTGGGTAATCCACTTAAGGGAAAACTTGCTGCTGTTCTACAAACCTCTGCACTTGGAGGCCCAACAACTGTCTACAAGAATAGAACTGCGTAGACATCAAGCTATTTTCTAGCGCCGTTGCCAGGGAGGTAAGGTAAAAGGTACTCACATCCTTCGGTGTGAGTGCTCGAAGTTATTTCCTTTAGATTCTGTAATTTTGTATTTTTTTTTCTTGTTTTCACTAGTTAGGCTTAATGGAAAAAACAAAAAAATTAGAGAGCTTTATAGTATTTATCTTGAGTTAGGACATCAAGTGTTTGAAGAGAAAATTAAAAAACCTATGGAACTTTATTTGCGTGCTAATAGCAATGTTATTAGTATGAATTATTTGAACACCATTATTGCTAAGGCTATGGAAAAGTCTAAGCTTGGGGAAGCTAGTTTTTATGAAAATGATCTTTTTAGTCCCCCGAGCACGGAGGAGAAAATTTACTTTAATGATACTATACCTCCAATATATGATGAATACAATGATGAATATGATATTTTCAGTCCACCTACTATTGAGGAGAAAATTAATTATGATTACAATATGCCTCCTATATTTGATGATTATGGTGATGAGAATAATAATGATAGCTATTTTGTTGAATTTTCTCCCACTATGATTAATAAGAATGACTATTCGTATAGGGAGAGTAATAATTGTTTTGTGCATGTGGCTCATGATAAGAATGTTTTATGTGATAGTTATATTGTTAATTTTATTCATGATGCTACTGAAAGTTATTATGAGAGAGGGAAACATGGTTTTATGTGTCTCAACAATATTAAGTTTCCCCTCTTTATGTTAAATTTTTTGAAGTTGCACTTGTTTTGCTTTCCTATGCTTGTTGCTTTGTGCTTTCATGACTTGTTTCTTTACAAGATTCCTATGCATAGGAAGTGGGTTAGACTTAAATGTGTTTTGAATTTGCTTCTTGATGCTCTCTTTTACTTCAATTCGTATTTCTTATGTGAGCATCTTCTCAAACTATCATGCCTAACTTAAAGGCGTTAAAGAAAAGTACTTATTGGGAGATAAACCAAAACTTTTAGTTGAGTCTTGGAAGTTATTGCTTCAGTAATAACCTCTCCTTATCATTTTTGTGTGGTTTTTGTGCCAAGAGTAACCTCTAATGAGAGAGAAGTAATGCTTGGGAAAGTTGTTGTCCCGAAATAGACTTTTGTGCTTCGTTGTAAAAATTCATGAAAAATCTCTGTACGTTGGTTTGAGCTGTAGTGTTTTGTGCTTCTGCCCCATGTTGTTACCCAACTTTCCTTAGTTTAACACTTTTCGATATGAGTAACAGAAGGTCTTCGAAAAAATTTGTTTTTACCTGCTGGTCTATTTTGACAGATTTCAGCCATTATTTGCATTTGCCTCTTAATCTCTTTCTCTTTGAGTTCTCTTTGATCATTTGAACTTTTTAAAGGAAGTGATACAGTAGCTTGTGTTTTAATGGAAGTTTTACTTGTGTTTAAACTAAACCAAAAGACTTATTATCTTGAGTACACTAATGTTGCTAATGAAGATTGTGTGAAGTTTTGTATGAAGGAAATTTTTAAGTGTAGGGAAGAGTAATGGAATAAGATGAAGAATGGACAAAATCTCAAGCTTGGGGATGCCACTCGTGTCATCCTAAGAAATATCCAAGAAGTACAAGCGTCAAATCTTGGGGATGCCCAAGGAATTCCCTTCTTCATTAATAAAAATCTCAGGTTTGTTCCAAACACTTCATTTTTATTGTTTCATGCACAGTTGTGTTGTTCTTGGAGCGTCTTCGTTTTTGTTTTTGGTTTTCGTTTGCTTGAATAAATTGGTTGGACCCCCTCATTCATACATTAGTTTTCAAATAAGTTGGTTTGGATTGGAAAAGAGTAGGAAAAGTTCATGCTTAAGTGGTATAAAAGGAGTTTGTTTTTGACTGTGACTTAGACTTTATCATGTCATGCTTGATATTGTTTTGGCTTTATGCTTAGTGATTATTGCTGTAGCATGACATGTTATAAACAATTGAGATTGCTTAATGTGCCTTAAAAGAATCATGCATTGTTTTAGCATATAAAAGCATAATATTGTGGTATTCTCCTTTAATGCTTTATTTGGGTTGACTTGGCGCATGCTCACACCATGTTAAGACTATACCAAGTCACTATAGCCTCTATGATCATTTAGTTTTCGACTTGTAATATCACTTTATGCTTTAATTAATAATGTTTTGTCACTTTGCATCATTATGGCCATTATTGCTCTCTTAGTTGGTCGCTCCCAGTCTTTTGCTAGCCTCCATAACCAAGTATGAGTTACACTCATGCATCCAACTCCAAATAAAACCAACTTATTCCAAAGAGTCCACCATACCTACCTATTAGCATTTGCTATTCCAAGTATATTCATGTTTTTATCTACCTTCCGAATTAAACTTGTTATGAGAAAATTAGTGATTAAAGCTCTCACGAACTTGATGGCACACTTTACTTTTCTTGCCCCTAATAAACTTGAACCATTGTGTCGTCTATGTTGTGTATGCTTGCACTTATACGTTGGGATTAGCAAAACCATGATGTCATGGGGAACAATTTCAACATTGCACTTGTACATTGTACCTAGTTGATATCATGTTGTTTTGTCTATGGATGTCATCAGTGTGAAATGAAAGGGGAGCTTGTAAGTCCATGGAGTTATGTATGTGTGTTAGAGAAACGCCTAGGCCGCCGGTCTAATCCATGCCTAATCATGGTGGAAACCTGCAGTGTAACCATAATGAGCAATCTATGAAGCATTCTTCTTATAAAAAAAGAGATAGAGATTGACAAAAAGAGAAAAGGAAAAAACTAGAGATGAGAAAAGAGGAAAGAGAGAAAAAAGCACCATTTTCCCATGGTAAATAAGAAGATTGTTGAGATGCTTGTTGTCTGCTTGCCTTGTCATTTTGATATGGGGATTCTTCTGTATCATCGGGCAAGGGGTACCCCGTTGGCGGTTCTCAATGATACACATGTACTTACTATGACAAGAACTTACCGGTAACTAAACTTCAGTAGCATGAGGAGCGGCCCTTGTATTCAAGGTAAATGAGATTGCCAACTTATACTTTGTCAAGCATATACTCCATAGTTTGTTCATTTTAACCTTACTCACTTCAAGATGCTTATGATAGGGGCAATGAGAGCTGAAAGATAATACGTACCATAATTTTTGGAAGCTCTTTATGAGACTTGAATCCATGCTTCCTTCTATGAAGGCCTTTCTTTTACTTTTATGTTGAGTCTCCATCTTCTATCTTTATGCACCTATTAAGAGAGCATAGTGGCCATTCTTAGTTTAATGTGCATTGTCCCAAGACTTGTTGATTGATGCATCTTTGATATTTCTTGTTCTTAAACTATTCGTATATAGTCACCCTTATAAACTTTGAAGGTGTCCTATGCTTTTATGTTTGCTACACTATTAGGGACAAGCTGAATACCATTCTCATTATGTTTTATTTATGTGAAACAAACAAACGTCTTGCAAAGCATTGTTATTCATGAATCTTTTGTTTATGCCTTTTCATGTTACGACATAGTTGCTATGTCTTATTGTTAGAACATTATCTTTCATGCTATGTTGAAGTACTATGATCCCAGCTATCAATGTTCTACAAATACTTTGATCAAGTTTATGATGGTGCATGTCACCTAAAAAATTATTCTTTCTTTTTATCACTTACCTACTCGAGGACGAGCAGGAGTTAAGCTTGGGGATGTTGATACGTTGCAAACGTATCTATAATTTTTTATGTTCCATGCTTGTTTTATATCTACTTCCTATTGTTTTGTCCACACTTTGTAGTATTTTTATACACTTTCTGGGACTAACCTATTAACAAGATACCACAGTGCTAGTTGCCTGTTTTCTGCTGTTTTTGGTTCCAGAAAAGCCAGAAAATGAATATACTCGGAATTGGACGGGACAAAAGCCAAAGTCAATATTTTACCGGAAGACACATGGAGTCCGAAGGAGAGACAAAGGGGGGGCACAAGGCGGCCACACCCCTCCTTGGTGCGGGCAGCCCTAGGCCGCACCAGGGCATGGTGTGGGCCCCCTGGCCGACCACTGACCTCGCCTCTTTGCCTATAAGAAGCCTACGATGCAGAAACCCTAAAAAATCCAGCCTCCAGCCATAAAAAGTTCCACAGCGCCGCCGCCACCGAAGGTGAGATTCGGGGGATAGAAAGTCTCTGTTCCGGCACCCTACCGGGACGGGTAAGTGCCCCCGGAGCCATCTCCATCGATCTCCACCACCATCTCCATCGTCGTTGTTGATTCCCATGATGAGGAGGGAGTAATTCTTCCTCGAGGCTAAGGGTTCTTCCGGTAGCTATGTGTTCATCTCTCTCTCTATGCATGATCATATTGTGATCATGAGCTTTGTAATCAAGTAGATCTACCTTGCTACTCAAGTGCTTTAATAGATCTCTGCTCTCCCCATGTGTGTGAAAGTGACAGTGTGCACACCATGGTGGCACTTAGGCTAGAGATTACAAATACTTGTTATGAGTTATATTTGGAGTTGGATGTCTTTATGAAATAGTGGTGTTTGTTGGACCCATCTAGTGCTCAAGGTGACAGTGTGGGGTTATCTAGAGGGGAAAGGCAAACTTTGAGGTGTGCTGTTATAGCCCTACCATGGATTAGAGTGTCCAACCGAAGAGTAGTTCAGCGTAGTATCATAAAGAAGAATATATTTATATGAGAGTGTTCAGTAGTGAAAGTATGATCCCTAGGCCTTGTTTCTAAGCATTGAAACTTCGTTTGCAACTAGATCTGTTACATGTTTGCTTGCTGACATCTTTATTTCAGTTTGCCTTTAGTCTCTTCCACGCCATCAAAGTATTTTCTAGCATTGTTATCTTATATCCATACCACTTGTATTTCACTATATCTTCGCCGAACTAATGCACCTATACACCTGACAAGTGTATTGGGTGTGTTGGGGACACAAGAGGCTTCTTGTATCTTGATTGCAGGGTTGCTTGAGAGGGATACCTTTGACCACTTCCTCCCTGAGTTTGATAAACCTTGGGTAATCCACTTAAGGGAAAACTTGCTGTTGTTCTACAAACCTCTGAACTTGGAGGCCCAACAACTGTCTACAAGAATAGAAGTGTGTAGACATCACCCTCCTCCTCCTGCTCAGAGTCTTGGAGATCTTCCTCCATAGGCTCCTTGCCCTTATCATTGGCGGAGACCATTGTGCTTCTAAACTTTAAGAATAGTTCCTGGCAGAAACAGATCGAAACAAAAACTCGACGAGAACACGATATATGAACCTCGGGGAATCCGGGGGATTATATATTACGAATTTTTACAATAAAAGGAAGGTACTGGGGGAAAATGGGTGAGGAGATTCGGGCCACACCACACGGTGGCGCGGCGAGGCCGCCATTGTGGTGGTGTGAGCCACCCAGGCTCTGTTTCTGTCCCGTTTTCTCTTTGTTGCCTTCCTTGTTGGATAAAAACTACAAAAATATAACTTGACAGATTTTTCGCGGATCTTTTCTTACCAGTACTGTTACCTATTCGAAAACAGACTATGCAGGTCTCTGAAGTTGGCATTTAGTAGATTCTTCCGGAGTCACCGCTTGAATAACATCAATATCTTCATATTCATACACATATTGCTTGAGTCATGAAACCTTTCACTATCTTATTATACCATTTTCTCCAATAACCTGGAAATTTCTTTCACACAAAACTTCACACGATTCTCATTAGCAACATTAGTGTAAGCGTGGTAATAAACCTTTTAAGTTCAATTTCAATCGAAATCGAAATCCATCAAAACATAAGGTACTGTAGCAACTCCTTCCGAAAACCCAAAAAGAATTCAAAAAGGAAACCGATTTAAGAGGCAAATGCAAGAGTGGCAAAAATCTATCAAAACAGACCAGCAGGTAACGATCAAATAACTTTCAGTATCATGCACAAATTTAATGATATAACTACCACAAGAACCATTGTAGCAATGATCACTTATCCTAACAGAAAACACAGGGACACTAGCTCTCAAAACACTACTTTGTGAAACAATATTTGGGATATCCTTACAGAGGATAGTGTGTCCATCTTCTACATATTTAGTGACAAAGTTTTTCACATTTGCTACTACAGGTTCAGCATCCACTTGTTCATCAGGTTCAACAGCTTTATTTCTACTTTCATTAACCATACTAGCTATCATAGAATGTTCCTTTATCTTAACTGGGAAAGGCATTTTCTCAATGTAAGGTTCAGGTAAAACATGATTAGAAGTATAAACTTCAGTATTTCTCGCATGAACACAATTAGCAATATCTTTATAAGGTTCATGATACTTATTCCACTTCTTTTTAGCAACTTCAATATAGGAAGCAAAAGCCTTAAATTAAGTTGCAATAGCTTGAGAGTCTAAACCATAAGCATTTCTAATATTTTGAAAGTCATCAGTTCCCATAAAAGATTCAATGCATTCATAATCATAACTTATACCTAACTTTCTTCCTTTATCATTCTCCCATGCTTCAGCATTGTCTTGAATATGGTCTAGAAGATCCCATTTAGCTCCTTCTTCCATGCGTGTAAATGATCCAGCACAAGAAGCATCCAATAAATCCTTATCATGAAGAGAAATCCTTGCATAAAATTTGTTGATGATAATATTGTTGGGGAGCTCATGAATAGGACATTTGAGCATTAGTAACTTCAATCTCCCCCAAGCTTGAGCTGTACTCTCTCCATCAAGAGGCCAAAAGTTGTATATTTGATTCCGATCTTTATGAATCTCAGTAGGAGGATAAAAATTTTAATAAAAGAGAGGCATTACTTCCTCCCATACAAGAGCTTGACCATTCTTCAGCAGCTTATACCATTCCTCAGCTCTTCCTTTCAGTGATAATGAGAATAACTTCTTCTTGACTTGATCTGTTATAATACCTGCACACTTGAACAACCTGCATAATTCATGTATAGAGAGAAAATGATCACCGAGATGGACAGTTCCATCTCCAAAATAGTAGTTATCCATAACACGATCAATAATTCTTGTGGGTATCTTAAAAGTATCATTCTCAGCAGGTGGTGGTTCATCCACTACCTTAGCAGTGGTAGTTTCCTTTACCAGTTCCACTCTCCAATAGCGCTTCACTCCCCGGCAACAGCGCTAGAAAATAGTCTTGATGACCCACAAGTATAGGGGTGTATCGCAGTATTTTCGATAAGTAAGAGTGTCGAACCCAACGAGGAGTAGAAGGTGTTGACGAGTGGCTTGGAGAAGGAATTCTCTATAAATACTTAGCAAACATATTTTTAGGGTTTTTTGATAATGTAGGTGAATAAAGTGCGAGTAAATAAAAGACAATAATAATAGTTCCAGCAAGTGGCCCAATCCTTTCTTTAGCAAAGGACAAGCCGGTTGTATTACTTAAGATGACCAAATGTTCTCGAGGACATATGGGAATATCGGCAAGTGCTTTCGCTTCATATAGTTGATTAATCTTCTTTAGTTTGATAAGTGTTGTGTGGGTGAACCTGTGCTAATGTACCGACCTTCCTAGGACTAATACATACCTGTGATTATACCCCTTGCAAGCATCCGCAAGTACAAGAAAGTAATTAAGATAAAAACCTAACCACAGCTTTAAACTCTAAGATCTTGACATCCCTTGTGCAAAGGTTTCCTAACGGGGGTTCAGGTTTCTGTCACTCCGGCAACCCCTACGATTAGTAGCCAAATACACAATGCATTCCCCTAGGCCCATAAAGGTGAAGTGTCATGTAGTCGACGTTCACATGACACCACTAGAAGAATAACACCGCAACTGAAATAGCAAACTATTGAATCTTTCTCAACACAATTCCACTACTAACAACATAACTTCTCCCATATCCTCAAGAACTAAATGAACTACTCACAAGACATCATATGGATCAGGATCAAAGATGATATAATGATAAGCAACAATCTAAACATAACAATAATTCAATGGTTCCACTCAATAGCATCAACTACAACAAGTAATCAATACCGAGAAAGTTTACCCTAAGAACTATGCAAGATTCAACCCAATTGTTACAGCGGTATGGAGTGGTGATGATGGTGCTGGTGGAGATGATGATGGAGATGATGATGATGATTCCGGTGAAGTCCAGCTTGATGGTGGTGTTGATGGCGACGATCTCCCCTCTCCGGGAAGGAATTCCCTCGGTAGAATTCTATCTTCCGGAGAGATCTTTCTCTCTCTGTAGTTTTCCGCCTGCAGAGGCGGCAGAATCTTTCTATGGTCGCTCCCCAAGTATTAGGGTTTCGTGGGGATAATATACGTCAAAGGGGAGAGCCAAGAGTGGGCCAGGGTGGCCACACCACCTGCTGGCGTAGCCTAGGGTAGACCGCGCCAAGGGGTGGTGTGGGCCCCCTGTGGCCCATCTCCGCTCTCCCTTCTGGCTTCCTTCGTCTTCTAGAAAAATAGGATTTTCCATGTGTTTTTCCGGATTTTCTGATCTTCACGAATTTCGCCTCCAAACAGCCCTTTTTCCATCAGAATCCTGACTACATCGGTATATGCTCCAAAAGTCATCAACCATGCAAAAACAGATGAAATAACATAAGTATCATCTCTTAATATGAAATATATCAATGAATAATATTAAACTATGATATAGAATAGTGATGCAAAATGGACGTATCATAGAGGTGCGTTACTTTACCCATGAGAGACCAACTCCTTGTTGCACAACCGGGCATCTTATTCCTGTCCACAATTCCTTGATGTGGGGCCCAGTAGATGATCCAAGCCAATCACTGCCCCCTTCGTGACCCCGCATGTCCCCTTGGTGTATGTGATGCCCACATCTTGAATTACAGCAATGGTTGGTATAGACCGTTCAGATGCTAGAACTATCGTGGGACGTTGAGGGTTCCCACCCATATGCTGCATATCCTCTACGAATTACCAATTAATGCACGCTACGAGGATAACAGCAACGACCTACGCATCCGGATACTTCTCCATCCCATTCCAAATATCATGGTTAAGGTGTAATATACGGCGCTAGGATCACTAGCGACATTGGTTGTTAAGTCCTAGATGATACATTCTTGTACAATGGTGTTTCCATTGGTAGTTATAATAGATTAGCTGATCACCCTGGATCAGTAACCGATACTTCTAGTTAATTATGATAATATTGTTTTCGACCTTTTTAAAATGCAAGTGATGACAACAGTGGAGTTACAAGCATAAAAAATAATAAAAGGACATGAGCAAGTGTGAACTTGCCTTTTGTGATTGCAAGATTAAGCACTCACGGACTTTGAGATAATAGAAGATCCAAAATATGGAAATAGCATCATTGGTCTGGTAAGGACTAATGTTTAAAGAAGCAAGATGCAATTATGAATAAGTAATGCAATTTGATAAATATGAATCCCCGGAATAGTCGTATCTGATCTAGGGTTCGAAAACTAGGGATGGTTTCTTTAGAATGTGTTTCACTTTTATACCAGCTTCACACTTGTGCTTCTTATTAAGGCCTGTGAGGGAGAGTGTGTGTGTGAAACAATATGTAAATACAACAAGTAGCATACAATATTAAAGCACTCAAATGGGGCATGGTATCTAAAAGATTTCTTAAGCAAGATTATTAATCAATTAGAGCCTTTATAGAAATGCTGAAGGATTACTTTTAATGTTTCTTAAAAGAATAACCTTTTAGGAAAAGATTATTTTACAAGGTAAAAGCATTTAAGTGTTTAACATGCAAAGTATAAAAGTGAAGTATAAGAATATTCTAAGATTGAGGGGAATTGCTATTTGGTAATTATGATGGGATTTATTATGTTAAGTTGTTAAGGGTTAAGGGACTTATTATAAGATTGTTGTTTGAAGTGACAAAACGAATAACTTTTGAAGAAGAGAGTTCTTCGTTAAATTTTAAACATTCTTTGTGGTTAATCGAATGTGATTGATGTCGCTTGCGCTTATTCAGTAAGTTTGGACTTGGAATGCTTTACGACTTAATTTGGAACAGACAAAAGTTAACTATAAAAACATAAATATACTTTAGGTATTATGCATTACTTGGTGTACCAAAGTTAACTTTAAAACATAAGTAGACCTAGGGTGTGATGTTCTAAAGTATTAATAACTTTTAAGTTTTGTAAGAAGTATGTTTATGACTGTGAGATCATTCACTTTCTATATAAGTGAATGATGACTTTAAATGTGATTTGTTACTATGAGATAGATTTGACTTATTAAAGAAAGCAAATTTGGCTAATATCACTTAATGTGTTGAGTTTTCAAAGTCATGTTAAGCATGGTTGAGTTAAGATGTAAAGATCATTTACTTTTATCATAAATGATTGATGTTTAAAACTTAGTTAAAATTGTTGGTTTACTTGGATTTAAGGTTTTAAAAGAGTTTTTATTGGGTTAATAGTTTTCATTTAAGTTCTGCATACATCCAAGTTATGGTCTTGGAACTAGTATTTGAACATAAAAGATTTAGGTTTTATATCAAATTATGATTATTTTTTTATTTAAGAAATGTTTCTAAAGAATTTATGAAATAGGTATTTTGATTTATTACTTTAAAATCTTAAAAACTTTTTGGCTAACATATGTAGTATTTTTCTAGTAAAATATATTTATTCAAGATCTTAAAAATGAATTTTTATTTATTTTTAGGTAATATCCTTATTTTTATAAAATTCAACAAAGGATTAAATGTTTTTAAATATTTGCTTCAAGTTTTATTTGTAAAAAATTAAGTTAGTATTTTTATCAAATATTAGTTTTATTTTCATATGCAAAAATGATTTTTATTCATTTTTAGGACTTTTTCTTGATTTATGAAATTTCACTTAGGATTTAAGGGTGTTAATATTTATTTGCATGTTATTAAACTTAAATAAGTAAAATTATATTTTACTTAGGTAGATATTATTTTTGTGGTCTTTTTGATATATTATATATATTTTTATATATTTTTCTAGGGTTCAGGATGTTTAGAAGGCCTTTTAGTAATTCTCTTTACCCATTTGTTTATTTTTTCTAATTTCCTTTATATTTTCAAATTTGGGCCCACAGGTCAGTCGAGCCCATAGGGTTGGGCTAGACCACCTGGTCTGGTCCATTCGGTCGGTTGACCCCGACTAGAACCTCTCCCTCGCTTATCACTCTCTCTCGTACGACTCGGTGTGGCTATCGTTCCCCTTCTTCTCACGCGGACATAGAAGCCACCGCCTGCTGCAATTCCGGTCGTCGGCCTCACCATCGCCTCCTTTTTCCTTTCACCCGTCGATTTGGCTTAAGCACCCCCTCGCGCGTGCCCGGCTGAAACCGTTGCTGCCACGCCTCGGGTCACAACACGTCTCCCGTGCATGAGCCTCCAGCTACTACTCGTGGAGGACCAAGAGCCCCTTTCTATCTACCTCGACCTCGGGTGCTCCTACTCGATATGGCTTGCCCATCTTCCCCATGGTGGTGAGTACTGCGGCTACTTCGGGTTGCCATCTCCATAATTGGTCGTGGTGTGCCGCTGCGCTGTCGCGGCCGTGTTACCAACCCTCTGCCTTGAGTCCCTCCTCTATCATGTCCTCCTCAAGTTGATGTTGGTGGGACGACGCTAACAACACAACCCCGAAGTCTTTGGTGCTTCCTCGGATGCGGTGATGGTGTTAGACAAGAACTTCTCCTTGCCTCTATCAAGCCTACACTCCTGGTGCTCGGCATCCTTGGTAAGTTTTGCCCCTTTGTGACCAGCCTTTGTGCTGATGTGCTGCCCCAGGTTGAAACTAGGGTTCAATGGTGATGTAATGGCTATAAGCTATGGGTTTGTGCAACTTGGTGACGATGATTTGTTCCTAGTGTATGTGCCATACTAATTATTGTGATATGCTGATGTATGCCCTGTTTTGATACATTCCATATTGATTATCTGGTCAGTGTTTTGATCTATAGTTTCTTGCTTATGTATACATTTTAGTCCTGCCTAGTAGATACCCATGTACATCTCTGGCATACATGATTTTGAAAAAAAAAAGAATTTATAGGTGGTATTCTTCAAGCAAGGTGTAAGAGTGTGAAAAAAAATGCTTGAGCTAATAGTTGTGTAATGTTAGGGCTTATCAATCTATGATAAAACATGCTTCTGTTTAGTTGATTTAATTATAGTCAAATGCTTCCTTGAATCAATAGTTCACTGCTAGCCTTACAGAATGCAGTGGCATGGCTTAATTCTATGTGCTACTGCATTGTGGTACTACATATTCTTAACTGAACCCTATACTCAGGGCTGCCTATTATTTGGTATAATTTACATGATACAGGAAGCTGATAGAAACGATCCCTAGTACATACGATGATGGTTATGTGCTCTTGAATGAATACTTATCCTAGCTAGATGATTTTCTTATTATAAATACTAAGTATTTCTAGTTAGGTTGTAGCTGTAGCTTTATGAATAATGGCTTCCCTAATTACACAGAATCCTAGAGGATTTCATTAAGATGTGTACCTTCACTTGTACATATGGTTTTGAGTGTTATCAATTGCTGGTTTGATGTGTGTTCAGGTGATTGCTCCAGTGGTTCCTTTGTACACATCTTGCAACTACTTCCCAGGCTTGAAAGATTACACTTCTCTCCATATCACATGTGATAACAATCCTCTTGAATAAGTATAGTACTACTCTCCATAATACAAGTTGTTCTTGTATTAACTTGTTAAACTACTATGCCTCCAACTACTCCATATACTCATGTTATATACTTCATCATACTCTAGCTTGACTTCTCATGAGCAAGCTAGATGATTTATCTTACTAGGACTTTACCTAATTTGGTATACTCATAACTCTTCTCTACCAGCTGGTCATCTATTCTCACATGACTTGAGAATAATTACCTCCAACCTTTCATCTAGCAAAGCTTAGGCTTCTAATTGTCTGATCAAGATCTATCATCAACAAGTAGTAGACGTGTACTAGTCTCTCTATAAATCCTATCTTATTAAGGAAGCTTACTCCATATTTGTATCTAATTGGCTTAACATGATTATCATTGGATACTCTAATACTACTAGCTTTCTCATAGCTCCATAACTACTATCTAAACTCTTGGGTTTAAATACTTCTTCTAGTTAACTCAGGAGTGAATTAACTCCTCCCTCATCAAATGGTTTGATCACTACTAAAGGTCACATTCCAATGATGATGGCACATCCTACCTAATCTAGTTCCTTCTTCTTATTAATTTACTTAAGGTATTTGGAAGGTCAATATAACAAGCCAAAGCTAAGAATCAATAAGTTCTAGGTCAATAATTGATCACTCAACCTTGATGATCAATTGTCTCTAGGACTTGGTTAAATAGACTGTCATCTATTAACATGACACTAAGAGTATGTGATGGATGGTCTTGGCTCAACTTCTCTTTCTACTCTTATTTGTGATAAGAGTTAATGTTTAAGAACCACCATGATACCCATGGTAGGAATAACTATGGCAAGCAAGTGTTTCAAGATTTAGTTATAGAGTTTCTTTACTTAAGTTATATACTTGACTGGGTATTCAGGGTTTGTTGTAGATAATCCTTGATATAATCTTTAGAAGATTAAGTATTCATCCTTGAGTTGTTGTATGGAATACCATGTAATGATCTATAGAAGATCTAGTACTCCTTATTAAGCAGTGTGTTGTGACTTAGTTTTATTACATTTGATCTACCCTTAGATCAAATTATATTACCCAAATGTAAGGTTTTAGCAAAGGTCATATAGAAACTTATCGTAATCAACTTGATGATCTACTTCAGTTCCACCAAGTTAAGAGAAGCTTCAATCACTTTGACAAGTTTTATTTAAAAGCGCAAAAATTATCCGGATTTTCTATGCATGAATGCAATGCACACACCTCATCTCAGCTTATTTCTAAGCTCTAATGCTAGGATGTTAAATTTATTTTGAGGAATTCTATATGTTATACAAACAAGACGTCCTCGACTTGAGTCTCGTCAGTTCCTATTGTCTGTAAGTGATTCATTTATTTCTATGATAAAGTCTCTAACTCAGCTCGTTCATTGCCTGTAATTATCTTCACTACGCTATTATGCAGAATGAAGAGCGAGGAATGTGACCGAAAGGGAATCTTTGACACTGGGTTCATCGATCCACACCGAGTTAATGAACGATTTCTACGAGAATTCTCCAAGGAGACAGAGGGTAACTTGCTAAGGTTCATAAAGAGGCAACATTACAAAAAGAGAATAATGTTCCCTTACAACTTCAGGTGAGAGTGTTACTGTCTTGTACACATTCACTTTTGCTTCCTCGATGTTAAGTGTAATTGATGAGTTACTGACGTATATAAACATGCGAAGCTACCATTACATTCTGCTAATCATTGAAGTTGACGCTGGAAGAGTTGAATCAAGGACTCACTAAAGAAAGATGAAAAGGAGTACAAAAACATTATAGATGTGCTCTAGAGGTAATTTTAGTCATTGTCGCACTATATCGGTCTCTTTCATTCATTTCCTAAGATATCAAGTAACTAATAGCTCATTTATTCATTTTTTGCCAGGCATGGTTTGGCAACTTTTCACCAAGAGTATTGTAGGTGATTTTAAAGATGAGCTTAGTTTTCATGTGGTCGAGGTAAGTAGTATGAGCTAGGTCCGCGCATCTCTTTAATTCTAGTTTCAATGCCATCATATCATGCTTGATTATTATTTGATTGAATTCTATTATCGTAAAGTGTCGAGAGGTAGCCACCAGGGACTAATTTGTGTGGATACTTCATTTGCAAATTCATTCGCTTGGAGGTTAGTGAGCAGGATGGAGCAACATTTATAACAGTACATGAACAATATATTCACAATTTGATTTTATTATCATCAATTATGTTGAGTGTCATTCATAATATTTGTTATGACGATTGATATTCATATTGATCTCCTTCTTTTATATATAGTTGGACATATTGCAGGAGAAACTCCAACCGAAGGAGCGCCTAGTAGATATTCAAGAGGATTTGGCAGGATTTTTGGTTAATCATGTCATAGACCCACGGGGAAACTTCTATACCACGGGATTCTAGTGATTTAATGATCTCCATATAATCGAATAGACGGGATCTAGTCCCGGTTGTGATCTCCATGTAACCAAATTTTATATATATGCTCGTAAGACAAGTTATATTATATATGCATCAACATGCCACGACATTCTAGTGATTTAATGACCTCCATGCACCAAATTATATATAAAAATGAAAACCCCCTAAAAACCCTAAATCCAGCGTCCCGTCTCTAGTCCCGGTTGGTGTTACCAACTGGGACTAAAGGTCCTCCCGCCCCGCTGCGTTGCCGCTGCCACGTGGTGGCCTCTAGTCCTGATTTCGTAGTCCCGTCTGCAGAACCGGGACTAGAGCCTGTCAGGAACCGGGACTAAACACCCATTCTCCACTAGTGTCAGTTCCTTCTTCCCTGTGTCTCTCTTTCCCACATGAGGTACAACGACGTGCATCGAGGGCACGACCACCGCGGCTGCTAGCCTAGATCCTAGAGATGGTGACGTGCAGCGGGATCCGGCGGCTGGCCGCGAGAAGAGATTTGGCGGTGATACTAGGGGTGGTGCGATGGTGCTACTAAGAGATCCTGATGATGCTGCTGGCGGTGAGAAGTGCTGCTATAAGCGGTCGGCATCCCTGCTACAAGCGGTGGGGGCGTTTGCTAAGACCGACTGACGTCCCTGCTACGAGCGGCGAGGGGCGTTTGCTATGACCATCCGACGTCCCTGCTTCAAGCGATGGGGGCATTTGCTACGAGCGGCCGGCATCCCTGCTATCTGCGGTGGGGGGCGTTGCTAGGAGATGTCAGTGTCCCTGCTACAAGGCGGCGGCGTTACTTTCTGACGGTGCGTCCACCACCTGGCGGCGGGATGTTGGTACAAGAAGCTAGTGTCCCTGCTATAAGGCGTTGGCGGTGGTGCTACAATTGGTGGCGTCCCTGCTACGAGCGGCCGGTGGTGTTGCTACAAGTGGCCCATGCCCTTGCTACGACAGGTCGGCAGCGCTGCTACAAGTGGCAAGCAGGCATGCGCTGACGGAGACAACACGTGTGTTGGTGCTGCAAAGATGGCAACCACAGGCTACGATCTCTAGGCCACGGTGCTCGGACGGTTGGCCGTCGGTGTTACAAGCATACCTAGGCGTTTCTTGGGCTGGGCCGGAAAATGCCCGCAGGCGAAAAGCTAGGCCCGAGCCCAGCCTAGCCCGGCTGTCGGGCCTCAAATTCCAGCCTAGGCCCGGCCCGTGTTGCACTAAAATCACCGGGTCACAGGCTGTCAGTCCGGACCTTTCCTAAAATTCGCATTTTTGCTTGCTCAAGCCCGGCCCGAGTTTTCTCCAGGCCTCAAATCTAGAGCCCAGGCCCGGCCCGTCGGCCTTTTTTAGGGCCGGGCTGCCCATGCCTAGGAATAGTTACAAGAGCTGCGAGGCCAAGTCTGACGACAGGTCGCAGAGTTACGGCGGCTTCTGCGAGAGCCGTGGAAGGTGAAATATTGGTGGGGAATTTTTCCGTAACCTCCGCGAGGAGAGAAGAGACGAAGGCCACATGAACTGGGCCCACCCAGATACAAAGGAAAGCAACGCTGACTGGTCGTTTTGCTGGATCGGACAGTCTTCTTACCTTCATTGGACAGTCGGGGACTGGGGGATTTGATGCCCCTCAGCGTTGTCCTAACATTAATGAAAAAGAAACCAAGACTAAACCTCATAGCACACGATAACGGTAACTGAACAAAGATAGACTCGAGACAGAAATGAACACGAGCAGCTACAAGCCTACAATAGTCAATCATAAAACCTAGTATTGAATTCCAAGGTAGGACCAAGATCCTTGTTCTCTCAAGCTTACAACAAATACTAGTACTGTGAAGCTGCAAAGATCCCGTCATCAACATGCACAAAACTAACAATTTTCCTCCTCGGTCACGGTGAAGCTTTGAGCATCACTCATGGATGGGCCTGAATGGTTAAGTTGCGGCATCTCTCTTGGTCAGAGAAGAAAGCGAGAGCAGCATGTCACCGCCAGTGCAGCACGAGCTTTTACACCTGTTTTAACAAATTTGCCCTTCCATTTCTACCGTGAAACCACTCCAGTATGCTAATAATAATCCCACGAGATACAAAACTAGTAAAACCAAGCAAAGACACAAGCAAAGATACACCCGAATCTAGGCAAATCTGAGAACATTAGCACGAGATATCAGCATATGTCCTAGTAAATAAAGCTGATATACTCCCTCCATTCCATATAATATAAGATGTTTTACCTTTTATAAAACAAATGTATCTACACATCTTTTAGTGTATAGATTCGGAGTGAAACTACACACTAAGAATGTATACATACATTCGTTTCACAAAAACTAAAACATCTTATATTTTGATCAGTGGACACTGCTTCTGCATATACCAAGAAAATATGTGCCAGTAAGTATACCAAAAAATGTGTATCAACAAGTCTAATGCATCATACAGTTCAGAGTCAACAACACAACTGCTGTATGCCTACAGGGCTGTGCCGGTTCAGTCCTGATTGACTGTTGACTGCAAACAACACTGCTGAGACTGAGAAAGACGCCATCCCCAACAAGCCCAGCAGCCTCCACGGGTTCGAGATCATTGACGCCGCAAAGAAGGCCATCGAGGCCAAATGCCCCCCAAAGACAGTCTCATGCGCAGACATCGTTGCCTTCGCCGCCCGCGGCAGCATCACGCTAGCAGGTAATGTTACTTACAAGGTGCCTGCTGGACGCCACGACGGCAGGATATCCACTGACCAGAACACCCTCAACAACCTCCCCTCCCCGCTCTCAACGGCAACCGAGCTGGTCGGCAACTTCGCCCTCGAGAAACTCACGGTTGAGGACATTGGTCGTCCTCTCTGGTGCTCACACCATAGGTGTCTCGCACTGCTCGTTCTTCACCAACAGGCTATATGGCTTCAGCAACACCAGTCAGGTATTAGCGGTGTTCAAAACTAATGCTAAGAGTTCGAACAATTTCATTTGTTCCTTATAATATGCATTTAGTCTTTCTCCTGTAACCATTATCCTACTTAACAGGTTGATCCTACGATGAGCTCTGCCTACGCCTTCCTGCTAAAGAACATATGCCCTGCCAACAGCAGTCGGCTCTTCCCGAACTCGACGAACGATATGGACATCATCACCTCGGCGGTGCTCGACAACAAGTATTATGTGGGTCTGACAAACAACCTAGGCCGGCCTGTTCGCGTCAGACCAGGCATTGCTCACAAACTCGACTCTGAAAGCATCAGTTGACACGTTTGTGAAGAGCGAGAAGACATGGAAGAGCAAGTTCGTCAAATCCATGGTTAAGATGCATGGCCCCAACTTTGGTGAATTCGCTGAATTAGCGACAAACTAGTACTAGTTGATGTGGACCATGTTCTCGAGTAAGTAGTAACTCAATACACCATAAGTTTAGGTCGTTGCTTTGACAAGAATTTAAAAAAAAAGATTATCCTGTTATCTGTTATGTTCCATCTGCTGCTTTGCGTTTGTTGTAACAATGTCAGACAAGAGTTTTTTTTAACAATGTTGCACACCGGAATAATGTGTTGTGAATTTAAGCTAGATGGCAATGGACATTGTGTTCCTTATAGAATCATATTCAAAATTCAACAAATGAAACGGGTGGTGCAGAAAGCTGCTTCAGATAATATCAGCAACACCGTTAATCCAGATTTGAATGACGTAATCACGTAAAAAGAAATTCAAACCATGCAGGAGATAATCGCATAAGTAATGCTTGAGATATATAGCTCAACTTCGACATAATGGACTTGCACTACTCGAATATCATAAATTGATGTGATTCTGGTCCAGCAAAACAGCGAAGTCAGCAACTAACTTCCATCAAGCAGGATCCAGACAAAATGGTTTTGGGTTCACAAGACAACGATTAGTTGAATAACTTGGGTCAAACAAATTTCTCCCATGTATTGTTTCTTCTTTAACTTGGTACTGAAGAGGGTGACAAAATGCTTGGTCTTCGGATAATTATTTAAGTTTTCGCCAACAATTTTTGGCACATTACCTATCCGGATGATTGATTCACGTCAACCTCAATGCAAACAAGACTGCAAGTCCATAGAAATATCCCACAACTTAGAGACCATTGCTGTCAGATAGGTATGACAATAGCAAAATGACGGTAATGACAATGCCGACGAGTTCAGATAATGCTATTTTAGTCATAGCTCTTGGAGAATTTGAGCGCAAACATGGGCACCTGATGCTGAAATCTATGTTATGCTTTTTTTTGGCTTGCAAAGAGCATAGATTGAACTTCAATATGTGTAGCTATCTCTCTATTGCTTCATTGCACTCTGCTCTACGCCTTGATATGTTTACTTACTCAGGACTATATTGTTCTGTTTATAGCTATGGTGGTTCAAGTTGTTTACAACCTCTTTTTCTTCATTAGCTTTGAGCCCTGTTCTTTACAATCTCCACTATTCAGACACACATTCATTCGGGCTCTTTGAGAACTACTGTTAATCTGATAATGCCATTCATCATCATGTTTTTAGCTTTGTTTTGGGCAGAGGAAACAGACATGTCCCTCTATAGTCTATATGTCCCCTTATAGTTCCCCTAGTCTATATGGACCTCTGAAATTTATGCTAGCAAATGACAACTGAATTGTCATTTCAAGAAAATATTTTAGAAGGTTTCAACCATAATATGTACCAGCAGTACTTCCAACTAATTTTGAGAACATTTCTCCTTTAGAAGTAGTATTGAAAACTAATCTGCCACAATGCTAAAGGCCAATACTAAGTTGAGGCCCAAATGAGAGATCACATTCTTATTCAAACAAATTAGAATCACGGTGGTACTTTTTAGGAACAAGAGTATGTGATATAACCGGTGCATAAATACCAAAAGGAAGACTAGCAAAGAACATGAAGTAAGGGAAAGTAGCGGTTAAGTTTACTTCAGAAGATCTTTAAAGATTCCCATTACAACCTTTAAGTATTCTTGGTAAACTCTTTTTTAGAGCCATTCACAGGAAAAAGAGGAAGAACAAGACATAAACATGGCTCGAAGTTCAAATAACAAATTTCTAAACCAGCTGGGACTTGCTGATAAGCATAACATTTGTAACTGGCAGGCTGTAATCTTCCAGGTTGTTACAAGTGTGAACAATATCGTATGATGCTCACAGAAAACAAACAAGAGCCAACATGGAAAGGCATTTCATCAACATCATAAATTGAAAGCACACTAAGAATGACAGAAATATACATACGTCAGGCAGAACACAGGACAAGGTTGTCGTGGTTTAGTTCATGGGTTCAAACCATCACTCTCATAATCAAAGAAACACATGCAATGGGACTCTGAACCCACGACAGCAGCACAACCTTTAAGAATAAGAAAAGAACAGAAGGTTAAATAATAAGCAGCCAGGAACAAGTCTTTTACAGACGCATGACACAGAGATCACATGCAAACAACACACAACACACAACACAATACTTCCCTCCGTCTCAAAATAGATGTCGAAAATTTGTTTAAATTTAGATGTATCTATATAGTAAATAGTGTCATTCAAATTTTGACAAATTTGCGACATCTATTTTGAGACGGAGGGAGTATTACAATTAGAGCAACCACAACCAGAAGCTTACATTGCTACCAAAGTAACATGTACCTCCATAGCTCTAACAAGCAGAACCTTAAACCCTAAGACACCAAGACATACAAGACAACAGCACAATCAGGGGTTGGCATCACCATGAATGCCGACCACGCCACCACCACCACCGGGAGTCAACCGCGAACCACCAATGCCAGGGAGGGAGCTAGAGCCCGGCATCCCGCCAAAGCCTACCTGTGGCGTGACACCGTTTGGCCCCGGAAACACCCAGTTGACTGAGGGGCCAGGGTAGAAGCCACCGAACCCAAAGGCGTTCTGGGGAAGGTAGGGCTTGGGATCAGCTGCTGGGACGTCCCTGGCACCGACGGTGGTGGCGAGCAGGAGGCCAAGAACAAGGCTCACACTGATGCTGTTGCGCCTCTCCATTGTTGCTAGTTGCTACTGCTTTTGCTTGCCAACTTCGTGCCAAGAACCAGTTTTCCAGGCCCCTCTTTTATAAGCAGTTGTGTAGTGCACTGTGCATGATCATTGTCTAACCTGTGTTTCTTCGGAGCAGGACCCACCTCTCAGTGAACGTAACTATTCCAGTGGCTTCAAATGTTTTGAATAAATATGGTCAAACCAAAATACTACTACAGAACATGGACCGCAGAGGCGCAGATCTCCGTGGGACCATACATGCTTACTTTGGTGGTGTATACTGGCTTAAATGAAGATGGTAAGGCTAAGACTGGACATACTACAACAGAGTAAGCATGTATGGCCCTCCACGAGTACTTAGCTGAAGTACATATTCGATGCTGGGTAAATAGTGGCTGGCGTGCACATGTCGAGGGCTGCAAGGAGAGGAAGGGATGAGGCCTCAGACTGCAATAGTAGACGAGAGCATTCATATATATCAGGACCTTCATAGTAGAATTTACTTCCCCTCCACAGCACCCAACTACCCACATTTAAGCTAGTACCAATGATCCATGTCAGGTCGGTCTGCAGCAAACATCAGAATTCAAGGCATCCTCAGCTTTGTAGCAGAACAAGCCAATAGGAAATCGACAGGCATACTATAACGTTTCTCTAATGAAGGACAAGTTTCAGAACAGATCTCAACTCATAGATAGGAGATGACTACAGTTCTAGCATTAGCAGTTACTACTAGCAAGAACCATTCATTACAACTTGCAAGAGTGATCGTGTTGTGGACTTAACTACCGTGCTGAAGATAGCCAGACGGCGTGGCTGCTAGGATTTGGGTAGACATAGGTTGGGAAGAGAGAATTGCTAGGGGAAGATTAGATTGATTGTTCTTACTTGTCCCAAACGTGGATACATGCCATCCTTATATAATGGATGCTCAGGCCCTTGACCTCTCCTAATACGATTAGATCTAGACCTTTCCTAATAAAATTGGACTCTTTCCTAATAAAATTGGACTCTTTCCTAATCATATACTCCCTCCGTTCCAAAATATAAAATGTTTTAACTTTGTGAACGGAGTGTATCTAGACCATATTTAGTGTGTAGGTTCATGTAGGTTTGGAGTGAATCTACACACTAAAAGAGGTCTAGATACACTCCTTTCACAAAGCTAAAACATCTTATATTTTGAAACGGAGGGAGTACTTTCCTAAAGGACTCTTGTTGTCTCCTGCTCCAATACGAACATCCTGATCTTCTTGCCATCCGGCCGGCCGCATCCATCTTACTAGCGTCCACAACACTACACCCCTCCCAGACAAACAGCTTGTCCTCAAGCTGCAGGGTGGCGGCCAGGGTTGAAGTCCTCCATATCCCCACATTGATGTGATAGCGTGATTCAAGCTCCCAGTTTTTTTCGCAAAAGCCTTGCGTTTCGATTCATTGATAGGAAAAGAAGAGTTATGTACAGCATATACAAACAATAGCTCCAGAGAGCCGACACCCCGTACAACTCGGCCCACTAGGACTACAGGGCCGCTGGGATCAAAGCGCATAGGCCAAATGCCCCAGCAACAGCCCAAGAGCGCGCATCAGATCGAATGGTACCGAGAAGGTTGGTCATGTTAGGTGACGCGTTGTCGAAGACGACATTATGATGCTTCCATATCCACCAGACCGTCAGCATGATAAGCGAGGACGTCCCTTTGCGCATAGCACGGGGGGTAGAAGATGAAGCATGTAGCCACCAATCCACGAAGTCCCCTCCTCCGTCCGGTGGTGTGACCATAGATCGGATCCAAGACAACACCACATGCCATATTGCCCTGGAGAAGGGACAATTCACCAAGAGGTGCGTCATGGTCTCGTCCGTCTGGTTGCACAGTGGGCAGCGCGGAGGGTGAGCTAGTCCCCGTCTCGCAAGCCGCTCAGCCGTCCAGCAGCGATCTTGGCAAGCCAACCATACAAAGAATTTCACTCTGGGTGGTGCCCAAGTACACCAATTCAGCTTCCAAGACCTCGAGGCAACCGTGGTCGCCAATGGAGGGCACTATCATGTCAACTAAGAGAGGGTGTGCAGGCCAAAGGGCTTTGGCGGCTTGGGGGTACCCACCTTGGCCCGCACGACCATCAGCCTCCGTACCCGCTGGATTTGGAGGATGCGCACCGACCCGCTGCAACCTTGGCGCGACCTTGACATGCGCTTCTCTCAGACGGAGCTGCAGGTGTTTGATGCCTCCACCACGATGGAGGTGGGAGATGGGTCTACAACGCTCTTTTGGCTTGACCATTGGCTCGACGGGAAGATTGTGGAGTAAACGGCGCCAACGCTCTATAAGCTGATTTTGAAGCGCGCGAGGAAGCGCCGGACGGTGAGAGAGGCGCTGATGGAGCGTCGATGGACCGCTGATATCCAGGGCGCATTGAGCCCACTTGCCTTGTGGCAGTATGCGCAGCTTTTGGATTCGAGTGCGCGAAATTGGGCTATCGGACAGGCTAAACACCCTTCTCTGGCAGTGGACGTCGGATGGCCAGTACTCCGCCAAAACCTGCTATGAGTTCCTCTTTTAGGGGTCCCTCAGCGCCCAGAGGAAGCTCCTTACAATCCTTTGGATCTGTTTGAGTCTGCTTGTTGAGCCCTAGAACGATGATCTGGTGGAGGGGGATCGCCATGAGCACCGACTTGACGAGCGCCAGGCGCCAGGCCTTTGCCATCATGGCGACCTTCCAGGTCGGCAGCCTGCTAGCGATGTTGTCCACCAGGGGCTGAAGTACCGCCACAGACAGTCTCCAAAGTGACAGTGGAATCCCCAGGTATCTGATAGGGAAGGGTGCTAGTCCGCATTCCATGACTGTCGCTCGTAGGGCAATCTCATCGGAGCAAGCAATCGGTGAGACCGAGCATTTGACGTAGTTGGTGTGAAGCCCCGATGCCTCCCCAAAGAGCGCCAGTAGTGCGTGGATCGTGCGCAATTCCGCCTCATCTGGGTGGCAGAAGATTACAACGTCATCTACGTATAGGGAGACACTCGTCACCAAATCCCGCGCAACAATGCGCCTCAGCATCCCGAACTCAAGGGCCTTAGCCAAAACCCTGTTGAGCGTGTTAATGAACATCACGAACAACATCGGCGACAGGGGGTCCCCCTGTCTCAGACCCCTCTGATGCCAGATCAGGGGGGCTGGCTCGCCATTGAGCATCAACCGGGTGCTAGCCGTCGAAAGGAGGATGGCAACCATCTCGTGAAATCTGGGGCCAAAACCTGCCTTTTGTAACACCTCAAACAACAACGTCCAGGAGACGGAGTCGAATGCCTTCACTATGTCTAGCTTTAGCATTGCTCGCGGTTCCTTCAGCCTGTGTAGAAGGCGTGCTGTCTGCTGAACCAACATGAAGTTATCATGAATGCAATGCTTCTTGATGAAGGCGCACTGGTTCAGGTCAACCAAGGCTCCTAATCTGGGAGCCAACCTCAAGGCCAGCACCTTCGCCCAAGCTTGGCAAAGATGTGGATAAGGCTGATCAGCCTATAGTCCCCTAGGGTAGTTGTGTCACTGCTCTTGGGCAGCAGTATAATCAGGGCCTAATTGAGGCCTTGGAAACCACGCTCGTTCATGGAGTATATTTGGCGAATGTCGCCATGAAGTCATCTCTCGTCACTCCCCAGCAGTTCTGCAGGAACTCAGCCGTGAAACCATCCAGTCTGGGGCCTTACCATGAGGCAGCCCTTTGATCACCTCCCACACCTCCACCGGGAAGGAGGCTTCCAGGTCCGAAAGGTCCTCCGTTGTGGAGCCTAGGAAGTCTAGGTCCATCGAGAATTGGCGCGCCACATTCGTACCCAACAGCTTATGGAAGTGATTGTACAAGGCCTCTGCCATGGCAGCATGGACCACTATGACTGCACCATCGACTTGCAGGCTGCGGATCACGTTCTTCTGTCTGCGGTAGGAAGCGTGTTGATGGAAGAATATCATGTTGGCGTCTCCCTGACTCAACCACCTGATGTTGGCCCGTTGCCGCGCCATCGTGCGTTCAAGCGAAGCGAGCCCCAGGTTGGTGCGCTTCAGCTTTGCGCAGAGAGCGCGCTCATCCAATGTGAGAAGTCTAGATTCCATGGCGACGTCCAGGCGGTAGACGACAATCCGCGATGTCATGAGCTGCAGTTTAACCGATCCAACCTTCTTGTCGGCCCAGCTCATCAACTGTAGGGCGGTGCGTTTGATCTTAGCGACCAATCTCCGGAAGGGGTCAGGGTCACCGTCGATCGTCGTCCAAGCAGAGGCCGCGGTCAATCCATCCAACTTCAGCCAGAACTGCTCAAACAAGAATCATCCTCTACCGGCATCAACCGGAGTACAGTCCAGGAGAAGGGGATAGTGGTCAGAAATGAATCATCCTCTATCGGCAGCAACAGGAGTACAGTCCAGGAGCAGGTGACAGTGGTCAGAAATGATCGTCAAGAGGCAGCACAAGGAGCAGTTGTTGTATAACTCCTCCCAATCTGATGAGCAGAAGACCCTGTCCAGCCTGACCAGGGTAGGGGTCTCACGCTCATTCGACCAGGTGAACCTCCTGCCGTGGAGGTAGACTTCTTTGAGGACACAGTCGTTCAGGAATCTCCTGAAGCGGCCCATCATTCGGCGGTGAAGGTTGTCGTTATTCTTATCCTCGTCACGGTAAATCATGTTAAAGTCCCCACACATCACCCATGGCTCGGGGCACACCCTCCGCATTTCCCGAAGCTCTGCGAGGAAGGCGATCTTATCAGCCTCATCTTGCGGCCCATAGACGCAGGTAAGCCACCGGGGCGGAAGGGACCAGGCTAGAGCTACAAGCTTCAGCTTCACCAGAACAACAAAGCTAGAAAAATATGGTAATATATAGCAACACGTTTACTGCAAGGGCAAAGATCAAACAAAATCTGAAGCCTTTACTCAGCCATGAAATTTAGAACAGTGAATTCCCTATAATGTATTCCATAATCTGTAGTGAGTGCTGACGAATTGGAGTACACAAAAACTATGAACAAGGCACCACTAAGAAGTTAGAAAGGAGAGAGCACAACTAAAATATTTAAGTCGATACAAGAGAGAGACTGTTACCACTACTGGAACCCACCTAGTGGCAGATTTTGATAAAACCGTCTTCTGTTCCAACTAAAAACAATCTTGACAAAGGAAGAACACAAATAGTTGACAGAACAGACATGTTCTTATATTTTACTCCTCTGTCAGCTGAATACAAGTTCTGAAGTACGAGCTGCTGATGTCCAATCTGCACAGAATTTATTTGACAATATACAACAGTTATTTCGCCGGAACAGAGTTGACTTACAATTCATATCGTATGTAAATTCCAAAAGAGGATAAACTGCTGTTCCAAATAACAAAGTTTACACAATTGCGTGGTGGTGCATGAGGTCAAGAGGAGAAAGTATATACCTCACTTGTTGGTCTCAAAAGGGAAGTAAGTGCAATTTTGTTTCTTGAAACTGATACCAAGTCTTGACCCCAAACAGAAAAGTTAAAGATGCCATCTGAATGGCTTCTGAAAATGTTTGACTGGGTTGACAGATCCCTGTCACATTTCCCACGACAAAAATTTAAGAAACTAAGAAAGTCCAAATTGCAAACAAGACATAAGCAATATGATATACACATATTGCATAATCCTCGAAGTTAAATAGCACACTGCTTCATTTGCAAAATTGTGAATGCAGTGTGGTAATATGATCTCATCAATGTCACTATGGTCCAAACACGATAGTTATTTATCAGGAACAATTTTGGAACTCAAATAGTACAAGAAAATAGTGTACATCTCTGTTTGTATACAATATTGCACCGATACAATAAAGAAATAAAAAACATGTCATACTAAAATAGGGAATAGAATCAATGAATTGTTGCATTCAAAGAATTATACCTTCTTAGATCCCAAATTCGAAGAGTCTTGTCAAGGGAGCTTGATACAATCAAATGATCCTCTGGAGATGCCAACTTTATGCGCAAATAGAAAATGAATCAATCAGATGGTGGAATAACAACTGCTCATGGTTTTTCCCTTACTTATACTGGATAGCAGACAAGTAGGGGCATTAATATACCTTCGTAATGTGACCATCATGTGCTCGCCAAGCTGCAATAATTTTTCCACTACGCTCATCGAGTAATCGACAATAACCAGAGCTTAGACCTGCTGCAATCCAGGATGATGAAGCCACTATGCTTCCATTCCTCTGCTTGTCTGAGCCACACGAGCAAATAGCTGACACAAGTGATGAGAAAGAGATTTCAGCAGAATCACTCTTCAACAAATGCAGCTTCTGATCCTGAGAGATATCAATAAATCTGCATGAACTCAATCAATGTGCCAGCCATTAGTAGAAACTTGGGTAGTGAGGTAGAAACAGAATGCAATAACAGCAAGTGCAGCGAGAAACAAATATGCTGTCAACTTGCATTAATAATAATTCTACAAAAAACACTAACATCTAACAATGCTTCCAAGCTCACATAGCGACTACCTGGTTAAGTGAAATAAAAAATTTACTCCTATTTCATTTCAGATGTGCCTACCAAACATAGTCAAAATTGTGACCATAAGCAACCTAGTAGTTCTGATCACCCGTACATTTACCCCAGTAGAATAGCAGAAACGATATTTCAATAGAAGTTCAGAAACATAATGAAATGACCAAAACCAACAAACAGATGACAAAGGTGTATACCTGATAGATCCATTTCCCATACCAGCAACAAGTTTATCTTCAGATGCCATGTAATGCATGGTCGTATACAAACTACCACGAAATGCAGTTGACAATATTCCACCTGAGAGTGTGTCCTGATTAAGCATGTTTGCCTGTTCAACAGATGCAGTTTGCAGCGGAAAGCTTGTTGATGACTCGGTATGAGCTGCTCTGAGTTTTCCTGTCTGCCCATTCCAAATATGAATTGTGCCATCACAGGAAGCTACTTTTCCAGTAATTGACAGGATACAGATGGAATTGACAACCTATGAACATAAAAATCAGAAAATGAACTGTTGGAACATAAAGAAAAAATTAACTTACAAAGAGTACGGCAATGAGTTCAAACACAGAACAAAGGGAAGCAAGATCGAGCAATCCAATATACGATAGAATATAATACTATAGAACACTTGCTACAAATACACAACATTTACTGAAAGAACAGTAAACAAATGCATAGGGTGCATGTCTTCAATGCCCAGTGCTCAAATGTGTTAAGCCAACCGAGTACCATGAAGGCAGAGGCCAAATCGTGGGATCATACTGGGTGCCTGAGGCTGCCAAGGATGATAGTCGAACCGTCAGCCTACTCTTACATATTTGTTTATACTTGTCATTCTATCAATGCAGAAAGTTTTTGTGTTCTTTCAAAATTTCAGGTTTTGAAATTTTGTATAGCTTCAACTTTTAACAATAGAAGTATTTTATGATGCCTTGCCATCTTAAATGCTTTGTAAGCAACGGTTGGCCAATTACTTTGCTCAAACATTAACCTTTGCATATGGAGGTATGTTCAGAGTTTGAGTTGGCAACAAATCAGGGAAACCAAAGTCATGTGCATTCCACATTTTCCCACCTTACTTTTTGGTTATTTATCTTCTCCAATTAGGCTATCACCAGTGCAAAAATCAGGCCAGGACCTAACAATGATGTAACATCGAAGATATGCACATTTGGACAAATGATGATTTGGTGTCTCCTCGAAAACTTTTACAAGAAGACCACACCTACAAAACCTTTCCTTGGCTTGTGAATAAGAAAAAAGAAGATTTTAATATCCAAAATATGGCAAAAGATTTCAAAAGATCTCATAAATTTGAATACCTCACTCTATTCCTTTCTACTTTGCAAAATATGAACTCTATTTAAATTTGATTGCGACAAACAACTGTTGTGAACAGGGGCAGACCCAGAGCAGGTTGAGTGGGATCCCAGGGCCCCACTCAACTTTCAGTCTTTATTGTAGTAGTCTAATATCCCATCACTTGTGTCCATTCAGCTTAGCTATCCTCTCAGTGGTATTACTCTGTAATCATTTAAAGGTTCATCACAATAGACATAACTACTAAACAATCAAAGCACCATAATTTAGACAATAAGCTACTGTAAATATCAGTACAAGATGTGTACAGACTATATTTAGCTCAGAATAAAGAACCATCAAGCAATAATAGCAAAGAAGAAAGACATATACATGGAGCGAGACAAACTGACCTCTTCATGCCCGTAATATCCAGATGTGCAATTCATGTTTGGCAACTCCCAACGCTGGATACTTCCTTTGAAACCAGGTCCAACCCCCCCAGTAAAAACTGTGCACTCATCTTCATGGACTGCTAATGACCGCAGAGCCCCAGGGTGTGCACGGGCTGAGTAAAGGACTGAAGCTTTGATCTTCCATGGAAGTTCATCCTTCAGACAGCTACTACGTCCAAGAAAATCAGGTGCCCCCCAACTACTTTCAGGACTAGGGAACCAAAACCACGGTTGATTTGCAGAACTGGACGCAGACAAATTGTCACTAGATGTTCCATGCTCAAGCCTAGATCCATGCTTGGAAGCTGCCACATTCCAACCAGTTTTAGTGATTTCTGATTGAGATACAGACCACCCTGCCCCATTAAAAAGTTCGGTTGGAACAACCTCAGATGAGGTGTAGTTGCCAGGCTGGAACCTTTGATTTTTCATGTTTTCAGAACTTCTGGAAGAGTCACTGAAAGGCTCCAACTGAAAAAATCATGGATGGTCAAATAAGAAAGAAAATAGAAAGCTCAGCAGTCAATAGGAACCAAAGCAGCCTTCATATACCTTCCAATTGTACAACCTTTGAAGAGATTGTTCCAATAGAAACCATGTAGAGCAGCATTCACGGAGCTTCTCTATTCCAACCAGTGATGCCAAGAAAGGATATAGCAAAAATCTACAATGTTAACTTCAGTGAGTGAATATAATGAAGTGTGTAGCTTAACTTCAGTGGGTGAAACATTGAAATCACAGTGAACAGTATATGTTTCTACTTACACGAGATCAATTCTAGATTCCATTTTAATAGGTTCACTTTTGTTTCCTTCAGAGATCTTGAGCCCTTTTATAGGAAGACTAACAGCAGAAGAGTCGTGAGAAAAGGCCAATTCAGCAAAAAGCTCTCTTAGATGCGGCAAAACATAAATGATAGTATTATCTGGTCCAATTCGTAGACAAAGATCAAGAAATGCTGTAGCTGCCACCTAATTAACAGAATGCAAATAAATTAGCTCGATTGAATGAATTTAAAGTGTGTTACTGGGAAAGAGACTAGTACAAGTAAATCCATGTCAGTTTGTCACTGAAGAACTATTACCTGAATCACACGAAGATCCAAATGAATCAGCATAAGGACCTTTATATGAAGACAGACTTGGTCCTGTAAATGTGGTCCAGGTAGGAGTGAGTACACATTTAAGGGTGACAACTGACAAGTATACATTTCCATTTGACATATATGCCAAATTCAAATGTAAGAATTTCATGGCCAGGTCATTCTCTATCCAAATTCATAACATATTTTGAATAAGATGAAAGATGGTTTACATATCTAAGCTTAAAACTGACAAAAGGATGCATTTGCATACCTGAATTCAAATTTATCGATAGGTGGGACATCTTGTGCAAAACTGTTAAAAAATCTTAATTTGTTGATTTCTTTTTTCAATAAAACGCAAAAGAGTTTGCGCTTCATTTCATTGAACAGGAAGAATTTCATTGCGCTTCATTTCATTTGTTGATTTCTTAATTTGTTGATTTCTGACTGTAATTGTTTTTACGTCACGGAGTTGTATACTTCCTATTGTTACATCAAACCCAAAAAATTAGTGGGGTTTGCATACCTGAATTCAAATCTAACGATAATGAGACATCTTGTACAAAACTGTTAATTTTTTGTAATTTGTTGATTTCTTGCTGTAATTTTTTTCCATCATACTGAGTTGTATGCTTCTAATTATTACATCAAAGCCAAAAAAAATGAAAATATATCGAGTTGGTAACAGTTGTAACTAAGATATGATTATTGGTATCTGATAATCACCAAAATAGTGCATAAAGTAGAATGATATCTTGCTCACTATTGAAAATAAAGATTCCAATATAGCATAGCAACAGATCTCAGCATATATCTATTTTCAACAATGATTCTATTTATTCACCAAACTTTTTTTCCGCCAGAATACCTGAAGAAGCTCCTTGAGAACTGTCTTAACTGAAATAACTGATACAAGGCCTTCCAAGGCAGATAAGCCATCAATCAGAGCAAAAGAGTTCCAGCTATGCTGTGGTTCTGGCTTGAACATCTTGGAGCAATCAATACATAAAAGTATAACATTCCTAAGCAAGGGGAGAATTTGCTTGACAATAAAACTTTCTCCAAGAAGTCCACCTATGATGAATAAGGTCAAGCACTGACCAACAAACAAACAAATTCACCACAAGGAGACAGTGTTAACTGCAATACCTATCCTGACCAAAGTTTCAATTCCATCAGCACATAAGCCTTTGCCAAAACAGTGGATTAGTGGTAAAACTGTCTGCATAAAGTGAACACATTAATCAGTACGGATGGTATCAGTGCAGTACAACAAAACAGTGTATTCGCTTAAGACTTGCCTGATGAACAGTTATTGGTATTCCTAGTTCCTCACTTGAACCGATTAAAACAATTGATGCGGCGGATGCACTTATCTTGTTCGGTGAATTGTATAAGTTTGCTATGACCAAGGGATGCACCTTCTCAATATAAGTCTGTTTCCCCAATTTTTTCCATAGCTCTCGAACAAAAGAATCTTGAAGGAGAGAAACCTTCAGATGTGAGCAATCCGGTGCCTGTAGCAACAACATGCAGAAATGACTCGTCAGAAGGAAGGCCCACTATATCCCAAAAATCAGAACCTTGAAATGAAAGAAAACTACTCCCTCCGTTCCAAAATATAAGATGTTTTAGCTTTGTGAATCAAATGTATCTAGATTTCTTTTAGTGTATAGTTCGGAGGGAGTACAAGATAGTGTTTTCCCGATGATGTCTTAACCGGCCTGTAAGATCTTCTGAATGATGGGCAGAATAAGTTCCTTCGCTGCTTGGACACTCAAGCACTTCAAAAACTCTTTAAGCAGAGGTAAGCCAGACTCGGTGTCAACATCCGACAGAGATGATGAAACAAAAGGTAGGCAGTAAGGTGCACACACTTCAGCAGTAAATCTTCCCATGGCTTTAAGTGCTCCTTCACTTGAAAGCTTAGCAACATACTTCAGGCGATCTCCATGTGTACATAGAAGTTGCAGCGGAGCAAGAAACATGTACGCCGATCGAACTGATGGAGGAAAATATGGTGACTCGAGAAGATGCTTTGATGATGGCCTCCTGCAAGATATCACCAAAAAAAATCAGTTTCGTCGTGTAAAATCTAAGAAGAAACATCACCGCTGTGATGGGGTGTTAAAGTGCATAACTGCATATATAAACAGCAGATATAATTATTGTAAGTTACCTTGTCCATTCCCTTTGGATGCATGACTCAACAAGCACAGCAACATGAACAGGCAATTCATGGAGTGCTCCTGGCAGCATGCCAGTTTCTTTATATGCAGCTAACAAGGAAGCGTCAAAAAGTGGTCTGCGCAGATACATTTCTGCTAGCATGCACCCTATAGAAAATACATCATTTGCTTGATGCTCAGCAACTGAATAAGACCTTTGCTTCCAGCGCAACAGCTCTTGATAGCCCATAGGAGAACTATCATAAGACTCAAAGCATTCAAGATAGGAGCCAAAATCAAAATCAGGCACCACTGATAATACACTATCAGGTTGCAATATCTCCTGATCTGGAAATTTGCTGCTGGGATATTTGAGTGATGAGCAATAATTAGCACAAGTGTCAGCATAACTGTATATTGGATTCAGATGATGTTCAAGCTCCATAAATAATGTTGCTTGTTCAAACTCTTCCAAATAGTCAACTTGTGAAAGCATATTTCGAGGATTACAGCCATTTAACATTACATCAGTAGTTGAATCACTTACTTTTCCTTGGCATCTTGCACAAGATTGCACTTTATTGTGGTAGGCTGAGTGAGGTGTGCTAATAAAGCGCTTAGGATGTGGCTTCGTAAAAAGCTGTCGTCGTCCAATTGATTTAGGCATTGATGGATCATTAGGAGGCAACATGACATTCTTGGCTTCAATAGATGCCTCCCCACAAAGTTTATAGCCAAAGGTTATATCGATCCAATGATGCAACTGTTGTGAGACTCGCTCACTCTCTAAGGCATCCCTGTGAAGACAAATGAATTCCTCTGAAGATGTCACCCAGGAAGGCAAAGCCAAATCACTCATTTCAGAATGAAGAGAGACAAAAATCAAAGGATCGCTATAGAAGTCTGGGATACATTCATCAGGAGTCCATTGATAAAGCCGTTGCATACTAGATGGATATTCGTTCGGCTCATAGACAGAACGGACAGCTGACCTCAAGATGGTCTTCGATAGCCTTCTTGCTTTGTAACTGCAAACTGCTAGCTCTGAGAGACACTCATCAGAAACATGATGTGGAACATCAGATGATGAATAAGTGAAATCCAATTGTTCATCACCTTTTGCCAGCCGCCATTTACTTTTAGTGAGGTCTCTCCAACCAATATCAGAATTTTCGTCAGGCCTCACTGTGAAATCTATTACCCATGGCATCACAGGATGAAAAGCTGGATCACCCCATCTTCTACCAGCTAGCTTGTTCAAGACAAGAAGGTACTCATAATTGCTCAACTCACCCGCCCACCATCGCTTAAAATGAGATGACCAATCTATGGATGGTGACAAATTGAAACTACCATACATGGATCCCGATGAACAATCCTTCGCGACACAGCATGAATTAGGTGTTGAACCTTCAGGTTCCCCAAAACCCCAGCTCTGTTTAACATGCCAGATATCACTTATGCTCAGGTAAGGCCATAGAGAATCTGACATTAAGATGGTTGATGGTTTCAGATTGCCATGATGAACTCCAAAATCATGAAGATATGCCATCGCAGATATTATCTGGAAGATGAAAAATCTGATGTGCCAATCTGAGCACAATGACTCTGGACTGTAGTGCATGATGTTTTCCAAAGTGTACGGAGCCTTTGGTTGCAACATGTACCAACAGTCAGATGATTCTATAACACCTAACACAGGTAAGATGTTCGGGTGCCTCACAAGTCCACAAGGATGTATATCATCGTATGCTGAAAATCCAACAAAACTGAGGAAATCTAAACCAGCTGATCCACTAACTTTGTTTCCACACAACATATTTAGTGAATGAATCACATTCTGTTCAATGGACAGATTCATATAACTTGCAATAAGCTCTTGAATTTCTGAAGTGGAGACTCTGCCCAGATAGTGAACAGGAGTTAACTTGGTAATTGTGCTTATGATTAGTTGCTGATTATCGGAGCTTGAAGAACTTTGAAGATCTTTGGTATATTCAACACCAGGAGAGAAAACTGCTTGTGCAGCACATTGTTTATCATCAGGACATATGATTAGCTGCTCTAATGGGTTATTCTCACTGCCAGGAAGAATAATGTGGAGAATATTATATCTTGAATATGGAAGCCTTTTGGAGATAAAGATAATATATTTGGTAAGAAATTTTACCATTTTTTCATATCCACAGATGTCTTACCACCATTTAGTACCACCAATTTAAAATAGCCACTGGTCTTCTGGCTGCAAGATATACATCATCACTTTCTAATATATAAACAGATAAGAAAGAGGAACTGAACTTCGTTGCGACAGAGAAAAAATAGAGATCAGTGAATGCACTACCTCTGATAAAAAAGGAACTGCCCAGAGGTGGTAATGGTTAATTTTCTTTAGCGATTGTTGTGTTTACTGGTATTCAATATACATGACTAAAATATGATATTGCACATATGATTGAGTTGGCTAGTTTAGCAGCAGCTTTCTGTTGCCACCACTGTTAAAAACTTGGTTCTGTAGTATGAAAACCCAAACTAAAAGTATTCCATGTATCTGGCATAAACTCTCAACATCTCCTCCTACGAAATCCCAATCTAAAACTAAAACGTTTACATCACCTTTGCTTAGATCAAGAGTAAAACCACTACAGTTCAATACTTCTGTTGACTAGTTAGTACCTGTATTTGTGTGGTTAAAGCCTTAAAGGTCACAAAAAATCATTAAAAAGTACAGAAGTATGTTTCATTACTCTCTCGATCTAAGTAATGTATAAGGTTGTGTTTTTATAACAAGTTATAAGATCTACAATCTGAGCTTGTTACATGATTAGTATCCAAATCAAATGAACAAATATTAAACTAAACCAAGAATGCCTAGCCTTACCTCCCAATACATTGATCGGGTCCATCAGACGCTATCTGCGGTGAAGAGAAACCAAGAATTATGCCTAACTATAGTAATTAGCCCTTCTACAAGCTTCCATGGACAAGGCTTTAACATGCTCTCAGATATACAGAAAGAAGGTTACTGAATGCGAAGAGAAAATTGAAGGTAGCTAAAATCGGTCATGGAAAGAGGAGGTGAACTGAATGCGAACTTCAGGGACCATCTATCTATCCAGGGGGTACTGACCTGGACGACAGCGGAGGAGGCGAAGGGGAGAAGGGAGTCGGAGAGACCGTAGACGAAGGAGAGTCCGGAACCGGCTAAGTCGGATCGGACGCGCCGCTCCAAGCACTCCAGGCACATGGCCGCCGCCTCCGGCGAGCGAGCCATCGCTGCCGGCGAGGCCGTCTTGGACCGAGAGAGAACTGGGTAATCTCCTCGCCGTGCTTAGTTCGGACAGGAGTGACCGCCGGCGGCGCAGTGTCTTCCTTCTGGTCGAGGGCCTCGCGCAGGGTAGCCGGCGGCCGCTGGAAACCAGCTTCTGCGCCAGGCCCAGGCCCGGCCCTGGGGCAGGGCTGGAGGGGCAGCCGCCCCGGGCCCATGAAATTGGGGGGCCCAACCTTGGATATGAAGCATATAGGAGGGAAATTGCTCGCTGACGCCCGAGCGTCCTGGAGCACCGTTTGAATTTTGAAGCTAGGCTTGGCCCATTACCTCTTTCTGCGTTGACGCTAATGGCAGCCGGACGACGAGACGTCATGTACGGGAAATATACTTTTTTTTTAGGGAGTACGGGAAATATACTGGGTATGCGTTTACGCGAGATGTTTGCGTGCATATGTTCTTTTTTTTCCGTGCGCACGTTCTCTGCTCATGTCTTGAATCCATCCACTTAATTCTCAACCGATCAGGGTTTTTTTTCTTTATGTGTTTTCTCTCCACCGATCAGTTTTGGAGTAGTTTGGTTTCACCACTTTCACCTATGTTTCACCACTTTGTTTCCCTGTTTTCACTCTTTTTTAGTTTCTTTTCTTTTTCGCTTGTTTTTTGTGTTCTCTTTTTATTTTTCCTTCTCCATTCTTTTAATTTTTTTATTACGGATGTGTGTTCGTGAGTATTATTTTTTCTATCTAGGTTAACTTTTTTGTTCTAACAAGGTTTAAAAAATGTGTAGTCGATAGTTGTGATTTGTTGCAAATCTAGTGATGATACAAAATTTTGTTACTTAGTCGCAAATTTTTCCCATCTACGGTTAGGAAATTATTTCCACAATGTTAACTTTTTGTTCCGTTCGATTCGTTTTATTTGTTCCACGGCTATATATGATTCATTTCTTCGAGAGCATCAAATTTCTTGTTGTAATTTGTAGTTGTGTTTTTTATAGTTATCTAAATTATTATTCCTCTTGTAGATGAGTTATAGTCCTCGAACGCTGGAGTTTTCTTTTCTCAAGTTAGGTTCCTAGTTTCTTTGGCACGAATTTTTTAACTTTTATTTCTTTCAATCTAAACTTTATTCCTTTTTTATAACGCGAATGTGTTCCATGTGCACTAGATTTTTTGGCACATAGCTATGGTCAGTTCCGTTAATGAAAAAATTTGTTCCGTTTTGTAGTTTAGAATTTTTTCTCCTAGTATTCATACCCGGGAGCTAGGTTTTCCATCTAGAGCAATCCACCACACTTGTGCATATATGCTAGGGTCACATGCATGTTCTCGTGGCATATCGGTGCTTGGGCGATCTAATTCCGGTGAAACCCTAATCTGAGGGCTTTGCAGGTCTACCCCGTACCATTCTCCATACGAGGGCTTACCATTGTACTTTTCTGGTGGTTTAGCTTTTTTAAGTCATAACTACATGGAAAACAAAGGCTAGGCCCAAGGTTCCACCGGTTTGACTCCGTTTGACCCGCAACGGGAGTTTCCTCCTGCAGATTCATCACACTTCTCTAAGTGTTATCGCATGCACCATAGACGGTCACACCCGGGAGCTAGGTTTCCATCTAGGAGCAATCCACCACACTTGTGCATGTATTCTAGGGCCACATGCATGTTCTCATGGCATCCCGACGCTTAGGACGGTCCAATTCCGGTGAAACCCTATTCCGAGGGGCCCGCGGGTCTACCCCCGTAGCACTATTCATACGAGGGCTTACCAATGTAAATTTCTTGTGGTTTAGGTTTGCTTAGGTCATAACTACATGGAAAACCAAGGCTAGGCCCAAGGTTCCACCGGTTTCCCTCCGTTTGACCTGTAGTGGGAGTTTCCTCCTACAGGTCCAGCACACTTCTCTAAGTGTTATCGCATGCACCATATACGGTCACACCCGGGAGCTAGGTTTTCCATCTAGGAGCAATCCACCACACTTGTGCATGTATTCTAGGGCCACATGCATGTTCTCGTGGCATCTCGGCGCTCAGGACGGTCCAATTCCGGTGAAACCCTAATCCGAGGGCCCGCAGGTCTACCTCCATAGCATCCTCTATACGTGGGTTGACCAATGTACTTTTCTGGTGGTTTAGGTTTGTTTAGGTCATAACTACATGGAAAACAAGGTTAGGCCCAAGGTTCCACCGGTTTGCCTCCGTTTGACCCGCAGCTCTGCCCAAGCAACCAAGGCTCATTCCAAGAAAACCAAGGCTCGGCCCAAGTATATCTGGTGGTTTAGGTTTGTTTAGGTTAAATACCCTCGCCTCCTCTCTCATTCCATTCCGCTCGCCGCCGCCACTCTCCTCCCACCCATGCCTCCTCCTCCTCCTACCCGCCTCCTCCTCCTGCCCAAAGCCGTCGTCGCCCCTGCCACCGCCACCACGCGCCCGAAGCCACCGCCACCGCCTGCTGGAAGCCACTACCACCCGGATCCCCTCGCCCTCCCGAAGACCCCGCCACCCGAAGCGGCCTAACTGCTGCCGCCCGCAGGTAATCTCCAAGCCCCTCTTTTTTTGTACCAAATTTGATTTTATTTTGATTTGTTGACATTAATTTGGAGCAACCGCACACTTAGGAATTTGTTATTTCGATCAAATGAATACTTTAGTATGCCCAGCCCACATCCTCATCGTCAACTCGGCGACAATGACGGAGGACTGATGAGTGCTGACTCGTGTACTAACGAGCTCGTTGGGAACCCCAAGAGGAAGGTATGATGAGCACAGCAGTAAATTTCCCTCAGTTATAAAACCAAGGTTATCAATCCAGCAGGAGCAAGGAAACACCTCAAAGGTGTTGCTAGCTGAACTTTGGCAGAGCGCACTACCGGTGGCAGCAGCAACGTGGAGACCTGCACAACACAACCACAGAACTTTGTTCCCAACTTACGATGAGGTTGTCAATCTCAACGGTTTTGCTGAAAACAAATGATTAAACGTATCGAGTCGAAGAAAGTAATAGTTTGCAGAAAGTAAACACAAAGCAGTAAACAGTTGATTGTAGATTGATGGTAAAAGAAAGGACCAGAGTCCATAGTTCACTAGAGGTGGCTCTCCTTAAGATAGATGACATGTTGGGTGAACAAATTACAGCGGGGCAATTAACAAACATCGAGAAAGCAATCATGCATATACTACTCATCTTGACTTCTTTGAGACTTGATTGGACATTACAACATTATACATAGACTGTAATCCAACTGCATCTATGACTAATAATCCACCTTCAGGTTATCATTCGAACCCTCTCCAGTATTAAGTTGCAAGCAACGGATAATTGTATTACGCATTGCGTGTAAAGTAAACAATACGATTGTTCTATGAATAAAAGATTGTTGTTTTCTTCCTAGTAGCAACAACACATCTAGTACCTTAGAGATTTCTGTCACTTCCCCGGATTACTAGAGGCATGAACCCACTATCGAGCATAAATACTAACTCTTAGAGTTGCTAGCATCTACTTGGCCAAGATAGCTACTAACAACGGAAAGCATGCAAGATCACAAATAACAAAGACATGATAGAATCAATAATCAATCTGAAATAGCATCTCAATATCCATCGGATCCCCGCAAACACAACATGTAGGATTACAAATAGATGATCTTGATCATGAACGGAGCTCACAAGATCTAAACATAATAGCACAAAGGAGGAGAACCAGCCATCTAGCTACTACATGGACCCGTAGTCCAGAGATGAACTACTCACGCATCACACCGGAGGCTTGCATGATGATGAAGAAGGCCTCCAGGGTGAATTCCCCTCTCCGGCAGGGTGCCGGGAAGAGCTTCAGATCCCTCCCGATCTAGGGATGGAGATGACGGCGGCTACAGAATCTTTCGTGGATTTTTGATCGGGTACTTAGGGTTCTGTATCGGAGGCAATATATAGGCGAAAGGAGAGGCCGAGGGGGTGCCTGGGGCGGCCAGACCATCCCCTGGCGCGAGCCAAGCCTGGCCGCGCAGCCAGGTGGTGTGGCCGGGCCCCAGCCCCTCTCCGTCTCGTATTCTGGCTCCGGGTGTCCCTCGGTGAAAAACTGACTTTGACTTTTGTCCCGTCCAATTTCGAGAATATTTATTTTCTGACTTTCCTGTAACCAAAAACAGCAGAAAATAGGCAGCTGGCACTATGGCTCTTGTTAATAGGTTAGTCCAAGAAATCATATGAAAAGTACTCCAAAGTATGGACAAAACATAAGAAAGTAGATAAAACCAAACATGGAACATTAAAAATTATGGATACGTTAGCAATGTATCAATGAGCTCCGTCGGGCTGGCACTGGGAGGTGCTACCTTCCGGGACACGTAGCTTGGTGAGGAATCCGGGTCCCGTCGTCGACCGGAGCTTCTTTGGTGACGGTCGAGTGTGTCCACTATTGGTGCAGAGGGAGCCGGCCCCCAAGGAGGTGGTACGGAATCAGGTCAGGGAGGAGGACGAGCACGTCCATCACTATATGGCTGCGTTGGAGGTTAGGGTCTCCAATACCTGGCAAATTCTTCAGGGATCTCACCCGAGCTATGCTCGTGTGATGGTTTCTTCTCTTTGGGTGTTCACCGCCCGCGGCTCAGAAACCGGAAGTCGGCGTCCAGTTTGATTAAGCGAGATGTATTAGTGATATTATTAAATTTGTGGTAGAACTATGTCGAGAACTTGAATAAGATAACTAATATCTTGATTGTGGATGCTGAATATGATTCTAATATATCTTATTGTGCTACATGTATGATGCTATTGCTTCTGGATGCTGCAGATAAAGTAATTACCTGTAGCGGGCGCCCTCGACGCTAAAGGTTGGGACCATGGCTCCACTGATTTCTCTTCGTTTCACCCGTCGCATGAGTTTCCTCCTACAGGTCCAGCACAGCTCTCTAAGTATTATCGCATGCACCGTAGACGATCATATCGGGAACTAGGTTTTCCATATAGGAGCATTCCACCACACTTGTGCATGTATTCTAGGGCTACACACGTGTTCTCGTGCCATTCCGGACGTTAGACGGTCCTTCTCCGGCGAAACCCTAATCCGAGGGCACCGCCGGTCTAGCCCCGTAGCTTTCTCTACAAGTTTATTTTATTCAACAAAATATGTAGCATTAGAATTTAGATAGATAGATCTTACTTTTCTACAAATTTTGATATATTATATGTATTTTTCTGATTTATAATTATTTAGTTATAATTTTTCTAGATTTATTGTTAGAAAAATAGAAAATACCTATGCCGACAGCCTCGCTGTCGGTGTACCCTTACAGACTGGGCCGACGGTGCCCATCGGCATAGATCAGACGCCGTTGTCGCGCCGTCATGGGCCGAGTACTTGGGCCCATGTGAGGCGACCTTATGCCGACGGGGGCCGTCGGCCCACTACGGGCTACGACGACGGCCCGTCTGAGCCTATGCCGACGGCTTTGCTGGGCCGAAGGCCCGTTTGCCGGCCGGCCTGTCTCGTGCCGCTACGCCGATAGCCTCGACCTTTGGTCGTCGGCGTAGTATATGGTCATTGTCGTCTTGGGCGTTTCCTGTAGTGTTTGTGTCAAGAGATCTATAAACTGGTACAGTGCATGCTATACATACATAGTACTAACATCCTGTATTACTATCAGTATTGACTATCCAATTCAATGACAATACCAATCTAACACGGTCTTAGGTTTCCAAAAAACGAGCCCGAGTACAATGGATATGCTCCCATTCCGCAAGATATCAATAGTGAAGATGCGAGACGAGTCTCTTCATAATATTCAGTCGTGGTTCACTTTATTTAGTCATATATCATTTAGAATTTACCAATTTCATTCATTGTATAATTTATTTACATATCGAAAGAGTTGGTTGATTTTGATATGCCTTTTACAGAAAGAGGAAAGGATGTAGCAATATTAGCATAACTTTCTCATCTACTCTACTACTTCGTTGGTTTTTATTTCAAATTATTCGGTGTTTTAATTACTCTCTCTCTCTTTCTCTTAGTTGTTGCAGCATGCAAACAAAGTAGAACAACAGAGTCGAAGATGATGCAGTAGAGGTTGCCAGTTGGTCTCATCTTGGTTTCGTGAGCAAGACTCGACGCGTAGCGTAGGTACGTCGTGTGTGGAGCTAGCCCGCGCGCAAACTGTAATCCTGGGACGGCGCCGTCCAGGCCGGAGATGCCTAGCAAGTCCCTCCTTGATCGACTTGGCGCCGTGAGATCGACCGGCCGGTTTCTCGTCAACACTATCGATCCCGTTGGCAGGCGCTGGATCGGTCTCGGTGATCATGATGTGGTTACAATGTCTCTGACCGGGAGCAGCGCCGTGCTAGTATGATCTTCTTAGCGCATTGTTAATCTGGTCGGTGGAAATGTTTTGCCGGCCGGCCGAGACATGCACGACGACTCAGTCCTGGCACTGGCAGCAGCCCGGCCCCCAGATGCATCGTACACGTACGTGGACATATCAGATCTCGCACACGAGCGTAGGTACGAAAGATCGGCCTTTCACAAGTCTTGTCGAGTCGTGACAGACGCGTCATCCTACGTGTGTGAGTGTGTCTGCGTAAATTACCTGTGAATATATCCTGAACCACAACGTCTCCGACCGCGGGAACACCGTGTCGAGGGAGAGAAGAGCTAGACATACCAAGATCTCGGACGCAAGATCTTGACTACTCCTCCCGGCATATCGCCAAAACACGGCAGATCTCGGACGCAAGATCTTGACACGAAGCTGTCCAAGTCGGTCGCTTAAATCTGGGACGACATGCAGACAATGTAGAGCACCAGAGCCGCAAATTTAGTGCAGTAGATCAAGGTTGGCAACTACTGGCCCTCTTTTGGTTTACTGAGGAAGACTTGTGTGGAGCTAGCCGGCAACCTGTAATCCTGGTACGGCGCCGCCCAGGCCCTCGGAGATGCCTAGCAAGTGCAGCAGCCTTGACTTTGGAGTAGTACTACCGCGCCGTGTGACCGACCGGTTTCTCGTCAACGCTATCCGCTGGCAGCCTCTCGTCTCGGGTGATCCTGTGATTGTAAGCAGTGCCGTGCTAGTATCATCTTAGCTTAGCTACTAAGGCGGAGCACGAACGCGTCCTTAATCTTTGGTATCGGCCATCCGTGTGTAATTACCAGTGAATATCCTGAACGACATCGAAGAGAACATCGACGCAGGGGGTACTCCTTCGACGCATATACTAGGTACCTACGTAGTACAAGACTTTTTCTTCCATGCATCATCCTCGGACACCCCGATCGACGCGGTGCGTGGCCTCTCTATAAATACCATGGCACCGCGCGTGCCTCGGCGATCTATCTATCGTTCATCCGTTCAGTCCATAGCACAGCAAAGGCTAGACCAGCGTACATATTGTCAGACATGTCGTCAGGTGTGGGAGAAATCCGCGTCGAGAGGGTGGAGAAGATCGATGCGGACAAGAAGAAGAAGAAGACGACGACCACGGTCGAGAGGGTGGAGCTCATCGGCATCGATGCGGCCGCGGCAGAGTACATCGAGAAGGTGCACCGGCGGATAGCCGCGGAGGAAGCGGCGGACGAAGCTGCTGCCGCTGCGGCAAAGTGAGTTGTAGCCGGATAGGTCTAGTCTCATGCATGCATGCTTGTAAATATCGTACTCGTACGTTCTTTTGTTCCTTCAAGTCGATGTGTGTATGATCTTGCTAGGGTTACTGTGAACAACTTTGGATGATAAAGTTGTTGGTTTATTGAAATACTGATTGTATTACGAAATGGTTGAGTAGAGGGCAGCATATGTAAAATTGCGAGGGATTACTACTGCGCGAGCAAACTGAGTGTGCGCTTATCATCAGCTCATTATTAGACAGGAATGTTGGTGTATATATCCTTCTGACCTTGTTGCTTTCCCCTCATGATCACTAATACTATCTCCGTCAAAAACTAAGTGACTTCTATTTGTCTAAATTCGTATATATCTAGATTTGATTTAGATACATATAAATCTAGACAAATGAAAATCAGGTTTTTTCTTTTGGACTGAGGGAGTACTAAAAATTAATAACTCGGCAAATGTGTTTTGACTTCTGTCGCGTTGCCTTAACTCGGAAGGACAATTTTACTGACATGCATGCTGGGGTTCCAATGCATGGTCAAGTCCTCGATGCCGACGATGTACTACTACACGAAAGTTTACTGTAATCGACAGCGCCACAGCCCATGGTCGATCTACCAACTCTTTCAGACGCGTTTGGGCAGCCTCGTGCTGCTATGAGTCACAGGATAGTAGCTAGGTTGCTTCAGTATCGTACAACTTCTACAACATCAAGACCCGACGCGTATGTTGTACGTCGAGCTAGCCGGCAACGACCTGTAATCCTGGTACGGTGCCGTGTCGTCCATAGCTAGTCCTTGCTTGACTTTGGGGCAGTACGTACTAGCGCGCCGCGCCGTCTGACCACCGGTTTCTCGTCAACACTGTCCGTTGGCTGGCTCTGGGTGATCAACTGATCATGTGGTTACAATGTCTCTGACTAGCAGGAGCAGTGCCGTGCTAGTATACGATCTTAGCTTAACTGCTAAGGCGGCAGAGCACGCATTGTTAATCTGGTCGGTGCCAATGTTTGGGCCGGCGGCCGGCGGGGCGGTCGGCGGAGACATGCATGACGACCAGCAACATCTCAAGGTACGAGCGACCAGCAAGTCTTCTATGGTCGCGTAAAACGTTCAATCATCTGTTGTCATCAACACCGAATCTGATTCCGGTTCAAGATACTACTATATGCAGCAGTTACCGACGTACGCATGCACGCAAAACCAAATCTCTACGCGTGCAAGTAGCCCTTCTTCTGTTTACACGTCGTCTGGACTCTGGACGACCATACGGCTCGTCTCTCTTCTTGGCAATTCTGATCATTACCTTTTACATAAAAAAAAGTTAACCGTTAGTAAAAAATTGTGTGTGTAAATTACCAGTGAGAATATCTTGAACGACATCGAAAAGAAAAGCACACTACTGAACAAATGAAACTGAAATGCAGGGAGAGTATACATACACGTGCGTGCGTCCTGAAAGTTCCAGCTGGGCCTTGTCCCACGCAATATACGTATGTCCAAGACTTCTTCCTCCATCTTGCTTGGAAACCACGCAACCACAGAGGTCTGTGGCCAATCTATAAATACCCCAGCGCCGCGCGTGTGCCTCGACGGTTTATCGTTCATTCATTCAGTCCAAACCGAAGCAAAAGCTAGATCAGCGTACACACTACACAGTCAGAAAATGTCGGGTGTGGGAGAAATCCACGTCGAGAGGGTGAAGAAGATCGATGCCGAGAAGAACAATCAGAAGAAGACGGCGAGCCTAGTGCAGCTGGTCGGCATCGATGCGGCCGCGGCGGAGTACATCGAGAGGGTGCACCGGCGGATAGCCGCGGAGGAGGAAGCTGCGCCGGCTGCTGCTACCGCTGCAGCAAAGTGAATTGTACGTAGCTGGATAGCAGCAGGTGTAGGCAGCTAGGTTCTTTTGTTCCTGTAAATATTAAATTTACTATAGTTTTCTTTTGTTCCTCCAAGTCAATGTGTATATGTTCTTGCTACGATTACTGTAAACCGTGGATAACTGAGTTGTCAGTTTCTAGAAATATCAACAGTGTCACGAAATCATCTGTAAAGTTTTTAAGAGATAATTATTTTATCCCGATCTGCTTTTTAATTTCCACGTGAATTCCTTCTTGTAACTTGATTTTTTGTTAAGAAATATGTAGTTTTTCAGTGATTACTGCTTCCATCTCAATATTAGTCAGGGGTGGTTGTGTAAAACTAATCTTTTGCTGCTTCCATCTTATGATCACTAGTAATTACTGTAGTAAATTCGCGTTGCCTTCACCCTGGAAGACATTTTCGCCGAGATGCTCTGGGCTTCGATGGATGGTCAAGCCCTCGATGCCGACCATGTACGTCGGTATGTACTACACGGAAGTTTACTGAAAGTAACACAATCGACAGCGCCACAGCACATGGTAGATCTACCAACTCTGTCAGACTTCTCGGCTGCTTACTGCCACAATAAGTCACAAGCTAGCTGTCAAATTCACACACGTGGGAATAAGAAGAGATTAATTAAAACACGTAAGTAGCAGAATAGATCTAGATTAAAAAGCTCATGATCTCAATAAGATCATGCATAGAAAGAGAGATGAACACATAACTACCAGTAGAGCCTTTAGCCTCGAGAGAGAACTACTCCCTTCTCATCATAGGAGTCAGCAACGGCGATGGAGATGACGGTGGAGTCGATGGAGATGGCTCCGGGGGCACTTCCCCGTCCTGGCAGGGTGCCGAAAGAGAGACTTCTGTCCCCCGAATCTCCTCTTCGGTGGCGGCGGCACTACGGAATTTTTCGTGGAATTCTGATCTTGTCTTTAGGGTTTTCGTCTCGGGTGCTTTTATAGGCGAATGGGCAAGGTCGGTGGAGGCGCGCCTAGGAAGGGCCGCGCCAGCCCTAGGTGTGGCCACCTCGTGGCCCCACTTCGGCTGTCATCCGGACTCCGTGTTCCTTCTAGTAAAATATTGACTTTGGCTTTTGTCCCGTCCAATTCCGAGAATATTTCCTTACTAGCTTTTCTGAAACCAAAAATAGCAGAAAACAGGCAACTGACACCGTGGCATCTTGTTAATAGGTTAGTTTCAGAAAATGTATAAAAATATCTCAAAGTATGAACAAAACATAAGAAAGTTGATATAAAACAAGCATGGAGCATCAAAAATTATAGATTCGTTTACGACGTATCAGGGACATCCATCTCTTCATCGGCGAAACCGGCTCGGGATCAAGCTCCTAGGAAGTCGGACACGCGTCAAGGCCTGCATAGACCGCCTACGGGAAGGACACATTCGCAGAAAGATCGGGCTCGGATCTCTCTTTAGAGTTTGTCGGCTTAGATCAGAGCAAATCAAGGCCCACAGAAACCGCCCCTCTGCAGGATATACTGGTGGAAGACCAACGCAGATCCGCTTGGCTCTCCCGGGTGTTAGAGAAGCAGGGGTCGCACATTGTCAGTGTCATCAGCATCTTCGATCTGGCTCGCTGCGTCCAAAGGTCAATGGAATCCCCACGTGATTACCTCACCAGATGGTTAAGGGTGAGGGACTCCGAGGAAGGAGTCCGCAACAATGATGCAGTGTACCACTTCGCCGAAGGGCTCACGCGTGGCACCCTTCTCCGGCATACGCTCACGAGGTGGCATGCCACCGGTTTGCTTACTCTCAACAAGGTTATTGCGACTGTTAATAGTTTTTCTTTGGCTGATGAGGAGGCCCAGGCCGGCATCACCGCCACAACAAAAAATTTAAGTTCATCGGCCATGTTGCCTCTAGCTCAGCCTCTACCACCGACAACGCCGACACTAATTCCGACTCAGTGTTGGATGCACTCTACACCGACATCCCATGGATGGTGGTAGCTTGTCGGTCAATTCGAAGGAACTCAAAGCTGCCATGAAGGAGATCGATGAGGAATTCGAGCAAGAGGAGCCCACCGAGCAAGCTGTCACTTCCCGCCAGGTACTGGTGACCATAGGGAATGTGACGGAAAAGATCATCAGTGAAATGTAAAGATCAAAGACTCACGATGCAAATAATCTCGAGATTGTTTGTTGCAGTGGCGTATGTGATATGGAAGGTCCTGACATTGTTATAAATAACATCTGCTTGCCGAACAAGATCATCCAAACTCAGTGTTGGAGGAGTCAGAGGCATTGCAGGCGCACTAGCCAAAGGTATGGATGAAGCTCTAGCCATATTTTGTGCTACCATAGTAGTTGACGGCGTAGAAGTTCCCGACTTGGTTGTTGTTGCTTCCACTACATCTGCTCCCACCGCCAGTTGCTTCCCTTTTATGGTGGCATCCTTAGTCGTATCTTCAGCCATTGGAGAAGATGTGCTCTCCTACATTTCCTAGCCACCGGGAACAATGTACATGTCGGTAGAAACTAAGACATCTGGTGTAGGATTGATGTCTGTCTCCTTGACGGAGGTCTCACGTGCAATGGGGGACGAGATTCTGGCGGAGCCTAATGTAGGCTTGGTGGCAGGAGTTGGGGTAGCAATAGTGGGGGAGGACTTGGTCAGCATCTCACAAATATTTTTGGAACCTCCAACATATTTGGAGGTGCGCTTCAGACTAACACCTGATCTCTTCATGAAACATACAAAGTATAAGTACAGGAATGAGTAGGAACAATATAAAGTCGGAGAAGGAAAATTCTTACACTACAACAGGGGCCTTGGTCAAAGGGATGCTGGTGGACTTTTTCTTCTCTGCCTCTAAGGCGGTAGTGGATTTCTTGGAGACTCCACTCTCCGGTTTCTTCTTGTTCTTGCCCTCGGCAGCAGCGCCAGAGGTGAAGCTCTTCCTCTTTCACGTTGCCGGAGCTGGATGATCCCTGGAGGCCTCGTCGTCGGACAAGATGTGCACATATTTTAGCTTCGGATCATAGACTTGCGAGGCCATGTATTTCTCGGCCAAGCTCACCACCTGATGAGATACAAACATGTTAGATGATTGATGCATTCAAGACGAAGAACTTATAGTATTTACAGAAACAATGAAGGAAACATGCTTACCTCTGGGCATTTACCGCATTCGAACATGTCGAAGGTGATAGTGAAGCCACGCTTCATGTCCTTCATATGGACGATGTCCTTAAGCCATATCTTGATGGAGTCATTGGAGAAGTTGTCCTTGAAGATTCTTATCGGATCATTTCTCTCCTTAGGGTACTCATGCATCAACTTTGCACAGTGTTGCAGAGGCTAGATCCGCCTTACGAACCAGCACATGGCCAGGTCCAAACCGGTCGCACATCCGTCCACTAGCCACTCTATCCACCTTACGGCGCAGTAGGCTTCATCGTCGGAGCTGAGAAGGGATTGGGACCTCCATGTGGGGGACTCAGCGGTAGCACCATCGACAAAGTCAGGGTATGAGCCTTGTTGGTTGGCCATAGTAATATCTGGGCCAAAGAAGTAAGGGTGTGTTTGGTTTTGGAATAGGGTGGAATGGAATAGAACCGTTCTGCACCTAGAGGTAATTCTAGTGTTTGGTTAGAGAGGTGGAATAGAACCAAGTAGTTCCACCGGAGCAAATATTCGCTAGAGATGCAGAATGCACACGTTCGAGCGATTCGGTCGAATCTGGTGGAACGGGCCAACTCTCACCGCGTTTTACCCCCACCCGACGCCCAACCCTATCTGTTCCTCACAAGAACCGGCGGCGGCGGCTCCCTCTGCTCCTCTCCCTTTCCTTCCACGACAGGGCGGCGGTGGGCGGGCTGCTCCCTCATCTCTCCCTCTCCTTCCACGATGGGGCAGTGTTGGGCGGGCTGCTCCCTCGTCTCTCCCTCTCCTTCCACGACGGGGCGGCGTTGGGCGGTAGCAGCAGGAATCGGCGGCGGCTGCTCCCTCTCCTTCCACGACGGGGCGGCGGTGGGCGGGCGGCTCCCTCGTCTCTCCCTCTCCTTCCACGGGCGGTGGGCAGTGTGGCAGGCGGGTATGGCAAGGCGGTAGCAGGCGTGAAGGTGGCAGGTAGTGGTGGCAGCAGGCATCGAGGCTCCTCTCCTTCTCCTGTGAGGTATTGTTCTATGTGTGGTCATGTTTTTTGCTTGCTGCCCCAAATCATGAACAATGGGAGGTTGTTTTCAGTAGATTGCTAGACCAAATCCATGTGTGGTGATGTTTTTGCTTGCTGCACCAAATTTATGATATATTGAATGCATTGTAGATGGGGATGACAAATAAAAGGAAAAACGATGATTAGAGGAGCTGCTGTTTTTGTTGTTTTTGCTGCAATTGTTGTTGTTGTTCGGGCTATAAAAAAGAAGAGAAGATCACGTATAAGCTATGGGCCAATGCATGAAAGAGATCGACAAAGAATTAATTATCTCAATAGTAAAATTTGGCAATGTGATGTCACATATAGAAATATGTTAAGATTTGAAAGAGGTCTATTCTTTCGTCTATGTGACATACTGAGGGATCGCAAGCTGCTAGCAGATAGTGTTCATGTAAGTGTGGAACAACAAGTCGCAATGTTTTTGCATACCATTGGACATAACGTTCGGAATAGGGTTGTTGCCACGAATTTTGGTAGATCATTCTGGATCATTAGCATATATTTTAGGCGTGTCCTTCACGCCATAGGCGAGCTACGCAACGAATATATCAGGCCACCTTCATCGGAGATTCCAGAAAAAATTGCAGGAAACCACCGGTTTGACCCATATTTTAAGGTATTAACCAAAACTACTCCTTACCTATTTAGGATATGCTTCATATTATTTAACATGTCTCAATATATAGGATTGTATTGGAGCTATAGATGGTACACATGTGCGAGCATCTGTTACCAAAGATGTGGAGCATTCTTTTCGTGGTAGGAAGGCTTTTGCTACTCAAAATGTGATGGCAGCGGTAGATTTTGACCTTCGGTTCACATATGTGCTGGCTGGATGGGAGGGGACAACACACGATGCATTAGTTTTAGCTGATGCATTGTCACGTGAGAGAGGCCTACAAGTCCCACAAGGTAACAAATTACCAAGGATATAATTGTCCACATATTTTCCAAACCATTGTCACCAATTATTGTTTTCTTTTAGGCAAATACTACCTAGTGGATGCCGGATATGGAGCCAAAACTGGATTCTTGCCACCTTTCCGTAACGTGAGATACCATTTGAACGAGTGGGGCAACAATCCCGTCCAAAATGCCGAGGAGCTATTTAACCTTAGGCACTCGTCTCTACGGGTGACGGTAGAGTGAGTGTTTGGATCACTCAAGAGGAGATTCAAAATTTTAGATGATGCCACACCTTTCTTTACTTTTCCGGTACAAGTTGACATTGTTGTGGCTTGTTGTGTTCTTCATAACTATGCACTATCTCAAGGAATTGATGAATTCATCATACCTGAGGTGACTTGGACCACCCAACCAATCCGGACACAAAGCCAACAAGCAAGAGACCATAGGGACACGGTTAACCGTAGGCAACAAATTGCAAACCAAATGTGGGCTGATCGGCAAGCCATGTATGGCCATTGACTGTGGCAAAATCTGTGATGCTATCTTGTACCATTTCATTGTATTAAAACCATTTATTTGTGATGCTATCTTGTACCATTTTATTCTATTAAAACTGCTGTCTTTGAACCATTTTATGGCAATGAAACCAGGTGTTTGTGATGTTCTTGCAACCTTTTAATGGCTGGACAGAAATATAGCATTATTTGTATTCAAACCATCATGTTTTTGCAACCTTTTAATGGCTGGACAGAAATATAGCATTATTTGTATTCAAACCATGTGTTTGTGATGGTCTATATAATATTTGTGTAACCTTTTTATGGCTGGACAGAAATGGATAGTGTTGAAATCACCGGAGCAAGTGCGAGCACCAACAAAAAATAAGTAGTTCATTGGACCAATCCCATGTCCACCATGATGCTTGGCTTTTTGGCTGATCTTGTGGCTAGTGGTGCTAGAACTTCAAGTGGATTCAAGACTTGTCATCACAACAAATATGCTACAGCTTTGAATGAGCATTTCAAGCTTACCATAACCGGGGATCAATGTAGCAACCATCTTAAGAAGTGGAGGAAGATTTGGGGCAAGCTAGTTGATATATTGCAAATGTATCTATAATTTTTGATGTTCCATGCTTGGTTTTATCCACTTTCTTGTGTTTTGTTCCAACTTTGGATTATTTTTATTATGATTTCTTGGACTAACCTATTAACAAGAGCCACAGTGCCAGCTGCCTGTTTTCTGCTGTTTTTGGTTCCAGGAAAGTCAGAAAATGAATATTCTTGGAATTGGACGGGACAAAAGCCAAAGTGCCTATTTTTCTGGAAGGGATCAAGTGCCAGAATACGAGACGGAGAAGGGCTAGGGGCCGACCACACCACCTGGACACGTGGCCAGGCCTGGCCCGCGCCAGGGGGTGGTCTGGCCGACCCCAACACCCCCTCGGCCTCTCCTTCCGCCTATAAGTTGCCCTCGAGACGAAAACCCTAAGTACCCGATCAAAAATCCACGAAAGAGTCTGTAGCCACTGTCATCTCCATACCTAGATCGGGAGGGATCTGAAGCTCTTCCCGGCACCCTACCGGAGAGGGGAATTCACGCTGGAGGCCTTCTTCATCACCATGCAAGCCTCCGGTGTGATGCGTGAGTAGTTCATCCTTGGACTACGGATCCATGTAGTAGCTAGATGGCTGGTTTCTCCTCCTTTGTGCTTTCATGTTTAGATCTTGTGAGCTCCATTCATGATCAAGATCATCTATTTGTAATTCATACATGTTGTGTTTGCGGGGATCCGATGGATATTGAGATGCTATTTCAGATTGATTATTGATTCTATCATGTCTTTGTTATTTGAGATCTTGCATGCTTTCTGTTGTTAGTAGCTATCTTGGGGAAGTAGATGCTAGCAACTCCAAGAGTTAGTATTTATGCTCGATAGTGGGTTCATGCCTCTGGTAATCTAGGGAAGTGATAGAAATCTCTAAGATACTAGATGTGCTGTTGCTACTAGGAAGAAAACAACAATCATTTGTTCATAGAACAATTGTATTGTTTACTTTACACGCAGTTCGTAAAGCAATAATCTATTGCTTGCAACTTAATACTGGAGGGGGTTCGGATGATAACCTGAAGGTGGATTATTAGTCATAGATGCAGTTGGATGGCGGTCTATGTATTATGTTGTAATGCCCAATCAAGTCTCAAAGGAGTCAAGATGATTAGTATATGCATGTATTGCTTTCTCGGTGTTTGTCAATTGCCCCGCTGTAATTTGTTCACCCAGCATGTTATCTATCTAAGGAGAGCCACCTCTAGTGAACTATGGATCCTGGTCCTTTTTCTTTACATACAATCTACAATCTTTTACTGCTTTGCGTTTACTTTCTGCAAAATTTTACTTCTTTCCATTCGATACGTTTAATCCTTTGTTTTCCACAAAACACGGTGAGATTGACAACCTCATCGCAAGTTGGGGACAAAGTTCTGTGGTTGTGTTGTGCAGGTCTCCACGTTGCTACTAGCACCGGTAGTGCCCCGTGCCAAATACCAGCTAGTAACACCTTTGGGGTGTTTCCTTGCTCCTACTGGTTCGATTAAACCTTGGTTTCATAACTGAGGGAAAACTTGTTGTTGTGCTCATCATACCTTCCTCTTGGGGTTCCCAACGAGCTCTACGTCGATCGTCGAGTGCATCAAGCTATTTTCTGGCGCCGTTGCCGGGGAGTCAAGGACATCTTCACAAGGGGAGTCCCTCATAACCAATCTCTTTACTTTGTTGTTTTTGTTTTGCTTAGCTTATTTTTGCTTTTTTTGCTTGTTTTGTTCTTAAAAAAAAACACAAAAAAATTAGTTTTACTTGTTTGCTTTCTTATTTGAAAACCCAAAAAAATGACTACTCTTGAAAACACTAAGTTATGTGACTTCACTAGCACAAACAACAATGATTTTATGAGCACACCTATTGCTCCACCTATGGCTGAAAATACTTTCTTTGAGATAAAACCTGCTTTGCTCAATCTTGTTATGAGAGAACAATTTTCTGGTATTGGTAATGAAGATGCTGCTTCCTATCTAAATAACTTTGTGAGATGCAAAAGCATAGGGATATAGATGGTGATATTATTAAGCTGAAATTGTTTCCTTTCTCTTTGAGAGGAAAAGCTAAAGAATGGTTGAATTCCTTAACTAGGAATAGTATTGATTCTTGGACTAAGTGCAAAGATGCTTTTATTGGAAAGTACTATCCTCCTGCTAAGATTATATCCATGAGAAGTGAAATAATGAAGTTTAAACAACTTGATAATGAGCATGTTGCTCAAGCTTGGGAAAGAATGAAATCTTTGGTAAAGAATTGTCCCACTCATGGACTGATTGCTTGGATGATCATCCAAACTTTTTATGCAGGATTGAACTATTCTTCAAGGAACCTATTGGATTCAGCTGCTGGAGGTACCTTTATGACCATTACTTTGGGTGCTGCAACAAAACTTTTGGACAATATGATGGTTAATTATTCTGAATGGTATACTGAGAGAGCTCCACAAGGTAAGAAGGTAAATTTTGTTGAAGAAACCTCCTCTTGAGTGATAAGATTGATATTATTATGTCTATGCTTGTTAATGGGAAAGCCCATATTGATCCAAATAATGTTCCTTTAGCCTCTTTGGTTGCTCAAGAAGAGCAAGTTGATGTGAACTTTATAAGAAATAACAACTTTGGCAACAATGCTTATGGTAATAATGCTTGTAGGAACAATTTTGGTAACAACAATTATAAGCCATATCCTCCCAACAATGGTAATGCTTATGGAAATTCTTACAACAATAATAAGAGTGCTCCTTCTGAACTTGAAGTTATGCTTAAAGAGTTTATTAGTAAACAAACTGCTTTCAATAAAACTATTGAGGAAAAACTCTCTAATGCTAAAAGAAATATAGCATCTTTGGCTAAAGCTCAATCTACTTTGAATAAAATGGCTGCTAAACCTGAAACTAATGAGAATCCCTTTGCAGCTACTAATGCCATACAAGTAAGAATTGATGAAAATGTTAGACTATTAGCTGAATTACATGCTAAGTGGGAAAGAGAAGATGAAATTGCTAGAAACATTAGTGTTTCTACTATCACCACCACTAGTGTTGAGGCTAGTAATAGTTCTACTACTTTAGATGATAAAGTTGATTTTGATCTTGATGGTTGCAACATCTCTAAAGTTATTAAGTTCCTACAAAAGCTTGCTAAAAGTCCTAATGCTAGTGCTATGAACATGGCTTTTACAAAACACATTACTGATGCTGTCATAAATATTAAAGAAGAAAAGATGAAACACAAAGCTTCTATTCCTATAAAATAATAGGATGGTTGGGAACCCATCATTAATATGAAAGTGAATGACTTTGATTTCAAAGCTTTGTGTGATCTTGATAATAGTGTTTCTATTATGCCTAGAAGGGTTTATGATATGCTTGATTTGCCTCCTCTTGAAGATTGTTATTTGAATGTCCCACTTGATGATAATGCTAAAAAGAAACTCATGGAGAGTCTTAATGATTTCCTTATTATGGTTAATGATTCCTATATCCCCGTTGATTTCTATGTTTTGGATGTTGAATACAATGCTTCTTGTCCTATTACTTTAGGAAGACCTTTTCTTAGAACTGTTGGTGCCATCATTGATATGAAAGAAGGCACCATTAAATATCAACCCCCACTTAAGAAAGGTATAGAACACTTCCCTAAAAAGAGAGAAAATATTACTTTTGCTTCTCCTATGAAAACAAAATTTGGTCTTAATGCTTCTTCATTTGAGAACACTTGATTCTTTCTTTGCTTCTTATGCCTAACTTAAAGGCGTTAAAGAAAAGTACTTGTTGGGAGATAACCAAAGAATTTTAGATGAGTCTTGGAAGTTATTATCTATGTAAGAACCTATCCTTATCCTTTTTATTTGCTTTTTGTGCCAAGAGTAACCTCTAATGAGAGTGAAGTAATGATTGGGAAAGTTGCTGTCCCGAAACAGATTTTTGTGCTTCACCGTAAATATTCCTGAGAGAGTTTTATATGTCGGATTGATCTATAATGTTTTGTGCTTCTGCCCCAGGTTGTTATCTAACTTTCGTTAGTTCAACACTTTTTGATTTGAGCAACAGAAGGTCTTCGAAAAAATTCGTCTTTACCTGCTGGTCTGTTTTGACAGATTTCTGCCATTTTCTGCATTTGCTTCTTGTTAGTTCCTTCTTGAGTTCCTTTGGGGAATTGAGATTTTTGAGGGAAGTGCTACAGTAGCTAGTGTTCTAATGGAAGTTTATTTGGTGTTAGAACTGAACCTTAAGACTTATTTATCTTAAGTGCACTAATGTTGCTAATAAAATTGTGTGAAGTTTTGTATGAAAGAAAATTTTCAGGTGTATGGAAGGAATGAGTAACGAGATGAAGGATGGACTAAAGCTCAATCTTGGGGATGCCACGCGTGTCACCCCAAGAAATATCCAAGAAGTACAAGCGTCAAAGCTTGGGGATGCCCAAGGCATCCCCTTCTTCATCAATAAAAATCCCAGGTTTCTTCCAAACGCTTCATTTTTATTGTTTCATGCACACTTGTGTTTCTCTTGGAGCGTCTTCTTTTTCGTTTTCGTTTTGGTTTTTAGCTTGCTTGGTTTGTTTAGTTTTCTAAATAAGTTGGTTGGACCCCCTCTTTCATACTTTGGTTTGCAAATAGTTTGGTTTGGTTTGGAAAAGAGTAGGAAAGTTCATACTTATGTGGTAAAAAGAGCTCGTTTTTGACTGTGGCTATGCTTTGTCATGCCGAGCTTGATATTGTTTTAGCTTTATGCTTAGTATTATTTGTTGTAGCATGACTTGTTATAAACAATTGAGATTGCTTAATGTGCCTTGGATGAATCATGCGTTGTTTTAGCATATTAAAGCATAGTATAATGGTATTCTCCGTTGATGCTTTATTTGGGTTGACTTGGCGCATGCTTACACCATGTTATGACTTTCACAAGTCACCATAGCCTTTATGATCCTTTAGTTTTCAACTTGTAGTATCACTTTATGCTTTGATCAATGATGTTTTGTCGCTCTGCATGATTATGGTCATTATTGCTCTCTTAGTTTGTCGCTCCCAGTCTTTTGCTAGCCTCCACAACAAAGTATGAGTTCCACTCATGCATCCAACTCCCTAAACCAAGTTTTTCCAAAGAGTCCACCATACCTACCTACTAGCTTATGCTATTCCAAGTATATTCATGCTTTTGTTTACCTTCCACTTGTTATGAGAAAACTAGTGATTAAAGCTCTCACGAACTTGATGGCACACTTTACTTTATTGCCTCTAATAAACTTGAACCATTGGGTACTTCTTTGTTGCGTATATGCTTGCGCTTTATAAGTTGAAATTAGCAGAACCATGTTTCATGGGGAACGCTTTCAACATTACACTTGTACTTTGTACCCCGTTGATATTATGTTCTTTTGCTTACGGATCCCGGCGGTGTAAAATAAATGTGGAACTTGTAAGATCATGGAGTTTGTATGTGTGTTAGATAAACGCCTGGGCCGCTAGCCTAAGCCATGCCTAATCATGGTGGAAACTTGCAGCATCACCATAATGAGCACTCTATGAAGCATCCTCAATAAAAACCTATGCAAATAGCAAATAAAAAGATCGTTGAGATGCTCATTGTCTACTTGCTTTGTCATTTTGATTATGGGAAAGCTCCCGTATCATGTGCAAGGGGTACCCCGTTGGCGGTTCTTAATGATACACATATACTTACAATGACAAGAGCTTACTCGTGACTGAAGTTGAGTAGCATGAGGATCGGTCTTCATAAGTAAGGGGCATGAGATTTCGGTTTATAACTTGTCAAGCATATCCTCTTAGTTGTGTCACTTTAACCTTAATCACCTTCAAGATGCTTATGATAGGGGCAATGAGAGCCGAAAGCTACAAGTACCATAATTTTTGGAAGCTCTTTATGAGACTTGAATCCCTACTTCCTTTTACAAAAGGCCTTTCTTCCACCATTATATTGTGTCTCCACCTTCTATCTTTATGCACTACTTTGAGAGCATAGTGGCCATTCTTAGTTCTATGTGCATTGTCCCAAGACTAGTTGATTGATGCATAACTTGTTATTGCTTGTTTGAAACTATTGTATCTAGTCACTCATTTGAACTTTGAAGGTGTCCCATGCATTTATATTTGCTACTCTATTGAGGGACAAGCTGAATACTATTATGCTATGTTTTCTTTATGTGAAACAAACAAACATCTTGCAAAGCATTGTTATTCATGAATCTTTTGTTTGTGCCTTTTCAAGTTGCATCTTAGTTTCTTTGCTTATTGCTAGAACTTTGTCTTTCATGTTATGATTGAAGTACTATGATCCCAGCTTTGAATGTTTTGCAAATACTTTGATCAAGTCTTTGATGGTGCATGTCCCCTCAAAAATTATTCTTTTTATCACTTACCTACTCGAGGACGAGCAGGAGTTAAGCTTGGGGATGTTGATACATTGCAAATGTATCTATAATTTGTGATGTTCCATGCTTGGTTTTATCCACTTTCTTGTGTTTTGTTCCAACTTTGGAGTACTTTTATTATGATTTCTTGGACTAACCTATTAACAAGAGCCACAGTGTCAGCTGCCTGTTTTCTGCTGTTTTTGGTTCTAGGAAAGTCAGAAAATGAATATTCTCGGAATTGGACGAGACAAAAGCCAAAGTGCCTATTTTTCCGGAAGGTATCAAGTGCCAGAATACGAGACGGAGAAGGGTCGGTCAGCCACACCACACGGGCGTGCGGCCACGCCAGGTGGTCTGACCCCATAACCCCTCGGCCTCTCCTTCCGCCTATAAGTTGCCCTCGGGACGAAAACCCTAAGTACCCGATCAAAAATCCACGAAAGAGTCTGTAGCCGCGGTCATCTCCATCCCTAGATCATGAGGGATCTGAAGCTCTTCCTGGCACCCTGCCAGAGAGAATTCACCACAGGCCTTCTTCATCACCATGCAAGCCTCCGGTGTGATGCGTGAGTAGTTCATCCTTGGACTACGGATCCATGTAGTAGCTAGATGGCTGGTTTCTCCTCCTTTGTGCTTTCATGTTTAGATCTTGTGAGCTCCATTCATGATCAAGATCATCTATTTGTAATTCATACATGTTGTGTTTGCGGGGATCCGATGGATATTGAGATGCTATTTCAGATTGATTATTGATTCTATCATGTCTTTGTTATTTGAGATCTTGCATGCTTTTCGTTGTTAGTAGCTATCTTGGCTAAGTAGATGCTATCAACTCCAAGAGTTAGTATTTATGCTCGATAGTGGGTTCATGCCTCTGGTAATCTGGGGAAGTGACAGAAATCTCTAAGGTACTAGATGTGTTGTTGCTACTAGGGAGAAAACAACAATCATTTGTTCATAGAACAATTGTATTGTTTACTTTACACGCAGTTTGTAAAGCAATAATCTATTGCTTATAACTTAATACTGGAGGGGGTTCGGATGATAACCTGAAGATGGATTATTAGTCATAGATGCAGTTGGATGGCGGTCTATGTATTATGTTGTAATGTCCAATCAAGTCTCAAAGGAGTCAAGATGATTAGTATATGCATGTATTGCTTTCCCGGTGTTTGTCAATTGCCCTGCTGTAATTTGTTCACCCAGCATGTTATCTATCTAAGGAGAGCCACCTCTAGTGAACTATGGATCCTGGTCCTTTTTCTTTACATACAATCTACAATCTTTTACTGCTTTGTGTTTACTTTCTGCAAAATTTTACTTCTTTCCATTCGATACGTTTAATCCTTTGTTTTCCGCAAAACACGGTGAGATTGACAACCTCATTGCAAGTTGGGGACAAAGTTCTGTGGTTGTGTTGTGCAGGTCTCCCCGTTGCTACTAGCACCGGTAGTGCATACCTTAAGCTTCGACTAGTAACACGTTTGGGGTGTTTCCTTGCTCCTATTGGTTCGATTAAACCTTGATTTTATAACTGAGGGAAAACTTGCTGCTGTGCTCATCATACCTTCCTCTTGGGGTTCCCAACGAGCTCTACGTCGATTGTCGAGTGCATCACTAGTCCAATTGAAAATTTTGAGTGGAGCTCTATGGGATTAGGATACTTGCACTATTAGGCTTAGTGATGAACACTATGCAGGCCATTGTGTGGTAAGTTTGGTACTTTATGCACTCACTTGCACTCTTTGTGACTATTATATGTTACTCACTTGTGCATTTTTTTTGTAGAACAACAAATCTGATATTCCCTTGTTGAATAATCCAATTGAGCACTATCGTGCAATGGAAACTATTTTTGGTCAACCACGGCTACGGGAAAATATGCCAAGTCCGGGAATGATCCACTATCTATTGATGTTGAAGAAGAAAGTGAGGTGCAAACTTCACCAAACGTAGGTGAGTCTTCTTCCAAAGCACCACCAAAAAAGAAGGCTAAGATTGTGCACATTGAAGATGATCCGTTAGTCACCACTCTCAAAGATGGGTTCAAAATGATGGTTGAAGCTCTCAAGTTTGGTGGAGAAAATGATGCTATACCGGATGGCTTGTGGGATGTTTTGGATGCAATCAAGGGATTTGACGATGGACATATTGCTCACTACTATGCTCATCTTGTTGACAATCCAAAGACAGCCAAAGCATTCATGTCTCTTAAACTTGAGAGCAAGTTGGTTTGGGTGAGTAAGTATGTGGAGAAGACCTTTGGAGTGCTCTATAATAAGTGATGGTATGAACTTCGATTATGTGTTATATGCCTACTATGCTATATGGACTTGATCATGTGGTTAAATGGACTGTAATGAACTTTATGTTGGTGCTTTTGGATGGCTTATATGCCATGAACTAGACTTTGTGTAAGTTGGAATATTCTGATGACTTGTATGGTTGTATGGACCTAAATATGTGTTATGTTTGATGTGAGTTATTTTCTATGCGTGTGAATATATATTTGTCATTGCTTATTGCTGAAAATACAAATAAAGTGCTGCCGAAATCTATATTAGTATGATGGATATACTGTGGGAGATATGTTCACCATAGCTATGAAAGTGGTGACCTGAACCCAATAGTTGCCATTCCATTCTACTTTTCTAGTTCCAACCAAACAAAAATAGAACTGTTCCATTCTACCTTTTTGTACCAACCAAACATAAGGATGGAACCGTTCCATTCCAGTGGAATGGAACCATGACATTCCATTCCACCCTATTCCAAAACCAAACACACCCTAAGTTTTCTACCAGTTCTTGCAAGACTCGGGGCCAACGATGTCACGGAACCGCCGGCCAGGACGAATCTTAAAACTAATTGTTCCATAGTTCCAAAGTTAATCCTTGAAATTTTCGGACTCTGTCTTCATGGTGAAGAAGTAAACAAAAAGATCTAATCGAGGCTTGATCCCTAGGTATCCTTCGTAGAGAGCTACATAATTGCTAAGTACTAGGATGCTATTGGGAGAATGGTTGTGAAGAAGAACTCGGAAGTGATTTAGGACCTCAAGGAAGGAGTCAGAGACTGGTAGGGAAAGGCGCGTACCAGCTGCACTTTGAGGTAGACCTTCTCTCTGGCTTGGGGAGAGGGGACGACCTTGCCGGCCGGCTCCGACCGCCACACTAGCCCCTCCATCGAGGGGAGATATCCCTCATCGGTGAATCCCTTCGGTTGCTCTGCAGTAAGCTCGGAACCCCTCCACACTCCCTTGTGGGAGTCAGCTTCCTCCTCCACGGCTTCGAGCGCCGCTCGTTTCTGGTCATCACCGGTGGTTTCCGCCACAGGGAGACTAGAATCACCACTCCCTCCGGTGGGACGGAAACTCCCTTTGATGGCTCCTTGGAAGCCTCACGAGCCGCCAACGTCGATGGAGTATTGCTGTTGCTCGCCATTGAGCTTGATTGGAAGAAAAGGGTGGAGATGGCATTTCTCTGTTAGGGTTTTCTTGCTGGGATTTCGAAGGGTCGCACGACAAGAGGAAGAAGAAGACACAGGGAGAATGAAGGTAAAAGAATTATCTTCGACTGTAGTAACTATTTATAATCTCTGGTGTCAAGATTCGTGCACAAGAGATCTAACGGTAAGAGCGTTGTCAATGTGTGTGCGAACATGAGCGGTGATTTCGCCATGTCCCCTGTTTGCCTTTTAATGTTTCATATTTCACGCGCGAGAAAATCGCTATGATTACCCGCTGCCATATATGAGTTTCGAGAAAGCATAGGTTGTAGCCTACATCACCCTACTAACAGTGGCATGGGAGTAGTCATGTCTGAAGATTCCAGTATGGATGGATTCTATCCGACTTTGGAAAGGAAGACTGAAGAATTGAAGATTCTTTGGCTTATATGTTGAAGACGGAGAAGATTGCAGAGTTCTATGGGAAGACTTCAAGATATTACTTGATGAATTGTCGGCATCACGTAGACAGAGAATTTAGGATTAAAGGGCAAGACGGTGCAAGATCTCAAAGTCCTCTAGGGGCTACTGTTGGGTGCTAAATGGGTATCACCATTGGATGTCTCTAATCCGGCTAACCCGGGTGTTCCACAGTTGGTAGCAAGGCGCCTATGGTTTGCAGGACGGCCCAGTTAGACGGATCTAGAAGGGAGGCCCATACCGGAAGAAGGAAGACTACAGTGTAGTCACCGACCAACCCGAAGCCTTGGAGTACAAGACACGAAGACTAGTTAGTAGTATTAGTGTAGGACTCTATAACCTGTCCGGCAAGGATTTTTTCCTATAACACTAGGTTCTGACACCTTTATAAGCCGGACCTATGGGAGCCTTGAGGGCATAACAGACAATCTCGTAGATAAGTTCATAGAATGTCACATCTCGCATAGAGAACCGATCTCTGTAACTCAGCGTATTGCCAGTATAGTGATTTATAGCAGGAGTAGGGTTCTGCCACCGTTGTGGGACCTGAACCTGGGTAAGGTGTGTTCTCTCGTACCCGCCAACTCACAGCCTTTCCCTGCCTCTCTAAACACGCTATGTGAGGACCTTTCCATGACGTACTCGTCGGCAATACCACAACATATGTTGATGATTATTAATAGATAGTTAGAATTTTCGCAAAAACTAATTACTCTGACATCTTAACGAGATTTCTATAATCTCCGAGAGATCACTTGTTGCATAGATAATTATATTTTATGAAAAACTAATCGGTGGCATCTGAACTCGACTCTAATTTGAACATATTTCAAATGCTTGGTCAGAACTGATTTTTTTAGGAGGAAGTTCAGAACTAGTAAGTTTTAAGACAAATACAAATGGCAACATTCGACGAAAAGCAGACAGACCCGGACCACATCCCATCCCAGCGTGGCCCAGCAAGCCGAGCAGCCCGCCTGCATGCTGCCACTCCCCAATCCACCCACTCTCGACCGCCAGGAGCGACGGGACGCAAAACCCCAAATTCCCAATCTCCACGCCCAATTTTGTAACAAGACTCACTCGACGCGTATGTTGTGTGGAGCTAGCCGGCAACCTGTAATCCTGGTACGGCGCCGTGTCGTCCACGCCCGAGATGATTATCTAGTCCTTGTTTGACTTTGGGGCAGTACCAGCGCGCCGTCAGACCGACCGGTTTCTCGTCAACACTGTCCGTTGGCAAGGCTCGCTCCGGGTGATCAGGCGGTTGTAATATGTCTCTTAGCTTAACTGCAAAGGCAGAGCAACGCATTGTTAGTCTGGTCGGTCGAAATGTCTGGCCGGCGGAGACATGCACGACGACGCAGCAGTCCTGGCAGGCGGCAGCAGCCCCCATATGACATGCATGCGTGATCAAGCTGGCATGCGGACATGAGTGTAACACCGGCGCTGGAAACAACTACAACTACTGAAGCCCAAGTCAAGACGTGAAGTATGGCTTCGGCCTGGGATGGACTCCAAGATGTGAGTGGTGTTAGAGAAGTGTGGGCCATAGGCAGAATGTGTGTGAGGAGCAGTTGTATCTATATGGGTGGTGCGTGTAACTGAACGAGGCATGAAAAAGAAAATAGAAAAAAGGAACTCTGAACCTGAACTCTCTCCTTCTAGTTCTCGTGTTCTAGCTTCTCTCTGTATCTACTCCAACTTCGATCAGATCTCAGGAACTCACGCCCCGATTCCTCAACGGCGGCAAGGGGTGTGACAATGAGATTTCGTACGGCCGTGGCGTAGGTGCGTCGACCGACCAGCAACTCTTCTCTCTGCTCGCGTGAAAAGTTGAGTCATCCGTTGCCATCAACACTGAATCTGATTCCAGTTCAAGATTACCCACTTCCATCCTTAGCAATTCTGATCATTACCTTTTATTAAAAAGTTAACCGTCAGTAAAGAATATACAACAGATTTGCGTGTGTGTAAATTACCAGGAAATATCTTGAGCGGCATCGAAAAAGAAAAGCAAACTGAACTTCCTCAAAAAAAAAAAGCACACTGAACAAATCAAACTGGAATGCAGGGTGTAAATAGGTGCGTGCGTCCTGAAAGTTCCAGCTGGGCCTTGTTCCACGAAATCTACGTACGTCCAAGACTTCTTCCTCCATCTTGCTTGGAAACCACGCAACCACCACAGAGGCCCGTGGCCAATCTATAAATACCCCAGCGCCGTGCGTGCCACGACGATTTATCGCTCATTCGTTCAGTCCAAACCGAAGCAAAAGCTAGATCAGCGTACACACCACACAGTCCGAAATGTCGGGTGTGGGAGAAATCTATGTCGAGAGGGTGAAGAAGATCGATGCCGAGAAGAATGACAACAACAATCAGAAGAAGCCGAGAAGAACGAGAAGAAGAAGAAGACGGCAACATCGAACGCGAGCGTAGTCCAGCTGGTCGGCGTCGATGCGGCCGTGGCGGAGTACATCGAGAGGGTGCACCGGCGGATAGCGGCGGAGGAGGAAGCTGCGGCGGCTGCTACTACCGCTGCAGCAAAGTGAATTGTACGTAGCTGGATATATAGCAGGTGTAGGCAGCTAGGTTCTTTTGTTCCTATAAATATTAAATTATACTGCTCCCTCCGATCCAAATTAGTTGACTCAGATTTGTCTAGATTCAAGTGTAAGATATGATTTAGTATTAGATATTTCCGTATCTTAATAAATTTGAGTCAACTAATTTAGGTTGTAGGGAGTAATAGTATGTTCTTTTGTTCCTGCAAGTCAATGTGTATATGTTATTGCTACGGTTACTGTAAACCGTGGATGACTGAGTTGTCAGCTTCTAGAAATATCAACAGTGTTATGAAATCATCTGTAAAGTTTTTAAGATAATTATTTTATCCCGATCTGCTTTTTAATTTCCATCCTTCTTGTAACTTGATATTTTGTTAAGAAATAGCACGTAGTTGCTCCCAAAACAAAAACAATACTAGGTCCGATCCAAACGTTCTTTGATTTGTTTAGATTCGGACGTATCTAGTACTAAACATGACTAGATACATCTAAATCTAGACAATTGGAGAGTATTACAAAATTATTGAGTATGCAAGGCAGCACATGTAAAATTGCCAAGGATTACTGCTGTATATAGCTCGGTTTGCATTGCGGGCTGTGCGCGCAAACCGAGCGTGCAGTGATTACCGCTTCCATCTCAATACTCCTCCGTTCACAATTACCTCGTGTTCTGGGTTTAGTCAAAGTCAAGTTTTGCAAAGTTTGACCAACAATATAAGGAAAAATTATCAATATCCATGATTTTCAATGCATATAATATGAAAATATAGTTTATAATAATACTAATACAATAATTTTTATGTTGTTAATATTAATATTTTTTCCTAATAATATGATTAAAGTTTACAAAGTTTGACTTTGACTAAACCTAGAATGCAAGGTAATTGTGAATGGAGGGAGTATTAGTTAGGGATAGTTGTGTAAAACTAATCTTTTGCTGATTCCATCTTATGGTCACTAGTAATTACTATAGTAAATTTGCGTTGCCTTAACTCTGGAAGACATTTTCGCCGAGATGCTCTGGGCTTCAATGCATGGTCAAGTCCTCGATGCCGACCATATGGAGTACCTTGACATGTACTCCCTCCGTTTTAAAATATAAGATGTTTTAGCTTTGTGAAGGGAGTGTATCTAGACCCCTTTTAGTGTGTAGGTTCATATACACTAAAAAGGTCTAGATACACTTTCTTGACAAAGCTAAAACATCTTATATTTTAAAACGGAGGGAGTACTACACGGAAGTTTACTGAAATAACAGGCAATCGATAGCAACCGCCACAACACATGGTAGATCTACCAACTCTTTCAGACTTTTCGGCTGCTTATTACTACCACTGCCAGTCACAAGCTAGCTATAGGTTGTTTCAGCATATAACCTTGCATCATGCGGGTAAGCCGCGTTGCCGCGCGACACTTGGAATAATTTCTTTCTGGATTAGAGAAACCAAACTCTTTTGGACCTTTGAGCAGCCTCGGTGACACTTAGCCCCTGCGTTTTCACACGGTCTACTAGAGTAGAGATATAGGTACCACTTTCGTTTAGACTGGGTAGAAAACTAAGGCTTAAAAGAGAATAGCTTCTAAGAGAGAAAACAGAGAGATGGAGAGGGGTCGGTCTTGGCGTCATACCATCGGTCTTCATTGCCGAGGATGAAGTCGACATGGAGGGCGACGGAGTGGTTGCGGCGGTGAGGTGGCACTTCCCGCCGTTGCAGCGCTAGCCTGATCGGAGGCTCTAGGGTTTAGTTGTGTCGGTGGGGAGTACATGCGATCAAATACGAGTACATGCGATAAGGAGAAATAAAACTTTATCGCCATGGATCAAATACGAGTACATTCTGAAACATATATTGCTCAAGAAGCAAAATACATCTAGAGGAGGAACGGAACTATAGACTAACTAGAGCAAAGAATCATGACTACAAGATGCAACAGGAACTTTAGCGCCCTAGGAAAAAAATCTACGTGAGAAGAAAACTGTAATATAAATCGAACAAAAAATCATGACTACAAAAGGCGATAAGAATTTTATCGCCCAAAGACCAAAGCACATACCGAGAAAAAAAGCTATAAACTATCTAGAACAAGAAAATGCGATGGGAATTTTAGCACTCTAAAGGAATAAAGCATATCTTTGTTCACTATAAAAATAAGATGAAATAAAATATAATAAAAGAAAAAGAAAAGGAAATGTAAGAAAATAAATAAATAATTTTTCTAAGAAGAACAAATAAATAAATTGAAAATGAATAGATGAAAGGAATAAACAAAAAGGAAAACACGAAAGAAACATATACCAAAGAAGAAGAAAATTAACCTAGACGTGCCCTATTTGCTTCTATTTGGTGGAGCAAGTGCCGGCATGTACGGAAACGGGACACCTCAATCCATATCGAACAAAACCGAAGCGAAGGAATAGAAACCACACATAGTGAAAGATAAAATTAAGAGTACACGTGGAAATATAAAATTAGTGTCGACCATGGGACAACATTTTAGTTCCTCAGGAACAAAACTTACCGATTGCGGAACAAATGAAGAATGCAAGTAGAAACACAAGATTAGCACCGGATGATCATGGAACAAATTTTTAGTTCTTGTGACCAAAACTTTTGCCAAAACAAGTATAACATTTACCGACTGAAAGAACAATTTACGAGTATATGTGGAACGTAAATTTAGTGCAAGAGAACTATGGTACACAATTTTACTTCTCGAGGAACATAAGTTTACAAATTGTGGAACAAATTAGAAACACAAAAATAGCGCCCGAGGAGTACACGACAAAATTTTGGTTCCAGAGAACAAAAAACTTAGACTAGTGGGAACACGATTTACCAATCAAAGAAAACAATTTAACACTCAGGGAACTCGTCCCTATTAGAAAAACATTAGAAAATTCAAGACCACACGTGGAATAATCTTTTTTTTTACATTGTCTCGACAAAGGAATAAATATTGTAGACCCAATGAAGGAAAAGAGAAGAAAAAAAAGGAAAAACGTAGCCAAAAAAGAACGAACAAAAGAATAAAAGATAACACATATTCGTCTCCAATTCGTGGAGGATCGACATGGTTAGGAATTGTGACGTGGCGAGGCTGACCGATTTTCCTTTTTTTTTTAGGGGGCTGACCGATTATCCTTTTTTTTTTTGAGTGGAGGCTGACCGATTTTCCTGTTCCATCGATTCTATTCCCTGGTCCTCTAGGGAAACTAGAAATGGGCTAGCCCAGGATCGGCAATCCTTAAGCGCAAACGGGGTAGCAAACTAATGTAACCATTGTACATCCCCTCCTTAAGTGAACGGGGGTAGAAAACGCTCGGCGTAGCCGTGTTTTTTTCCATAGGTGGTGTTGCTAAGATAAAACTAAGATATAATAAGAGCTTCTTCAGTAGTATTTCTGGGAGGGCTTTCCTACACGAATATTTTTATCCGGACAGCGAAAAATCGTACAGCCACGTTCCCAGGCGCTCACTTTTCGCCGAATTTGACCCATTCCATATCCAGGGTTCCCAGGCCAAACCCGGGACGCTGGAACCGTCTGAAAACGCCGGATGAAGCGAATTCGGTGAAAAAACCCGCGTCGGTGGCCCCGCCCTGTCAGCGTATGAACCGAGTCATCCTCATCCCGTCGTCTCGACTCCCGATGGATCGCGGGGTGGTACATCCATTTTGCATCACTATTCTATGTCATAATTCACTGTTATTCATTGATATATTTCGTATTGAGAGGTGATACTTATGTTATTTCATCTGTTTTTACATGGTTGATGACTTTTCGAGCATGGACCGCTGCAGTCAGGATTCTGATAAAAAAGGTGCTGTTTGGAGGCAAAATTCGTAAAGATCAGAAAATCCGGGAAAATATACGGAAAATCCTATTTTTCCAGAAGACGAAGGAAGCCAGAAGGGGGACTGGAGATGAGCCAAGCGGGCCCACACCACCCCCTAGCGCGGGCCAGCCTAGGCCGCGCCACCAGGTGGTGTGGCCACCCTGGTCCACCCCTGGCACTCCCCTCTGGCGTATATTATCCTCCCGAAACCCTAAGACTCGGGGAGCGACCACAGAAAGATTCCGCCGCCTCTGAGGCGAAAACACCGAGAGAAAGATCTCTCCGTGAGATTTCTCTTGGGAATTCCTTCCCGAAGAGGGGAGATCGTCGCCATCAACACCATCATCAAGCTAGACTTCATCGGGATCATCATCATCATCACCACCATCATCACCATCAGCACCCTCATCACCATCTCCATATTGCTGTAACAATTGGGTTGAATTTTACATAGTTCATAGGGGAAACTTTCTCGGTGTTGATTAGTAACCATTGAATTATTGTTTATGTTCAGATTGTTATACATCATTATTCCATCTCTGATCATGATCCATATGATGTCTTGTCAGTAGTTCGTTTTGTTCTTGAGGACATGGGAGAAGTCATGTTGTTAGTAGTGGAATTGTGTTGAGAAAGATTCAATAGTTTGATATTTAAGTTGTGGTGTACTTCTTCTAGTGGTGTCATGTGAACGTCGACTACATGACACTTCACCTATATGGGCCTAGGAGAATGCATTGTGTATTTGGCTACTAATCGTAGGGGTTGCCGGAGTGACAGAAACCTGAACCCCCGTTAGGAAACCATTGTACAAGGGACGTAAGGGTCTTAGAGTTTAAAGCTGTGGTTAGGTTTCTACCTTAATTACTTTCTTGTACTTACAGATGTTTGCAAGGGGTATAATCACAAGTATGTATTAGTTCTAGGAAGATCGGTACATTAGCACAGGTTCATCCATACAACACTTAGCAAGCTAAAGAAGATTAATCAACTATATAAAGCGAAAACACTTGACAGTCTTCCCATGTGTCCTCGAGAATGTTTGGTCATCTTAAGTAATACACCCGACTTGTCCTTTGTTGCATAAAGGATTGGGCCAATTACTGTATTTATTCCTACTGTCTTTTATTTACTCGTACTTTGTTTACTTGCTTTATCAAAAACTCCTAAAAATCCGTTTGCTAAGTATTCGCAGAGAATTCCTGATCCATACCACTAGCCAGCACCTTCTGCTCCTCGTTGGGTTCGACACTCTTACTTATCGAAAATACTGCGATACACCCCCTATACTTGTGGGTCATCAAGACTATTTTCTGGCGCCGTTGTCGGGGAGTGAAGCGCTATTGGAGAGTGGAGCTGGTAAAGGAAACTTCAACTGTGAGTATTATTTACTTCTGTTAGTTGCTTTATTTTCGTTATGGATAATTCGCTGAGTTTCTTATTTGGTAATGCTACTACCACTGCTAAGGTAGTAGATAAGCCACCACCATCTGAGAATGATGTTTTTAAAATACCTACAAGAATTATTGATCGTGTTATGGATAACTACTATGTTGGGGATGGAACTGTCCATCCCGATGATCATTTGCTCTTTATAAACGAATTATGCGGGTTGTTCAAGTGTGTAGGTATCACTACAGATCAAGTTAAAAAGAAGTTATTCTCATTATCATTGAAAGGAAGATTTGAGGAATGGTATAAGCTGTTGAAGAATGGTCAAGCTCTGGAATGGGAGGAAATAGTGCCTCTCTTTTATTCAAAGTTTTATCCTCCTAGTGAGATTCATAAAGATCGGAATCAAATATATAACTTTTGGCCTCTTGATGGAGAGAGTACAACCCAAGCTTGGGGGAGATTGAAGTTACTAATGCTCAAATGTCCCATTCATGAGCTCCCCAACAATATTATTATCAATAACTTTTATGCAAGGCTCCCTCTACATGACAATGATTTATTGGATGCTTCTTGTGCTGGATCATTCACTCGCATGGAAGAAGAAGCTAAATGAGATCTTCTAGACCGTATTCAAGACAATGATAAAGCATGGGAGAATGACAAAGGTAGAAAGTCAGGTATAAATTATGATTATGAATGCATTGAATCTTTTATGGGAACTGATGACTTTCAAAATATTAGTAATGCTTATGGTCTTGATTTGCAAGTTATTACGAATTGCTTTAGAGCTTTTGCTTCTTATATTGAAATTCCAAAAAGGGGATGGAATAAATACCATGCACCTTACAAAGATATTGTTGAGTGTGTTCCTATTGGGAGTGTTGAGTATTGCATTATTGATCCCATCTTATCTGAACCTTATATCGAGAAGATTCCCTTCCTAGAAAAGGTAAAGGACCATCCTATGATAACTAATGTAATCACCAAAAGTCACTAAAAGCATAAAAGATGGACACATAGTCTTTTGTGAGGATACTTCTAATATTGTTTCACATCCTAATAGAACTAAAAAAGTTAGTGTTCCTGTGCTTTCTGTTAGAATTGGTGATCATTGCTATTATGGTTTATGTGATATTGGTGCAAATTCCAGTGCTATTCCTTATGAGCTTTACAGAGAAGTTATGCATGAAATCAGTCCCTGCGAATTGGAAGAGATTGATGTGGTCATTCACCTTGCTAATAGAGAGACCATCTCTCCAATTGGCATTGTACGAGATGTAGAAGTTCTTTGTGGTAAGATTAAGTATCCCGCTGATTTTCTAGTACTTGGTTCAGCTGCTAGTAAAATTTATCCTATCATTTTTGGTAGACCTTTCTTAAGTACTTGTGGAGCTAGTATAGATTACAAAAGGGAGAAAATCTTGACTAAGTTTGCTGGGGAATCTTATAAGTTTAATTTCTCGAAATTTGCTAAAGAACCTTATGAAGAGGAAACCCATAATGAGGATTTTAGAGTTGAACAACTTGCTTCTATTTCTCTTGCTCCTAACAACGCTTTGCAGCAATTTATGGAAGAACATGAAAGTGAAATCTTCATGGAAGAAAGGAATGAGATTGACAAGATTCTCCGTGATCTGCCTAAGATGCTTAAGCATAACTTGCTTGTAGAAGACTTGGGTACCACGATGCCACCTAAAAAGGATCCGGTTTTCGATCTAAAACCTCTCCCTAATGATCTTAAATATGCTTATATTGATGATAAAAAGATATATCCTGTTATTATTAGCGCTAAACTTTCAGGAAAGGAAGAAGAAAGGCTATTGGAGGTTTTGAGGAAACACCGAGGAGCTATGGGCTATACTCTGGATGATTTAAAAGGGGTCTCACCTACTATATGTCAGCATTCTATCAACATAGAACCAGATGCAAAGCCAGTAGTAGAGCACCAGCGACGTTTAAATCCTAGGATGAAGGAAGTGGTAAGGAATGAGGTATTGAAACTCCTTGATGCTGGTATTATTTACCCTATTGCTGATAGTGAATGGGTTAGTCCTGTTCATTGTGTTCCTAAAAAAGGAGGTATTCCTATTGTTCCTAATGATAATGATGAGCTTATTCCTCAAAGAATAGTAGTAGTCTATAGGATGTGCATCGATTTTAGAAAAGTCAATAAAGTTACTAAGAAAGATCACTACCCGCTTCCTTTTATTGATCAAATGTTGGAAATGTTGTCTAAAAAGACCCATTTTTGTTTTCTTGATGGTTATTCTGATTTCTCTCAAATTGCTGTTAAACAACAAGATCAAGAAAAAACTACTTTTACTTGCCCTTACGGAACTTATGCTTATAGACGTATGCCTTTTGGTTTATGTAATGCTCCTGCTACTTTTCAAAGGTGCATGTCTGCTATCTTTCATGGTTTTTGTGAGGAAATTGTAGAGGTGTTTATGGATGACTTTTCTGTCTATGGGACTTCTTTTAATAATTGTCTGCATAACCTTGATAAAGTTTTGCAGAGATGTGAAGAAACTAATCTTGTTCTTAATTGGGAGAAATGCCACTTCATGGTTAATGAAGGGATTGTCCTCGGGCATAAAGTTTCTGAAAGAGGCATAGAAGTTGATAGAGATAAGGTTGAGGCAATTGAGAAGATGCCATGTCCAAGATACATCAAAGGTATTCGTAGTATCCTTGGTCACACTGGTTTCTATAGAAGGTTTATTAAAGACTTTTCTAGGATATCAAAACCCCTTACTAATCCTCTTCAGAAAGATGTACCCTTCGTTTTTGATGATGATTGTAAGGGAGCTTTTGAAACTCTTAAGAAGGCTTTAACTACAACCCCTATTGTTCAACCACCTGATTGGAGTTTACCCTTTGAAATAATGTGTGATGCTAGTGATTTTGCTGTAGGTGCTGTCCTTGGGCAACGAATTGATAAAAAGTTAAACGTTATTCATTATGCTAGTAAGACTTTAGGCGCTGCTCAAAGGAATTATGCTACTACTGAAAAAGAATTTCTAGTTATCGTTTTTGCTTGTGATAAGTTTAGACCCTATGTTGTAGACTCAAAAGTCACCATTCATACTGATCATGCTGCTATTAAATACCTTATGACGAAGAAGGACGCTAAGCCTAGGCTTATTAGATGGGTGTTGCTTTTACAAGAGTTTGATCTACATATAGTGGATAGGAAAGGTGCTGAAAACCACATGGTGATAATTTATCTCGATTGGAAAACATCTCTTTTGACCCTATGTACATTAATGATAGTTTCCTAAATGAGCGAGTTAGCATAATAGGGGTAAGCTTCATGAGGAGCCCTTGGTATGCTGATTATGCTAACTTTATTGTCTCCAAGTATTTTCCTCCAACTTTTACAGCTCAGCAAAGGAGGAAGTTCTTCTATGATTTGAGGCATTATTTTTAGGATGACCCACACTTATACAAAGAAGGAGTGGATGGTATTATGCGAAGATGTGTTCCAGAATATGAACAAAAGGAGATATTGCGTAAATGTCATGGTAGTGCTTATGGAGGACATCATGCAGGAGATAGAACTGCACAAAAGGTGCTACAATCAGGTTTCTACTGGCCTACCCTTTTTAAAGATGCAAGAAAGTTTGTTTTATCTTGTGATGAATGTCAACGTGTTGGTAATATTTCTAAATGCAATGAAATGCCTATGAACTACTCTCTAGTTATTGAACCCTTTGATTGCTGGGGATTTGACTTTATGGGTCCTTTCCCTCCCTCGAAAGGTTATACTCATATTCTTGTTGCCGTTGATTATGTTACTAAGTGGGTAGAAGCCATTCCTACGAAGAGTGCTGATGGGGAAACTTCTCTAAAAATGCTTAAGGATGTTATCTTCCCTAGGTTTGGAGTGCCCAGGTATCTCATGACTGATGGGGGTTCTCATTTCATTCATGGTGGTTTTAGAAAGACCCTTGCTAAATATGATGATAATCATAGAATTGCTTCATCTTATCACCCCCAAACTAGCGAGCAAGTAGAGTTATCAAATAGAGAAATTAAATCCATCTTGCAAAAGACTGTTAATAGATCTAGAAAAAACTGGGCTAAAAAGTTGAATGATTCTTTATGGGCTTATAGAACTGCCTAAAAAAATCCTATGGGGATGTCTCCTTATAAAATGGTTTATGGGAAAGCTTGTCACCTACCTTTAGAATTAGAACATAAAGCTTACTGGGCAGTTAAAGAACTAAATAGAGATTGTAAGCTCGCTAGTGAGAAAAGATTATTTGACTTAAGTTCTTTAGATGAATGGAGGAGTGAAGCCTATGAAAATGCTAGGATCTTTAAGGAAAAAGTTAAAAGATGGCATGACAAGCGAATACTTAAGAGAGAATTTCATGTTGGTGAGAAAGTTCTATTGTATAGGTCTCATCTCAGATTCTTTGCAGGAAAGCTACTGTCAAAATGGGAAGGACCTTTCATTATTGAAGAAGTATACCGTTCAGGAGCAATAAAAATTTCTTCTTTAAAAGATAATACTACACAAGTAGTGAATGGGCAGCGACTCAAGCACTATATTGTTGGAGACTCTTACAATGAAGATGTTGATGCCTTTCAAGTTATAACTCCGGAGAAATTCATCAAGGACCAAATTCAGAGACCTACAGAGTCTGTTTTCAAATAGGTAACAGTTCTGGTAAGAAAAGTTCCGCGAAAATACAATCCAACTATATTTTTGCAGTTTTCAGTCAATAAGGGAAGCTATGAAGTGAAAAAGGGACGGAAACGGAGCCAGGGTGGCTCACACCACCCTATGGCGCGGGCCCTCCCTGGCCGTGCCACCAGGTGGTGAGTCCACCCCGAACTCCGCCTCCGACTCGTTTTCACCCAGTATCTTCCTTTTGTTATGAAACTTCGTAATATATAATCCCCCGGATCTCCCGAGGTTCGTATATTGTGTTTTCGTCGTGTTTTTGTTTCGATCTGTTTTTGCCAGGGAGAGCCCCAGATTTGGAGCCACAATGTCTTCCACTAAATCAGCCAAGGGAGATTCCTTAGAAGATATCATCAACCCATACATGAGAGAGTTGAAGATTCATCCCAAGGAGTTGTTGTTTGAAGACGGGGAGGTCCGGATAAAAGAGGTTCAAGGCTCTAAAGGTGAAGGAAGTCTGGAGGATAGGATGGAAGCGCTGGAGAAAGAAGTCTTTAGGTACAAGAAGATGGCGGAACGCGAAGTGGATATCATCCATAAGATTTGTTCTGAACTTATCGCCGGGCACCAAGAGGAGACAGCTGAGCTCAAGGGTGAAGTCATCTCACTCCGCCAAACAACCAACAAACTACAAGCACAGCTCTACGACGTTCAGAATCAAAACTGTGAGTATGAGGTTAGGTTTAAACGCATAAGTGCTGCTGCAAGTTTCAGGATGCTGGAGACCACGATGTCCTTTGTTGATGGGAAGCCCTTACCCTGGAAGCCGTACGATGATGAGAGAACACCACCACCACCGAAGGAGTAATTTGTCATCAGGTTTGGCACCCCCTTGGTTTGTTCCAAACTTGGGGGAGTGTCGTGGTATCACATCACTATCTTCTATCTTTTTACCTTTTTAGTAGAGTCATATCATCAAAAGAGAAGTTATTATGTAGGATGGTTTGCATTATGGAAGTGTCCCCTCTCTCGTTAGATATGTATCCCTTGGTGTGAGTTGCCGTTATGGAATATTAATGAGAAGTTCTATCATTTACTCTTTTGCATAGCTTATATTAGTTTTCAATTCGTGGTTATATGATTGATCTTGTTGTTAGTATTGGTATCACTTTGGGATCATTGAGTTAATTTAGTTGGTTTTGGCAAACCTGGCTCGGTCAGTAGCAACACTTTTTGAGAGTTGAATGAAAAAGATAAAAGTACTCTAAAGATATATAATTTCATCATCTTTCTTTCTTGATTTGCTCTTAAGTTTAATATTCTCTAGTTAAGATCTTCTGTGCTCCCAAAGAAGATTGCATGTCTGTCTTTATCACTTATATGTTTGCTTGTTTCCTTCGACTCTTATACTTGCTACCCAGCCTTGCTAGCCAAAAACCTGTACTGAGAGGGAATTCTTCTCGTGCATCCACTCCTTTAAACCAAAACCTATGCCATTTGTGTCCACCATACCTACATATTAGCATTATTGCTATTCCAAGTAAATTCTTGTTTTATCTACCTCCCAAATTAAACTTGTTATGTGAAAATTAGTGATTAAAGCTCTCACGAACTTGATGGCACACTTTACTTTCTTGCATCTAATAAACTTGAACCATTGGGTCCTTCTTTGTTGCGTATATGCTTGCGCTTTATGAGTTGAAGTTAGCAGAACCATGTATCATGGGGAACGCTTTCAACATTACACTGGTACTTTGTACCTAGTTGATATCATGTCCTTTTGCTTATGGATCCCGGCGGTGTGAAATAAAAGTGGAACTTGTAAGATCATGGAGTTTATATGTGTGTTAGAGAAACGCCTGGGCTGCTAGCCTAAGCCATGCCTAATCATGGTGGAAACTTGCAGCATAACTATAGTGAGCATTCTATGAAGCATCCTCAATAAAAACCTATGCAAATAGCAAATAAAAAGATCACTTAGATGCTCACTGTCTGCTTGCCTTGTCATTTTGATTATGGGATAGCTCCTGTGTCATGTGCAAGGGGTACCCTGTTGGCGGTTCTCAATGATACACATGTATTTACAATGACAAGAGCTTGCTCGTGACTGAAGTTGAGTAGCATGGGGTTCGGTACTCATAAGTAAGGGGCATGAGATTTCAACTTATAACTTGTCAAGCATATCCTCTTAGTTGTGTCACTTTAACCTTAATCACCAAAAGATGCCTATGATAGGGGCAATGAGAGCTGAAAGCTAGTAAGTATCATACTTTTTGGGAGCTCTTTATGAGACTTGCAATCCCTGCTTCCCTCTGCGAAGGGCCTTTCTTTTACTTTTTAGTTGAGTCAATAAACCTATTCCTCTCTATCTCAGCAAGTATTTTGAGTTGTTGTGTTTCATTCATTCATATGAGGGTTTATTCACTCATGTTGCTTATGTTCCTTGTTTTGCACATTGCTCTTATCTTGATGTTTACTACTTTGAAAGCTATCATTGAAAACCAGTTATTTGTGAACTCCAGCAAATTATCAACTATTCTTCGACCAAGAGCTAAGTTTACCATTACTAATTATGATTCACTTTATGTATCTTTATTGTGTTTCCTTTACTCATTGCAAGTTGAGTTATATAATAGTGAGTTGTCTTCTATTATGATCTATGTATTGATGAATGTGATGCTTCTTGTCCGTATTCTTTTATCGACTCTTCACTCCATAAACCTGAGGCCATGTTTATTGAGCTCAGTTTAAGCAGGGACAAGCGAAGTCTAAGCTTGGGGGCAGTTGATACGTCTATTTTGCATCACTATTCTATGTCATAATTCACTGTTATTCATTGATATATTTCGTATTGAGAGGTGATACTTATGTTATTTCATCTGTTTTTGCATGGTTGATGACTTTTGGAGCATGGACCGCTGTAGTCAGGATTCTGATGAAAAAGGTGTTGTTTGGAGGCAAAATTCGCGAAGATCAGAAAATCCGAGAAAATATACGGAAAATCCTATTTTTCCAGAAGACGAAGGAAGCCAGAAGGGGGGCTGGAGATGGGCCACAGGGGGCCCACACCACCCCCTGGCGTGGGCCAGCCTAGGCCGCGCCACCAGGTGGTGTGGCCGCCCTGGTCCACCCCTGGCACTCCCCTCTGGCGTATATTATCCTCCCGAAACCCTAAGACTCGGGGAGCGACCACAAAAAGATTCTGCCGCCTCTGCGGGGCGGAAAACACCAAGAGAGAAAGATCTCTCCGGCAGACAGATTTCTGCTGGGGGAATTCCTTCCCGAAGAGGGGAGATCGTTGCCATCAACACCATCATCAAGCTGGACTTCATCGGGATCATCATCATCATCACCATCAGCACCCTCATCACCATCTCCATATTGCTGTAACAATTGGGTTGAATCTTACATAGTTCATAGGGGAAACTATCTCGATGTTGATTACTCTATGTAGTTGATGCTATTGAGTGAACCATTGAATTATTGTTTATGTTCATATTGTTATACATCATTATTCTATCTCTGATCATGATCCATATGATGTCTTGTGAGTAGTTAGTTTTGTTCTTGAGGACATGGGAGAAGTCATGTTGTTAGTAGTGGAGTTGTGTTGAGAAAGATTCAATAGTTTGATATTTAAGTTGTGGTGTACTTCTTCTAGTGGTGTCATGTGAACGTCGACTACATGACACTTCACCTATATGGGCCCAGGGGAATGCATTGTGTATTTCGCTTCTAATCGTAGGGGTTGCCGGAGTGACAGAAACCCGACCCCCCGTTAGAAAACCATTGCACAAGGGACGTAAGGGTCTTAGATTTTAAAGTTGTGGTTAGGTTTCTACCTTAATTACTTTCTTATACTTACGGATGTTTGCAAGGGGTATAATCACAAGTATGTATTAGTCCTAGAAAGATCGGTACATTAACACAGGTTCACCCACACAACACTTAGCAAGCTAAAAAAGATTAATCAGCTATATGAAGCGAAAGCACTTGACAGTCTTTGCATGTGTCCTCGAGAACGTTTGGTGATCTTAAGTAATACACCCGGCTTGTTCTTTGCTGCATAAAGGATTGGGCCACTTGCTGCATTTATTCCTACTGTCTTTTATTTACTCATACTTTGTTTACTTGCTTTATCAAAAACCCCTAAAAATCCGTTTGCTAAGTATTTACAGAGAATTCCTGATCTATACCACTTGCCAGCACCTTCTGCTCCTCGTTGGGTTCGACACTCTTACTTATCGAAAATACTGCGATACACCCCCTATACTTGTGGGTCATCACGGGGCAGCGACCGCCTGTCTCCTCGGCCGCGCGACGCTGTAATGGCGCGCCACCGTCGGCCCATCTTCCTGTCGTTTCCTCTTTTCCCGCCCACGCTGCTACACCTCTCTCGCCTTCACCCTTTCCTCTTTCAGCTATAAATGTCGGTGCCTCGCCGCCTCCCAAAGCACACACCCTCGCCTCCGATTCCCCACCCACAAGCTCCACCTTCGGCGACGAGAAGAACAACGCGGCAGAAGAATGGCGGAATGCTTCCCCGGCGACCCGTCAGTAGTGAATGGCTTCGGCCGGCGTTCTCTGTAGCCGTGGGAGGCACAACTGCTCTACGAGGCCATCTACCTGGTGCCACGGGACTTCCGGTGCCCGCCGACATGAAAGCTCATTGCGGGCGGCGTGCCCGTGTGGCCGGTGCCGTCATCCGACGAGATCTAGGCGATCATCGCCGGCATGGAGGACCCCGAGCTCGCCGAGGATCCGGGGAACCTCGTGTACCAGGAGCAGTAATTCGTCGACAGGTGGGAGGAGTAGCTCGCCGCCCACGATGGCGCAGGCCCGCTGCCGCCGAGGAACAACTCGGCGGGCAGGCGGCGTTGATGGAGCGCGCCCGGCTGCACGCTCGCCGTTGTTCTGGAGCACATGCAAGCGGGGAACAACCCGCATCTGGGGTATCCCCCGCGCTCGCCGTCGACCATCTCCCGACGCCGTGGATCCAGTTGGATGCCGAGGAGGATGGCGAACGGGTCATCCGGCTCGTCATCAGCTTCGGCTTCTCGCTCGTCTGGTTCGGCGCCAACGAGCTCGCCGGCGCCAGCAAGCATCACCACCGCCCTCGCCGCTACGCACGCACGGGCGACATCGTCATAATCAAACGCATCACGCCTTCGCCGTCGAGCGGCCACCTTCGGTTGGCAAGGCCGAAGCAGCGCACACCAAAGAACGAGCCGGCGGACTAGGCGGTGACCATCGACAAGGACGGGTTCCTCCTCAAGATGGCGATGGAGGCATTGCTGAACGACGTGCCGCTGATGAAGGCCCCTGACGCATGTGCCTGGTCCCGGGCGGACTCAGAGCAGGCGGAGGCCGAGTGCATACGACGGCTGCACGAGCAGGCCGAGCGTCAGGCCGCACGCGGCGTTCACCGCCAGAGTGCCTACCGGGGTGCGCCGCTCGTCGTCCTCGACGACTACGAAGATGAGGTCGGGCCTTCGCAGCTGTGGTGATGCGGCGACGCTGGCCAGGGCAGCTCCCAGCTACCGCATCCTCCGAACGACGATGACGGGATCCAGGACGCCGACTACACTCGTTCTACGGCCACTTTGGCATGTGAACGGTGTCAGACATCGGCGGCGGCATCGGCATCTACATTAGTTATTTCTATTTTTTAAAAGTTTTTCTTAGCCTACTACCGTCAGAATTCGGGTATATGTCCGAATTTAATATAATATGTATGAACTCGCTATATTTTTAATAAAACCGTCTATATTCATTTAAATTTCGCCGTGTTTATTTAAATTTTGGCCAATGTTATACCGCCGGAATTGGCCTGAGATGCTCTAAGCATTGTACATACGCTAAGAAACACCCGGACCCTGGCGTCGTTCCAGCCCATGAGCCCAGGTGTGTCACAGGCCATGAGCCCAGACGTGTCCCACGTCGTGGCCCACCAAGCCGAGCAGCAGACTAGCTCCGTATGCGATCGCCGTGCTTCCTGCTTCGTCTCCGATCAACCTACAAGGCTGCAACCCTAGCCCCCTCGCCGTCGCGGCGGCGCAGCCAGCCGTATCGAGCGCTCTGTTCGTATGCCCATTCCACGCCGCAGCAGCCGCCACCGCCCTGCTGGCATTGGAATAAAAAAGGTTCTGAACGACGCTAAAATCCCCGCCGCGGCTCAAATCTCCGTTTTACCGGCCACCGGATATGAAGGAGAAGAAGGCAGCGAAGGAGGGACCTGAAGGTTCCAAGAATGAGGCAGCGGCCGCACCCAAGAGGCGCGCATCCGATGGAGCCGCCGCGCGCAGGTCGCGGAAACGTGCACGCGACGGTGGCCGCGGCGGCGATCTCATCAGCAACCTCCCCGATGACATTCTCGGCACCATCGTCTCGCTCCTCCCCGCCAACGACGGCGCGCGCACGCAGGCCATCGCCCGCCGGTGGCGACCTCTCTGGCGCTCAGCGCCTCTCAACCTCCGTGTCTCCTTCCGCCTCTGCTTCGACGAGTTCAGGCGCCCCTCCGTCGTCTCCAAGATCCTCGCCGACCACAAAGGCCCCGCCCGCCGCTTCGTCTACAACTGCATCCCCACACACAATCCCAAGAATATCGAGGCCTGGTTCCATTCCCTATCCCGCGCCAACCTTCAGGAGCTTGACATCAGCTTCGAGTATTCAGACTGTACATATGAGTGTGAGAAGCGTTACCCGCTGCCGCCCTCGGTGCTTCTCTGTGCACCAACCCTTGTCGTGGCCAGAATCAGCTTCTGCGATTTCCCAAAGGAGATCACTCCGCCACTGAGTTTTCCCTTGCTCAAGCAGCTCAGTCTATGCCATGTTTCCATCACCGAGGATGTCTTCCTTGGAGTGCTCTCTGGTTGCCATGTCTTGGAGTCCCTATCTCTAGAGAGCATTGGTGATGTGGGTTGCTTTCACATTAGTTCGCCAACTCTTAGGAGCGTGTGCCTCTGTGCTTATTTTTCAAGCAAAGGAGAATTGGTCATTGTGGATGCCCCTCGCCTTGAAAGGCTGCTACTACCTTGTTCGGGCAGTGGTGGCGAGACTGTAGTCCGGGTAATTACAGCACCTAAACTGGAAATATTGGGCCCTTTATCGCCCGGCATCTCCAAAGTCCAGATTATAAACCTAGTCTTCCAGGTAGCACAATCAGCCTCTTCACTCTTACACTCAACATTGTTACACTCATAATGTAATTTCTATGTGCATTTTTTTCTTCAGAGTTTAACCCCAGCCAGCATGAAGCATACCATGAGCTCCGTGAAGGTGTTGGCTCTTGGGTTTTCTGTCCCCGATTTGAATGCTGTTATTGATGTCTTGAGGTGCTTCCCATGCTTGGAAACGCTCTATGTCATTGTGAGTGTTCATCTTTTCTTTAATATCAAAATGAATATTTAATTCTTGCGCAAAAGCTCATTTCCACGTATAATATAGTCTAGGTAAGAACTACTTAAACAGATTTTTTTTGTACTTTTCCAGTGGGAGAAATACTTAAAGATGCCGATGAAAGATGGGCGTGAGTATGACCCGCTGGATCCTGTGAAATGCCTTGAGACACATCTCAAAAAACTAGTTCTGACGAATTATGAGGGTGATGAGGAAGATGTTGGCTTTGCTAAGTTCTTTGTTTTGAACACGAAAGTGCTAAAGGAAATAAAATTTCGAGTCAATAAGAAGGTCAACAAGAAATGGGTGGCTGATCAATATAGGCTGCTAGAAGTGGGAACTGGAGCTTGTCGAGACGCACAATTGAAATTCATACGTAGTAATTCGAAGTTTTTGGATGCCCATGATTTGTCAATTGCGGATCCCTTCGGCTGCTATATTTTCAATGGAGTAGATGCTCTTTCAGAACAATCATACTGATTGTTTGTGAACGGTCATCTGCATGGACTTCGGTCTAGACCTGAAGAATTTATTTCCTTTGGCTTATTCCGTAGACATGGTTGATGCTCGAAGATTGTGCTCTTTCTTTGGTCTAATACTTAAAATGGTTATGGCTGCTCCAGTTCTAGTCTGACTGTCTGATGTTCCTTTGTTATTCCCAAAAGGGTGTGTCGTGCAAAATTAGTTTGCCGCCAGAAATTGTAATTGGGAACTAAGTACACGGAGCACCGAACTCCTGTTGCACTGTCTTTTGTCTAAGAAAGTATGGATGCTACCTAGATTGTTCCAATTTCAGTCAACAAAGCAATTCTTGTATTGAAAAGGTTCTCTGCTTCAGCTGCAATTTATGCTTGTGTTGAAAACTTAGTTATCCCTTTTTACACAAGTATTTGGCATTTCAGTGCTCTTTTTCTGTTAATCTATGTATTTGCCTCGGTCCTCAATAAAAAACCTAAAACATGTCAAGTCAACCTGGTACTGCAAATTAGTTTATTACCAAAAGTTTTATCTGGAAGATAGCGAATCCAGCATCAAAGTATTGTTGCCCTGTATTGTATGGCTTCTTCGTCAAGCCGGCGGATGCCTTTTGTCTGAGATAGAAGCATGGGTGCAACTTAGTTTGCTCCGGCTGTGTTGAAAAGTGTCCAGTTTAGGGTTTTTAGGCTTTAGCCGACCTAGAAAGGCCTTAGGTGTATTGTGTTTTAAATCCTGCTGGTGTTGGTCGTCAAGAGGGGCTGTTTAGTAGTTTTCTGTCTAGGTCAGGTTCTCTCTTGGGTGTTCTGTACTTTGGCCATTCTTTGGCCTCCCCTTCTTAATGTATGATATGCAGCTCCTCTGCATGGTTGTAATAAAAGAAAAGAAAAAGTGTCCAGTTTTAATCTGCATTCATGCTTGTGTTAGTAACTCAACCATCATTTTTCTCCACACAAAAGTATGTGAAGTTTAACCTGCGACTTGTTATTTGGTACTTCCTCTATTCCCTTTTATAAGACGTTTTGGGAGGCTTAATTGGCAGTACTTGTCTGTTGACCGAATGGTGCTTTGATCCGTTGTCTCCCAAATTTTGTATGTATGCAAATTGGGCTCAGGAAAATATGCATTCACATAGCTTTCTGTGTTTGCTTTTCAAAGGGAATTAAGCATTGCCTCCTTTCCTTGAAACTGAAACCAAGTTCAGAGCTAATATTTTTCAAAGGGCATCTATAGTGTGTTTGACATCAGACTTCTGTATTGAGGTTACCATATATATGATCTTATGTCCAGTTCAATGAGAGGACAACGAGAGACAAATGTATTTTCTCTTGATGAAATCAAGTTCATGCAGTACCACCGGCATCATCACTGATCGATCATGAGAAGTTAATTAAAGAGTAAGGAATCGAGCAAATATATGATTCAACAAAGAAATAGTTACCCGCAAAAAAAAAAACAAAGAAGATAGTTGGAACAATTTCTTTCTAAACTAGTACTCTCATCCCCTTTTTGGAACAATTTCTCTCAGCGGGTAGAGGCGACCAAAATGTAAAGCTGTACTAAGAGCAACTCCAACACAAGCGCGATATTGCGGCACTATAAAAATAACCGCCAACTTAGCGCGCGCGTGGCCGCTTTTGCTTCTCCAGTAGGCGCTGCATAGTTGCGCGCGTGCCAAAAAATATTCCGCGCGCGGCAATTTGCGCTCCGCGGCGCACCAAATTTAGTGCACACCGTCCAGCGCGCGCTATCACTTGGCGATGCGCGCGAAGCCCAACTGCCGCTGAAAAGTCACCCACGTCCGCGCTGCCTCCATTTCCCTCCCGCGATTCCGCCGGCGCCGTCGCTTCGATTCGCTGCCGCCGCCACTTGTCTGCGCGCACTAGCTGCAGATCCGCTGCCGCACCTCCCCGCACCTTCCCCGAGCTCGCCGCGGCAGAAATCGAAGCGAGCTACTGGCACGGCGCGGCGCTTCTTTTTGCGCCGCCAAGCGAACAGCTGCCGCCGCGCCTCGGCCAACTCGGAGGTGCCTCGGCGACCGCGACGCCGCTGCCCTCAACGACCAACATGTCCTCCTCAAGCCGGGACGCTACTTGGCACACGATTTTTCGCCGCCGCAAGGTACGTTTCGCTGCTGGCTGCGCCATTTTTTCTCCGAAATTTATTTTAGTTTCGGTAGACGAAGTGAGTGTATATTCGTGCTCGTAGAGGATCTCGTATGATTCATCCGACGATGAACTAGAGCTCGAGAAAGATGAGAACATATCGATGTTATTAGCTTGACGTGCGACGAAAGAATCGAAGCGCGGTGCCTCGGCTTTGGTAGGTGCAAGTTGTGAAGGGAAAGGATCGAAGAGCACGAGAGGTTGATGGAGATGTATTTCAATGACAATGCCACCTTCCCAGAGGAATATTTCCGTCGGTGTTTTAGGATGAGTATCGGTTTGTTCAAGCGCATTTGCGAAGAGGTGATCAAGTTTGATCGGTTCTTCGAGCGAAGGAGGAATGCTGCTGGAGAGCTTGAGCATAGCACCTACCAGAAGGTGACCGTCGCCTTGCGTATGATAGGATACGGTATACCAGCGGATCTTGTTGATGACCACTTGGCAATGAGTGAGAGTCAAGCCATTGAGTGTGTCAAACGCTTTATCGTCGCAATTGTGTGCGTGTCTGGCACCGTCTACTTGAGATCCCCCAATGCCAAAGACATGACTAGGCTTTTGGAGGAGAACAAGGCTAGGGGGTTCCCTGGAATGCTTGGCTCTATTAACTGTATGCATTGTAGTTGGAAGAATTATCCTGCGGTATGGACAATTCAAAGGTCATAAGAAGAATTGCACTATATTTGTTGTAGTGTTGATGAGAAGCTTGTTGTATTTGCTGGTGAACAATTCCTATATTTGTTGTATTATTCATGTACCATTGTATTATAATAATGACTAGACAATTTTTTGTTAAATTTATTTGGGTTTATTTGATCATCTTGATCTTATAGTTTATTATGAAATATGTTTGCGCCGGCGCGCGCTGCATTTTGCCGCGTCTAGGTTCTTTTTTACTCTATTTTCGCGCGCCGATTTTAGCGTGTCCGCCGGAGAAGAAACACCGCGCGCGCTAAAACTGGATCGCACGCGCTGCATAGCATTTTTACCGCGCCGCGATATCGCGCTTCTGTTGGAGTTGCTCTAATTGGGTGTCATTCTGCAGCGAGATGCTCTCACACCTAGCTAGCTGCCTAGTCCCTTCATTTTAAAATAAGTGAATTTTATCTAGATCCGCATATATTTATATATTAAAAAAAGTCTAGATACATCTAAATCTAGATAAACTTACTCACTTGTTTTGGGACGGAGGGAGTAGCTCTTTATGTGGACGTGGGGGCTTGATTCCTCCGCCAGGTACAATGGGCCAAAGCGGCCATGGTCTTGGTCGCCGGGTGGATGCGGCGCGACCCTGGACGGTGTGAGTCCGGGAGCGGCCTAGGTGAGCCGGTTACTCTTGGCCAGTGTGGCCGGTGGCTTCGTCGGGTCAGTGAACCAGCAGCAAGTGTCCACATTCAGGTCCCTCTTGAGCAGCTACCATGTCGTGCACACGCTGCCTCCAACCAAGGGGTCTTGTGCTTGCTCACGGTGTGTTTGTTGAAATGCCACACAATGAGTGCACACTCTGAACACTTGTTTCGTAGACCGTGTAGATGTGTTCAAGTAGTTTGTTTAATTTGAGTTTCTTCTTTTTGTCCTGTACAGAATTTGTAAATGCATGAAATTGCTGTTTCTCCCTTCTGCAGTTTGGCCACCTCTATTCTTGGTCTCAAAGTGGATGGCTTTGTTCTGCAAGGTGAAGTTACTGCTTCTGAAGCTATTCATGAGATCCTAACCAGGCACAGTGAAGCACATTCTGTCACCATGGCATTCCTCACTCGTTGGGGAATATGGGACGCAAGGAATGATTCTCTTTTTAATTCCATTGACTGATCTGCTTCTCAGGTTTATCACATGGCCAAAGCTCTTTTTTCAGCACAACAGCAGGAGAATACGGTATCTAATCTAAAACAAAAAAACCTGTTTCGATGCAGAATCCAAACAATCAGCTTCTTAATTTCGGAATTACAAAATGACCAAATATATAGACTTACACTGCTTGCAAAATCCTATGTACTGCTTCTAATTATTGTTTTGCAGGACAGGACTAGGTGTATTTATACATGTAATGGAACAAGGTAAGCAGGAGGTCATCTTGGCGGCAGCAGCTTCCAAAGCCTCTTTTGTTCTTCAAGCAGAAGTGCAGGCAATGCAGCTTGGAGTTCAGTTGGCAGTAGCTTTGCAGGTGCAGGAACCAAACTTCATGACGGGTAATCAGGTCATTAGACAGTTAGTGCGATACTCTGCTACATGCTCACTGCAATGAAGAACATGGATCATCACTTCTTCGTTTTCAACAGAGGAAGTAACAAGACGTCACATAAGCAAGCTAATGATGAAGCCTAGTACAGTCATCATGGTATTCGAACTGCATTGCCCACTTGTTTAGGTTTCAGGCAGCAGTCGTTGCACTGTCCTATAAAAGCAAGGCTTCAGAACCTAAATGTGCAGGGTTGCACATTGCTGTCTGTGGACATGCTTCCCCTAAATAAAATGGTTACAGTAAAAAAATGGAATAAGCATGGGGTAATAATATTTCACTAATGAACCTTATGGCACCTTAATTAACTGTGACCTCTTGCAGTCTAACTAACTGTATGAACCATATGTGACTGAATAGCCAACCATGGCATATCATTTGTGCGATGTTAGTTTTTGGAAAACAAAAGTGAATGATTTGTTTTCCTTTTTCGGATACATCTCCATTTTACCTGAGCTCGTTTAGCTCTCATCATTTCATTTCATTTGGTAGAAATGAAATGAACCAAATGAAATGAAATGACATTAATGATATCATTATATTTGGCAATTTCACAGAAATGTCAGGGTACCAAAAGGAATTAAGGTTAGGTATAAAATGAAAACCATAGAATTTGCAAATGAATTTCGTAACCAATTCCATGGTAGCCAAACATGTTGATTCTTGAAATCATAAATGAATTTCTTGATTCTAGCCCCAAATGATGAAAACCAAACGAGCTCTTATAGATATTGAATATAGCTGGTCGTAAGGATATCAATTTTACCTATGGGTACCCATAGGTACATACGTGCATGACCAGGATATTGACACACTTCTATACCATAGGTAGTACCCGTGCCCTACCACTAATCATGGGTAGGACACGGATATAGTCCTGTACCCACGGATATACACATACTTTACCCGTTTATACCGACATGTGTCCTCACGGAATACACATACTTTACCCGTTTATACATGTGTATCCGTGGATATACACATGTGAACCTTACTTGTGGACATCCGAGTAGCACAATAGAGAAATAATATATTTTCTAAATTCTTATAATTGCCATGTACTCATATATGAGTATATAGTACACTAGTAGAAAAGCCGCCCTTTGGTCCCGGTTCATAAGGGCCATTGGTCCCGGATTTTGAACCGGGACCAATCACTCGGGACTGATGACCCACAAGTATAGGGGGTGTATTGCAGTATTTTCGATAAGTGAGAGTGTCGAACCCAACGAAGAGCAGAAGGTGCTGGCTAGTGGTATGAATCAGGAATTCTCTGCAAATACTTAGCAAACGGATTTTTAGGGTTTTTGATAAAGCAAGTAAATAAAGTACGAGTGAATAAAAGACAGTAGGAATAAATGCAACAAGTGGCCCAATCCTTTATGCAGCAAAGGACAAGCCGGTTGTATTACTTAAGATAACCAAACGTTCTCGAGAATACATGGGAAGACTGTCAAGTGCTTTCGCTTCATATAATCGATTAATTTTCTTTAGGTTGCTAAGTGTTGTGTGGGTGAATCTGTGCTAATGTACCGACCTTTCTAGGACTAATACATACTTGTGATTATACCCCTTGCAAACATCCGTAAGTACAAGAAAGTAATTAGGGTAGAAACCTAACCATAGCTTTAAACTCTAAGACCCTTACGTCCCTTGTGCAATGGTTTCCTAACGGGGGTTCAGGTTTCTATCACTCCGGCAACCCCTACGATTAGTAGCCAAATACACAATGCATTCTCCTAGGCCCATATAGGTGAAGTGTCATGTAGTCGACGTTCACATGACACCACTAGAAGAAGTACAACACAACTTAAATAACAAACTATTGAATCTTTCTCAACACCACTCCACTACTAACAACATGACTTCTCCCATGTCCTCAAGAACAAAACAAACTACTCACAAGACATCATATAGATCATGATCAGAGATGGAATAATGATATATAACAATCTGAACATAAACAATAATTTAACGGTTCACTCAATAGCATCAACTACAAAGAGTATTCAACACCGGAAAAGTTTCCCCTGTGAACTATAGCAAGATTCAACCAATTGTTACAGCAATATAGAGATGGTGATGAGGGTGCTGATGGTGATGATGGTGGTGATGATGATGATAATGATCCTGATGAAGTCCAGCTTGATGGTGGTGTTGATGGCGACGATCTTCCCTCTTCGGGAAGAAATCTCCGGGCAGAAATCTGTCTGCCGAAGAGATCTTTCTCCCTCGGTGTTTTCCGCCCCGCAGAGACGGTTGAATCTTTCTATAGTCGCTCCCCGAGTCTTAGGGTTTCGGGAGGATGATATCGCGGAGGAGATCTTGGAGTGTGCGAGGTGGCCACACCACCTCTGGCCTTGACCTAGGGCTGCCGCGCCGAAGTGTTGTGGGCCCCCTGTGGCCCATCTCCACTCCGTCTTCTGGTATCCTTAGTCTTCTGAAAAAATAGGATTTTCCGTATATTTTTCCGGATTTTCTGATCTTCGCGAATTTTGCCTCCAAACAACACATTTTTCATCAGAATCCTGACTGCAGCGGTCCATGCTCCAAAAGTCATCAACCATGCAAAAACATATGAAATAACATAAGTATCTCCTCTCGATACGAAATATATCAATGAATAATAGTGAATTAAGACATAGAATAGTGATGCAAAATAGACGTATCAGGGACTAATGCTGGTCCCGGCTCTGGCACAAACCGGGACCAATGGGTCTACACGTGGCCCGCCATCGCGTGCGTTCACAGTAGGACCTTTGGTCCCGGTTCGTGGCATGAACCGGGACCGAAGGTTTTTTTTTCAAAAAATAATTTACTTTTTCGAATTTATTTTTTCAATTTTTTTTGAATCTATGAATATTTGAACTGGTTAATCTCTCGCCCAAAGCCTCTCAATCACACTTAGTTTTTGGTCAAATTCTAATCTTGGGTTAAACTTCCCAGTTGGTCACCTATCCTAACACTACTCCACCCCTAGCATGCTTAAAATCTTGGTTCCTTCCCATCCCTTTTCCTATGTAACACTTGTAACCTTATATCTATACTATGCTATTAATGATGTTAACCCATGCATCTTGTGAGTCACATATTCTTATAATTTGAGTTACAAACATGATTTTAATGTAAAAAAATGACTAAGTAATACTAATATTGAATAAATATAGAAATAAAATATGTTTTATTATTATTTTTGCATTAATTCATTTAATATGACATAATTTATACCTTTAAATCCATAAATCAAAATTCCACAAATAATATGTCCATTATTATCAGAAAAATGTGAGGAATCCAAATATGTTATTTTTTATTTTTTTGAAGTTTTTTTAATAAAATTAAAAATCAGAATTTTGACTCTTTTGGAATTTCAAAAATCTAAAAAAAATTGCAAACGGCTGAAGGCGGTTGGCAATGGTATCGTAATTTTTTGCCGATAATTTTGATATATTATACAATTTTTTCGACATTGTATGCACAAATGGTGGCCATCTGAAGTTTTTATAACATTTTCTTACAATTTTTTTATCCCGGTTTATGTCTCGAACCGGGACTAAAGAGGGACCCTTTGTTCCCGGTTTGTGGCGTGAACTGGGAGCAATGCTTCGCTGACTATTGGTCCCGGTTCATGCCATGAACCGGGACCAATACCCCGAGATGAACCGGGACCGATGTCCTGGCAGCATGAACCGGGACCGATACCTGTCATTGGTCCTGATTTGTTATTCGAACCGGGATAAATGGCTTTGGAGGCTGGACCAAAGACCTGTTTTCTACTAGTGGTATAAAACCACCACTTTTCAGCTTAAATTTCGAAAATCCACTACTTTTCGTTCGAATCACAGAAACCACCGCTATGCCGCAATTTTGTTTGCAATGTGTGCTAATATTAAATTGAGCATAGATTGATGCTTAAACTGACAACGGGGATCCATCCAGGAGGCTGACGTGGCATGAGATAACATTGTGTGTAATGGCTATTTACGGGTCCAACATGTTATACCAATCTATAATATTTAAATAGGTCATTCCCACTAAGGTATTTCTCTCAACATGCAGCCTATCCACATCAGCTATTTTTGTTAAGATTTCTTTTCCGTTTCTCTCTGAAAAATCGCCGTTATTCTGTTGTCCTATGTCCGAACCAGCCCAACCAACCCTTAGCCCATTCTCCAGCCCGTTCGTAATAGAAGCCAGTCCAACACTGTTTCTCTTCCCCCGCCGCCCATTCTCCAGCCCGTTCGTAATAGAAGCCAGCCCAACAATTTTTCTCTTCCCCCACCGAAATTAATCTGCATCCACCGGCCACTCGACCAGCACCTCCTTCCTCGATTAATGTACACGGCAGCACTCCCCGCGATTCCTCTCCATCTTCGTCTCCCCGCGATTCCTACAAGAAACGGTTGCACGAGAAATTGATGTAGGCATACGAGAGGGTCGAGCTAATTTTCCCCTATAAATTCCATGATGCGCCTCAGCCATTCGCGTCACAACTCCCCGATGCTCACCACCCACCCCATGCTCTCCATCTTATCCACCTCCTACTCCCTGTCAACATTTCTTTGTTCTGAGGAAGTTAGAAGTGCTGCTACCGTCCTCCAGGTCGGTCTCTTCATGCTCGAGTCCTGCATGCGTTGGCTTCACCATACATATACAGCTTCTTTATGCATCTCTCTCCGTTGAAGTGGTACTTTATTTATATGAATTGGTCAGGAAAATCTTTATTTAAAAATTGGCGAGAGAGCGATTTCGAGAACATGAGGACGAGTTTGGTTCATCATCTAGCATTGTATTCGGGTTCATCGTGGTACCTCGATAGATATGTGCTGGGATTTATTAGAACTGGATCTAAGGTGAGTACCCAATTTGAAGGTGCGTTGCTTTTTGGGATTCCATTGAAGATTCATTAAGTAACTATAGTAACTTGCACTTGAATTACTAATTAACTTTTATTCTACCGTTGTTCATCCGTTCAAACACTATTTTATCCAGATGTACTATTGACTGAATTTTGGATCTCACCTTGCAAGATTTCCAATTTGAGTGCAGCATTTCCACATGAAATTTATTAGTTAGTGAAGAGTACAGTTTCATTTCTTCAGTCAAAGGTGGCAGCAAGATTGAGTAGCGTCAACTTTGTGATGTACGTGTTTCTACGGCAACTCACAGCGATTCTACTGAAATTAGCATGCATCTTATTCTGATTCCGTAGGCAGTGGCGCAGTGTCAAGACATCATTGACGAGAAAAAAAACTAACACGGATACTGCCCTGGAAACATTCTTGATGTTATGTACGTGTTAAATAATTGCTTCATTGAATTTTCGTCATAACAAAATATAGTAGGTATTTCATAATTTCATTTAAGTTGTGTGTGCTCTCTTTTTTCACCTCTTCATATTACTTCCATTGGGCAAAAGAAATTTGAATTTTAAGGCCCTGTTGCCCTACCACTAGGATGACGATTTACTCAATCTAGACAAAAAATAAGGTGTCTTTCCTTTAGCAGGTCGCTGGATAAAAATATGAATCGGACATTTTAGACCTTTTTATTATTCTACTTTCCCTAAAAGCACGTAGGTGTAGAAAATATTTTATGTATCTGTAAACTTAATCTGTTTGTTTGTGGTCAGTATTATCAAATGTATCATTCTTTTCCGTAGATTTGAGATGATACATGCCAGGTGAAGCAACATATGAGGTGACTAGCGTTTCCACAACCTAAAACTGATACCCCATGTCTAGTGCGAGTTGTGGCGAATGAAACAGACATATCCTTTATCCCCGAGATTTGTATTCTCATCGTTATGAATCATCTCTGATATAATTTGGTATCTCATTATGTACAGATAATGTTTGTACACGTAGATTTGCTGCAACTAATGTTGTGGTGTTCTCATACACTGTTCATCATATCCTTAGTAACTAAATGGTGAATTTGCTTTTATTTCAGTTGTTATTCTATTTTACATATATCAAATATTTTCGCAGCACCGCGCGAGGTACCATATAGTTTAAAAAAATCCATTGACCACGAGTAGGGGATGGGCATGTCGGGGCCTTCCGGTCAACTCGTCACCGCCTAGCAGGCCGAGACAGCGACCGTCGTGGATGGGGCAGGCTCCACAGAAGGGTGGCGCGACGGCGCAGGATGTGGGCAAGGCAGGGCGGCAGCGCAACGCGTGGCCTCGCCGGAGTGACACAGGCACAAGTGAAAGGGAAATGGACGTCGCCTAGAGGAGGGATGAATAAGCGTTTTAAAATTATTACGGTCTAGACTCTAATAAATGCGGAATAAAACTTAACGTTTAATTTATCAAGCGAAAACCTATATCCACTAGTTTTATTAAGTGCACTAACAACCTATTCTAAGCAAGACAAGCAACAAGGTGATAGCAAGATATAGTACTTTAAGCATGAAGGCTATCACAATATAAATTGCATAAGTAAAGGGCTCGGTTGAGAGATAACCGATGGACGCGGAGACGATGATTTGTTTTCCGAAGTTCACTTTCAAAAAAGCTACGTCTCCGTTGGAGAGGTGCGGGGGCACAATGTACTTCGAACGTCACAAATAGCTCACCTCAAGGTGTGGTGGCTCGATCCTCACCCAACGTCACACAAGGCCTCACCCCAAGATGCAAAGGCACGCAACTCACCGACGTCACAACAGGCTCACCCTATTCTCCCGTGAGCTCGCCACAAAAGGCCTACTCACGTTCCACTATGGGACACTTGAGGGAGGTCACCGAACCCGTACAAGGCTTGGGGCAATCTCCACAACTCAATTGGAGGGCTCTCAAGAAATGCCACAAAGGCTCCACAATGCCACAAAAGGCCAACAAGCTTGGGGAACCTCCACAACTCAATTGGAGCCCCAAGAACACACCACAACTCTATACAACCGTCTAGGGTTCCAAGAACCCAAGAGAAACAAGCCCAAGAGCTTGAACTCGTCGAATCTCCGAGGAGAACTCAAACCTATGCACCAAATGCAAGAGGCAAGTTCTTCACTCTCAAATTCCACCAAAGCTACAAAAGCTATTGGGGGAATAAGGGAGGAAGAACACAAGAGGAGAACACAAAAACTCTCCAAGATCTAGATCCCAAGGATTCCTTCACAAAGAAGGGATTTGGTTTGGTGGGGATTGTAGATCTAGATCTCCTCTCTCAAATCCCTCAAAGAGATGCAAGAATCATGAGAGGGAGAAGGGAAGAGGGCAAGCTTTTGAAGGTCAACAATGGAGGAGAGAGAGTGGAAGAGCTAGCAAAAATGACCTCCAAAGTTGGGAAAACTTTGGGAAAGAGGGGGCCCTTAAATAGGGCAAGAAAAATCTGCCCGTTTGGGCCAGATTCGCGCCCCACCGAAACTACCGGTGCTTCACCGGAACTACCAGTAAATGGAAACACAAGTTATTGAACAAAAACGAGATTTACCGGAACTTCGGGCGGAACTTGGGCCGGTACTACCGCTCAAGCAAAAACGTTGGACAATATTGCACGAAAACTTCAATAACTTTTGAATCCGGACACCGATTTTGATGATCTTGGGCTCGTTTTGAAGAGAACAAAAATATCTACAAGATTATGCAAATAAACATCATAGTACAACAAGGGAGGATAAAAATAAAATGGAGAAAGGTAGAACCTCTCAGAAGCGATGAACCGGTAAAACCTCCAAAACCCAAAACACAAGAAGTTGAGCTTGGAAACTCCAATTGGGATGAAACCAATTTTGTTGAAAAGATAATAAAGAGTAGAATCCAACAAAAGGTGAAATATTGGGTATCACCAAGGGATAAAATATCATAAATATATATGTGAGATATCTCCCAAGGCGTGGAGCCGGAAAACCCACAAGGTCAAAAACGCAATAGGATATGCAAGGGAAATCTGTTTTTGATGAACTAGAGCTTGTTATGAAGATAACCACAAGCTCTAGATCCTCACATGGACAAGAACAAACAACAAAAAACAAGAAAGATAATGCTATCTATGCAAAGGTTTGAGCTTTCTCCGAAAGATACAAACGAGTCACCCACTAGAGAGCCTCTCTTGATAGTACGACTATCTATCCCAAACCCGGTCTCCCAACACTACAAGAGACCGGTAAAGTAGAAACCCTATCAAGATCATACCTTTGCCTTGAGCATCCCACTTGAGCTTGATGTATACGATCTTGTCACCTTCAAGATGGAACACCTTTCTTGATTGCTCTTGCTTGCTCTTGCTTGGTGAATACTTGCGAATGGCTCCCCATACTCCATGGGGAAACCTCTTCTTTGACCTTGTATTCATCACTCCATGAACACCGAGGAGGCAAGCTCCAAGCATGAGATCTTCTAGAGAGGACGCATCTTGAGCTTGCACATCAATTCTTGATGATGATTCCTTGAAGAAAGCCATGAGGAACTCCATCTTCTTCTTCTTCTTCAAGACATACTTGATCTTCTTCTTAAACTTGATTCCAATAGGCACAAAGACCTTGGACAATGCTTCTTCTTTTTCATCCTTGAAACCAACACATGGTCCAAGTGATGCCAATGGACAAACCTACAAGTGAGACTCAATTTGCACATTAGTCCATAGGGATTGTCATTAATTACCAAAACCACACATGGGGCATACATGCCCTTTCAATCTCCCCCATTTTGGTAATTGATGACAATCCCCTAGAGAGGGTTTAAATATGGAATTTAACAAACAAAATGGTTGCCCCAACATCAAGTACTACACAAGTATGTGATGTTGGTACAACCACAATATATAGAGCAAACTCCCCCACAATCTATGCATGTGTGATGAACTTGAATTTCATTGCATATATTATCGTTGGAAGAGTTTCCTCTATATATTAAACATGCCAAGCAACAACAAAGATGCAAGAGCATGCAAGGCTAATGCTTAAGAACCAACTCAAAGCATAAACCAACTTCCCTTAAACCCTCTAAAACTTCTCCCCCATTGGCATCGATTGCCAAAATGGGTGAAAAGTTCTAGATGGCCAATATAGTGAGAATTCCTCCAAAGGTGTGCATATGCATATATCCAATGATGAATCCTTGGGAGGAAGTAAAACTATATTGAGGACCCAAAGATTGCAAAAAAAGAAAGAAGCTTCAACAAATGAAGCAAGCAAACAAAAGATCCAAAAAAAATACCAATTGACAACAACAATTGATACCAAAAGAAAGACACAAGATATTATGATACATGCAAATGAGTGTTTAAATGAAATAGGGAAGCTCCCCAATCTTTGTGCACAAATTAGAATCATTGATTTGAATACATCATGCACAAGTATGGAATCTTCACTCCCCCGTTGACATTTAAACCTCAAACAAAGAGAAAGGCAAAATAGCATTCTTAAGTGAGTTAGAGAAGCTCCCCAAGGATTATGCACCAATTATAATAATTATATTTTAAAACAAAGTGCACAATCATGGAATACTCACTCCTACAAACTCATTTAACAATACACGGCAAGAGAGATCAAATTATGAGTGCTCGGAGATGCAAGCAAATGGGACAAGCACTCATAGGCAAATAAATTTGGAAGCCACCGAAGAATCAACAAGAAGTAAAAGGTGGTCTCCAAGGAAAACAAAAACAACCAAAGATTTATCTTCTATTATGTGTATAAGTTTCTAGGTGGAAAATATCACAAAGACATATGCCTACAAAGAAACATGCACACACAAAATAGATACACAAGAGAGCACATGAACAACAAAATGAAGTCATATAACATACCAATAGGATTTTTGCATGAAAGCATGGCCAAAGGCTCAAATATATCTTATTGTACATCAATGAGCTTCAAACACGGACACTATACATACATTACAACAATTACCAAGGGAAGAAGGGAATAGTTGTAATATATTGAGAAAAGCAACAAGTATCACAAATAGAAATCAACGATGCAAGATACTCACTATTGCACATGAGAGAAAATTAAGGAAAGGATAGGAAATATAATTGCTAGATTGACATATTTGGGATAAGTGGATCATGGTCATGATTTTGTATAGTCCCCATTATATGCACTCATCTCAACAAACTCACATTTGCAATAGAGAGCACTCCTAAAAACCAACAAAAGAAACACAACATATGCAAAAACACAAACTCGTGCCAATAAGCAACCTACAAAAGGTTGGAAGGAAGATATATATGCATGAGAGAGATACTTGTTACCGAGATATAAATGGTAGGATGTAGAGGATATGAATTCGTTGATCATCCTAGCTTGCCTCCAATTGACATGTAGGCACCACTTCTTCCTAATGGATGAGACAAGCATCCAATATATCTCCAATGTACCTAAAACACAATTAAGTACAATATGTTCCCAAACAAATTGGGTCCAAAGTAGTTAGTGCAACTACAATATATAGGAGACCCTCCACATAAATATGTGCATATTGATATGAAATTGAATTTCATGCACATCTTAGCCGATAGGATTTGGTGGAGAATCCCCTATATATTGGATCAAGAAAGAAAGCATGCCAAGATATAAACATGTAGTAAATATGCATGCACAAGACTCTCAAGAACCCAAAAAGTGATACAATTTGAACAAAAACACCAAGTAAACCAAGAAGTCGCACACAAGAGTGTGACACGACAAAAGGTGTCCAAATTGTATCAAAGAGCCAAATCAACACAAGAAAGGACCTCAAATCAACAAATGAACAAGGCAAAAGCCAAAGAGCAAAAGATGCACAAAACACACAATGCTCAAGGATTTATCTCATTCTAAAAGATCAAAAGAAGTAACAAAGAATGAGACAAAACCAACTCCCAAAAAAGCAAGGTTCCAACACACAAACCAAACTCTCTACACTTTTTATGATGGCACAAAGTACCAAAAGAAAAGATCAAACTTCCAAGCATAAAAAACATGATATGGATCAACACAAGAAGCATAAAAGGAGTGTTCTAGATAATATAGGAGAGTTCCCCCATAAATGGTGCATTATATTGAATTTTTCTTTTAAATGCAAAATGCACACAAAAGAGATCATCACTACTAGCTACATTAAATAAAACACAAGAGAATACAAATAAACTAAAATGATCCACAAGAGGCAAGGAAGACATGGGAGTAAAAGAAAACACATTCTTGGCCAAAGATAGGACAAAGAAAAACAAAGGCCAAAGTGAACATGATCAATAAATCCTACCATATATGGAGTGTCACTTGTCCAAGGACAAGAATTATGGGGAAAGTTTTCCCGAGGTAGTTTGCAAGGAAATCATGATCATATTCACACAAAGAAGCATGTAACAAGACATAAAAGTTATGCTTGATGCTTCGAGAGAGATTCTTGATAGCTCCAAAAAGTCACACAATCAATAAAGATTAAGGTAACTTGAAGCAAATGGTTTCCACGGAGGATACTGAGGTCCAAATATGAGGAAACACATATCAAGAAAAACTCTCACAAACAAGATCCAAAAGATGAGAAATAAAATCAATCCAAAGCAATTGGAACTTGTTTGAGCTAAATGTGCCACTTAGGAGCTAGATAAATATCAATATCAATTCTAAGTGACACTACCTCAAATGTTTACATTTTCTAGGTTTGTAATATGCACAAAGCATATGACCCCCCCCATAATGTGATAAATCACCAAAAACTCAACAAGAGGTACAAACATTCAAATGGAGATGATTAATGGACATTATGGGACTTAAATTTATCATGAGAAAGACATACCACATAGAGACTGTTGGAGATATGCCCTAGAGGCAATAATAAATGTAGTTATTATTATATATCTTTGTGTTTATGATAAATGTTTACATTCATGCTATAATAGTATTAACAAGGAAACATTAATACTTGTGTGATTTGTAAACTTAATTTGAAGTCCCTAGTATAGCCTCTATACTTCACTAGCTTGTTGGTTGATTGATGATTGTGGTTTCCCTATCATGAACATTGAGATGTTATCAACAACAAGATCATATCGTTAGGAGAATGATATGGTGGACATACTCCTATAGACAAGCGTAGCATAAAGATCAAGTCATTTCAATAGTTCAATTGCTATATGCTTTCTGATACATAGTAACCTAATTCCTTCGACCATGAGATCATGCATATCACCTTTACTGGATGGATGCTTTGATGTCATCAAACACCACACCGTAACAGGGTGGCTATAAAGGTGGTATTGAGTGTTCGGAAAGTATTGGTTGAAACACATGGATCAAGAGTGGGATTTGTCCATCCACATGACGGATAGATATTCTCTGGGCCCTCTCGGTGAAATGTCATCCAATTAGCTTGCAAGCATGTGACTTGGTCACAAGGGATCACATATCACGAACGAGAAAGAGTACTTATCGAACGAGGATGAACTAGGTATGCAGAGATACCGACGATCATAACCTCGGATAAGTAACATATCGTGAGACAAAGGGAAATTGGTATCGTATGTAAGTGGTTCATTCGATCGCAAAGTAATCGTATAAATATGTGGGAGCCATATGAATTTCCAGATTCCTCTATTGGTTATTGTTCGGAGAAGTGTCTCGATCATGTCCGCATAATTCACGAACCGTAGGGAGACACACTTAAGGATTCGACGTTGTTTGAGTAGTTATGGTATTATGAGAAAGAGACCGAATGTTGTTCGGAGTCTCGGATGGGATCCGGGATATCACGAGGAGATCCGGAATGGTCCGGAGAATAAGATTCATATAAGGAAAGTCCCGTTTGGAGTTGGGGAATGGTTAGTTTTCATCGGGAACATTCTAGAAGGTCCCGGAATGTCCGGCACTCCGGAGGGGGAAGGGTACATGAATGTGTCATTACATATTGGAATGATTTCATCATGTACTAGGTGTTCTTGCTGTCCAAAATAAAGGGTTTATTTAAATCCTAAATTGAAAAGTCAAACGGCTAGTTTGAAAGTCAAATGGCAAGTTTTGGAAAGTGGAAAGAGGAGGAGAAGTGGAAACCGAGTTGGGGAGGGATTCCCTCCTCCCCAAGCCTGCGCCCACCTCAAGGACGAGTTGGGGAGGGACTCCACCTTCCCTGGCAGCCGCCCTCCCACCTATAAAGGGAGGCGAGGCGCCTCCTAACACATACAAGTTCCTATCCTCTAAACTAAACCCTAGACCTAAACCCCGGTTTAGAGCTATTTTGGTTTAGAGCCTTCTAATTGGTTTAGAGCCTTCTAATTGGTGTGTCTAATTACTAGACCACTAATAGCCTCTCTCATAAGCTCCACCATACTCGCACCTTGGCTTAAGCCCTGGGATTTCCCTCTACTTAGGTACCACGCCGTTGTCTTTAGGAATCGCGAGGAGAGTGCTACAACCTCCGCTGCTGGAACAAGGGAGAGGAAGGTCTTCGTCAGTACGAGCGTGTGACCGACTACGGGAGCGCTTAGGAACGTGATGGAAGGATCGTCTACGCGATCTTGAGATCGGAAAGAGTGCGACTACATCACCCACGAGAATCGCTCTCGTTAAACACTTTGGAATCTTCGAGGGTGAGTTATTCCATCGACTCGTGCTGCAATCTAGTAGATAGATCTTGGCTTGTTTGTTTGTACGATAGAAATTTTTGTTTTCCATGCTACAAACCCTACGGGTAGTGTCGAGCCGTGTCTATATGTAGATCTGTTACGAGTAGAACACAATGGTCATTGTGGGCGTTGATGCTTTATTGTAGATTGCTTTTGTGTACTTTGCATCTTGCGGTATGTTGGGATGAAGCGGCCGCTAACCTTACATGACATCGTTCATGAGACTTGCTCCACGCTTGACATGCAACTCGTATTGCATAAGTGGCTTTATGGTGCCTGTTTCTCCTAGCATAGTAAAGATCCAATTTACAACGGGTAATCAACAATGCTAGTATCAATGTTGTGGTTCTTGTTCGTAGGTTAGAACGACACTTATGGAAAGCCCCAAACCACGTAAAATATGCAAAGAAAGTAGAAGCGTCTAACTTTGTTTTGCAGGTGTGTTGATGATGTGATATGGCCATGATTGTGATTATATTTGATGTATGCAATGTTCCTTATTGTAAGTTGGCAACCGTGAGCCATATGGTTGTCTTTAATTTCATTAAGACCTGCGTGTCTATTCAAAATAGTTGTAATAGTTGAAGCTGGTGGACAAACCATGAAGAAGCATCATTGACCTTGATGCTATGCGGTGATGATGGAGATCATGTTCGTGCTTGAAGATGGAGATCGGAAGCACAAAGAAGAAAGGCCATATCATATCACATATTATGAATTGCATGTGATGTTAATCCTTTATGCATCTTGTATTGCTTAGTAGGCACGGTATCATTATAAGATGATCCCTCATGCACATAAATTTCAAGTTCTAAAGTGTTCACCCTTAGTATGCACGTTGCCAAAGCTTGCGCTTGAAGCACCACGTGATGATCGGGTGTCTTAGATTCAGCGGGAGAATACAACGTAATCAAGCCAGATTTGCTTATGCGGAAGCTAAGGTTTGATATTGAAGAGACTAGCATGTATGCATGGCCTCGGGAACACGGATGGCGAAAGGTAAAGCATGAATCATATAGTAGATATGATGAACATGATGATTGTTCGCCATTAAAACTATATCAGCTCTCGTGATGATCGGTGTTGATGTAGTGGATTTGGTTCGTGTGATCACTAAAACAATGTGAGGGATGTTGTTCACCTAGTTTAATTTCATTAATTAATTTGAACTCAATTTGTCATAAACTTAGTCTAAACTATTGCAAATATGTTGTAGATCAATGGCAGCCCCTACCATCAATTTTAATGCGTTCCTAGAGAAAGAAAAGTTGAAAAACAATGGAAGCAACTTCGCGGATTGGTTCCGCAATTTGAGGATTGTCCTCACAGGTAATTTGACCTATGTCTTTGGATGCACCGCTAGGTGACCCACTGCAGCTGATGCTACCGATGAAGTAAAGAATGTTTACCTCGCTCGGAAGAATCAAGTACTCCATAGTTCGATGTGCTATCTTGTATGGTTTAGAATCAGCTTGAAAAGGTTTGAAGAGTCGATCCATATGATATTGTCGAGGATCTCAAATTAATCTTTGAGACTCATGCGGCAATTGAAAGTTATGAAGCTTCCGAAAAGTTCTTTAAGCGCAAGATGGAAGAGGGTAGCTCAAGTCGGTGAGCATATGCTTAAGATGTCTGGGCACGCAAATAAACTTCAAAGTTTGGGTATAGTGATTCCTAATACTTTGGGGTTTACGCATCCTCCAATCACTACCACCAAGTTACAAGAACTTTGTGATGAACTACAACATGCGAACATGAACAAAGAGTTGCGAACTATTTGCTATGTTAAAATCTGCAAGTGGAGATCAAGAAAGAGCACCAAGTGTTGATGGTCAATAAGACCACCAAATTCAAGAAAGGCAAGTCTAAGCAAAAGGGACACTTCAAGAAGGGTGGTAAGAAAGTTACTGCATGACGAAGAAGACCAAGGCTGGACCTAAGCCTGGCGAGTGCTTTTCTTGCAAGGGAGAAGGTCACTGAGCGGAATTGCCCAAAGTACTTGGCGGATTTGAAGAACGCAACATCAAGAAGAAAGGTATATCTGATATACATGTTATTGATGTGTATCTCACTAGTATTCGTAGTAGTGCACGGGTATTTGAATCTGGTTCGGTTGCTCATATTTGTAACTCAAACAGAGCCGCAGAATAAGCGGAAGCTAGTGAAGAACGAGGTGACGGCGCGCGTAGGAAGCGGATCAAAGGTTGATGTGATCGCGATTGACGCTACCTCTTCATCTACCATCGGGATTAGTTTTATACTTAAATAATTGTTATTTGGTGCTGCGTTGAGCATGAACATTATATCGGGATCTTGTTTATTGCGAGGCGGTTACTTGTTTAAATCCGAGAATAATGGTTGTCGATTTATATGAGTAATATGTTTTATGCACATGCACCTTTGATAGATGGTCTATTCTTATTGAATCTCGATAGTAGAAATACACATATTAATAACATTGAAGCTAAGCGATTGAAATCAGCGATAACTCGACCTATATGTGGCCGCTGCGTCTTGGTCACATTGAGTGAAGCGTATGAAGAAACTCCATTCGATGGACTTCTTGAATCACTTGATTTTGAATCACTTGAAAGATGCGAGGCATGTCGATGGGTAAAATGACTAAGACTCCATTTTACGGTATAATGGAGCGAAGCTACAGACTTATTGGAAATCATACATACCGATGTGTGTGGTCCAATGAGTGTAGCATCATGTGATGGTTATCGTTATGTTCTTACCTTCACGGATGACTTGAGTAGATATGGGTATATCTATTTCATGAAACATAAGTCCGAAACTTTCGAGAAGTTTAAGGAGTTTCAAAGTGAGGTAGAGAATCAACGTAACAAGAAGATTAAATTTCTACGTTCTGATCGTGGAGGTGAATATCTAAATTACTGAGTTTGGCGAGCATTTGAAGAAATGTGGAATACTTTCATGATTGACACCGCCGAACACCACAGCGTAATGGTGTGTCCGAACGTCGTAATCGAACTCTCTTAGATATGGTTCGTTCTATGATGTCACTTACAGATTTACCGCTATCATTTTGGGGTTATGCATTAGAAACAGCCGCATTCACTTTAAATAGGGCACCGTCTAAATCCGTTGAAACGACACCATATGAATTATGGTTTGGGAAGAAACCTAAATTGTCGTTCCTTAAAGTTTGGGGATCTGAAGCCTATGTAAAGAAGTTACAGCGGACAAGCTTGAACCCAAAGCGGAAAAATGCGTCTTCATAGGATACGAAGGAAACTATTGGGTATACCTTCTATCATAGATCCGAAGGCAAAATCTTCGTTGCTAAGAATGGATCCTTTCTAGAGAAGGAATTTCTCTCGAAGAAGTGACTGGAAGGAAAGTAGAACTCGACGAGGTTGTCGAACCTTCTCTCGAATGCAGTAGCGCAGCACGGAAGAAGTTCTGTGGTGCCTGCACCAATAAGAGAGGAAGCTAATGATGGTGATCATGAAACTTCGGTTGAAGTTGCTCTGAGCCTCGGAGGTCAACGAGAACTTCGTACCACTCCGATTGGTATGATTCCGTTATGAATGTCATGGTGGTGGACAACACCGATGACCCGAGACATATGAGGAAGCGATGATGAGCCCAGATTCCAATAAATGGCAAGAAGCCATGAAATCCGAGATTGGATCCATGTACGAAAACCAAGTATGGACTTTGGTGGACTTACCGGATGGCGGAAGGTCATCGAGAACAAATGGATTTTCAAGAAGAAAACAGATGTTGATGGTAATGTTATGTCTATAAAGCTCGACTTGTCGCAAAAGGGTTTCGACAAATTCAAGGAGTTGACTACGATGAGACTTTCTCACGATGTGAAGCTAAAGTCTGTGAGGATTATGTTAGCAATCGCTGCATATTACGATTATGAGATATGGCGGATGGATGTCAAAACAGCATTCCTCAATGGAGACATTGATGAAGAGTTGTATATGATGCAACCCAAAGGTTTTGTCGATCCTAAAGATGCTAACAAGGTATGCAAGCTTCAACGGTCCATCTATGGATTGAAGCAAGCATCCGAAGTTGGAATCAACGTTTGATAAGGTATTCAAAAGTTTTGGTTTATACAAACTTATGGAGAAGCTTGTATTTACAAGAAAGTGAGTGGGAGCTCTGTAGCATTCTTAATTGTATGTGGATGACATATTGTTGATTGGGAATGATGTAGACCTTCTTAATAGTGTCAAGAAATATTTGAATAATAGTTTTTCAATGAAGGATCTTGGCGAAGCGCTTACATATTAGGCATAAAGATTTATAGAGATAGATCGAAACACCAAATATCATTGTCACAAAGTACATATTTGGACAAAGTTCTAAAGAGGTTTGGAATGGAAGATAGCAAGAAAGGGTTCTTGCCCATGTTGCTAATCGACCTTGAGTAAAACTCAAAGTCCGACATCAATGGAAGATAGAGAAAGGATGAGTAAGACTCCTATGCATCAGCCATAGGATCTCTAATGTATGCCATGCTATGTACTAGACCGACATTGCATATCTTGTTAGTTTAACTAAGATATCAAAGTGATCGAGTGGATCATTGGACAATGATCAAAAACATCCTTAAGTACTTGAGAAGAACTAAGGATATGGTTCTTTCTTATGGAGGTGATGAACAACTCGTTGTTAATGGTTACACCGATGCTAGTTGGAACACCGATCCGGATGATTCTAAATCACAATCTGGATCGTATTTATTTTGAATGGTGCAGCGATTAGCTGGAGGAGTGCAAAGCAAAGCGTTGTGGCGAGATCTTCAACTGAATCGGAATACATGGCTGCCGGGCTTCACAAGCGATATGGATGAAAGAGTTCATTCTGAGCTGGGTTTGGTTCCTAGTGCGCTGGACCCAATGTCTATCTCTTGTGATAACATGGGCGCCATAGCCAATGCGCAAGAACCAAGGTCACACAAGAAGTCAAGCATATCAAGCTGCGTTTCCGCTATTCGAGAACATATCCGGGATGGGGATATAAAGATTTGCAAAGTACACAGATCTGAATGTGGCGGATCCGTTGACTAAACCTCTCCGAGGGCAAAACATGACCAACAAACTGCCATGGGTGTTGGGTATATTACCATGTAATCTAGATTAGATGACTCTAGTGCAAGTGGGAGGCTGTTGGAGATATGCCCTAGAGGCAATAATAAATGTAGTTATTATTATATATCTTTGTGTTTATGATAAATGTTTACATTCATGCTATAATAGTATTAACAAGGAAACATTAATACTTGTGTGATTTGTAAACTTAATTTGAAGTCCCTAGTATAGCCTCTATACTTCACTAGCTTGTTGGTTGATTGATGATTGTGGTTTCCCTATCATGAACATTGAGATGTTATCAACAACAAGATCATATCGTTAGGAGAATGATATGGTGGACATACTCCTATAGACAAGCGTAGCATAAAGATCAAGTCATTTCAATAGTTCAATTGCTATATGCTTTACGATACATAGTAACCTAATTCCTTGACCATGAGATCATGCATATCACCTTTCTGGATGGATGCTTTGATGTCATCAAACACCACACCGTAATGGGTGGCTATAAAGGTGGTATTGAGTGTTGGAAAGTATTGGTTGAAACACATGGATCAAGAGTGGGATTTGTCCATCCACATGACGGATAGATATTCTCTGGGCCCTCTCGGTGAAATGTCATCCAATTAGCTTGCAAGCATGTGACTTGGTCACAAGGGATCACATATCACGAACGAGAAAAGAGTACTTATCGATGTGAGGATGAACTAGGTATGCGAGAGATCTGCGATCATAACCTCGGATAAGTAACATATCGTGAGACAAAGGGAAATTGGTATCGTATGTAAGTGGTTCATTCGATCACAAAGTAATCGTAGAAATATGTAGGAGCCATATGAATTTCAGATTCCTCTATTGGTTATTGTTAGGAAGTGTCTCGATCATGTCGCATAATTCACGAACCGTAGGAGACACACTTAAGGATTGACGTTGTTTGAGTAGTTATGGTATTATGAGAAAGAGACCGAATGTTGTTGGTCTCGGATGGGATCCGGGATATCACGAGGAGATCTGGAATGGTCGGAGAATAAGATTCATATAAGGAAAGTCCGTTTGGAGTTGGGGAATGGTTAGGTGTTTTCATCGGGAACATTCTAGAAGGTCCGGAATGTCCGGCACTCGGAGGGAAGGGTACATGAATGTGTCATTACATATTGGAATGATTGCATCATGTACTAGGTGTTCTTGCTGTCCAAAATAAAGGGTTTATTTAAATCCTAAATTGAAAAGTCAAACGGCTAGTTTGAAAGTCAAGCAACAAGTTTTGGAAAGTGGAAAGAGGAGGAGAAGTGGAAACCGAGTTGGGGAGGATTCCTCCTCCCAAGCAGCGCCCACCTCAAGGCGAGTTGGGGAGGGACTCCACCTCCCTTGGCCGCCGCCCTCCCACCTATAAAGGAGGCGGCAGGGCCCCTCCTAACACATACAAGTTCCTATCCTCTAAACTAAACCCTAGACCTAAACCCCGGTTTAGAGCTAGTTTGGTTTAGAGCCTTCTAATTGGTTTAGAGCCTTCTAATTGGTGTGTCTAATTACTAGACCACTAATAGCCTCTCTCATAAGCTCCACCATACTACCGGCTTAAAGGCGAAGCCTGCGGGATTCCCTCTACTTGGTACCACGCCGTTGTCTTTGGGAATCGCGAGGAGAGTGCTACAACCTCCATTTCTGCTGGAACAAGGGAGAGGAAGGTCTTCGTCAGTACCGAGCGTGTGACCGACTAGGGCCGGAGCGCTGTTTAACGTGGCCCGGAAGGATCGTCTACGCGATCTTGAGATCGGAAAGAGTACGACTACATCACCCACGAGAATCTGCTCTCGTTAAACACTTTGGAATCTTCGAGGGTGAGTTATTCCATCGACTCGTTGCTGCAATCTAGTAGATAGATCTTGGCTTGTTTGTTTGTATGCGATAGAATTTTTTTGTTTTCCATGCTACGAACCCCTACAGAGACTAGATAAAATTGCAATATGCATACTAAGTGGTATTCCTCATGTACACACATTTTAGGATTGTGGAATGCCCAAGCATAACACTCCCCCAAAATGGGATAGTCCATTAATCTCTCGCAAGAGCCAAGAAAGATACCAAATAAATTCAACAAAGGCTCAAACACAAAAACACAAATACATGATGTGCCAACCAACATACACAAATAAACTAGACAACACAAAAGGTATGAGGGAAGCACAACATGTACAAACACATATAATGGTACAAAACCAACACATTCACAAGGGAGCAAGTAACTTTCAATGTAAAGGAGTTGAGCACATGTTACCGCAAGGAGGAACATTGGATATGAGATAGAGGCAAGATAATCCAATTGGCTTGACTTGACAAAAATAAATGATGAAGACCCCTCAATTCTTCATAATGTAGCCAAGACTCCAATGCCCTCCAACAACACCTATTGATCAAGTTTTAGCTTGTTGGTCCCCAACCAAGTTGGGTCCTAAGAAGTTAGTCACAATAGGCTTGGCCACCCAAATGGTTCTTTTCTTGACACCACTTTGGGCACCAACATATTTGGCAAACACATTACCCACCTCATCCTTACCAAGAGAATATGCATCATATATCAAGATAGGATTGGATGAGGAGTTACCCATGGTGCATGAGGAAGATAGGTGCCCCTTCTCGCGTCATATGTAGCAAGTTCTTCTCTTGCCATCTTTCTTCTTGGAAGATGCCACCCCGTGAGGAAGAGCTTGAGTCTTGGGAAGAGGCCCGCTTCTAGCTTGAGGTGGAGCTTGAGGCTGCTTCCCTTGTTGCTTCTTCTTTAATGGGAAACATCTCACATGATGGTCTTCTTCCTTGCACTTGAAGCACACAATGTTGGCCGGATTCTTCACTTGACCTTGGCCATTCTTCTTATTGCCCTTGTGCTTCAACAAGTTAGTGGGCTTGTTCTTGATGTTGGAGTTATATCCAAGCCCACTCTTGTCATTTGGGGATCTTCGCACACCCAAGACGTTCTTGAGTGTGGTCTTCCCTTCATGACACTTCTTCAAGTCATTCTTCAAAGAATTGACTTGAGCCTTGAGCTTCTTGTTTTCCTCTACATGGTTAGTATCAACAACAATACTAGAGGAAGTAGATGCTACATTGTTAGAGCAACAAGGCAATGGATGCAATTCATCACAAGATATAGAAATAGCATGAGTGGATGAATTACAAGGACTACCACATGGAAATACGACACTAGGAGTAGATGTAGTGCTAATGTCCACATGAGGCATACTAGATGTTACCTTTGACATAATAGCCTCATGATCCAACTTTAGCCTACCATGGGAAACTAGAAGATCCTCATGCGAGCTTGAGATCTTAGCATGGCTCTCTTCCAATTTCCCATAGTTGCTAGTTAGCAAAGCAAGTTGAGCATGTAGCTCAACATTCTCCTTCACAATAGACGCTTCACAAGAGATAGAGTTAGTAGCACAAGCATCATCAATAGTAGTAAGAGGTGAGGGAAACTTGGAAAGCTCTTTAGTGTATGAAGCTTTAAGTTGCTCATGTGACTCGGTGAGTTTGATGAGCTCCCCCTTGATGACTCTAGAGCCATTTTTGAGGTGCTCAAAATCCTCAAGGAGTTTAGCATAGGCAACTTCAAGTTCATCATTTTTAATTTGAAGGTCACTAGCCACCTCAAGATCTCTATCATGAGATTTCTTTACTCTAGATAGCTCTAGAGCAAAGGTCTCCTCAAGAGATTCCTTGGTGGTTTGTTCCTCTTCAAGAGCTTCATTTAGGTTTGCAATGTCATTAGCATACTCACGCTCAAGACTACTCATTTTGTCAATTGTGTCCTCATGCTCATAAATTAGTTGCTTACTTTCAATGGCTAAGTTCAAGATTTCAATGAAAGTAGAGCAAGCATTTTCATTTTTGTGTAGAGCACGAAGGACTAGCTCCCCCTTCTCTTTTAGAGAAGCAACATCATCATCTACTTCATCTAAGTCAACATTCACATCATCAAGATGGGCATTGGGGTCCAAAGGAGAATTTACCTTTGATTCCTTAGCCATGAGGCATAAGTGAATGTTGGAAGAAGGTGATGATGGGGGAACACTTGAAGCTCTAATAGCAACCTTGCCTTGGCCCACACATTCTTCGATTTCCTCTACATGGTTAGAAACACAAGTACTAGAGGAAATAGAAGCACAATTTTCATGGCAACAAGGCAAAGCAAGCATATCATCATGAGATATATTCAATCCATTTCTACATGATATGCAAGGGCAATCACAACTAGGATGTAAATCACATATGGTCCTACATGTGTTCATGCCCAAAGATACAACATTGCAATGAGATAGATATGAAAAATCATCAATGACAAGCTCACTATCCACATTGCAAGTTCTATCACCACTCACCATGTCATTACCTTGTGACAACTCACATGTAGGTGAAGTGGAGGAAGATGAGAACTCATCACGGCCGGAGGTGGAGAGAACACAATCATCCTCATCAATCTTGGACACATCATATTTTGCTTGAATCTTGGTCCAAATATCATGAGCATTCCGAAAAGGCATGATTGAGGAAAGAACTACAAAGCTCACAACATTAACAAGCACATTAGATGCGTGAGCTTCGAGATAAGAGTTTGTCTCCTCCTCCAAAGATAGATTTTGGGGATCCTTAGGAGGAGACAAGCCCATATCTAGAATTCGCTCAATATTTGGGTCAATGACCCGGAAATGACTAAGCATGCGAATACGACAAACATCATAATTTGTGCCATCAAAAGTAAATGTGTGAGAGTGCACTAAACCCCTAGGAGACATCCTTACTCTCGAGGCGGTGAAGCCTAAGAAGCGAGAGACCTCGCTCTGATACCAATTGAAAGGGAAATGGACGTCGCCTAGAGGGGGGGTGAATAGGCGTTTTAAAATTATTACGGTCTAGGCTCTAATAAATGCGGAATAAAACTTAACGTTTAATTTATCAAGCCAAAACCTATATCCACTAGTTTCACTAAGTGCACCAACAACCTATGCTAAGCATGACAAGCAACAAGGTGATAGCAAGATATAGTACTTCAAGCACGAAGGCTATCACAATGTAAATTGCATAAGTAAAGGGCTCGGTTGAGAGATAACCGATGGACGCGGAGACGATGATTTGTTTCCCGAAGTTCACTTCCAAAGAATCTACGTCTCTGTTGGAGAGGTCTTGAGCGCAATGTACTTGAGCATACAAATGGCTCACCTCGAGGTGTGGTGGCTCGATGCTCACCCAACGCCACACAAGGCCTCACCCCAAGATGCGAAGGCACGTAACTCACCGATGCCACAATAGGCTCACCCTATTCTCCCGTGAGATCGCCACAAAAGGCCTACTCACGTTCCACTATGGGACACTTGAGGGCGGTCACCGAACCCGTACAAGGCTTGGGGCAATCTCCACAACTCAATTGGAGGGCTCCCAAGAAATGCCACAAAGGCTCCACAATGCCACAAAAGGCCAACAAGCTTGGGGAACCTCCACAACCCAATTGGAGCCCCAAGAACACACCACAACTCCACACAACCGTCTAGGGTTCCAAGAACCCAAGAGAAACAAGCCCAAGAGCTTGAACTCGCCGAATCTCCGAGGAGAACTCAAACCTATGCACCAAATGCAAGAGGCAAGTTCTTCACGCTCAAATTCCACCAAAGCTACAAAAGCTATTGGGGGAATAAGGGAGGAAGAACACAAGAGGAAAACACAAAAACTCTCCAAGATCTAGATCCCAAGGATTCCTTCACAAAGAAGGGATTTGGTTAGGTGGGGATTGTAGATCTAGATCTCCTCTCTCAAATCCCTCAAAGAGATGCAAGAATCATGGGAGGGAGAAGGAAAGAGGGCAAGCTTTTGAAGGTCAACAATGGAGGAGAGAGAGTAGAAGAGCTAGCAAAAATGACCTCCAAAGTTTGGGAAACTTTGGGGAAGAGGGGGCCCTTAAATAGGGCAAGAAAAATCTGCCCGTTTGGGCCAGATTCGCGCCCCACCGGAACTATCGGTGCTCCACCGGAACTACCGGTAAATAAAAACACAAGTTACTGAACAAAAACAAGATTTACCGGAACTTCGGGCGAAACTTGGGCCGGTACTACCGCTCAAGCAAAAACGTTGGACAACATTGCACGAAAACTTCAATAACTTTTGAATCCGGACTCCGATTTTGATGATCTTGGGCTCTTTTTGAAGAGAACAAAAATCTCTACAAGATTATGCAAATAAACATCATAGTCCAGCAATGGAGGATAAAAATAAAATGGAGAAAGGTAGAACCTCTCAGAAGCGATGAACCGGTAAAACCTTCAAAACCCAAAACGCAAGAAGTTGAGCTTGGAAACTCCAATTGGGATGAAACCAATTTTGTTGGAAAGATAATAAATAGTAGAATTCAAAAAAAGGTGAAATATTGGGTATCACCAAGGGAGAAAATATCATGAATATATATGTGAGATATCTCCCAAGATGTGGAGCCGGAAAACCCGCAAGGTCAAAAACGCAATAGGATATGCAAGGGAAATCTGTTTTTGATGAACTAGAGCTTGTTATGAAGATAACCACAATCTCTAGATCCTAACATGGACAAGAACAAACAACAAAAAACAAGAAATATAATGCTATCTATGCAAAGGTTTGAGCTTTCTCCGAAAGATACGAACGAGTCACCCACTAGAGAGCCTCTCTTGATAGTACGGCTATCTATCCTAAACCCGGTCTCCCAACACTACAAGAGATCGGTAAAATAGAAACCCTATCAAGATCATACCTTTTCCTTGAGCATCCTACTTGAGCTTGATGTAGACGATCTGGTCACCTTCAAGACGGAACACCTTTCTTGATTGCTCTTGCTTGCTCTTGCTTGATGAAGACTTGCGAATGGCTCCCCATACTCCATGGGGAAACCTCTTCTTTGACCTTGTATTCATCTCTCCATGAACACCGAGGAGGCAAGCTCCAAGCATGAGATCTTCTAGAGAGGACGCATCTTGAGCTTGCACATCAATTCTTGATGATGATTCCTTGAAGAAAGCCATGAGGAACTCCATCTTCTTCTTCTTCTTCAAGACATACTTGATCTTCTTCTTCTACTTGATTCCAATAGGCACAAAGACCTTGGACAATGCTTCTTCTTTTTCATCCTTAAAACCAACACATGGTCCAAGCGATGTTAATAGACAAACCTACAAGTGAGACTCAATTTGCACATTAGTCCATAGAGATTGTCATTAATTACCAAAACCATACATGGGGCATACATGCCCTTTCAACAAGCTTGCTTGTGCACCGTAGGCGGGTGAGGTCAGGCGCGTTGCATAGAGGCGACGTCTTGCGTGGTGGTCAGGGCCGTTACTGTGGCGGCGACACGTGAGGACGAGGTCGACGGAGGCGGCAACAAGCGAGATCAGGCTCGGGGCGGTGCATGGGGTTGTGCGTAGCAAGTGAGATCGGGATCGGGCGATGCATGCTGGCGCACGACATGCGAACTCGGGCTCGGGACGACGCTAGGGGGCTAGGTCAGGCATAGGGTAGCGCGTGACAAGCAACCTTAGGCTTGGGGCGGCAACGCGGGAAGGGGCAAGGCGGTGGATGGCAGGGCGATGGTGGCCATGAATGGGCAGACCGAAGCCGAGGAGGAAGAGGTGGGAGGGGATAAAACATGAGATAAAAAACTAAAAAAAAAATGTAAGACTGGCATGTGAGACCCATGTTTACTCTAACGACATTGTGAAAAGTTGGTGCCACGTCATCCTGATAGGTGGATCCTATCGCCAGTTTTTGTGTCAATTCGTGTTTAACAGATGTTTAGTGCACATTGCAAAAAATATTACAGCAGAATGGTGTTTTTCTGCGATTCAAACAAAAAGTGGTAGTTTTTCAAATTTGAAGCCGAAAAATGGTGGTTTTATGCTATATATTCACTCATCTACCTCTCATAAACCAGATCTAGTCAAGACCAATGAAAAAAATACGCACTATTTCTTTTAGCGTGGCACTTCTCTTGACATTATACGCACTATAGCTTGCTATCTCTATAAATAGCATTTTGGAAATAGCTCAAAAATAAAGGATAAGTGAAACAGATACAATCAAGATTTGCATCATGTGTTCGCTTACTCCACACCCTCATCATATACTCGCTTACTACACACCCACCAAAGAAAAATTAAATGCAATATTTGAAATACTGCTAATGCTACGATATTTTAGCGTGATATATTATTGCTATTTTGCAAATAGTGCCATAGCGAGTAAAATTGTGACAAAATAGCATGGACTCTCCAATAGCGTGAAATAGCACATTATGTTTTTCATTGTCAAGACCAACAGACTATAACTGGATGTCTTTGCCAGGGTTTTCTGAACGGATGATTTCTGAATCGAGTGAAGTTCGAAGAGAATTCAAATTTTGATCAACATTAGTAGGACTTCAGTCAATTTCACGCAGGCCACATCCTAGCGCAGCCACACAGCGTGGCCCATCAGGATGAGCAGACAAGGCCCTGCTTGCCGTCGACGCTTTTCATTTCCGATGCCGGCTGGGCTCCCCGCATCCCCATTCCCCGGCATCCCGTAGCTTCCCCATACCGCGGCGGCGCGGCCAACAGTAGCTAGCCTCCGCGCCGGCTCGCCGCATCCTCGTTCCATTCCCCAGCAGCCGCACCTCCGAGCCGTCGTAGCAATCGAAGCCCCAAATCAGCGCGAAGCTAAACCTCCAAATCCCTCGCCCCGCCTAAAATCCTCGTCTCTCCGGCCTCCGGTCGCCGGACATGAAGAAGAAGAAGGCGGGGGTGGCGGCGTCACCCGCAGCCAAGAGACGCGAGTCCGGTGGAGCGGGTGGAGGCAGGCCACGGAAGCGGGCACGGGATGCCAACAGCGACGGCAATCCCCCCAGCCACGGGGATCTTATCAGCAGCCTTCCCGATGAAATCCTCGGCACCATCATATCCCTCCTCCCCACCAAGGACGGCGCCCGCACGCAGGCCCTCTCCCGCCGGTGGCGCCCGCTCTGGCGCTCCTCTCCTCTCAACCTCAACGCGGCCGACCTCAGCTCCAACCAGTTCAAGCGCTTCTCCATCGTCTCCAGGATCCTCTCCGACCACCCGGGCCCCGCTCGCCGCTTCTCGTTCCCCTTTATCCGCCTCCACAAGGCCAAGAAGAGGTTCGCCGAGGACGCCGCCCAGATCGAGGCCTGGTTTCATTCCCGAGGCCTCGACAACCTCAAGGAGCTCGACATCAGCTTCGATCTCTTGGGACGAACACCTGAGACCGAGAAACGCTACCCGCTGCCATTATCCATGTTCCGATTGGCACCAACTCTCCTCGTCGCCAGAATCGGCTTCTGCGACTTCCCAACTGAGATCGCACCTTCAGTGAATTTTCCCCTCAAGCAACTCACCCTCACGTTCATTACCATCTCAGACGAGGTCTTGCATGGGGTGCTCTCTGCCTGCCATGTCTTGGAGACCCTATTTCTCCAGGAAATTTTTGATATGGGTTGCCTCCACATTAGCTCGCCAACTCTGAGGAGCTTAGGCTTCAGTTCTCTTTCTCTGGGGAAAGAAGAATTGGTCATTGTGGACGCCCCTCGCCTTGAAAGGCTGCTTTGCTCACTCTTTGAGGGTGAGACTATCCGGGTAATTAGCGCACCTAAACTGAAAATACTCGGCCCTTTATCGCCCCTTATCTCTGGGATTGAAATTGCAAGCCTAGTCTTCCAGGTAGTAGCAGGAGCCTTATTAACTCTTGCTCTGGCCATCCCTTAATAATGCATTTATTTATGTCCATTGTTTCCTTCAGGGAATAATCCCAGCCAGCTTGACCCATCCAATATGTACTGTGAAAATTTTGGCTCTCAAGTTTTCTGTCCCTGATTTGAATACGGTGCTCGACGTCCTCAGGTGCTTCCCCTGCTTGGAAAAGCTGTATATCATCGTGAGTACTCATCTTTGTTTACCTTCATTGTCAAAATGAATACTGTATTTGATTTTGACTTTGTTGTCTCTTCTTTCCACTACAGTGGGTCAAAAATTTAAAGACATCCGTGAAGAATGTGCGTAGATATGATCCACTGGATCCAGTCAAATGCCTTGAGACACATCTCAGAGTACTGGTGTTGGAGAATTACGAAGGCAGTGAGGAAGGAGTTGGTTTCGCCAGGTTCTTCGTTTTGAATGCGAAAGTGGTAAGAGAAATCTTATTTAGAGTTAATGAGAAGATCGACAAGAAATGGGTGGCTGATCAACACAGGCTGCTAGGAGTGGAAACTAAAGCTTCTCAAGACGCTCAATTCGTATTCAGAAGGCGTTCTCATTTCAATAAGTATTTCGATGTACACGACTTGTCGGTTGCAGATCCCTTCAACCGCTGTTTTGTAGATGGGGTTGATGCTCTTTCAGGAGAAGCATGTTGATGATTTGCAATGCCCGATCTGGTTGACTGTTCCTTTTGCAGGCAAGGATACCTGTAGACTGTATTGTGCTCTGCCTGTTTGTTAGATGTTTTTTTATTTGTTAGATGGGGCTGATGCTGAAGATTGTGTTGTCTATGGTCCAATACTTAAACTTGATATGGCTGCTCTATTTCTAGTCCAAAGTGCTTTTATAATTCCCAACAGGGTTATGTTATGCAAATAGATCAAGATTGTGTTGTCCTCTGCTTTTTTATTTACGAAGTTAATGCTTGAAGATTGTGTTGTCTACGGTCCAATACTTAAAGTTAATGTGGCCTATTTCTAGTCGTGCTTTTGTAATTTCCAACAGGGTATGTTATGCAAATACTAGTTCACTGCCAAAAGTTGTAATTATGAAGTAAAATGAACTTCAAACTCCTCTTTTACATTTCTTTTGTTTCAAAAAGAAGTATTGACACAAACGTCGTGTGTTCTCATTTCTGTCAGCAATGCATGCTTGGTAGTCAGAAGTTACCCCACTTTCAGCAAGAAATTCATGCTAGTTTTGAAACTTTAATTACGCACGAAGGATATTTCAACCTGAAACAATAATTACTTTTGTTTTTCTTAGAGTTCAGTGTGCCTAAACAAGAAACAATAATCAAATGGCTGCAATGCTGCATATTTGTTCAATAATTTGACATTTAGTGAGAATAGTGTGCAGATGCCTCATTTGCAGATAAAGAAACTGTGGATATGCATAAAAGTTTGCTCAGTGTCATGCTGCTATTATCTTGTTTGTTTGTATTATGGTCAAAGTTAGCACATAATGCTGATAAGATATTGCAAATGTAGAATGTGCTTGGTTATTCTTAGTTTGTTGTATGATCTGGTACAGTTTTATCTTCCAAAAATATTCTGTGTGAACTGGTATCCTGCAGCAGGCAGCCCATTAATTATCTCAGGATTGGACGTGTTGACACTTGATTAACTGGACACATTCAATCATTTCTGCCAAACAGGATGCATAATATATCTGTAGACTAATAATCCATTGGTTCAGATTTCTTTAGCCGTCTTTACATCTTATGGTTAATAGTTTATATGATCCAGTTTCATTTCTGTCAGTTAAATGACATCCATCTTTTTTTTCGCAAGCAGGAAGAATGAGCTGAAAGCAGTAGCCAGTTCGAAATTAGCAAGCAAATCAGTCTATGATTCGAGAAGGTAGTACACTCATTTGAGCCTGTAGCTTTTTGAGTTGTGGATTGTTTGCTGTTGTTCTCTTGATGTGACTCTTCTTTCCTCTTAGGCCATCTCCAACGGGACCCCGCAAAACGGACAGGCCTTTTGACCATTTCGGTCCGTTTGCGGGGTGGAGGACAGGCAGTCCGGGCTTAGCCTGGTTGCAGTGGCCTGTGCCCCCAACGACCCCTTTCCGCAAAAAAAACATGCAAAAAAAAGAGGCCAAAAATAATTAAACAATATTACATATTAGTAGGTCCTTGTCTTGGCGGTCACAAAATATCAAAAAAAAAAGCCCCGATACTATGGGGGTGCCTTGGCGTGGAAGGGAAACCGGCGGGCGTTGGCGTGGAAGGAAAACCGGCGGGCGTTGTTGGCCGGCCGGCGCCCTGGTCCTACGGCTGTGCGCCACCTACTCGTCGTCGTCGTCCTCGTCGGCGAGGTCGATGAGACCTGAGGCGGTGGCCACGCGCCGCTCTGGGCCGGAGCGGGAGGCATCTGCGCTTGCCACCCACGACTTCGGTGGCACTGTTGATCTGTAGGGTTCAGCGATAAAAACAATAAATTTTACTCTCGCTCTGAATGAAGCTGCCAGACCTATCTATTAATGTAATAACAAGAGGGGCTTTTGAAACTTACCCTTGAAGAAAAGCGTTGTCAACGCTCAGGAGAGCGTGGTTGATGTAGACGAGCCGAAGCCGACCTCAAGGTCGTGATGAAGTCCTTGCGCTCCTTGGCTCCAACAACTTGAGTGCCTCAAGTGCGACACCTCGCGGGGAGTTACACACGTCTGGTGCCTGACGATGACTCCGCTTCGATCGGCGGCGATTCAAGTAGAGCTCGGATCCGAATCCCATGGCGTGGCGCTCCATGATGAAGATGTCTCGCTCGTGATCCGGACTTGGGACCACGGTCACGAGAGATAGAGGGGGAGAGAGAAAATATCAATTAGAGGTCCTCCCAAAAGTGGGGTGACCTTTATTGATTATTGGTGTATTTATTTTGGCCAAATACCCCACTATATATAGGGGGAGGAGGGGGTACACCCTCCCTCAAAGTCCCGGGGTGGGGCTAAAGGAGACGAGGGGGACGGGGTGGCCGCCGGCCACCTAGTGGGCCCCGCGCGGGGGGCTAGGCCCAGCCGGCCAGCCCCCTTGGCCCCTCTCCCTCTCTCCTTTCCCTAATGGGCCCTCTCCCTCCGGAAATTGGCCCATTAAGCCTTTTTGACCTTTAATTGATTTTCTCTTTATTAAATAATTATGAATAAATGATTAAATCAACATTTAACATTCATTCACACATTATTCAATCTCCGTGGCCATGTAACACCTTCCACCTCCACTCCGGACATCCTCTGGACTTACCGAAACCCTTCTGGTTTTCTCCCTTCTCTTCTTCGGTGATTCCACCGATCCTATAAACACTCTCTAAGCATCAAGCCCTTAAGCGTGATACCCCACGGTTCGGGAACACTCTAGACATGGTCGGGAAACTCCCGCACCAATGATCGACAGAGGGACCTGGATGGCCATGTGACCCCTGTGCGTTTCACGAAGATCTTTCGTCGTTTGAACCGGGACAGTCGTGTCTTATTCCCTTTGTCACTCGATACTTGCATTGCCCAAGATCTGATCAATGACATCACCATGTCGTGTTCAATCTCGTTAGTGAACAACGCTACTTGACTCGTTCCGATAAATGATATCCCCGTGATCAAATCACACGCTGCGCAGCTATTGGATATAACCTCTCTGAGTGGGCCCTTGAGTATCTTCCCGTCACATGGACGGACAAATCCCGCTCTTGACATATATTGTCTCTACGGTTTCCTCCGAGTACCTGAACACACCTTTATAACCACCGTATTACCAGATGGCGTTTGATGCTATCTAAGCACTCTCGAGAGACAATGATTGATATCACGGTCTAAGGAATAGTCTACGAGGATCCATTTCTAATCATCATAACTTGAACTTCGTGTCATGATCGGGTCACGATGTTTAGGTTGGGTATTGGTTCATCATCTCACTCTCAAAATGAGATGACCTCATTTTCAACTAGCATAAATGCCACATGATCAGGAAACTTGATCATCTGTTGACCAATGAACCAGTGACTAGAGTTTCACTGGGAACCCCTGGTTGTTTGTATATCACACGTGTATTGATGTTTTCACTCAATACAGTTATAGCATGATATAAAACTTAATCATAAACTATATTAAATATGATAATAGTCCTTACTACTATTTGTCTCTAGGGTATATTTCCAACAGTCTCCCACTTGCACTAGAGTACAAATACACTAGCTGCATTTGTTCTCAATCATTGGCACCATATATCCGGTACCCTGAACATGCTTGCTCATGGAAGAGGTTGAGTCTTAGGTCTGTACTTTATAGTCCCAAATCCTTTGCAACTTACTAATATCACCTTGATTGACATTAATACTTTATCATCACATAATAGCATCTGCGTGTATGCATCGTCGTTATGGCAGCAGAACGAGGCCTGATTCCAGGAGCCTACAGTGACGTTAGATCAACCTCGTGGGCTTTCTCATGGGCACTGTGCCCTGGGACACATCATTCTACGTTAAAAGCGAACTAGCCCCGTCATAACATTATACAACACTTTAGATGATACCCTTATCCATTATTATAAATGTATTCATTGAAACACTAGTGCACTCTGTGCAACTTTCGATGTTTTCTTCACCTCGCTTCCTACTTGACTTTAATCGGTATTACGGGAGTTTCCAACATATTTCCTTATAACATAACTCTTTATGCTTTAAGATATGTTATCCTTTATGGATTTGGAAAATATGTCCACAATTCTCTACTAGACACTGCGGACAAACTTAGCTCAACGTTCTGTGATTCGAACTTAATCACTTTCAAACGTTCTTTATTGGATCATATATTATGTTAAGTTATCATCATGGTTTACTAAGATAGAACCTATGTCTTAACATAGTGGATGAAGAATCATCATTTTTCTTTCTTTCAACCATTCATGTTCAACTTAATACTATTCCTAATTTGAGTCATTAAGGACCAGTTTCTTAATTAACTTCTATTCTGAAACCCCTTTCAGAATCCCTTAAGGAATACTACATAATATCATAATTCGGTTATTATCAACTTCTACATCTTATAAATCATTATTTATAAGTATTTGCGCCTTTATTCTTAACACCCTTAAGAATTGCTCCTATAAGCTCCCACTCAAAATATGTTCCTACATATTTGAATTTGAGACTTATATTGCTCTCACTTAAAAATATGTCAATCACATATTGTTTCAGGAAGACTTTCATAGCTTCCATTCAATTTTATGCAAATTGCATATCCACTCACTATTTTGAACAATTCAAAATCCTTTGATCAAATATCAAACTTGGAGTTTTATTATGAGATACCAGTACTATTACTAGTTTTAAATCCTCTAGACATTCAGCACACTTGAATCAAATTCATTTGAATTCATCCAATACTTGATAAATTGTGCTTTTGTCATTCACCCCCTTTTTCCACTATGGCTTTGCAGTCATTTGGGAAAATTCAAGTAACCCCTTTTACTTGTGAGATTCAGCAATGAATTGCTTTCTGATCTCAAGGGAAGTTTGCTTCTAGGATTCCTCATAATTTAGTTTACCATTATTTTCTTTGTAGTTTGTAGGTATGTCACATTCCAATAATCATGACAAATGATTCTCAAATGTCTCCATACAAGATATGTATTACATTATGAATCCTACTTCATGTAGTGAAAACACTAGTGGAGAAAACACAATGATCAATATCATTGATTCTTTCCTTCTGTGAAGAGAATCGTTCAGAAACGTTGTCCGTTGCGCTTCTCAACACTCTGATGCAGGGTTTTGAATCCTCATCGTGTTTTACACTATCTTCCATTTGCTCCATAATTGAGAAATATCACTAAAAGTGAACTTTCTCAAGAATGCACCAAAATCCAAGCAATACGAATCTTGGTTTCCTTTTGGTTTGAGCTATGGATTTCGTATTCAAAGTTTCTAATGAATACTCTACAAGGACTTATTCGCTATTGTTTTGGTTATATCGAATAACCCCAAAACTTTCACGAATTCAAATGGTTCACTACATTCTAATTGAGTACTAACTATTTCTAACTAATGGTCTCTATATCTACACTACAATGACTTATTTGGTGCCTTCTATTCAACCCATTTTTGATATCTAATATCACATTGTGATGCTTTGTATTTTGACATTTCAAAACTCTTTGCATTCCATAATTTCTTTTATGCCATTCTTATAAATTCGAATTTCATTGATATCGATCAAATCATAGAAATTAGATTCTCTTTTATATTTATACCCTTTTATTGATGAAACACTTTGATCAAATCAAATATTTTCATATTCATGTTTCCTTTGCTAAACTACTTTACACATTTAAACAATCATTCAATGATAATTACCATTTTCGCTAAAACCCAATACATCGAATATGTATTAACTTTTAACAATTCTTTAAACACTCTGTATTCAAGTAATACACGGTGTTCAAGTTAATTTGCCAAACTTAGGCATGATTTATATGTGATAAGAAATCAAATGACTTTCGCATATTATCATTATAACTTTGAATTTAAACAATGGTTTTTCATTCATTAATGAAATATCATTAAGTAGGGTATTTTAAAGGCATTTCAATATTTTACAAATGTTCATGCATTATCAATTAGTTTCAAACGAACAAGGATAATTCACACATAATCAAACAAGATATGAACACGAATAAAAATCATTCATAAAAGCAGAACAACTGTTTGTTACAAACTCATATGAATAACCGTCTCACGAAGTGTGAGACACACTAAAGAAGTTCACAATCTCTTGATTACAAAAAATCATCCTAAAACACAAACTAAATGATAAATGTCGAGGGAGAGTGTCTTTAGCCGTCATCATCATGCTCGCCATCAACACGCAACGTCACCTCCTCTCCAGCAAGCACCTCTCATGCAGAAGGACCTGTTTTCAGCAAAACAGAACAAGTATCAGATATACTTAACACTGCAAATGTGTTTGCAAGATTATAACATTTATAAAACTGTATATCAAATATATACCTTTGTCATTGACGACCTGAGCGACATATGGTTCAACCAACACATTCTTGAGATGTCTCATGAACCTTTGGAACTCCATTGTTTCCGCGTCGCCCCTCATTACGCAACTGCTGACTTGTGCTTGGTAGCTTGGTGGCAGCGACTGTAGCACAACGGCGTTTGCAAAAGAGCCCGTTATCCAGATGTCCAGGAAGTATGCAGGCCTCATGTACACATCATGCATGTGCTCCAAGTGGTCGTCCAGTGATGAGTTCTCCTCCATCTTAATGGAGAGGAAGTCTCCCATCAGCTCATGCTCTCAATGCGTGTCTGCTCCACGAAATGTGTCCCAATCTGTAGCATCACTGAACGAGGGTTGACATCACCCACGAAAGGCCACAAGTCGTCCACCATTCTGGAACGCATTACAACTGAAATATAGGAGGCCATCTCCCGACGGAGATAGCGGTCGTTCCGCTCCTCTTGGGTCTCTAGGTCAGTGGGCTGATCCAAATCCATCCCGTCGAGTATGTAGTCGACCATGTCGTTCTCGCTAAGGAGAACATGGAGACTTGCGACCCATATGGAGAAGTTTGATCCATCTAATCTGAGCTTCTCTCCTTCTAACCAATCAATTGTCAACACGGAAGGTCCCATCTATATTTATAATTACAAAAGGAATTTAGACTAAGTTTATAATTAAATGAGTTAATAATAACTCCACTCAGAAACTCCTATCCCTAAAAGGGTTCCTAGTGATAACACGACCCTTATCGACTACATCTCCCCCGATCATCACGGCCATCAATGTGGGTTCAAGGGTAGACGCTAAACGTCAGTCACATCATTCATGCGACTCGTGCTCGATCTTTCGACCATCCGTGTTCCGAGGCCATGTCTGTACATGCTAGGCTCGCCAACTCAACCTTAGTGTATTCACTGTGCAACATGGCTTACACCCACTATATGCGAACGTAGATATATCTGACACCCGATCATCACAGCCTACCTCATACCGAAGAACTTTTCTTGGTGGTGCACACTAAGGGGGAACATAATCGTTGGTAATTTTAACAGGGATCATCTTATTAGGCTACCGTCGAGTATCTAATACTAGAACACAATAAGATATACAAACAATAACATTGAATGTAAATACTATGTGATATGGTCCTTCACGTCGTGATCTTTATTCGCCGTCACCGGGTTCTGGCGCCAGGGTTCCGGCGCCGTAGACACCAGGGTACCAGTGTCTTCCCGGCGTGGTAGTTCGTCACCTTCGTGACTATCTACTACTACGTAACAAAAGGTAATCACTTTATCTTTGCCACAACCATATCACAAAGCAACGTCCCCCTGCAAAATAAAGTTAGACGCCTCTACTTTATCTTTGCATGTTTTACGTGGCTGAATGGGCTTTCACACAAGAACCGTTCTTAGGAACTTTCAGCACAACGCTAATCAAGTAGTTGTCTCTACTACACCCGTTTTGGGGCCCTCCATTGCAAATGGTATACCAACTAATGTGAGAGAGATAGACACCCCCCTAAGCCACTTTATACGGTACAAGTCGTATGTCAAGCGTGCACCAGTCTCGCAAATTAACGCGTAAAGTCGGTTGGGGGCCGCTTCATCAACCATTACTGCGGTATACACAAGTACACGTAGGAGGGTAACAACTAAAAGATCAACGCCCAGATGCTACATCTCGTGTGTTCTACCCGTACTAGCATTACTACACATAGATCTAGCTCTGATACCACTATAGGGGTTCCGCGTATAAAAACAATAAATTTTACTCTACGCCCCTGAACCCCTGAAGCTGCCAGGACCTATCTATTAGTAATACAGTAACGGGAGGGGATTTTCGCGAACTTACCCTTGAAGACCGAAAAGTGTTGTCAACGCTCAGGAGAGCGTGGTTGATGTAGACGAGCCGAAGCCGACCCCAAGGTTGTGATGAAATCCTTGAGCTCCTTGGCTCCAACAACTTGAGTGCCTCAAGTGCGACACCTCGCGGGGAGTTACACACGTCCGGTGCCTGACGATGACTCCCGCTTCCCCGATCCAGCAGCAGTTGCGGAAGTAGAGCTCCCGGATCCGAATCCCGCAGCGTGACGGCGCTCCGCGGTGAAGATGTCTCTCGCTCGTGCAGTCCAGAATTGGGACCACGGTCATGAGAGATAGAGGGAAGAGAGAAAATATCAATTAGAGGTCCTCCCAAAAGTGGGGAGACCTTTATTGATTATTGGTGTATTTATCTTGGCCAAATACCCCACTATATATAGGGGGAGGAGGGGGTACACCCTCCCTCAAAGTCCCGGGGTGGGACTAAAGGAGAGGAGGGGGGAGGGGGTGGCCGCCGGTCACCTAGTGGGCCCCGCGCGGGGGGCTAGGCCCAGCCGGCCAGCCCCCTTGGCCCCTCTCCCTCTCTCCTTTCCCTAATGGGCCCTCTCCCTCCTGAAATTGGCCCACTAAGCCTTTTTGACCTTTAATTGATTTTCTCTTTATTAAATAATTATGAATAAATGATTAAATCAACATTTAACATTCATTCACACATTATTTAATCTCCGTGGCCATGGAACACCTTCCACCTCCACTCCGGACATCCTCCGGACTTACTGAAACCCTTCCGGTTTTCTCCCTTCTCTTCTTCGGTGATTCCACCGATCTTATAAACACTCTCTAAGCATCATCAAGCCCTTAAGCATGATACCCCATGGTTCGGGAACACTCCAGACATGGTCGGGACACTCCCGCACCAATGATCGACAAAGGGACCTGGATGGCCATGTGACCCCTGTGCGTTCCACGAAGATCTTTCGTCGTTTGAACCGGGATAGTCGTGTCTTATTCCCTTTGTCACTCGATACTTGCATTGCCCGAGATCTGATCAATGACATCACCATGTCGTGTTCAATCTCGTTAGTGAACAACGCTACTTGACTCGTTCTGACAAGTGATATCCCCGTGATCAAATCACACGCTGCACAGCTATTGGATATAACCTCTCCGAGTGGGCCCTTGAGTATCTTCCCGTCACATGGACGGACAAATCCCGCTCTTGACATATATTGCCTCTACGGTTTCCTCTGAGTACCTGAACACACCTTTATAACCACCGTATTATCAGATGGCGTTTGATGCTATCTAAGAACTCCCGGGAGACAGTGATTGATATAGCCTCACGGTCTAAGGAATAGTCTATGAGGATCCATTTCTAATCATCGTAACTTGAACTTCGTAACATGATCGGGTCACGATGTTTAGGTTGGGTATTGGTTCATCATCTCACTCTCAGAATGAGATGACCTCATTTCCAACTGGCATAAATGCCACATGATCAGGAAACTTGATCATCTGTTGACCAATGAACCAGTGACTAGAGTTTCACTGGGAACCCCTGGTTGTTTGTATATCACATGTGTATTGATGTTTCCACTCAATACAGTTATAGCATGATATAAAACTTAATCATAAACTATATGAAATATGATAATAGTCCTTACTACTATTTGTCTCTAGGGCATATTTCCAACAGGTACCGTCCCACTGCCGCTCCTCCTCCAGCTGGGACACGAGGATGGCGGCATGGAGCTCCTCCTCCTCCGTCAACGGCCGGGGCTGCGGCTCTAGCTCCTCCTGCTTGACGGCCACCAGCCGGGGTTGCGGCTCGTGGTCCTCCTCCGTCGATGGCCAAGGCCACACCTCGGACGCGACGGTGTCGGCGCCCCATTTAGCGTGACCAGTTCGGGATGTCGGGCTGAAGCGGCGGAAAGTGGAGGTCGCCGTCGTTGTCGTCGTCCTCCATGCCGGAGTCCTCGGTGGACTCCTCGTCGTCGAGGTTCTCGAGGTGGGCCTCGATGGCCTCGCGCCGCGCCGCGCTCCGCCTCGAACCACCGGTCCTAGACCGGAGAGTCGATGGCATACGCGGGATCCTGCCATAGATCTGGCGGCAGGAAGGCCCGTCGCCGGCAGATCTTGCGACGCGCATGGCCAGAGGCTGGGATGGCCGACATGGGCAAGAGGGCTCTGTTGAGGTGCCACCCCGCTGGCAGGTGCAAGTTAGGCCACGGGCAGGGGCATGCCTTCCTCGGCGAGCATGCGCACGGCCTCGAGGCTCACGTACACACGCCGCTCGGAGCACGGGCGTGGCGGCAGGCGCGCCGGTGGGCCGCGGAAGAAGGAGGAGCTGCGGCGGGGCGGCGACCTGCATCATGGTCGTTTCGGCCGGGCAGGAACCAGCCCTTCCAGCTTCCCTTCCCCTTCGTCATCGCGGCCGGCGAGGGCTTGTCGGTGGGGAGGGAGCAGCCGCTAGCTAGGGTTTTGGGGTTTGACCGGGGTGTGGAAGTGGAGTAGAGTGGGGTGTGGATGGGGACGACGACGTGGTCCCATTAAAAAGGACGCGGTCAAAGCTCTAGGACACCTCCAGGTGGGGCCTGTTGAAGTCGCTGGTGGACACGGTCGGACGAGGCCGGCGTCCATCCTACCGTATTCCGGCCCTAGGTTTCGGCCCGGTTTGCGGTGAAACGGACCGCGCCGCTCTGTCCTCTGCGTTTGCAGGTGCACGTTGAGCCGTGGCCTCGGTCCCGGAGGATAGGATCGGACCCGCAGCGTCCGTTTGCGGGGGGGCGTTGGAGATGGCCTTACAGGTAATGTAGTCTATTTAACAATTACATTAACATGTGTCTATTCTTTCCTTTTACAGTGGGACCAATGTTTAACGATAAACATGAAAAAATGTGCGTCAATATGATCCACTAGATCCAGTCAAATGCCTTGATACCCATCTGAAAGTAGTACTGATGAATTATAAGGGTGGAGAGCAAGATATTGGCGTTGCCAAGTTTTTTCTTTTGAATGCCAAAAGGAGATGTAGTTTTCAGTCAGGGAGAAGATAGACAAGAAATGGGTGGTTGCTCTTGCAGAAATCAAATCTCCGTAGAAAAACATATACCTTCTTGAGATGCTCAATTCGAAATCAGAAATGGTTCTTATCTCAAGTGCTTGAATATGTATGACTTGTCAATTGCCGATCCCTTCAACTTTTATCTTTTAGATGGGGGAGATATTGTTTCAGAAGAAGCATGCCTATGATTTTTCGATTGCCGTTCTTGGTGAGTATGCAGACGCGGTTCATAGATTAATATCTTTGCTCATCCTGTAGCAGGAGTTGATGAAGATTGGGTCGTACTGTTGTCTCTGCTCCAAACCTTAAATTGGATATGGCTGCACCATATCCAATGTTCCTTTGTCATTCACAACAATGTGTCATCCAAAACCAGTTTACTGCCAAATGTTGTACCTGGGAACTGGGAAATAGTAAACTGAGCATTGAACAGTAATACATTTATGTTTCCTTGTTTGATCTCACAAATGAGTACGTACTGCATCTAAAGACACTGTAATTATAACTTCAAACGTTTCTCTGCATAGGTAGAGTAAACCTCGTCTATCTTTTTTGATTTTTTTTTCTGCCTCAAGGGTCAGTAGGTGGTTTATTTCATAATATTTTAAAATGTCTAAGTACCAGAGAATTTCTTACCCTGGAAATAGGAATGCCAGCCAAACTCATAGCAGAAACTCAGCCCTGGATAACATATCGTGGTAGCAAGATGAGTTGCATGGCATTGTAGTTCTTTGCGTCCCAGTTTCTTGGAAGTCATTTAACAGTCTATCTTCTCCCCGTCCCAGTAGGTGCTTTTTCTTTCACCGTCAGTCTTCAGCGTGTAAATGTCCATTTCAAGACTTAAAACATTGTCTGAATCATCCAACTTTTTCGCAAACACGAAGCTTGCATCTCGATTCATTGATACAAAAAAGTTATACAACTATACACGCCTAAGAATAGGCCAAAACACCCGTCACAAAAGGCAGGACATGGCCAAGACCGCTAGTCAACATTACAACCGACGCCGTCACACAAACCCTAAACTAGATGCGCATAAGCAGCACCACCGCCCACCACCACGTTGCTTCGTCGTTACAACATGACCCAACAGCCGTCAGCCACCACCCGTCGAGTGAAACCATGCGATTAAACACCGCAACAGAGGATCCTCCGTGGTCCACAATCCTTGCCAAAAGGGTAACCGAACTAGCACGAGGCCGAAGCTTCAAGGATCTGCTCACCAGAGTCAAAGCATGCACCATCACCAAGCGTGCCACCCAGGGCCGTACCACCAAGAACAACGCCTCCAAGGAGGGAGCGACGTCCGCGACGCCGTCGTCATCCGATCTGGCAAGCCAGATCTAGATTTTCACCCGAGTAACTGACCCACGAGGGATAGGGGGTGAACCGATGCTTCTTGACAATGCCCCCAAGAGGTAACGACGCCCGAAGGCGCCGCCGTCGTCGGCACCAACAAAGGTTGAGCAGAGCTTTCGCCCGAAGTGCCACGGTCACCACTCACGCACTAGTGCAACCTCCGCGACCCGACAGCAAGATCTTGTCGTCGACGACTCCGCATCAGCCCAAGAACTCGATTGGCCCGCCAACCTACCAGAGGAGGCCACCACGTGATGCAGGTTCCAAGGCGATGAAGCACCACCCGAGGTGGGAACCTCGTCACATGAGCACATGTGCACCGGCCAGCTTCGATCAACGGCAAGGATGCCGGAATCAGCAGCACAATGCTGATGCACAGCTCAGTTCGCTTCCCATGGTGGCAGAGCTGCCCCACCGCAAAGCGCATCGCTCGTCCATCGCCGCCGCCACCGGGGAGGTGGAGCAGCACGAAGACGGTGTCGCCGCTGTATGCAGAGGGGTAGGTGGGAGGAGATGGGCGCGACAAGGCCAGTCACCGTAGCCGGGCTAGACCCGTCGCGGATGACCAACACGTAGCACGCCCTTCGCGTCGTCAAGGGCCCAACCCTGCGCCGCGCCAAGTCGGCATCCTCCACCACCCAGCTGGTCTTCGACCCCGTCGACGAAGAGATCACGCTAGCGCCGACAGACCCACCCGCGATGGCCGAGGTCGACCTCCTACAACAGGGAAAGTGGGTGCACAGGCCGTGGCCAGCCGCGGTGGCCTCCGCACGAGATCAAACGCCCGGACTCGAGCTGCAGTCACGCGCAAGCGCTGCGTCCCGCAAAGCCAAGGTCAGGTCTTGAGGGCCCGTAGCCACCTAGATCTAGGCCCAGGGAAGGCCCACATCGGATCCGCATGGGCACCATCGTCGCTCTCCGGCCTCCGCCGCCGCCTTGCCAGCACCACCAGGGACCCCTGCCATGGGTTGCCTCCCTCCCCATCGCACCAAGTCGCTCAAGCAGCGCTGCCACCCGCGACCCAGGCCGGCCGGGGCCCAAAGGGCTTAGATCGACGCCCGTAGAACCGCGCCGCCGTGGCTGTCTTCCGCGTCGTCTCTGGCCACCGGCACCAATGCGTTGCCACAACACCCTGCTTCCGTGCGCACCTTGCGCAGCACCGCCTCGCATCGAGCAGCCAGACCTGAGCGCCGTGGGAAGGAGAAGCCCCGCCGCCACCTTCCCTAGACACGCGTGGCTTCGCCAGTGCCTCCTCCGGTGGTGGTGGCACGGAGGAAGGGGGAGGGGGTTGGTGGCACGGCGGCTAGGGTTTCCCCCATGTCGCCAGAGAGGGCGACGCGGGGGCCAGTCTCCATGACCCTCCAACGTTTATTCACGCTTGTCTCTGAATCATCCAACTTAACAGGAGTATTTGAAAGTCGCCTCTAACCTTTGTTCTTCCCAGCTCGTCTCTCCCTCTTCTCTGACGGCCTCGCTGGTCGGAGGGGGTGGGAGAGGGTAGGTCGTCCCCTCCATGTAGTTAGATGTAGTGGTAGGTTGTGGGCAATTTAAAATAAAAATAACCCAAAAGTTAAATAAATTTAAATAATAAACCTTCTGGCAAACAATTTCACACAGTCTAATCTTTTTCTGCAACTTCCGCCCGCGCGGCGTTGCACACATGCTTGCAACTCCACCTCGCACGGCGCTGCACCCCTGCCACGCTAGCGCGGTAGGACCCGGCGCTGCAGCACTGCCACGCTGGCGCGCACGTGCGGCGCCAGGCTACACGGCGCCGCAACCACCACTGCGTCGCCAGGCCATGCGGCGCTGCAGCCCCTGCTGCGCTGACGCCGTGGGCTCCAGCCGTGCAAGTGTGGCGCCACTTGGGGCGGCGCCGCACGCACGCCTGCCGCGCCACGGTGGCTGGCGCCGCACACCTACCAGCACTTAGCGATGGCTGCCCCTCCCAACCCGACCCAACCCAGCACTTAGCTACCGGACGTGGACAAACTGGCCGAGGTGGAGCTTGTTGTTGAGCACGAGGTCGGCCTGCGCCGTCGGGAGCGTGGCGCAGATGCAGTGGGAGGAGTCGGAGACCTTTGACGTAGAACTGGCCGTGCCTCGGGAATAGGTCCTTCTCGTCCATGTCCGCCGGCACGATGTCCGTGACCTGCAGCACGGCCGTGCGGTGCTCGCCGGCGGGCTTGGCCGCGCCGGCCTTCTTCCCGTCCAGAAGCTTCAGTGGCGGCGATCTAACGGCCATCTAAAAAGGCTAAATATCAAAGCTGTTCTGCTGATCTGCACAAATATATCAATACCGCAACTTTCATTGTGTATTCATCTGCTAGGAAGCGAGGAAATTAATCCATACTTCTGTTGTCAATCAGGATTATTAGGAACAGACAAAAGTATACAACGAACATTGATTGCTTTTAAATGAGTTGATGGCTGGTCCTAACGGGGAGGCCTTTAAGTAGAGCAGGCAGAACATGCCTGAAACAGAGTTATTTGTCTGTTGGAGCTGCCACACGCAGCTCCCTCTGATCTTCTCTCTAACTCTCTCAATCTGTTGTCTCTCTCAAGAACACACACGCACACACACAGCCAAGAGGAAGAATACCATATCTTTGCCATGGCTCTCACTTGGCTTCCACAAATGCTACATTGTTTCTCTATGCCCGTAGACTATCATTTCTCATTAACTTACAAGTCTTTAAATAGACATACATACATGTACCCTGCCGAAGCCAACTACTAGTCCTGGTCTTGTGCGACTTATGCATAAACCGGCCACTAATCCATGCACTCACTAATGATCCACTAATCTCTCCACTAGGAGCTGCATGCGCGCACACACGACCAACAACTTCGCCCAGCCTCTCAACGGCAACATGCATGACCAGACCAACTCACTATCAGCTTGGCTACATGCACTGACCTCATCTCTAGTACACCTAGTGCCGCAGCTTGTAGTGTTAAAACTCGACTACAAAATAAAACATGATATAATCATCTAAAATTATCCCTAATAACAAGATTAGTCCCAACACAGTCACACTGGACTGGATCAAATCGGCCCGATCCTGAACGAACAGTGGCAAAATTCCTAAAATCTAGCCAGAGCAAGCAGATTCGTATCTTCTCAAGACATGGCGAATTCCGTCGATCTTGCTCCGGCACCAAGAACCATTTCCGCAGAATTTCTAGACGATCTTGGCGAAATCATAGCAGTAGAAAGAACAGGGGAGAGGGGACCAAAGAAGCAAGAATGGCAGGCACCGAGTCGTCGTGCCGGGAACAAGACGATTGATTACTTGGGGGAGAGGACAGGACGCAGATTTCCCGGTCGGCCGCCGTTTAACAGGAACAAGAACCTCCTCGGCTGGGCCTAGGACGGGAACGGAGCTAGTCTCTGCGGGAGAGGAGCTCTGCGAGAGGGAGCGGCATAGGACAGGTGATCGATGCGTGGGAACAAGAACCTCCTCGGCAAAGTGTTGGTGGGTGTGCGGCGCCAGCCACCGCGGCGCGGCAGGCGTGCGTGCGGCGCCGTCCCGAGTGGCGCCACACTTAGCGGCTGGAGCCCACGGTGTCAGCGCGGCAGGGGCTGCAGCGTCTCATGGCCTGGCGACGCAGTGGTGGTTGCGGCGCTTTGTAGCCTGGCGTCGCACGTGCGTGCCAGCGTGGCAGGGGTGCAGCGCCGGGTCCTGCCGCGCCAGCGTAGCAGGGGTGCAGCGCCATGCGAGGTGGAGTTGCAAACACGTGTGCAGCGCCATGCGAGCGGGAGTTGCAGAAAAGGATTAGACTGTGTGAAATTGTTTGACAGAAGGTTTATTATTTAAATTTATTTAACTTTTAGGTTATTTTTATTTAAATTGCCTAGGTTGTGTCCTTTAGGGCGTATTGGAGTATGCTAGATCTTTGTGGCCATATCTGGTGCGTCTTGGTGCTCATATCCTCGGCTGTTCTGCTCTGGTGGCGGAAGTTGTGGCATGCAGGGGAGTTGGAGACACGCATCTCAATCCAAAAGGCCTTGAGCTTCTCCATTTTGGCGTGGCGTCAGGTGGTGGCTGTTGCATCTCTCCAACAAGCTTTCGAGGAGGAAGACGGGCGGGAAGTGTAGCGTGAGCTCTATCAACAAGCGTTGCCACTTCCTGACTCTTCTTCTCCTGGCCGGTCTTGGTGGAGATGGGGAGGAGAAGAGGAGCTCACGACCATTGCCGATGGGAGATGGCAGGGAAGCCTGGCTTAGCCAAGTGAGGATTTTATTCTCGATGTGGCGATTCCCAAGAAGTGGTGATGTTTGTCCACCGCTATCCATGGCCATAGGGTTGGCCTCGCCATGTGCGACCGCTACGGCAGCTCGAGCATCTCCTCCCTCCAAGCATGGAGGATATTTTCCAATTCTGGCGTGGCAATGTGCCTCTCAGCTGGTCCAAGTGGCCAAGTCCCCTGCATCAATAGAGGCGGCTGCATGTGGATGTGGTTCATCGGCGGCAAGATTGAACTTGATCGCGTTTCTACGATCACCTGTAGGGTGCTTGGTGCAAAAATAGAGGACCTGGTTGTAATGTTTGGTTTATTTAAGGTCCTATGTGTAAATTGTACCCACAGCCTGAGTAAGGTCCTTCAGGACCTTTTCTAGTTTTTAAAATATAGGAAACAGATACTGACGATTCCATCACTATTCCTAGGGAAAATGCAGAAAATGAAACCAATGCAAGTTCACCGTTGAGAGTTGTCATTCTGCTTTGGAAAGTGTACCAAAAAAGAGTTCCAAAGCACCAGAGCACTCCTCCACTTTTTAATCACTAGTGGAAAAAGGGTCTATAGTCCCGGATCATTAGGTCCATTGGTTCCGGTTTTTAAACCGGGACCAATCACCGACTAATCTTTCTTCTGATTGAGAACGAATCGGGACCAATGGGTCTCCATGTGGCCTTGGCTGAGGGGGAGGTGATCATTGGTCCCCGGTTCGTGGCACAAACCGGGACCAATGGGTCTCCACGTGGACGCTTGCGCAACGAGAGAGTGTGGATCATTGGTCCCGGTTGGTGGCACGAACCGGAATCGTTGGTCTATGCATTTCGGGCTATTTTTGTGCCGGCGACAGTTTTTTTTTCATTTATTTATTTGGTGTTTTGTATTCAATTTAATGGTACTACATATATACAGCAATAATGAAACCACAATATATATATATATATTACACATCATGATCACGAATATATTATACACCGTCTCATCCGTCGTGCTTGGTCGAAACATATTAATTACAAACGGTACTCACACGAATTTGATCTAATTTACATCTTCTTTTTTACACTTCACCCTTCCATATGAACCGGGTAATAGTATTCTCCTTTTGGATCTATGACTTGTTCTAATAAGAATTCGGCAATTTCTTCTTGAATTGCTTGCACGCGTCCTTGTGATAGAAGACCGTCCCGCATCCGTTCGATCCAATTTAAAGAAGGAGATCAATATATATGAATGAAACTAAACATAATTGGTGATAATAAAATAAAGTTGTGATTATTGTTTATCATACTTCAATTTTTTTGATGTTCTGATCGGTGCCCTTCTCTTTGGTCGTCTGGCGAATAAACTCGCAGACATAGTATCCACATAAGTTATTTCTAGCTTCCTGCCTCAAGCACTTTACGAGAACGGAGTTCAATTAAAATAATAATCAAGCATGATAATGGTAGTATTAAAACTAGAATTAAAGAGATGCATGGATCTAGCAAGTAGTACTTACAGTAAATGGTTGAATGTAAGCTCTGGCTTCCAAACGCCACTAGTGTTGGCGGTGAACCGTTTCCATGCCTTCTGGAGGAATTTCTGCATGTTCGCCCACTTTTCTAAAGGTGTGCGTTTCGAGTTCATGACTTTTACTACTCCGGTGTCAACATCAATGATTAACAGAATATAGTGAAAGCTGGACACACTAACAAAATATAACACGAGTCAATTATACGCTTAACATCGAGTAAACAAAAATAGAATGTGTACAAACACTCACCCAGTGTTGTAAGGAAATAGTATTTCCCTTCTATTGCTGAAATACGTCAACGCTTGTATCAAGTATCCTCTGTCTCTTTGGGATTTGTTTTTAGAGTAACTTCATAAACGAAATTGCAGTCAACAAACCTAAGGTCATAGATTTGTCCTTTGTTGCATTCGAGAATCTTTTATTCTGCATATATAATTAGTATAGTGATGAGTAAGATTATACAAGCAACGAATGAGCTGAGGTAGAAAGACTTAATTACAGAAATTAATAATACTTACAAACAATAGACACTGACGATAGTTTTGTCGAGGGCGTCTCGTTGGTAAAACTAAAATAATTCTGAAAATTTAATCAGTAGGAAGCCATCTCCATGACCGTAATGGTGGTGTTTATATCCAGCATAGATTCAGTTTTTGGATTCAGCACAGGCTTGCATGTACCACTTATGCAATCTTTGCATTTTTGTTGGTAGATCTTTGACTAACTCGAGCCCCGTACCGGTATACGTATGCTATTTCTTGGTACCCTTCGAACTCATCCATACGATTCATGTACTTCGTAATAGACAGTCCATATAATTTGGCCTTTTCTCCGTACAGTTGAACAAACTCCGAATCAATATTTGAATCATGCCGCTCCTGGGCTCTCTACTCATTGGTATCATACACTTTGAGCGGTTCGATTGATTGATTTTTCTGTTGTCCGAGCTAGGCAACTTCTTTCCCGACTCTCCGCTCTTTTGCCTTAACCGACTTGGTAATAGAGCGATTATAGTCTGATGTGAGCGCTATGGGTTGGTGAAGCTGAATCTTAAGCGCGTCTGCTTTGGCTTTATCTTCTGTGGTGACCGGGAAGAATGGCTCTATCACCTTTTTCTTGTTAGCCATGTCAATCTTCCACTTTTCATAATGAGCAGCTATGGCCGCATCAATTTCCTTATCTGTCTTCTCGCAAGGTAGCTTCTTCATATTCTTATGAGATACTTTTGGGAGGGGCGATAGCTTATGTTTCGGTGATCGGAACGTGCTCTTGCTGCTGCTGGTGGTGCTGCCCCTCTTAGTATACTTCCGCTTTTTTCTCTGAGGCTCAGGGGCGAGAGGCGGGTGGCCAGTGTGAGAGGCAGTGAGGCGGCGATGGAGGCAGCGCTGAGTCTTGAGGCGGTGAAGGGCGATTCGTTGGAGAATGGTGAGGTGGCGGTGAAGGTGGATTGCTGCTCTGAGGAGTGGGTGGCCTTGGCGGCACATAATTTGGAAGCACGATGTGCTCCTTTGGCCATACAATAGTCCTCCCTTTGGCTTCTCCTAGTTCAGTCAGCTCCATATCTTCCCCTGCAGGGTGGTCCAGCTTCATCTCCTCAAAATCTTGCTTCACATCATCCTACGTGACGACAGCATACCCTTTTGGAACCGGTCTGCAATGCCAAGTTGGGTTAGGCGCAATTGGTACGGCCATGCTGACCGCCGCCGTCACCCTTGAGTTCATAACTTGCACCTTTAGCTCACAAGCTGTGCTCTCCGTGATATCATCCACTGGGTAGCGTTTAGGACGAGCCGTCATCGGTGCATCATCATCAACATCCTGGAGCTGCGTGGAAGCGACGCTGCTTTTCTTATTCGATAGGGCGCTGGTACCATCGAATGCAGCTTCTACCATGTGCCGCTGAGATTGGCCGCTAGTACCTTGCTGGCTAAGTCTGTCGAGTTGATCCTGGTACCGCTTTAATTCTTCTTCTACATTATGCAGCCGGTCTGCAGCAGCCGCTTTCTCAGCTTCTTCCACGGCTTGGAGCCTGGTGTGCCTCGTGCTCGTCCTTTGTGTTCATCATTTTTAAGGGCGCGTGTGAGCTCGTCGTTCTCTCTACCGGGAACGAACCTTCCTGCTGCAACATCATCTATTGCATTTCTAATATCGTCGATGGGCAGTAGGGGATGATCTTTGTGTTTCTAATTATATATTGCCCTCCTTTCTTCGTCCAACGTGCACCCATGGCCGTAAAACCAGTTTCTCGCCCGTGGTGTCCATGTTGTGGGCTCTGGTCTGATCCCGGCAGCAATGTAATTGACCTCAAGTGCATCCCACTTAGGCATGCAACCGGCGTAGCCAGCAAGCCCCATATTATGATGGTACACTTTCTTAGCAGCGTTCTCCGTATTTATTCTAGGCCTTTCCTTAGCTTTCTCCGATGTCTTGTACTTCACAAAATCATCCCACTAGTGTCTTAACTTCGCATAGCCGCCTTGATTGAAATCCAAAGTCTTCTCTACCTTAACAAAGTTATTGTACAGTTTCTTCTTCCAGTTCTTGAATGCATCGGCCATCTTGATGAGAGCAAACTTCTTGACTCTTTGCACAAGCTCCATTCTTGCTCTCTCCTCCTCATCTGGATTCACATCTGGCATCAGTAGGAGGAAATTAATCATGAGCTTGTCAAAAAGCTTATCTTTGGCGTTGTCGCCGACATACGGGACTCCACTGCCGCTTGGCCGATTCCATTCTTGAATGGTGATCGGGATGTAGTCCCTCACAAGAACTCCGCATTGCTTGACATTTTTTTTGCGACATCGCCGGGAGCTTGCGGTTCGCCGTCTACACCGACCACTTCGATCCTATACCTCAAGTGTCATCCAACTTTTTTGTTGGGCCTCGTTTTGTTCTTACGAAAGAAGTTCTCGATCCGGAGGGCTAAAAGAAGAAAGGGTGTTAATATATGCATGTATATATATAGACAACAGCATTTTAATTACAAAAATACGTATATACACCTCGCCGGTGTTTGCGAGATTTAAGGTTCTGCCGGAGCCGTCGCCTTGTCCCTCATCGGCTTCTCCCCTGTCCCAGGCTTCGGCTTCTACCTCACCAGAGCCGTCTCCTCAGTTGAGAGACTCATCTCCCTCACCGGAATCGTTCAGAAACTTCCTGGTGACATCGATATTGATATCTTCATTTTCGCAGATCATTCCGTGGAGGATGTTTTCCTAATGTTCTAGAATCATAGTATCTTGGTGTGTTGGATCCATAGTATCTGCAAATTAAGATTTGCAAGTTACTATAATGCAAATAATACAAAACACTATGCACTTATTTTCTAAATCGGTTCGGAATGCCCTAGGTGGACAAACCATCGAACCCATGGTACTTAGGGGGTGTCGGTGTTCCTCTATGTAAAGTAAGGTTCAAAGTTGTATGAATATGAATTCTTACATTTTTAAATGGTAGAGTTCATTTTTCTGAACATTTTGATATATTATAAACATTTTTTGATTTAAAATGAATTAGTTATGATTTTTCCCAATTTTAATCCATTTTTAAATCATTTTTAAATAAATAAACATTTTTGGAATTATTAAAATTATTTTCCATCTGGCCCCACATGTCAGACTTTTATTAATTTCAGAAAACATTTCCAAAAAGAATAAAAACCTGACATGCTGGACCCACCTATCAGCATTTTCAGTTAATAAAACAATTACAGAAAACATTAAAAAAACCTTTATGATGCGGGTGACGGCGTCGGGCTCGAGCGGCACGGTAGGAGGCGGCGGGCTCGGGCGGAGCGGTCAGAGGCGGGCTTGGGCGGCGCGGGCTTGGGCGACGGGGGCCTCCTCCTCCTTGGGCACCGTAGTCGGTGGCGGAGCGGCATGGGCTTCGGCAAGGCGGTCGACAAATACAGAGGGCGATTTGTGGCACGGTCGACGGCGGCTCGAAAATCCGACAGTCTGACGACGTCGTTTTGCTCCGCGCGTGATTTTCCTTAGGCGTTTTGAGAGTGAAGTGAATGGGGAAGAAGAAGGAGGGGCAACAGTTACGTAGTACAGGCTATTGGTCCCGGTTCATCCCACCAACTGGGACCAAAGGCTCAACGGTCCCGGTTGGTGGGACAAACCGGGACCAAAGGTCTAGGCAGGACCGTTGCTGGGCTGCCACGTACGCGCGCACACCCAGGGCCTTTCGTCCCGGTTTATCGCACCAATCGGGACCGTTGAGCCTTTGGTCCCGGTTGGTGGGATGAACCATGACCAATGTCCTGGGGTGGAGCGTTCCTAGGGCCGCCATGTGTGTGCGCGCACCCAGGGCCTTTGGTCCCGGTTTGTGGGACGAACTAGGATCTTTGACTTGTTTTTTAGATTTTGGCCAAACTTTTGGTCTTCCCGCCATTTTCCAATTTGTTTTCTTCTTTAATTAATAAGATGATTATTTATTTGGAATTTCAAAAAACATTTAATAGGAAAAGTGCTTCAATTTAAATAACTAATCAAAAACCATTTTCTGTTTTAAATATTTTTATTTTAACTATAGAATTTTACTATTTTCAATTAAAATTGCATTAACAAATATTTATTGCATAATTTGGAATTTGAAAAAACTTTCAATAGGAAAGTGCATCTATTTAAATAACTAATCCAAAATCATTTTCTATTTTCAACAATAATTATTCTAACTATACAAACTATTAACAATTTTACCATTTGCAATTAACTAAGAAACAAACGGCGGGAAAACACGGTGTTCAAAACCTTTTTCAATTTTATGAACATTTATGCCATTTTCAATTAAAAATTTATTAACTATTTTTTTGCATATTTCATTAACTAAGAAGCCGGGCTAGGGATCTTCATCCCCGCCGTTTTGAATATAGTTTGAAACAGGCATAAAAAATTCAAAAACGATCCAAACAACGTGAAACTTTCGCGTGGTTCCATATTATGTGTCATAGTTGCAAGGAAAAATATTGAACTTTAAAAATTGCAAACATTATAAAAAATCCTTCACAAAATGACCTATTATGTTCGAGGTTTCATGGCATTTAGGTCAAACCATCAATGTTATGGCTAGAATCAGGGCATAGTTTGAGATAATGTGCCCATATTGTGCACACATGTGCATTTTGGGATGACTTACGATGTTGTAGGAGGAAGTTTTCCTTTTCGACGGATGAAAAAGCCATTCCATTTTTGAGGTGCCGAAATCGGCGTGTTCTGTGAAGCAACCATCAAATTAAAGTTTGGCATTGGTACCAACCCATTTTTCAAAAATACTAGACCACCTTATATGGTCAATTTCCCAACCGGTGTATCTGGAACCTTTCCGTCCATCCCTCATGAAAAAGACAAATTCCTGCCCAATCGGTAGGAGGTTACCCAGATTTGAACTACAAGTACATGATATAATGCTTGTGAATTTTTAAAAAATCATTTATAGATTCACAACATGCTATTTCATCAGAGATCTACTTCAAGTTCAGCGAGGCTCTGCCCCAGGCTAGGAATCTTCATCCCTGCCGTTTTGAATATAGTTTGAAACGGGCATAAGAAATTCAAAAACGATCCAAACAACGTGAAACCTTCGCGTGGTGTCATATTATGTGTCATAGTTACAAGCAAAAATATTAAACTTGAAAAATTGCAAACATCATAAAAAATCCTTCACAAAATGATCTATTATGTTCGAGGTTTCATGGCATTTAGGTCAAACCACCAATGTTATGGCTAGAATTAGGGCATAGTTTGAGATAATGTGCCCATATTGTGCACACATGTGCATCTCGTGATGGCTTATGATGTTGCAGGAGGAAATTTTCCTTTTCGGCGCACGAAAAAGCCAATTTCCATTTTTGAGGTGCCAAAATCGGGGTGTTCTGTGAAGCAACTACCAAATTAAAGTTCGCCATTGGTACCAACCCATTTTTCAAAAATACTAGACCACCTTAGATGGACAATTTCCAACTGGTGTATCTGGAACCTTTCCGTCCATCCCTCATGAAAAAGACAAATTCCTGCTGAATCGGTAGGAGGTTGCCCAAATTTGAACTACAAGTACATGATATAATGCTTGTGAATTTTTAATAATCATTTATAGGTTCACAACATGCTATTTCATCAGAGATCCACTTCAAGTTCAGCGAGGCTCAGCCCCGGGCTAGGAATGTTCATCCCAGCCGTTTTGAATATAGTTTGAAACAGGCATAAGAAATTCAAAAACGATCCAAACAACGTGAAACCTTCGCATCGTGTCATATTATGTGTCATAGTTGCAAGGAAAAATATTGAACTTGAAAAATTACAAACATCATAAAAAATCCTTCACAAAATGACCTATCATGTTCGAGGTTTCATGGCATTTAGGTCAAACCAGCAATGTTATGGCTAGAATTAGGGCATAGTTTGAGATAATGTGCACATATTATGCACACATGTGCATCTCGGGATGGCTTACAATGTTGTAGGAGGATGTTTTCCTTTTCGATGCACGAAAAAGCCAATTTCCATTTTTGATGTGCCGAAATCGGGGTGTTCTGTGAAGCAACCACCAAATTAAAGTTTGGCATTGGTACCAACCCATTTTTCAAAAATACTAGACCACCTTAGATGGACAGTTTCCCAATCGGTGTATTTGGAACCTTTCCGTCCATCCCTCATGCAAAAGACAAATTCCTGTTGAATCGGTAGGAGGTTGCCTAGATTTGAACTACAAGTACATGATATAATTCTTGTGATTTTTTTAAAATCATTTATAGGTTCACAACATGCTATTTCATCAGAGATCCACTTCAAGTTCAGTGAGGCTCAGCCCCGGGCTAGGAATCTTCATCCCCGCCGTTTTGAATATAGTTTGAAACGGGCATAAGAAATTCAAAAACGATCCAAACAACGTGAAACCTTCGCGTGGTGTCATAGTTGCAAGGAAAAATATTGAACTTGAAAATTGCAAACATCATAAAAAATCCTTTACAAAATGACCTATCATGTTCGAGGTTTCATGGCATTTAGGTCAAACCACCAATGTTATGGCTAGAATCAGGGCATAGTTTGAGATAATGTGCCCATATTGTGTACACATGTGCATCTCGGGATGGCTTACGATGTTGCAAGAGGAATTTTTCCTTTTCGACGCACGAAAAAGCCAATTTCCATTTTTGAGGTGCCAAAATCGGGGTGTTCTGTGAAGCAACCACCAAATTAAAGTTTGGCATTGGTACCAACCCATTTTTCAAAAATACTAGACCACCTTAGATGGACAATTTCCCAACTGGTGTATCTGGAAACTTTCCGTCCATCCCTCATGAAAAAGACAAATTCCTGCCTAATCGGTAGGAGGTTGCCCAGATTTGAACTACAAGTACATGATATAATGCTTGTGAATTTCTTTTAAAATCATTTATAGGTTCACAACATGCTATTTCATCGGAGATCCACTTCAAGTTTAATGATCCAAACAATGTGAAACCTTCGCGTGGTCTCATATAAAGTTTTCATACATCACATAAAGTTTTCATACATTACATAGATTTACATAGGGTTTAGGGTATGAATCCTTCGTCGCGTATGTCAATCCCTTGCCTATGATCGCTTCTTAGGCCATAACCATGGAGCATCTTCTTTGCTTAACGGGATGCTTGGGTCAGTTTTCACGCTGAAGGGCAGAATTTCATCAAACTTATCATAATCTGCTGACATGTCTGTCTTGTCCTCGACTCCCGCGATGTTTCTTTCCCCTGAAAGAACTATGTGACGCCTGGGCTCATCGTCTGATGTATTTGTTTCCTTATTTTTTCTTTTTTCGGTCTAGAGGACATGTCCTTCACATAAAAAACCTGAGCCATATCATTGGCTAGGATGAATGGTTCGTCTCTATAACCATGATTCTTGAGATCCACTGTTGTCATTCCGTACAACTGGTCTACCTTTACCCCTTCTCCATTCATGTTGACCCAACTGCACTGAAACAAAGAGACCTTAAAAGTAGGTCCATAGTCAAGTTCCCATATCTCCTCTATGTAACCATAGTATGTGTCCTTTTTCCCATTCTCGCATGTTGCATCAAAGCGGACACCACTGTTTTGGTTGGTGCTCTTTTTATCTTGGGCAATCGTGTAAAATGTATTCCCATTTATCTCATACCCTTGGAAAGTAAATATAGTCGCAGATGGTGTCGTGGCCAACAAGTACAGCTGATCTCCAATAGTGGTGTCATTCATGAGATGTAATTGCAACCATGTGCCAAAAGTCTCCATGTGATTTTCTTTAATCCAATAGTCATCCTTCCCCAGGAACTTGGAGCATACAACATTCATGTGTTCCTCGATATACGGAGCCACGAAGGTAGAACTTTGTAGAACTGTGTAGTGTGCTTGATTCAAAGAATGCCCGTCCCTAAATATCATTGCTTTCTTTCCTAGCGTGCCTTTTCCACTCAGTCTCCCCTCATACCGTGATTCAGGAACACCAATCGGCTTAAGGTCAGGAAGAAAGTCTACACATAACCCAATGACCTCATCTATTCCATAGCCCTTGGAGATGCTTCCTTCTGGCCTAGCACGGCTACGAACATATTTCTTTAAGACTCCCATGAACCTCTTGAAGGGGAACATATTGTGCATAAATACAGGACCGAGAATGGAAATATCTTTGACTAGGTGAACTAAGAGATGCGTCATAATATTGAAGAAGGACGGGGAGGGGGGGGTACACCAACTCAAAACTGACAAGACATTGGACCACATCCTTGTGTAGCCTTTCTAGACTTTCTCGATCGATTACCTTCTGAGATATTGCATTGAGGAATGCACATAGCTTCACAATGGTTACTCAAACATTTTCCGGTAGAAGCCCCCTCAATGCAACCGGAAGCAACTGCGTCATAATCACGTGGCAATCATGAGACTTTAGGTTCTGGAATTTTTTTCTTTGCCATATTTATTATTCCCTTTATATTTGATGAGAAGCCAGCCGGGACCTTGATACTATAAATGACTTCAAAAAAGATTTCCTTCTCTGCTTTGGTAAGAGCGTAGCTGCTTAAGTATTCACGACCTTTATCAGTATGCTTGTTGTATGGGTCTTTGATATGTTGCTAGTCCTCCCGTGCTTCTGGTGTATCTTTTTTCTTCCCATACACACCTAGGAAGCCTAGCAGGTTCACACAAAGATTCTTTGTCACGTGCATCACGTCGATTGAAGAACAGACCTCTAGGTCTTTCCAATACTCAAGCTCCCAAAATATAGATTTCTTTTTCCACATGGCCGTGTGTCCGGTAATGGGGTTTTTTGGAACAGATTGACCGCCAGGACCCTTTCCAAAGATTACTTCTAGGTCCTTCACCATACCAAATACATCAACACCTTTAGGGAGCTTAGGCTTCTTCTGGTAATCTGCCTCACCGTTGAAATGCTTGCCTTTCTTTCTTACTTGATGATTGGTCGGAAGAAATTTACGACACCCCAGGTACACAATCTTCTTACATTTATCCAAATATGTACCTTTAGTCTTATCTAAATAGTGCGTGCATGCATTGTATGCCTTGTTTGACTATCCTGAAATGTTACTAAGAGCAGGCCAATCATTGATGGTTACGAACAACAACGCTCGTAGGTCAAATGGCTCCTGTTTGTGCTCATCCCACACCTTTACACCTGGTTCTGCCCACAACTGCAAAAGTTCTTCGACTAATGGCCTTAGGTACACATCAATGTCGTTGCCGGGTTGCTTCGGTCCTTGGATGAGCGCTGGCATCATAATGAACTTCGCTTCATGCACAACCAAGGAGGAAGGTTGTAGATACATAGAGTCACTGGCCAGGTGTTGTGACTGCAGCTCTGCTCCCGGAAAGGATTCATGCCGTCCGTACTTAGACCAAACCATAAGTTCCTTGCGTCACCTGCAACGTTCGAGTACTTCCTCTCGATGTTTCTCCACTGCGACCCATCGACAGGGTGTCTCAGTTTCCCGTCTTTCTTACGCTCTTCTTTGTGCCATCGCAACAACCTGGCATGCTCTTTGCTTCTGAACAGACGTTTCAACCGTGGTATTATAGGAGCATACCACATAACCTTAGCAGGAACCCTGTTCCTGGGGGGCTCGTCATCACCCTCAACATCACTAGGGTCATCTGGTTTGATCTTGTATCGACATGCAGTGCATACCGGGCATTTATCCATATTCTCATACTTCTCACCGCGGTACAGGATGCAGTCATTAATGCATGCATGTATCTTCTCCACATCTAATCCTAGAGGGCAGATAGTCTTCTTTGCTTTGTATGTTGTCTCGGGCAGCTCGTTATCCTTTGGAAGCTTCGGTTTCATTATTTTCAGTAACTTCTCAAATCTCTTGTCAGATAAGCCAGTCTCTGCCTTCCATTTCAGTAGTTCAAGTGTGGTACCGAGCTTTGTGCTTCCATCTTTGCAATTTGGGTACAACAACTTTTTGTGATCCTTTTGCATGGCCTCCAACTTAAGCTTCTCCCTTTCTGTATTGCATTGTTGCTTTGCATTAGAAATGACCCGACCAAGACCATCAGCGGGCTCATCCGATGCCCGTTGTTCTTCTTCATTGCCACATCCCTCTTGTTCATTGTATTCCATTGCAGTATCACCGTATTCTTCAGGGGACATAGGATAGCTGTCATCATCCTCCTCTTCTTCATTTTCTTCGAGCCTAACCCCTCTTTCTCCATGCATGGCCCAACAATAATATCCGGGCATGAAACCTCTCCGAAGCAGATGGCTTTGAAGGATTCTCGGGGCAGAGTGCTCTGCCACGTTCCGATAGTCGACGCAGGGACAAGGCATAAAATTATCCACTTTGTTTGCCTTAGCCAAATCGATAAATTTATGCAGGACTGCAATAAAATCAGAATCGCGTCGGTCGCCATGCATACATCGCATCCGCGTATCGATCTGCGTCATAATAATTAACCATGACAATTTCATCATGAATAGTGAAATGATCACCCTACATGGACACATGCAATATTTTTGTATCAGTTACAGATAAAGAAGATAAGGTTAGTAACCTCGGCCGAGGATACCGTGTTGTGCGAACTTAAGCGTGGCTCGGACATTTCGTCGAACACGTTGTGTGTAGTGTGAACAAAAAAACCTAGCATCCACCTCCCACACAAAATTCCAGAAAATATAAGTGGATGGGCGGGGCTTATTTATAGCCAGGGGTTTGGTCCCGGTTCATGCCATCCGGGACCGCTCCCCGACTGCGTGGTGGCCCGATAACGCCCACCCAGGTCATTGGTCCCGGTTGATGGCATGAACCAGGACCAATGACCTGGGTGGGGGTGTTGCTGGGCCGCCACATGTCGCGGGGAGGGGCTTTGGTCGCGGTTCGTGACATGAACTGGGACCAATGCCCACCGTCGCTTCGTCGTCCTCATGTACAAATAGGAGGCCATAGCGCGTCGCTTCGCCATCGCCTCGGCCTCTACAATCTCTCCACCACGCCATCGCTTCGCCCTGTGCAATCTCTCCACCGCGCCGTCGCCTCGCCTCCCCTCCCTCTCCAATATCCACCATGCCGCCCTGGAGATGCCCGTGCCGAGGCGGTGATGTCCGCACACTTCGACATCCTCGCGCCGCCGGGCGTGACGGTGCCCCATGGATGGCACATCAGGTATGCGGGTGTGCCGGTGGCTGCGCTCCACGTCCCCGGCAGAGCCGAGATGGAGAGCGAAATCACGGCGCGTCGCCACCAGATGCCCGCATGGAAGAGGGCGCTGCCCCGGTACATGGCGGCTAGCCCGTACTAGCCGGCGCTGTTCAAGAAGGAGCGGAAGGCCAAGATTGGTAACCGCATCGTTTACGGGCGCGTGGAATGGCACCCGGATCTCCGCAACCAAGAAGGGCGGGAAAGGTTCTGGTCCGTCCTTGGACGGACCAAGTACACCATCATCGATGCCGCTTGCTGTGAAGAGGAGCTCCGTCTTGCGAATAATGCGGAAATCATGGAGGTTCCGTCCGACGACGACGAGGAAGTCGGCGGCTCGGAGGACAGTGGCAGCGGAAGTGAAATTGTCGACTAGGAAGAATTTGTAAAATTGCACCTTTGTTTAGGAAGAATTTGTGGTCGAATTAATGAAATGCCTCGATTTAGATCTCTGTCTCGATTAATTTGTGCAAGAATTTTTCAAAAATACTAGATCAATTCAATTTCTGCCTCGATTTAATTTAGATCTCTGTCCTGAATTGGGACCGTCGAGGGGTTTTTGGTCCCGGTTCGTGGCATGAACCGGGACCAATGCTCCGCAGAGCGCCACGTGTGCATCACGGGGGCATTGGTCCCAGTTCATGCCATGAACCGGGACCAATGCTTAGAGATGAACCGGGACCAATGCCCAGGTGGCATGAACCAGGACCGGTGCCTGACATTGGTCCCGATTGCGGAACCGAACCGGGACCAATGGCATTTGGGTGCTGGACCAAAGACCCTTTTTCTACCAGTGAATGTATATACTCGCTCTATTCCACAACAGCAAGCTTGTTAAAAATCTTATATTATGGAACATAGGGAGTAGCAGTTAATAAGCTCAAACTTGGTGTGTTCGGTTGGAGAACCAAGTGGAATGTAATGTAATGGTTCTATTCTAAAAGAATGGGTTGGTTCCATTCCTATGTTTGGTTTGCATAAAAAAGTGTAATGGAATGGTTCTATTCTATGTTCGATTGGGCCAAAAAATTGGAATAGAATGGTTACATTTTGGTTCATCTCACCTCTTTCATATGCATCGTGTATGCAAATATGGTTTATTGTTTTGTAGCATGACATAATCAAAATTTCAGCAACATTTCGTCTATATTTTCAACACTATACACCAACAAATATATAAACACAGTCATAACAACTATGCCATCAAACATAACCAGCATTCTAAATGCATAGAACCACGCAAGTCAGCAAATAGTCGAAGTATAACAATCCATTAGAACATGTCTAGATAAGGAAGGATGTCTCATACATAACCAACTTTAAGGCATACAAGCCATCCAAAATAACACAGTTCAAGTAAATTACAGTCCAACTAACCATGTCGCACTCATAGCATAATAGGTATGATCACTTCAAGTTGCAGATCACTCCAAAGTTCTTATCCACATACCTACCTACCCAAACCAACTTGTTGGCAAGGCAAGTGTCATGAATGCTTTTGTTGTCTTGGGATTGTCAACAAGATGAGCAAACCTTGGATGGGCATATTTCTTGGTTGCCGTAGTTGACCCAAATAGTGTTTCCATAGCACAGTAGTGTTCAATTGGGGTATTCAAGTAAGGGTCATCAGCTGTGAAAGCCTACAAAAATTGTCCAAGTGACTAGCATAACATGTGTATAATCGGTTAGCATAAATTAGACATAAATGCAATCAATTTCCATACATGATCTGCCTATCCTCCCACATTTGGTTAGCAGTTTGCTGCCTACGGTCTAACGTAGTCCTATGGTCTCTTGCTTGTTGCCTTTGTGTCCGAATTGTTTGGGTGGTCCAAGTCACCTCCGGTATAATAAAATCATTAATCCCTTGAGATAGTGCATAGTTATGAAGAATACAACAAACCATAACAATATCAACTTGTCCCGAAATGGAAAGAATGGCTTGGCGTCATCCAATATTTTGAACCTCCTCTTGAGGGATCCAAAAGCTCGCTCTACCATCACCTGTAGAGTCGAGTGCCTAAGGTTGAATAGCTCCAATGCATTTTGGAGCGGGTTGGTGCCCCACTCATTCAAATGGTATCTTGTTTGGCGAGAAGGTGGCAAAAACCCAGGCTTGGCTCCATATCTGACATCAACTAGGTAAAATTTTCGTAAACAAATAAAACAAAAAAAATGATGACATCGATTTGCACAATGTATGGAAAATGATGTCTAGGGATATTTTTACCTTGTGATACTTGTAGGCCTCTCTCACGCTCTATTGCATCAGCTAAAACAAGGGCATCATGTGCTATACCCTCACAACCAGCCAACACATGTGAATCAGAGGTCAAAATCTACCGTCGTCATCATATTTTGAGTTGCGGAAGTCTTCCTACCACAAAAAAGTTCCACATCTTTGGTAATGGATGCTCGCACATGTGTACCATCGATAGTTCCAATATAGTCCTATATTGGGAATAATATTAATTAACATGGATTTTATCCTAAATAGCTAACAATAGTTTGAGAAAATACCTTAAAATATGGGTCAAATATAATCGATGATTTCCTGCAATTCTTGCTAGGGTCTCCAATGAAGGTGGCCTGATATATTCATTACGCAGCTCACCTATGGTGTGCAAGACACGTCTAAAATATATGCTAATTGTCGAAAATGATCTTCTAAATTTGGTTGTCACAACCCTATTCTGAAGGTTATGTCCAATAGTATGCAAGAACATCGCAACTTGTCGCTCCACACACAAATGTGGACTATTTTCTAGCAACTTCTGATCTTTCTGACATGGGATGATCACGGCAATGCCCATACTTGATGAACTTGGGTTTATGGAAGAGCGGCATGCTAGAGACTTCGTCGGCTAATAGACAAACACACAGGGACACGAGGTTTACCTAGGTTCAGGCCCTCGGAGGGAAAATCCTACTCCTACTTGTCTGTTCTTGATTGATTGGTGAACCGAAGGTTACAAGGACGCCGAGATGGCAATGGTGCGCAAATTGAATCTGACGGGTGTGTGCGTGAGAGTATCGATGATCCTTTTCGTTGTTCCCTCCTAGCCTTTATATGGGGAGGCCAGGTCCCGGGAAACGTCCGAGAGTCGGTTACAGATTGAGGGTGAAAACCTAAAGTGTCATATCTAGTCCCGCCGTATCCTCCAAGGAGTCGAATTCTTCATGGGCTTGGCCTCACCCGTCGTCATGGGCTTCACCATCAGCAGCAGATCGTCACATGGGCCCCCCGCCGGGCCGAACCAGATAGGATAACAGTAGGTACCCGTAGGACATACCCATGTCACTTTCAATATGCCACATAGTCGAAAGAAATGCACTCTTTCAAACTTTGACATGTTTCTACAAGTCACATCACATTCCCAAATTTTATTGTTTAGATAGTCGATGCTCGCCCTATCACTCTCATGCATCAGGCCATAGGTTATATGTGGCCTTCTCTTCCTTACTATAGAGCTAACAAGTACATCCACCACAGCAAGAGCCACATAAACACCAACTCCTGTAATCATATTTTTCCTTTTATCCATCCTTTCGCCCATCTATCACTACTAGGAAAACAGCTATAGGTAATCCGTATAGCCGTGGTGCACATGCCAGGTGGTGCCCCACGGGAAAATAGCGGTGGCGCACCTGGAGGAAGTGCCCCACGGGTAGGTCACATAGCCGTAGCGCACATGGAGGCCATGCGCCACCACTATATGTGGGCCAGGGTGCCTACGAGGGCAGTGCACTTAGCCATGGCGCACATGGAGGCCATGTGCCATGGCTATGTTGGTTACCCGTTGTAACATCCCAAAACTTTAATCAAGGTTATCAAGTTCAAATCAGCCAAATTAGGGTTAACAAAAACTTTTTATTATTAAAATAATTATGAATGCATGTGTTTGTGCATTAGTATAGAATTGTGTGTAAATGCCATGTTTGATTATTCTAATGGTTGGGAAATGATTCAAAGGTGAATGCCACATCATCTAGATCATTCAAAAACAAAATCCAAAGAAAAAGAAATCAAATAAGATTAAATAATGCAAATGGTCACTTTGGCCATTTTAATCCACTGGGTCACTTTAGGTATTCCTAGAAGTCAATTTCAAACAGAAACAATTCTAGATCTTTTCACCCCTGGCTAGTACAAGTAAAGAAGTACCAAGTCCCACTTTACAAACTTACAAAAACCCTTAGCCACTAATTTTAAATGGCATTTGAAAATTGAATCCAATTCATATGCATAGTTCCCACTTTTTCAAAAACCCACTAAACCAACTCCACTTGCCAATCCCAAGCAACCACATATGATCAAGCTTATGAACAACACACCCACCAAAAATCTTTCAAAAATTCAAATTTGAATTTCTTGTGGGCATTGTGTCAAACAGTTGGTGATCACAGAATAAACTGCCTAACTATCACTGTTGTTGATCAATGTTTTGTCCCCTAATTGACCTCCTCATCACCCCTCTGTCTCCCTAGCATCTAACCTAGCCCTAGACAACACCCCCCTTCGCTGCTGCACTAGTAGAGCATCGCCCAAAGATGGTCACCGTTGGTCGACCATGGACCGTCCAGCCCGGAGCACCCCGCTCTCTCCCATCGTTCCTAGGAGGATCGCCGCACCCTACCGCCCCTCTCTGTCCCTTCCCCGAACGCTGCTAGGCTGTGGACCACCCCAGCACGCCACGCCCACCGCATCTGCACCAGAGCGCCGTGCCCGACAAGCGTGCACACGCCGCCCCTCGACCGTAGCCCACGCAAACCGCTTCGCCTTGACCCCAGCAGCCGCCCGGACATGCCTATTTCCCATCGCGCGAACAGCACCCACCGAGCGCCGCATCGAACACCCACTGCCTCTGCCCAGAGAGTGGACACGCCCGACCAAATGCCACCGCCCTAGCTGCGCCTTTATGCCATAGATGACTGCCAGCAGACCGCGCACTATCCGCCTACCTCTGCCTCGACAATAGCTGTTTGTACCGTCGTCTCTGACAAGCTGCGCCGATGCCGCACTGCCCCATCGTCGGAGGCCAGCCCCAGCCTCATTCTGCACACCACTCACCTCCCCTCTCGCCACTGAGCCTTCGTCACTTCTCCCCGAATCCAATCGAGCCCCCAGTCACCGGAATTTTGCTGGAGCTCGCCGCAGTAGAGGAGAAAGGGGGTCGTTGATTGCGACTGCCCTAGGAGCCGCCGCGACCACGCCTAGAACCGTCGTCGTCCACCAGTTCGATCACCCCCATCGCCACGTCTAGCTGGAGCCCTGGTAAGCCCCACGCACCCCCACCGAGCCGCTAGGGTTAGTTCTCGCCGGCGACCTGTTCGTCGTCGACGATGAACCTCAACCGTTCATCCCCGTTCTAATCTCCCGGCTGAGATTGTCGCGTACCGCTTCACGTGAGATGTGCCGCTGACATGCGGGACCCCCTTGTTAGTTGCCCTCTGCGCCGCGGAGCGCCACTGGGCCGGCCCATTTCTTTTCCCGCACTAGCCCACAAATTCAAATTGAGATTTTTCTATTTAAGTTTAAACTAGAATCTATCCACTTGTTTAAAAATCATTTCAGAGAGTTTTACTTAACAAAAATGCATGATCCAAATTCTGCTAGAAAGATAATTCAAATATCTATCCAAGCCTGTTGGATTTAAATCAATTGGAGTTATAGATCACCTATAGCAAAAATAACAAAACATACACTTTTCTACATTCAAACATTTTTCAAAAATCAAACATAATAGATTTTGATTTGATTCCAACTCTCAAAATTCACATTTGACAATATCTATCTGAATATATAATAATATTTAGGTTTGCATGCAGTGACTTTGGACTAGTACCAAAATAATGCTATTAGGGATTTCTAGTCACTTTAAATCATTTAAATAATAATCTTAAACTTTATGAAATGTGATCAATCCTTTAAATCACATTCTCATGTATGAAAATATGTGGTTATGACATGTGTCAACATGATCCCATATTTTAATTGGAGAATATTAAATCTTAATTAATTTCAATGAGTAGAAATTACTTTTCTCAAATAAAATGAATGAAACTAGTTCATTTAATCTTGTGATGAGTGTGATGATGCTAGATCATCAAGTGTGTGCCTTAGTGTGATAAATAGATTAGTTAAGTCTTGTTTGGTGATGGTGTATCCCGTATTTTACTTATAGACGATAGTACCGACCAAGTCTACGAGGAGGAGGAGTTCTACCCCGAGGAAGACAGGGAGAATTTCAACCACTACACCAACCAAGGCAAGCCTAACACTAGAAGTGAACTATGCAAGATATTGTTAGCAAGCTAGATCAATGCAAGCCATCACTTTGCAAGATGCACTAGGCATGCTTAGTGATGCAACTTTGATTATAACCATCCCGAGTTTACTTACAAGCTTTACTTTCTCTTACCTTACTAAAGTTCTTTACTTTTAAAATAGATAGCATAAAGAGTATAAAACTAGGTCTATCTAGTTACACTTAGATGCCATTCTATGGCATGAGATTGAAGATTTGCATCCCACCTTAGTGAACACTCTTAACTTAGTAGCTAGTGCTAAGCATAAAACTTGATCACTTTAGATGGGAATACTTGGTGAAAATGCTTATGAAAAGCTTGGAATGATGAGTCATTCTATTGAGATGTTTTGACATGTGTTGAGAAACACAAATGGTTTATGATGATGAAAATGTTGAGGCATGAGCCTTACCCCTTTATAAAAACTGATGGTTGGGTTCGGATGCGATACCATTCCAATTTTACAGTACAACCACAATACCTGAATTGGGTAGGGCTTAGCCGGAAGTTTATATGCATTAGTATGGGTTCCCTCGCGGGAGAGGTTTGAGCTGAGGCTACCTCTTGATGTTGTCCACCTATGTAGTGCCCAGGATGGCAGATGGCCACGGCTGGGAGGCCAAGCTCATAGGAGAGGTGCTTATACTAGAGTGTGTAAAGGAAAGGTTATGATTGATTATCCGCATACTAAGTATGATGATTCAGGGTTATCCCTGATAGATGTATCGAATTTTGTGGTGAAAGTGTGCCACCTCTGCAGAGTGTCAAACTATTCAAATAGCCACGTCCGCGGTTATGGACAGTTGGAGTGGCCATACTACTCCGTCGTCAGATGTTTTCAAAATGACTTATGAAGTGAATTGCGACTTGACTTGACCACAACAGGGTTGTGACTATGAAAACTAAGTTCCCACTTAGGTGATTTAGAACTTTATTTTATCTTTCTTTGTTTCTGAACTCAGCTTAGGTTTCAAACTTAACTTTGCAAATAAACTTAGAGCTTAGCATTCCTACTAGAACTACCTTACTTGTTAGTGATAGTTTGCGAGTACTTAAAGAGTACTCATGGCTTTGTCCCTGGCTATTCCCGTGGCCAGACTATGAGGAGGACTACCAAGAGGAAGGACAGCAGGACAAGTATGACAACTAGGATCATGTCCCATCGTCAGCATTGCCTGTGACACTGAAAATGGATCCCACCGCTACGCTATTTATTCCGCTGCTTGTTATTAAGACTGGATCATGAGATCCTTTATTTGTGTAAAACCTTATTATGGTATGTAATGGATGATGTACTGTGATATCCAATCTATTATGTCTCGCAAAAATGGTAATCCTGGGATTGCGATGTATGGCATAATAGGCATCTGGGAATAAAAATCCGGGTGTTGACACCCGTGGGGCACCTCATAGTAGTGCGTCAGGGCTAAGTGCACTGCCCATTTTCAGCTCCACACCCCCCCGTGGATCACCTTTTTAGGTTTGCAGAAAATAATAGAAAAATATAACATTTCAAAAAATAAAATCTTTTTGGATATAGGTAGGTTATGTGATGTAGTTTCTAGGAAAATTAACAAAAATGAATTTCGACCTTTTTTGGAAAAAAATGTCATGCCACGGTAAAACGTCCATAACTTTTGCATACGACGTCGAAAAAATATAATATATCAAAATAACGAGCACAAAATTTTCTATCCGCTCGCAATTGTCGGAGACCCTTTACAAAAAATTTTAGATTCTCAAAATTTGAAAAGGAAAAAGATATAGCAAAAAGAAGAATTTTTCCTGCAAAAAAAAATTGAGGCCACTTAACCGTAGCGCACCTCATAGTGGTGCGCCACGGCTAAGTGAGGGCAGGATTCGAAATTTGAACCGGCTGGCCACCTACCTTTACTTTGCTTCTCCTCTCCTCTCTTCTCCTTCTTCTCCCTTCTCGTCATCTCCTTCTCCTTCTTCTCTTGTCCTTCTCCTCCCTTATCCTTCTCCTCTCCTCTCGACTCCAGCGACGATGGGAGCGATACGAGGAGACTCCGGCGACAAACTCTGACGTGCTTCAGATCCAGATCTGAATCTAGATCTCGCTTTTTTTTGAATTTTGAAAATTGTACCTGTGGCGCACATGGAACCCTTAGCCGTGGCGCACATCCATGTGCGCCACGGCTAACTTTTATTACCCGTGGCGCACCATCTAGTGCACCACGGATAAAGTTAGCTGTGGCGCGCGTTTAGTGGCACACCCCATGTGCGCCACAGATGTCCAAAACAAGTGCGCCATGAATAGGTTGTTTTCTAGTAGTGTATAATTCATGTATGCAATAAAAAATAACCACAATACATATATGCACATAATTTAAATGGCTAACACACAAGACATGAAGGTATGCCATGGATCTCATGAACAATCTATCCTAGCATACAACACCATATAATGCAAGATCAAACTGGAATTTCAGGTCAAGATTTCTGTTGCTCCACAAATAATCATATCTGAACAACCAAGTACTCATCTCACCTTGATTCCTTCTGTGCCACCGATGATCCTGCTTGCCCGTTATCGCACCTGCTCGACTGGTCGCCGATGCCCATGCTTTCCTGTCGATGATGTCTATGAAATACCACCTCTTTTAGCCATATAAAATGTGCAATTTATCTTTCATATCATGTTTCTTCCAGCTATAGCTATGCCTTATATGCATGACTTCTAGTTCTCATTTACCTTTATATGAGCTTTGCACATTTAGTAGTTTATATATAATTTTATCACTTTCCTTGTCTATGACATGTGTATAGGTGTTGGTGAAGATTATGGATAAAAAGGAACAAAGAGAGCATAATATGGAGGAGCTGTATGGACTAGACTTAGCCATTTGAGAGGTTGGAAAAGCGAATTTTTCCAACTTCTCAAAATAAATATCTAAAATCATGGGGTTGTAGCCCTCAATGAGACGAACTTAACGAGACTAAGAACACCCAAAACAGAGTTCGTATGAAGAAATAGCGACCGAAATACTAAAGGATATGCAAGTTTAACGACCAGAACTAAAATTTCCTGCCGTATAGTTGGTAAAAAGGTCGCAAACGACAGAATTTCGTCCCAGATAAGCTCCAGAACCTTCACTAAATCATATTACGGTATTGGGGGAACCCTAGGGACCCCAAGGCCTATATAAAGGAGGGAGGACCCAAGAGAGATCCACCAAGCCATATCCTCCACCACGGTGGAGCCCTGCCTCCATGCCACCACCATAGCCGCCTCTAATCATATCTACACCATCACCATCACACAAGAGGAGAAGGGACTAGGATCTTGAAGGCCCCACATCGATCTACATCGTCATCTTCATCAACAATGTCTCCATCACCGATCCTCTTTGGTTACTTGTTGTAATTCTAGATTGAATATTGGATTTGCACTTGTCTTCAATTGTATCATCATACTTCATCCATATTCTATCCATGATGTTGATTGCCTTCATGTGTGAGTAGTTTCCTTTGTTCTTGGGAAGATGGAGAAACCCTAGTATGAGATTGAATTGAGATAAAGATTATTATGTGATATTGTTTATTATGTGTCTGTGTTAGATTTCCTTCATCTTGATGTTGGGTGAAGCACGCCACTCAATATTTGCCTCACCAAGGACTAGATGGAGGGAACTACTTGTTGGTAAACAGAAGGAACTACTTGTTGGTAAACGGAGGGATGATAACACTTATGGTGACTATAAAGCTGTTGTTTTTCCTTACGTATCAACTTGGGAACCGAGGAGAACTCACGGAACATTGTCCATGCCATGGGATACATCCTATGGGGTAAAGTCCCTTAATAGCGCAGTAATTCGATTAATGTCGATTGTTGTCTGCTGTGGTTATGACGGATGATGTGTGCAGTGGTTGCTATATATTCGTCCATATATAGAGCTCCTCCTACACATATCATAAATGCTCTTATTCATTATAATAATTTTGATCACTCTTTCTAATTACTAGTGGTGGATCCACTACTCCCTGAGAACTCTTTCCATCATCTTGCAGACTTTCGTAATCATACTTGCATGTTCTTGTTTACTTATAGCTTTAGTTTACTTATTGTTCTCTTATTTGAAAACCCAAAAATATCTTTTACACAAAACTCACATTTTATCTTGTTACTTAGAATGTTTATAGCATTACTATTTCAGTATTTAGTTCAAAGAGTTACTAGACTTCAGACTCCTGCTCCGTGTGGGATCGATATCTTTATTTCACAACTAGCTACAAACAATCTATGCACTTGCAGTCATCAAGCTATTTTCTGGCGTTGTTGCCGGGGAGCTAAGCGTTGTAGTTCTTTTAGCTTTTGTTATTTATTTTAGTTTTGCTAGATTTTGTTTTAAGCTTTCTTTAGTTGCTACATTTCTATTTTTCCTTTTGTTTACAAACCAAAAACCCATAAAAATATTTGTTACTAATCATGTCTTCCGAGATAACTACCTTCCAACAGATGAAATCTATAATGGAGGAGGCAAAGGGAAGGACTTTGGGAGATATTCATAAGAGGCAAGGCATATTAAAAGAATGGTTGACTTGGGTGGACAAGTATTCGTCCACACTATGTGCCTCTTATCAAATATGTCGTGATTGTTGCGAATCTCTAGATCACCTCAATTATCAATGTAAGTATAATTTTGATATCGAACTAGCAGACTATAATAGAGATGAGTTTAAATGCCTTGACGGGGAGGACACATTACAATTTGTGCTTTATACTAGTTGCCAAGAGTTGATATTTAGTTTAAGAGATATACAAGTAGAAAGTAAACCACTTGATATGATCTATAAAGAATTTCACCCTAGATTCTGCTATTGCCAAGATAACTTCCATGATAATGAATTTAGTGTTTGACGGATTAAAGATGTCATGGAAGAATCTAACCTTTTGCAGGGTGCTCCAAAAGATAATGTGGAGGGAACTCCACTCAAAGAGCCTCCACCTAAACCACCAGAATATGTTGTTAATAAAGAGGTGGCACTTGATGTTGCACCCTCTCAACTAGTTGAAGGTAAGCCCGAAGGTAAGACTATCGCTGAGCTACTCGCGAATTATCTTTGTAAGAATGAAGAGAGCAACTTGATCAACCACTTGAATCTCCTACTTCTGAAAATAACTTTCCACACACAAATAGTATGCATGCAAACAATATCTCATTGTCTAGTAATGATTTCTATAAGTCCCAAACTTATGATGATTGTTCTGAGGAGGATTCGTGCCTAGACAGTGATAATGGGGACTTTGGTGAGGGACTAGAAGATGAATCTTTCTATGAATATTGTGATGCTATTAACATGGGACAGGAATCCTCATTAGAAGAGGAGGATGAGTATTTTGAAGAACAAGTGAGAAATATGACGGTAAGAGAAATGTATTCCCAAATAGTGGAATATGCTAAAAAGTTAATTTCTTCGGATACGATAGACGATCCAATAATATGTCCTCAATGTATGAAACTTGGGCACTACTTTTGTTTTCAATGCTCTGATACCTTTAATCAATCTTCAGTGTCTTATAATAATGGTGATGTTACTAGTGAAGTATTAGAGTATATTATCTTTTAAGGTGCCCATGAGTTGATAATACATGTCATATCATGTATTAATAGTGAAGATAGTGTTCTCATAAAAACAACTTATGAAATCCTGCAACGTATTTCTTGGTATTCTCATGAACATTTTAGTGAGAATATACTTATTATGAGGAGTAAGGCACGAAGAAAACCTGTAGCACACAAAGTTACTTGTTTGCAGGAAATCTCATTGGAGAAGGACGAAGTTCCTTCCCAAGAAGAGGATGAACATGAAGAAGAACTGCAAATCCCATTGGAGGAGGATGAATTTGATACATTGCAAATGTATCTATAATTTTTGATGTTCCATGCTTGATTTTATCTACTTTCTCATGTTTTGTCCACACTTTGGAGTACTTTTCATATGATTTCTTAGACTAACCTATTAACAAGAGCTATAGTGCTAGTTGCCTGTTTTCTGCTGTTTTTGGTTCCAGGAAAGTCAGAAAATGAATATTCTCGGAATTGGCCGGGACAAAAGCCAAAGTCAGTTTTTCACCGAGGGACACCTGGAGCTAGAATACGAGACGGAGAGGGGATGGGGCCCGGCCACACCACCTGGCCACGCGGCCAGGCCTGGCCCACGCCAGGGAGTGGTCTGGCCGCCCTAGGCACCCCCTCGGCCTCTCCTTCCGCCTATATATTGCCTCTGATACGGAAACCCTAAGGACCCAATCAAAATTCCATGAAAGAGTCTATAGCTGCCGTCATCTCCATTCCTAGATCGGGAGGGATCTAAAGCTCTTCCCGGCACCCTGCCGGAGAGGGGAATTCACCCTGGAGGCCTTCTTCATCATCATGCAAGCCTCCGGTGTGATGCGTGAGTAGTTCATCTCTAGACTACGTGTCCATGTAGTATCTAGATAGCTGGTTCTCCTCCTTTGTGCTATCATGTTTAGATCTTGTGAGCTCCGTTCATGATCAAGTTCATCTATTTGTAATTTTGCATGTTGTGTTTGCGGGGATCCGATGGATATTGAGATGCTATTTCAGATTGATTATTGATTCTATCATGTCTTTGTTATTTGTGATCTTGCATGATTTCCATTGTTAGTAGCTATCTTGGCCAAGTAGATGCTAGAAACTCCAAGAGTTAGTATTTATGCTCGATAGTGGGTTCATGCCTCTGGTAATCTGGGGAAGTGACAGAAATCTCTAAGGTACTAGATGTGCTATTGCTACTAGGGAGAAAACAACAATCCTTTGTTCATAGAACAATCATATTGTTTACTTTACACGCAATTCGTAATGCAATTATTTGTTGCTTGCAACTTAATACTGGAGGGGGTTCGGATGATAATCTGAAGGTGGATTATTAGTCATAGTTGCAGTTGGATGGCGGTCTATGTATAATGTTGTAATGCCCAATAGAATCTCAAAGGAGTCAAGATGAGTAGTATATGCTTGTATGCTTTCTCGATGTTTATCAATTGCCCCTCTGTAATTTGTTCACCCAACATGTTATCTATCTTAAGGAGAGCCACCTCTAGTGAACTATGGACCCCGGTCCTTTCTTTTACTATCAATCTACAATCAACTGTTTACTGCTTTGTGTTTACTTTCAGCAAACTATTACTTTCTTCCACTCGATACTTTTAATCCTTTGTTTTCAGCAAAACCGGTGAGATTGACAACCTCATCGCAAGTTGGGGACAGAGTTCTGTGGTTGTGTTGTGCAGGTCTCCACGTTGCTGTTGGCGCCGGTAGTGCGCCCTGCCAAAGTTCAGCTAGCTACACCTTTGGCGTGTTTCCTTACTCCTACTGGATTGATAACCTTGGTTTCATAACTAAGGGAAAACTTACTGCTGTGCTCATCATACCTTCCTCTTGGGGTTCCCCAATGAGCTCGTTAATACAGTCGACAAGTACTTTTTCCGCGCGCTGTTTGGGAGTCAAGGACATCTTCACAAGGGGAGTCCCTCATAACCAATCTCTTTACTTTGTTATTTTTGTGTTGCTTAGTTTCTTTTGTTTCGTTTGCTTGTTTCTTTATCAAAAACACAAAAAAATTAGTTCTACAAGTTTGCTTTCTTTATTGAAAACACAAAAAAAATTAGTTCTTATTTTAAGTTGCCATTATGTCTAGCATTGCTCCAAACACTATGTCACCTGAGGAAATGATTTTCACTTTTAAACAAGGAATTGAAGAGAGTTTCAAAGAGGCTTGGTCTAGAACCTCTGATCTACATGAAAAAACTGAACCTAAAATGACTCAAAGCTTGTTCCTTAGCAGTTTTTACCTTGGAATTTCTCTTTGCTATAGATATGCTTTAGATGCTGTTGTGGGAGGAGATTTCCTCCAATGCAATGAGGATGATGATGTTAATGCCATAAAGAAGTTGGTCTTTACTTACAACTTTCCTAGCAAAACTGATTCTTCTTTCATAAACATATTTGCTAGATTGAATACTCTTGAGACCAGCACTGCTAGTTTGAAAGATTGCTATAATACGCTTAGGGAGCATCACAACTATGTTCCAATAAATTATAAACCCTCAGAATGGCTTCCCACAGTAAAGATTACTATAAACAATGAAACTTTTCATGCTCGTTGTGATATCATGTCGGAATTTTGTCTTATGCCCAAAGATATTTATGAATCCTTGAATCTTTGGGGGCTTTCTGAAGGAGGAGAAGAAATTTTTCTTGATAATAATGCCACAATATTACTCATTGGAATAGCTGAAGGAGTGTTTACAAAGATCCTAGGGAAAATGGTTTCCACTGATTATCTTGTTATTGAATGTGTAGGAAAAGGACAAATCACACTTGGAAGATCCCTATTGAAACTCCTTGGAGCAATAATAGATGTGGAAAAGGGCACCATGCGCTTTGTTTCTCCACCAAGTATTCACAAGTTCCCCAAGGTTAAGATAAAAGTAAGAGAGGTAAGGGCAAGAAATTTGGTTTTATGCTTCTTCAAACACTTGATTCTTTTTCTTGCTTCTTATGCCTAACTTAAAGGCGTTAAAGAAAAGTACTTATTGGGAGATAACCCAAAAGTTTTAGATGAGTCTTGGAAGTTATTACTTCAGTAATAACCGCTCCTTATCCTTTTTATTTGCCTTTTGTGCCAAGAGTAACCTCTAATGAGAGAGAAGTAATGATTGGGAAAGTTGTTGTCCCGAAACAGATTTCTGTGCTTCACCGTAAAAACTCGTGTAAAATCTCTGTACGTCCTTTTGAGGCGTGAATGTTTGTGCTTCTTCCTAAGGTTGTTATCTAACTTTCGTTAGTTCAACACTTTACGATTTGAGCAACAGAAGGTCTTCGAAAAAATTCGTCTTTACCTGCTGGTCTGTTTTGACAGATTTCTGCCATTATTTGTATTTGCTTCTTGTTGGTTCCTTTTTGAGTTCTTTTGGGGAATTGAGCTTTTTGAGGGAAGTGCTACAGTAGCTTGTGTTTTAATGGAAGTTTTATTGGTGTTAGAACTGAACTTAAAGACTTATTATCTTGAGTGCACTAATGTTGCTAATAAAGAATGTGTGAAGTTTTGTATGAAGGAAAATTTTCAGGTGTATGGAAGGAATGAGTAATGAGATGAAGAATGGACTAAAGCTCAAGATTGGGGATGCCACGCGTGTCACCCAAAGAAATATCCAATAAGTACAAGCGTCAAATCTTGGGGATGCCCAAGGCATCCCCGTCTTCATCAATAAAAATCCCAGGTTTCTTCCAAACGCTTCATTTTTATTATTTCATGCACAGTTGGGTTGTTCTTGGAGCGTCTTCTTTTTCGTTTTCGTTTTGGTTTTTCGTTTGCTTTGTTTGCTTTGTTTTCTGAATAAATTGGTTGGACCCCCTCTTTCATACATTGGTTTTCAAATAGTTTGGTTTGGATTGGAAAAGAGTAGGAAAGTTCATGCTTAAGTGGTAAAGGGAGCTTGTTTTTGACTGGCCTATGCTTTGTCATGCCATGCTTGATATTGTTTTGGCTTTATGCTTAGTATTCTTTGCTGTAGCATGACTTGTTATAAACAATTGAGATTGCTTAATGTGCCTTGGAAGGATCATGTGTTGTTTTAGCATATTAAAGCATAGTATTGTGGTATTCTCCTTTGATGCTTTATTTGGGTTGACTTGGCACATGCTCACACCATGTTATGACTATCCCAAGTCACCATAGCCTTTACGATCCTTTAGTTTTCAACTTGTAGTATCACTTTATGCTTTGATCAATGCTCTGCATGATTATGGCCATTATTGCTCTCTTAGTTTGTCGCTCCTAGTCTTTTGCTAGCCTCCACAACCAAAGTATGAGTTCCACTCATGCATCCAACTCCTAAACCAAGTTATTCCAAAGAGTCCACTATACCTACCTACTAGCATATGCTATTCCAAGTATATTCATGTTTTTATCTACCTTCTGAATTAAACTTGTTATGAGAAAACTAGTGATTAAAGCTCTCACGAACTTGATGGCACACTTTACTTTTTTGCATTTAATAAACTTGAACCATTGCGTCCATCTTTGTTGCGTATATGCTTGTGCTTTATAAGTTGAAGTTAGCAGAACCATGTATCATGGGGAACGCTTTTAACATTGCACATGTACTTTGTACCCCGTTGATATCATGTTCTTTTGCTTATGGATCCCGGCGGCGTGAAATGAAAGGGGAACTTGTAAGATCATGGAGTTTGTATGTGTGTTAGAGAAACGCCCGGGATGCTAGCCTAAGCCATGCCTAATCATGGTGGAAACTTGCAGCATCACCATAATGAGCACTCTATGAAGCATCCTCAATAAAAACCTATGCAAATAGCAAATAAAAATATCGCTGAGATGCTCATTGTCTGCTTTCCTTGTCATTTTGATTATGGGATAACTCCTGTATCATGTTCAAGGGGTACCCCGTTGGTGGTTCTTTATGATACATATGTACTTACAATGACAAGAGCTTACTTGTGACTAAAATTGAGTAGAACGAGGTTCGGTCTTCG